>CM073122.1:31766196-32366196 GCA_037039145.1 Fundulus diaphanus | reverse complement strand
AACATGAAGGCCAGCAAGAGAAATGGACCACAAATAGAGCAGAATACCTAATGTACCTATCCTGTGTACATGAAAATTTAGTGGACTTTCACAGTCACAGGACCATTGGGTAAATGGCAGGGCTCCGCGAAAGCCATTGTGTAAGTGTGGTTCCAATTTTAACCACGAGATGTCATTATTACTTCCATCCATCCATTTTCTAACATGTCTATCCCTTGTGGGGTCACAAGGGGTGCTGGGCGAGGTACACCCTGGACAGGTCGCCAGTCTATCGCAGGGTTAGACGTGTGACTAAATGTCACACTGAGGGGGGCCTGTGATTGCCTGTCTGCAGTTCCCTTTCAGCTTAGTGCTTTTTTAAGGTTCACATTTAGTTCTCAAAAATTAAATGTTGAACATGGGTCAATACTCATTAAAACCTTAAAGTAATCAAAAAGTAATCAAAATAAATTTGTTACATTACTTTTTAAAAGTAATCGAAAAAGTTACACTACAATTACATTTTAAACAAAGTAACTTGTAACTGTAACGGATTACATTTTTAAAGTAACTTACCCAACACTGTCTGTAGCTATGATGGGAGTTGCAGTATTCATGGGAGAATCCCTTTATATATGACTTAGGTTTGTGTCACTGTGCTCATGCAGGCTGCCCAAATGGATTCAGTATGCTATCCTCAACAAGGTGTTCTCTGCTTCAGAGACTACCCATCAGTTAATTTGTGTATTAGCTGTACAATGGAGGATGCTAGTTCATCATTTTGGCCTAATGAGGTGTTTGTTTGAAACAAAGATACTCAAGACAGTTATGAAAATTAAGAAGGTATCCAAAAGCAAGCAAAGGAAAGTGAAAGGGTGCAGTTCTGATACATGGATTATAACCTAAATATGATATAATGTGTCAAAATTTACACACACACACACACGCACACACACACACACACACACACACACACACACACACACACACACACACACACACACACACACACACACACACACACATATAATGTATGTAGTATATAGTGTCATATTGGTCATTTTGGTAATGCCAGAGAAGAATAGCAGGTGAACGTGGCTGAAAATCCAGGTTGGCTCTAAGGAGGTAAGGTAAGGGGTTGTTGGAGGAATTATGGTATGATCGGCAAATGGTGGAGATGATGGAGGAGATTGTTTTCGTACTGTTGAAGAGATGGTGGAGTTTCCAGGGAGGCTGAGATCAGTAGATGGTGACAAGTGGTGCTTATATGTAATGACTTCTTTGTTCTTCTTTCCAGAAGGAGATGGTAAGGCGGTGGAGAGTTGGAGGGTGGACTGGCAGCTAAGTACGGTAGCTGCAGGAATCCAGGGATACAGCCACTTACATCAACTGCACACAGTCATGTATGTGCGTTTATATCTATCTGTCTGTCTGTCTGTCTGTCTGTCTATCTGTGTTGTGCCATTATGCATGTGTGGAATTATTTAATGTTTATTAAAAAACTCTTGGTCTGTTAGGTATTGTCTGGTGAATATCAGCCCAAACAGTTGATATTATGACAATAGTTCAAACTATGATTCGATGGTTTTTTTCATTCATGCCAGCTTATTCACTTTTTGATAAGCAGAATAATACTTGATCAAATAGCAACAATTAAAGAAAGAAACATTTTTGGCAATACAGAGTATTTCAATTTCTATTTATACAAACTCTTTTATTTTGCTGACTCTGGTGGTGCAACAGTCAATTTGCTCAGTTAACAGAATTTCAGACGTGATGCATTATTTATGGACAAAAAAAACTCAAGGCCAAAATGCATAAAACTCTGTCTAGTTTGACTAAACAGAGCAAAGGCAAAAAAATCGACAAATACATCTTTTACCATTCTATAAAGCTGTAGGTATTTACTCTCTAATAAAGTTCAACCCTCATGAATTATTTTGCACATGCTCGAGCCAGATTTCTACTCCAAATTCTGCCATAAAATAGATGCAAATATTTCTCAGCTGATTTTAATGTAAAAACGAAAAGTTGGTCCACAACTAAATAGGCACAGCCATACAACAAATGCAAGAGAGAAGCACACTTTCTGCAACTGCATAACTCAAATGCTCATCAATGATAATTTTGCAAATATCTGTTTTGTGCTGTGGTCTCGATGTCAGTACTTGCACAGATAATGTTCTCTGCATTCAGATTAATATTGAAAAAAAAAAAAAAGAACAGACCAAAAGAACATCAAGCTTGTTGTTACATCCAGAGGTTATCTGTAAAAGATGAACGCATAACCCGTGTCAGGGATGACATATATTTGCTTGAATATGATTACTAATCGCATCAGAAAGGTTGTAACAGTTGAATATAAAAACCTAGTGACGAGAATCAAAATGATGCTTTCTATACCTTGAGCCAGGATTTAGGGGGAAAAAAACACCAAAATATGCTTTCTTAAATTTTGATACATTTACTTTGAAATAAATATGCATTCTTACAATGATTATGTAATTTTATTCATTCCCACACCTATCAATTATTTCGTTAAATGTCATATTTTTTTCCAGACACATTTGACAGGAAAACACTTAAATAATTGGGTGTTCTCTGTAAACAGGCCTAATTTCTCTCCCTATCATAGGAGTTTGAATAAAGAAATAGCGATTCCTTGTCATATGTTCTTCCCAACAATCTCTTTGAATGCAAAACAGCTCCACAGCGCACAAAGGTGATTAGTATGCTGGTAATACTCATACTTTTAAGGTCATTAGAACAGATAAACACATGCAGCGCATTTGCAGAATGCTTAATGTCAAACTGTCTGCATTGTTTCAGGGCACAGACAGCTGTGAAATGTTCATCAACAAGCCCAAGTAAGTCTCATATTGTTTTCATTTAAATGGCAGCACAAAGAATACCAAACCACAGTCTTATTCAGAAAAGGGAGCAGGCTTTAGGCTGACAAGATTAGCTTCTTTATCCTCAGCCTCCTACTTTACTCTCTGTGTCATGCTCCCTAAATAAGCTTTTCCTCGAGCTTTTTAGAGAGAAATACTAAACTGTGGATTCTGTTCAGCACTCTGGGGCAACTTCAAAGGCAATCTCACACCAACTGCATGACATCAAACAAGTTCAACCGTTTTCATTCATCCCTGCAGAGCGTACATTATCTGAATTTGATCATATGCTTAACCGGTTATGACTTAATGAGAGCTCAGTTGATCAGGGGTTTATGTGTCTGACATTATCTGTTGATTTTTTTTTTATTCCTATCCTGTTTTAGGTCAAGATTTTGCTGATTATAATTTTACAGCAAGTTAAAAGTATTCACTATTACCTGAAGGCAATGTCCCCTTGAGGAATAAGTTTATAACACATTTCCATAAAATATGCATAAACTGCACTGACTATTAGAAATGCATTAATCTTTTGATGCAATAACAAATATTGCAGCAAAATTCTTTATTAATTCATAATGTGTCATAGTGTTTATTCTAAATAAAGAGGGGTATAATCAAATGAAAATATCTAAAAATTGGCGATAAAATAAAAAAATCTACTTCAGTCTCTTACTAAAGAATGTCTACAGATAAACATCCAATCTTTAACTGCCATTCCTTCCTTTATCAATCTATAAAAACCAAACCCTACAATGACCACTGGACTTTGATTAATTAAGTGAATCAACCCTGCTGAAGTGTGGATCACACTTTCAACACAGTGTATATTGTTTCTATATTGAACTTTATTTATATATATATATATATATATATATATATATATATATATATATATATATATATATATATATATAAAACTAAAGACAAGCTAGAAGTTTATTTGTTACCAATGAAATCTGTGTCCAGACATGAGGTGACAATAGTAGAAATGATAGAAAAATCATTATAGATTCAGCTAAGCTCCCAATTACTCATACCCCTAACAGTCTTACATTTAAATTAATTTTCAACTAAAAAGTGTGTTTCTATTCAGAAAAGTAACAAGAATCTCTCAGAAATAACAAAACAATGTAAAAGGAGCAACAATTTGGCAAAATAAATCTGAATTTACTTACATTTTGTTGAAGAACAACATGTTGAAAATTATTTAGAACCTTCTCAATAATTAATGGAAAAGTCTTCATTTGCATTACAGCTATCAATTATTTTGTATTTCACAGCTATTTATCCATGTTATGAGCTCTAAGTGTTTGAGGTTGAAAGACTTATCATTCTAATCTATCTCTCTATCAGAGTCAAGTCAGCATCTTGCTGAGCCATTCCAAAGCATTAATATTATTTCTATAAAAATATGGAATAGAATAGAATAGAATAGAATAGAACACATATATCCTTTATGGTACCTCAGTGGGGAAGTTCAGGGGTACATATAGCAAAGAGACAGGCGAGTTGAAGCATGCAGATTTACACAAAGATAAAAATACAAAAAACAAAGGTAAGAATGAGAGTCTGTAAAGTGTGGCCAAATTTATAGTGTAAGAAAAAAATATTGCGCAGTGTCAAAATACCTCTAAAATCGGTGGTGTGGTGAGCTCAACCATATTCTCTATCATTCACAAATCAAGAGATAATTTGGAGATTAAAGGTATTACGTAAAAAAGATAACATAAAGAGCTCTTTGTGTGTTTAAATTGATTGTTCTCTCTTTATTGAATTGCACGTTTTGACTGACTGTTTTTCTTTCTTAAAAAGATCAAGCATTCATGTATTAAATGAGTGAAATGATGATTATTTTAGTGCAGTCCAAGTGTCAGACAGGCTAAGGAGAAAATAGGTTTGTGGAAAGAGGAAGTAGCGCTTGGAAGGAGACTGCAGCTGCTGGCTACAGTAAATCTGCCGAGAAGAGAAGAGGAAGTGGAACCGGACGGTTTGGTTCAATGACCTGCTGCCTGGGGTCGGAGAAAGAGGAGCGAAAACTTTTGACTCGGCCAGAGAGCTGCGTAGGGTGAAAAGGTTATGAGGTGATAAGGGACTGGGTGCAAGTGTTCGGTGGAGGGAGGGGGTTGAGGTTTGCAAACTCCCAACGGCTCTCTCAGCACATAAAAGAAGGGTGATTTGGGTACTCGTTGCTCAGACACGCAGCGCGGAGCAGAAGAAAAGAAGACCCAGGACAGAAGGACGATCGTTGAGCCAAAGGAAGAACACGGCGCCCCTGTCTCTGAGAACCGCCGAGACTGAGTCAGATTATCTATTTTTCGTGTTTTTCCACAATTCGGGGCCAACGATCTGCAAATCCAGTCAAGAAGAACTGCTGTGGTTTTGACCTGGTTGATGAGGAGATCCTAGATGTTCTGAAGATGTGAGTTGCACCCGTGAGATGTCAGTTCTGAAGCTGAACCAACTTGTTGAGAAGAAGAAGAGACGGACCTCAGACACGGACATCTAAGCAGGGACTTAAAGCGTGAGTCTTTGTGAACGGGACATTAACGGGACATCGGGGTTGCCATCGAGAGAAGGGAAGTTGTTCGGCTGAACAACTACTTTACCCAGAAATCAAAGACATTTTGGGATTCCATCTGAGGTTCGGGTCAGTTTGCTCCTCCAAATTTAAAAGCCTCTCCTGAACGCATTATTAAGCAGCCTTAGATAAGAGATAGGAAGTTGATTAAATTTTAATTTGTAATTTGTTTAATCGCTTAATGCTGTTGCTAATACCCTGCTAAAGCATACTAATTAAAGAAGCATATACAATTTTGTTAGAAGTTGTGGACATTCACTTATTGAGTCAACATTTTTCTGAGATCTTCTATGATTGTAAAACAGACATGGTGTATTGTTCTAGAAATATTTAGGAGGTCTTGAAAGGTTGCCTGTAGCCCAAACTTTAAAACAACACCCTTGACTTTTGAGTTTCTAAAAACAAATACTGATCGTGTAACAAGTGCCGTTGTATAAAAGTAGGAGCCACCGTTAACTAGGGCGGTGGTCGGGGAACAGGTGGCTTCAGGCTACTAGGTTGCCTGACCTGTCCACTGAAGAAGGGTGTGGCCCTAGGACGGAGGTGGTTAGTAGATCAGTCATGTCCTACTTATCTAGCTGAAAAGGTCTCACAGGAATTCTAAACAGGGTAATACTCGTTAGATTCAGAGGTCTTTAGAACCCCAGCTAGTCTGAGCTTTAACCCAAAATAGAAAAGGGGGTAGGAGGGGGTTTTAGTTCAGGTCCGACAAAAATAGCAGTTATTAAAAATAGCCTACTCGGATTCGAAGAAGTGAAAAACTGGGTAGGGTCATTTAAAAATGTATAGGCTTTTTTATGCATATTTGTGCATAAAACAGCAGCAACAGATTGTTTACGAGAAACGGAAAAACTGAGCAGAAAACAACCGGGACAAAAACCACATATCGAGTTTGAGTTTGTTGAAAGCGGTGATGGCTATAAAGTCTTACAGCTTTTGGGAAGAAGGATCTGTGATAACATTCGTTTGTGCATTTAGGATGCAGTAGTGTGTCATTAAAGAAGCTCTACAGTTTTGCAACAGCTTCATGCATACATTCTTTGTAGTTGCACTAATGGCTTTTACTTGAAAATTAGCTGACAGGAAATGAGACTGAGGAGGTCTTCCCCAGCTTCAGGATCATGTTGAACATGTGTCCCAATATATCTCACAGTTGATCTGCACAGCACCGCAGGAGCCTGGAGCTGGTGTTATCTCAACCTGCAGTCTTTTTTGCAGTTCGTTCCCCACCTAAAATGTTGAAAGGGACAGGAGGATGGTGGCGGTGGAGAGGCACCGTGGGATGGAGTCCTCTGATGTGGAAGGAGAATGCGATAGCTGAGAAGTGATAAGTTCTTGGAAAAAAGTTGACAATTGAGGGAATGTTGAAGACCCAGGACATGGGGCTGGGGGAGGGAGGGAGGGGTGTCTAAACAAACCTCTAGAGACACTGTTCACCCACCTTAAATCTCCTACAGCCTGGGAGTTTGTTTTGTGACCTGAAATTGGTCCTCCATCTTCTTTCTGTAAATGCTTTTTTTCTAGTCCGTGATCTTGCTGAGTTTCTTCTGCACAACTCTCAGCTCCTCCTTGTTTCCTGATTTAAAGGCTACAGGGCGTCTGATCACTGGAGGGGGATGGGGGAGGCCCATAACTGAGAACAATTCACCACATTTCTTGCATGTTCACACAAACAGGTAACACACTGATAATACAATAGCTGCGTTGCCCTGTAGTTCTCTGAATCAGTATCAATAGTTCTGTTCCATGACCTTGCTTCTGGTGTTGTTGCTGTTTGTGTTTTTCTTTTTGTTTTTTTGCTGGTTGTGTCTCTTTGTGGACTTCCATGGCAGGAAGAATATTTGTGGCAGCTGGTTGTCGGGTCTCATAAATTTTGTCTAAGTTTTCTTTGTTTCTCTGTCCTCTGTTTTTTTTCTTACTCTATCCTTGTTATTCCTTTTCCCCTCTTCCTTCGCATTGGTTTGTACATAATACCTAAACTGCAATAAAGTAAATCATCAAGGATCGGGCATCTAGGTTTGATTTATGGCTATAAACCCTCCCTTGGAAGGGCAAATATGTTGGGCATAACTATAGCAGCCAAAGCACCAAATCTGCTTGCCATGAAGCTAGACATGACAAGGGAAAAAATAAGAGAGAAAAAAGACAAGGGGATGCTGTGTTTGGAGTCCACTAATCACAATGTGGAGGACATGCGGCTGCAGCAATGGCAAAGGAGGGATCATACACTATTGTCCCAACAACATATGTTAGCTCCTTCAATAGATAATATGGCCTTATGTCAACATCTAGTAGTTGAAAGCTTATACATAGTTTCCCTTTGAAAGTTAAATGCCTAG
This sequence comes from Fundulus diaphanus, assembly GCA_037039145.1. Taxonomy (NCBI): domain Eukaryota; kingdom Metazoa; phylum Chordata; class Actinopteri; order Cyprinodontiformes; family Fundulidae; genus Fundulus; species Fundulus diaphanus. The sequence continues at coordinate 32,358,406 of CM073122.1, read as the reverse complement.
AGTTGTACATTCTATCATTGACAAACACAGCCAGTCCCTCTCCTCTCTTCTTATTGCTGTACTTGGTTTTGCCAGCTTGGAATAAATGAAACATGTCCATGTTAATGTGTGTTTCTAGAGTTAGCAATGGCTCAGTCAGCATGACCAAGATGCTCTCGCAATAATCCCGTTAATGTTGAGTAAGTTGCCGCCAAAAAACAAAAAAGAGTTTGGAAAGATTATGTCTTGTTTTGTCTGTGTGTTATGTGTAATTTGTGCACATTCTGAACTGGTGCCTTTCTGATCAACAACTTCATTATGGTAACACATAATGACAATAATTATTCTTGATTCTTCGGTTCAGTCTCAGTTCAATTTTGGTTCAATTTCAGTTCAATAGTGTTGTGCCATTACACATGTTTTTAAGTTATTTAATGTTTATCAAATAACTCTCGGTCTGTTAGGTATTGTTCGTGAATATAGGCCCAATCAGCTGCTATTAGAGCAATATTTGAAAGAATGATTTGAGCACTGGCATTCTTTTAACAGCAAACTCTGCACACCTTTGGAATAAATTAGTGACAACTTCTCTTCAAGTATAAGAATTTATTAAAAGGAATAAATGCACCTCCAGGTAACATCATTATAGAATGTTGTTATCTGCATTAACACTATATTTCAATCAATGAATCCTCTCTACTAGGGAAGTGAATCTTAACTAAACTACTAAGCAAAATTAAGATTAAAGAAACTAAGAAACTATGTACACGCAACAGAACAAAAGGAAAAACAAAGATAGTTGAAACCCATGACCATAAGAATGATTCAGTGAATCTTGGGTTCACTGCAGATCCAAGTTAGAGAACCAAAGTTCATCTTAAAGAATGTAGAATGTTCTAAATTATTTTAACTAATTTAGAACATTTGATGTGTTCAAGCCCTTCACAATGCAAATCCAGGTTAGATAAAACATTATTTGAGGGAATAATAATTTAAAGAATGATCTGCTTAATAAAAGTCAATAACCTTTAGGTCACTTATTAATGTAATTATTTGTCCTGAAAATAACTAAAACTCAAACTGGTAATTTAGGAAGCTAGAGGGCGCTTTAGGTGGACAATCGATTGTAAATGATGTGTCGGGCCACATCCGGGTCATGGGGGCATAAGCTTGATGGGTTAATCTTAAATTACACAAAACACCATTAAATCTACATTAACGTTCCCTATTAATGCTGTACTAATACTCGCAGCACTATTGGGTGGTGGCAAAGTGAAAGGAGAACAAGTGTGATATTTAAACAAGCCATATTTACGTATACTAGGGTTAATAGCAAGACTTTAAGGGAGGCTAGATGGTGTCACAACCAGTGATGTTTTTGGCAGCCATTTTAGTCTAATCTAAGCCTTTTAGACAAAAATGCATATTAGCTTTTGTCACATTCAGTCATTTGTATATGCAGTAGTTTTTGTCCAGTGTTAACTGATGAAAACGAAAAATTGTTTTAGTCTAGTTTTAGTAAAAAAAGTGTATTCTCTTTCTCTGTATACAAAGTGCACCAAAGATAGAGAGAGAGAGAGAGAGAGAGAGAGAGAGAGAGAGAGAGAGAGCCTTTTGCCTTTTGCTTTTTTAATAACCAATGGCCAAGATTATAATGTATATGTAGTACTGTTGAGTCTTTTTTTCAGACAGCCACTCAGACATAGGTTAATATGACAAAGGATTAAACTTGCTGGCCGCACCTGCATGCACTAAACATGAATATGAGCTGATGTTAGCAGAATTAAGCCACTGTTAGCGTGACGTTAGCAGCCCATCTGCACCAGGAGTTATATAGAAAACTTTAAGCTCACTATGAAATTTATCACAAGCCTGATTGTCGAGTAACATTGTATATTCTGTCTTAACAGGATAATAACTTACCTTTGAGAGAATATCAACATGGTGAGCCTTCAGGTGCTGCTTGAGATTTGGATCATTTCCTATCTAAATTGTGCACACATTTACCGCCGTCTCCCTCTACAATTCATTAGGGTTTTCTTTCAAATGGATCATATTTAAGGTATTTCCATATATCCTTTTGCAGTTTCCGACCACCTAGCTCATCTGTAGAACGTACCGCGGCCGTCACGGTCCATCAGTGAATTAGTAAACAGAGGGAGGGAGTGACCAAGCAAGGACAAGATGGAGCAGTGTTGCTGCTACGGACTGTTTACATGCACAGTGGGCAGAAACATTATACATTTTGAACATTTGACAGACCTCCCACGAACATTTTCATCTAGTCTTGTCAAAAAAAACACGTCTCGTCATGTTTCATCAAGGAGTAATGTTTATCTCGTTATTGTTGCGAAAAAAGGGGCATCAGCAAAACCATTCAGTCACCATCATTGTTGATGAAAACGCCACTAGTCATAGCTAAACAGAAGGCCAGGCCAGATGTAGCTACTATGACTAGAAGAAAAGTTGAAATAATGCAAAATTGGAGAATAGTAGGAGAAATAAGCAGAGAGAGAGAAATAGCTGTCCTCCTTCACCCTAAACCTATATAACCATAACTACAGATAGCTTAGGATAACCTAAGGCACCCTGAATTATAAGCTTTGTCAAAGAAGAACATTTTAAGCCTGGTCTTAAAAGTAGACTGGGTGTCTGCCTGTGTACAACAAATATAACAGGAAAAGAAAATGTTGCAGGAAAAGAAACACAAAACACATATAGAGATTTAAAAAGAAAAACTCAGGACTGAGTGCAAACTGCTGAAACAGGTTACCTGCAAATGTGGCAACAGAATATAAAAATAAACAAAAAAAAAATAATATTAAAAGATAACTTTAAATCTAAATCTTCCTGGGTCATAAATATTGTTTGGGTTTAACAGTATGCAAATGATGTACTATTCTAATTGACATCTGTCCGTCATTCCATCCTACTGTCCTACCATCCAACCATTATCTATTTCCATTTTTTCCTGCGGGGTCGCAGGGGGACTGGTGTCTACATCCAGCGGTCAGTGGACAAAAGGAAGATACATCCTGGACAGGTCGCAAGTCCATCATAAGTTAACACTAGGATGCACAGGACAAAAAAAGACAAAAAAAGAAAAACATGCTTGAGCCCAGGCCGGGATTCAAATATCCCAGAACCCTCTAGCTGTAGAGCAACAGTGTCACTGTGCAGTCCACCATGTAGCCCACCCACTCCACCACAGTACCATATGGTAAAGAGTCCTGTCAATAACTGATAACAGGAAACATAGAAAAAGGAACTAATTTGGAGCAGAGCAGTAGTGCAACTAAATGCAGAAACAAATTCAGCTAGAAAAAGTCTTGGCCATATCTCTACAAACCATGAAAAAAAAGGAACTAAAGTACCTATAAAAACAGTTTTTTTCTTCTGATCTACACTTTGTGTCATTTGTGCTAGTTTTCGAAGGTTAAAAAGCTATTCATTATGTTTTGATGAACTATCGACCAGAGTGAGATTTTATTAACTTGTCTTTGTGGTCAACGGGGGGCTGTTTTTACTACCATGTCCACATGTAACCAAAAACTTTTCTCAACTGTTCATTTCCATTTTTTGCTTAAACATTTCCTTTTCCAGTGCAACCAGGCATCTGAGATCTAAAGAGCCTTCGGGCCATGCTTCATATATTTGCCAGACATGGAAAATCAGAAGATTTTCTTTGCTTACTTAATCCTTAAAAACAATAACTGGAAAGATTTTAGCATCATTAGCTCAACATTTTCTTTGATAGGTCCCAGGGACTCCTGTCAAGGTCGTTAATCTTCAATCTAATATGATATTCTACTGTTATACACTGACTACTATGACTGGCAGTGGAAGCCACGCTGATTTAGTTTGCCACTCAGGGTAGCAATTCTTTGAGTTTTTCTGCAGAACAATGCTAAACATGCATGTTGTGTATAAAAAGGCTTTGCTGATGCACAGACACCACCCCAAAACTGTGCACATTTGTTTTGGCAACTGTCAAGAGACTGTTGTCATCCTTTGTTGTCTCCTACTATGCTCTGTTGCCCACAGCATTGATTCTGTCTAACATTTTACTGCCATGTGCTGCAAGCAAAAAACAAGATTTAAAAATCAAACATGAAAAGGAAACGTCAGGACTTAAGCTTTAGAACATCACTACAATTTCACATAATTTTTATGCATTGAAAGTATAAAGTTCAATGTGTACAAGCAAAAAATGAAATACTTTTGGTATATCATCAGTTTATGTAGCATCTTATCATTCTTGATATAGTGGGAAACTATAAAGTTTTTTGTTTAAAACTTTAAGAAAGTGATTTTTGCTGTATCTGAATTCTTCCAGATACAACAAAAAAGACTTTGGCTTTTATCCAATCTAGCATTTGAAACTTTTAGTTTAATTCCAAAAGGACAAACTGAGCATCTTACATTGTTAGAAAATGGCATGTGGGGACAGTGTAAAAGCATAGTAGACTTAGGAATCTTCAGTTGCTTGATATGAAGCTTAAAGAGTCCACCTTTTTTGGAAGATAAGTAAGGCGGTGCAGTCAGAGAGCAGCTGAAAGTCATTTGGCTGAAGACTGCTGATAAATGTTGCTGAATTAAGGATGTTACAAGAGGTTAATAATTATTCTATTTTTAAAGGCCACATGTTTTTTTAACGAGCTCACTAAGTATGGTGAAAATCTGAGGTTGACTTGGTTTTCCTTTTAAGTCACAAAGCCAGTGATAGTGATAGTAACTGCACATGTGTGATAGTAACACACACGCAGGGGCACCGTATAGGGGGCAAAAGTTAGGACAATTCCAAGGGCCCCTAGCTGACAGGGGTCCCCAAAAATAAATTTGTACATATTTATATGAGCTTTTGGGGTGATTTCGATTTTTTGTCATGGGGCCCAAAATTCCTGGTGGCACCCCTGCACACACACACACACACACACACACACACACACACACACACACACACACACACACACACACACACACACACACACACACACACACACACACACACACACGTGCATTGGTATATACATCATTGTGTGGAGATTCCATTGACTTCCATTTATTTTCCATTGCTATCTATGCCTAACCCTGAACCCAACCAGAAACCTAAGGTCACGGGTGCATACCTAACCCTAACCTAAACTCAATACACACCTTAGCCCTAAACCTAAGCATTAGCCCGATTTTCATTGTGAAAACCTTGAAAAATGTCATCATAATGCCATTTGTCCACACAACGTTGGTTTACTCTCAAGTTTTGGTCCTCATAACGATAGCTATACATGCCACACACACTCACACACAGAGCAAACCATTGACTTTTCTTAAAGTGGAAAAAGCAATTCTTCCAGCACAGCGACCTTGTCGTTATAAGGATAAAAGAGAACTCATAGTTTAAAATCTATTGGATCTTATGTTACTTATGGCCCCATTAAGTTGTGATATAGTTTCAGCGGCATATGAATGGATACTTCAGGAAAGAAATTAAGTGACACGAAAGATTAATGAACCACCTTAATAAAATCTACTCCTTCAACAAAACAACAGAATGCTGGATTATGAGCGATCAATGTGGCAGTGTAGATTCATATGGGATCCTTTGTCAGAAACCAGGAATCAAAGAGGTGAATTTATATTCATGATGGAAACCACTTTTTCCTCTGAATTAGAAGTGGGGCAATTGCTTTTTAACTATTATTTTATATTTTATATATTTTATTTATATTTTTATTTTGACCAAAGGAACAGTGGGGGCATTTTAAATGACAAAAACAAGAACATTATAATACAACAAAATATCACATCACACAGTATATAGCGACATTTAACATTTCGCTAAAATTCATCAGTTTGCTTCAATGAGTTCAATCTTTAACCTAGATTATATAAAATAAATACGCTCTTTCTACAGGTAATTACAAATAATTCCTCTGTCAGATTACTTTGCTTGAATTTCTTCATGTCTGAATGTAAATGTAAACGTCTTTTTTTCACACCTGTTTTAAACCAGATCTCTATCCTTTCATTCTAGCAGAGTCTCTAATGTTTGCATAACTCACATCTTGTGCTCATCATCGTCTGGCATCAAGATCTTTATGTAAGGGGGGAAAATGTTAAAGGGGGAACAACTTAAAAGAGGAAATCAAATATTGATTCCTCTTCACATGAGAGCGGTGATTCTAGGGAGGATAGACCACAGGCATCAACTCTTAATGAAGTGTCAGGAGAGATGCAGAGATGCCATCTGGTGGTCCAATTTCAGCCAAATGTGTTCTCTCTGCAAGAAGCACAGCTCCTGTGTGCGCTGTGATCCCCTCATAATGCTAACATAGGCTGCTCTCCCTTAGTAAAAGCTGGCAAGCTGCTTTAGGAACTGCAAAGCTCCAGAGTTTAGGTCAAGTCAGTTTCAAAAGTTTCTTGTCGTGTAAATGATGCAGTGAGTCACAAGCCATTAGACAATCCTCCTCAGAGAGGGAGATCAGCTTGAATTATTCCTGATTAGAACAGTGGTGTTAGGAGTGATCTAAAGATGTTTTCTAGCTTCAGCTCATGCATGTTTTGTATTTCTGCAAAAATGCATCTCCTGAAAGCCGCTCAACCCAATAATGTCATGCACATCTTGCAATGTTTGAGTTCATTATTATTATTATTGTTATTGTTTTTGTTTGTTTTGCACAGAGAACACAGGAAAAAAAACATACAAAGTGGGTTGCTTGCTTTCTTTTATGAGAATAGTTTTGCCCTGACATTTTCCATCTTGGGGTTCTGCAAAATAAAACCACATTTTGAGAAAAGAACTGCAAAAAGTTGTGTCAGTTCAATCCTTGTACACCGAGAAAAGCAACTTAACGCAATGCAGTTTTGTTAAAGATGTATTGATGTGTTAAATTCCTCCTGTGTGCCTCCCTTTGGCTGTTTACAGGCCATGTCCTACAGGGAGGAGACCCTGTGGCAGACCCAGAACCTGCTGGAGAGGCAATATTTCCCTTTTGACCTGGAAGGCATTGGCATCCCCAGAATGAGCAGAAGAGTGCCACTGGGGAAAGGAATTTCTGGGTTTCCCTCCCAGACCCATCACTGCAGTGACCCAATTTTTGAAATAAAGAACACCGCAGATGGATGGATGATGGATAAACTAAAACAAGTTAACAACTTTTAACATTTTAAAATAATCTTGACTTGAAATCTGATGTGTGAAATCTTTTACACTCCTCAGACACCTTTTAAGTTATATTGTTTATTTTTCAGCTTTGCGATTAATTTAAACTTGATTCAGTATCGAAGCCCTTTTGCTAATCCTGCACATAATTTTCCATCGAAACAAATGTTTAATGGTGCAAAAGCTAATAACGATCCAAGTTTGTTGTGCTGTGATTTACAAGCTATGTTTGGATGTGCATAATCTGTACACTGAACAAAGTTACTTTAAACACACACAGATTTTACACAGTATGCTTTAAGTGAACATGGTAAACAAAACAAAATGGAAATACGTAACACAACATAATTCAGAGTTAACTATCGGCTGACAACACGCTTTCCCCAGGGCAGACCCAGTTTGTTTACGGTGAGGCTCAAATTGATGAACAGAATTATACTCCACAGATTATTCCCAGTTTGTACTCTCTCCATTGTAATTTTCTTGAAAAGCATGACCTGAGCACACCAGGCTGCTGTCCTGGGGTGACAGGCTGCTGTTTTGCTGATAAGTTACTTTGCAGTGTTCACGCTGAGCAATTGCTCACAGTTTACCTCTGTGCTGGGAGAGCTCTCACTTGCCGAGCATCTGTAAATGAGAAGTTCAGGCCCACGTCCAGGAAGCTCTGTGTAGCAGAATAGGAAGAAATCCCACCCTTGGATTAAACGTAATGTCCCATAAATATGACCAGGCTTTGGTTTTTCAGCTTAATAGCCCCAACAAGCACTTATTGAACATGGCTAATGGTCTCTGAATACCCAACCTCCATTCACACATCATTACATTATTTGCTGGTTCTAAAGTGCTACTCAAAGTGTGGTATCAGATTAGTTGACTTTTTTTACTCTGTCAAGTTGGCACTGGCATAAAGCCAAAAACTCTAACTTTTGACGGTCTACATTATAAAACATTTTAATAAAGCTTCTATCAGGATTTAGTTTTTTGTTTACTATTAGTTTTCAGTTTTTCGTCTTTGTTAGGGTTTTAGTTATGATTTGACTTTATTTTCTGTTAGTTTTCAGCTCCTCCTTCCCCTCTCTTAGCTTTCCCTTCACTCCCTCTGCAGTCAGTCACACCTGTTGGTCATTAATCAGTCAGACTCATTTCACCTGCCAGCCTCCCTACTTAAACCTCCCTCTGTTGTCACTCCTCTGCCGGTTCGTCTTCATGCAACACCTACTCCTTGCCTGTTTACCTGTATGTTTCCTGCTTGCTACTGGAACACTGCCACCTCTGCATCTCTTACCTCAGCCTGCCATTGATTATTCCAGTCAAGTCGGTGCACTTTCCTGTTAAGACTGTGATCTGTAGTGATGGCGAGATGAAGCCTCGTGAGGCATTGAACCACTTGAGCCAACTGGTTCGAGAAAGGGTTCATTTCTTGGAGCTTCATGTGCACACGAAATCACCTACTGGCGAGGTGTATAATCACAGCCAGCTGTATCTTAACACGTGTGATGCATTGATTTTTTGTCTATTATGACTCTTGGGAATGACTTCACAAAAGGTGTAGGACGAAATAATTTGTCTAGATTATGTATACACATATGTGTATAATAAAATATTGTTTGAATGTATTCTCTGTGTGTAATTATTCCCAAAATAGTAGTGTCATGTGATATGGCATGTTGTGTAATAATCAGACCTCTCAACTTTGATCAAAAGTTAAGAGTGAGATTATGCTAATTTTGGGGGTGGGGGGGATTATGGTCAACAGTTTCCCCTCAGCAGCAACACTGAAGCACACAGAGGTTCACGCTGCGTCTTTACGCATGATCCTGCTGCTGATGTCTCCCTCTTTTCAGCTCAATGCACTTCTAGACTGTTACAGTTTATAACATTCTCATCTCCTTTCACAGCGACAGGTTTCTCAGTCAGTCGCCGCGCTGACCAGACAAATTTTTATTGCTCTCGTCAGTGCGGCGGTGAGGTGGGCGGATTTTACCCCCGTTGGTGCGCTGCGTGTGATGGATAAACAGTGGGGAAAATGCATAACTAAATACTGTAAAAGGCTTCTATAAAGGGAACAGGGGTACTGACAGATCTGAGATGAAGCCCCTGATGTTACAAGTTCTTTAAAATGACCCTTAAAAGTGTGCACCTGAATTAAAGCGCGAGGCAGCAGCCCACCGAAGCGCCACTGATTCTATGTTGTTAAAAACAAAATAGCATGAAACACAGCTAGTAACTCTCCTATTGACTTTAACTGGCACACATTGCTACCGATGTGAGGACATTAAACGTAGTGGTTCACGTTTTGAATGGTGAACGGTGATAAAAGCACCTGCTCCGAGGGAAAGGAGGGGGGAGAGGAGCAAGCGCTGAGGCACAGAAATACGGTGCATATAGTTAAAAAATGCAGAATTAATAAAAACGAAACTTATAAACAGACTAAGTGGCGTTTTAAACTGCATCTGGTTAGCAGAACTGTTTTATGATCCAGCGTGCAGCCATAACTGGTTCTGAATGAACCGGTCATCTGGCAAAATCTGAGCCACTTCCCGAAGCAGTCACGTGGTACAGCCGGGCAGCAAGGCTTCGGACGTCATCGTTTTCGGCTCCTCCCCTAAATGAAGCAAGCTTCGATACGCGCTTTACGGAAATGCCCCCTCCATTACTCGACACACGTCTCGAAGCCTCGGCACATTACGTAACATCACTAGTGATCTGCAAGTATTCACCCAGTTAAGCTATTTTTATCCTGTTGTGACTCTGTCCAGCAAGGTCCCCTCTCCGCCGTGTTGTGGATTCTACTGCTGTGCTCTGGTTCTCTCTCGGCCGTCCTGTGGAACCTGCTCTGGCTCACTCTCTGCCGTGTTGTGGATCCTGCTGATGTGCCCTGGTTCTCTCTCGGCCGTGCTGATGGTCCCACTTGCAAGTTCCCGTCTCCGTTAAGCTCCAGCCAGAACTCTGTCTCCGGGTCGTCAGCTCCTGTCCTCACTTGCATCTCTGTTCCAGTCCAGGCCTGCCTCTCTGGTTTCATCATCAAACAGCCACCTCATTCAATAAACTCACAAAACATACCAAGCTCTGTGTGTGTAGTGTGTTCGGGTCATCAGAACAAATCTTGACAGCTTCAAACTTCATATGCAGCCCAACAAAACAAAGTGGTAAATTTATTATTTACCAAGCTCAGAATACTTGAACACGAGCGAGAAAACAAAGCAAAATAAAAAGGAGGGAATACAGGTGGGTGACACAATGTGTTTGGTGGAAGCCTGATGTCAAAAGGTCAGCAACACGTCTTGATGTCTTTTTAACAAGTTCACTAAATATTGGTCATCTGAAACGGTTCTGTTCTGTCTATTTTTTTTTCAAAATGTAAAAACCATTTTTTTTGGTGCCACCTTGTGTTAAAGTGCACCAATACCTCAATGAGGGGCATCGATCATCTTCCAAACTACCAAAGGAAAACAGCTGTGGCTTTAGAAAATAGATTTTTTTTTTCCCGCATCAATAATCAAGACAATATTTGAAAAGGGCCTGGCTAGCTTAACCAAGCTGCTGTCCGTTGGATTCCCTCTTCACAAAAGATTCTACCTCTCTGATTGTTAAATTATAATTTAAGTAAAACCATCTCCCCATTTCTTCCTGATGTTACTTGAATAATTTATTTTATTTTCTGTGTAAGGTTAAATTCATAGTTTTCTAATCAAAACCGGTAAGGGAAATTTGTTTGGAAACAACATCCTTGGAATTGTTTTGTTTTAATGGTGTTGCCATTTTCATGAGTTTGGGATGGCATCACAAGAGTGATTCTCATTCTCTTTAAATAACATTTTGAGTCCTCATGAAATTACCACACTCAAGTAGTACAGTTGTGACGAAAATTAAGCCAGAGAGTTTAGGGATTCAGCCTTAGGGTAGATTGGGATTGGCCTATTTTTTTTTGGTTGAGGTATGTCAAACTAGCCAGTAGGCAAGCATTATGCAAATGTTTTACATGGCAATGTGAATTAGTAATGGAAGAAAAGCCTGGACTACAAATGAGGTGTAACAGGCAGCTCAGGCGCAAAACCTTCTGTGGGAATGAAGGCCTTTCTTTTGAACACTTCTTAACTTAAACCTTAAATCTTAACATTTTTAAATGCTGGGAAGACTGAGTAACAGCATGAAGATGAACTACATGTGTTGAAAGTTTGTCTTTCCTCCCTTTTTTAGTTTGTTATATTTACTAATTTAAAGTTGGTTTTAGGTCCTTGAATTGCTGTCTCAGCCTACTTTTTTATCATTTGCCACCTAAAACTGATTATTTTGCCGCTTTCACGAACACACATTTTATGTCACTAACAAATATTTGATCTATAATATTCATACAATCATATTCTGTAAATTAGAATATTAGAACAAAGTCTGACATGAGTAAGCATGGACTCCGTGCATACATGCATAGAGCTCAATTTTTACAACCTTGTACGCGGTGTGACTCTATAAACTGCTCGACAGCAACAAGTCTTTACATCAAACTGTTTTATATGTGACACCAAGCTTGATACAGCCTGTCGCAAGGACGCACGTACTTGTCAGTGCGGATTCCGCGCAGAATCTGCCTGTAGTATGAACGTCCGCAGACTCATGTCCGTGCAAGAGTGTGGGGGTCTTTAGGAGACACTCTCCCCTTCGGGGTTTGTGCCTAATGTTGGGGGCCCGGCCAGTAATCAGAGTTAAAGAAGGAGCAGGGACAAGAGGAGAGAAATACTTGTGAATCTTTGTCCACTCTGTTTTTGCTTCTGGAGTCCATGGGGTGGTCAGCAAGGAGGCCAGCGCTGGAAACGTTTCTCTGATGTTTTTAGGTTAAAGTGTTAAAGTCTCACTCTGATTTTGAGTCATCAAATTCAGTGGGTGTGTACTTTAATATAATTTTAGAGCTGTTCTTATCAAGGCTGGGTTTTCAGGAACATGCAATGCTATTTTTTTTTCATTTGAGAGAACACTAAAATCTCTACACAGAATCCAAGAAGCTCAATCCAATTAAGAGTAAAATAATCTAGCAAGGACATTGCTGCCCCTGAAAACTCAATTCAATCAATGTTTTTCAATAGGGTTGTAGTTCAATGTTACTGCAAAACATATAATGTGTACATTTCTGAGTCCATTTCATTCCAAACATCTCCAGATATTAAAATCAATTTTTTTCAAGTGGAAAGAATCCATCCATTCATCCACTACCTGCACACAGTCGCTGGTGCCTATCTCCAGCAGTCACTGGGCAAGAGGCGGGGTACACACTGGACACGTTGCCAGTCCATCACAGGGCGACACAACAACACAGGACAAGTAACCATGTATGGATACGCCCACATCTAAGGGCAATTTAGAGAGACCAGTCATGTTTTTTGACTGTGGGAGGAAGTCAGAGTAACCAGACCCAGAGAGAACCCATGCATGCACAGTGAGACCATCCAGAAAGACCCCAGGTTTGGGCTTGAACCCAGAACCTTCTTACTGTAAGGCAGCAAGAAGCCCAGCAAGTGAATTACTAGTAAGCATGTGTATAGATTCTAAACCAAACTACCTGATGTCAACTCCTTGATGTAACATGTAACATTTACATGGGAGTGCAAAGTAGATCAATTAAAGGACTGGAAAATGTAGGCATAGGATGGGAACCTTCATGAACTTTTCTGTAAACCATACACTCAGACTTCCAGCATTATGTGTTTTACATCAGATCAACAGTGTGGAAGATCAACATTGTGTTGTGAAGAGTTATTAAAGGAGCAATAAGTGATATTTTACCACTAGGTGGTGCTTGAGCACTGTCTGTAGATCAAAACAAAATGTATTACATACTCTCTCTACCTTCACTCAAGCTACAATCCGGCCCCTCCTTTACATTCTCCAATGCGCATATTTGTAAAGAATAAAAACACAGCAAAACAGCTTCACATTTTGGAGGAACATTTCTAGTGAAAAAGTAAGTAACTCATAACTTTATAGTGTTGTTAGCAAGAGAACATTTTGATGTGCTGGGGGTGTTCTCCGTCATGTTGCCGCAACACTGCGCTGCTCTGACGGTGGTATTTTAGGGCTGAGCCCTGAGTGGCAGCTGTTCACATGCATGTACATGTACGCCAGCCCGGCTATGTAAACAGGAGACTGGAGAACAACACAGAGAGATGCGATGTGACATCATACCATAGTTCACTTGAAATATTACCTTTAGTTCTTCACATCACTATATTTTAGTTGTTTCTCTCTATAATCATGGAATTTCGCTTATTGCTCCTTTAGAGACCTATATCTTGATATAAATAGCAAGATGATGAGTGTCTGACCTTATATAACAAGATATTATTGCTGCATCCTTTAAGCCTTTATCTTGAAACTACAAATTACATAAACCCGTACAGATTATTTCCCAAGTCCATGTTTTTTTCCAAGCCTACTAATCGTTGTGACCTGCACAATTACACAATGGTAGAGAGTACTCGATTTTCCAATTACAATCAAAACTATGACAAGGGGTGATTTTACATTATTCATCAGGTATAACCTATACAGTTTTTCTTTCTTTGTATGTAAGACAAGAACGAACTTATGATCATTGAATAACACAATCTAACAATGAAACATACAAAAAATCAAAAGCCCCACAAGGTTGTCATAAACTCAAAACATTTGACAAAACAAATCTAAAACATCCCCCTGGATGATTTCACATATATGCTGCATAATGGACTGATCAGCTGCATATTACAGTTCTGCTTTGTGATTGCTCCCATTAGAGTTGCAAGTGTTTTAACACAGTCTGTGGTATTGTGTTAATTAAGAATTCCATCTGCTTAGGAGCCTCTGTGCTCTCTCTGTGATGGAAAACAGCCTTTCTGCAACATCCTCTGTGTAATCGCACAAAGAAAACCAAGTCTGAGCTCAATCAATTTAACTCATGAAATACTGTCAGAATGTGATGAGCTAGAACAATTTAATGTCTTCCGTTTCTCCAGTAACATTACAGAGGGCACCTATCTGTGTGAGACATCAGTCTTTTACAACAAGCACAATAAATAAATAAATAAATAAATTTGCATAATCTTCAACTTTTTGGGGGAAAAGGGAGAAAAACAAGGATGTTCATGTATCCAGAAAAACGTATTATTTTCCAGTGACAATCTCAAAACATCAACACCTAAAAGGACCAGTAGTAGGCACAGTCATTGAAAATCTACAGACACGAATGCAATGCTGAGTCTCTGCAGGGATATAAATGTATGTCAACAATCTAGGAAAATAACTCATCTTCAATAGGAGTCAGTATGCACATACCATCATTTAAAGTATCCCTGATTGACCCCAAATAATGTTCAGTTGTTTTTTACCAACTTTTCCTGATCTCTTAAAAAAGTATTGCATGCAATTGTTACTTTAATACTGGCCTATTTTAATTATTTACTATTAGGAAGACAACAAAATGCATTTAAAAGCCTCCAGATTGTCCAAAACACTGAGTTCTGATGAAAATTAAAAATGGAGATCAAATTTCTCTTATTTTAGCTTCCCTTCCTTGGTTCACTGTTAAATCCAGAATACAATTTATAATTCACATATAAAGTCCTTAATAATAAAGCTCAATTATACATCAGAGATCTGATTGCTCCATACATTCCTAACAGAGCACTTCACTCGGACTGTATTTGTATTGGTGGTTCCTAGAATTTCTAAAAGCAGAGTGGGAGGCAGTTAATTTAGTTATCAGGCTCCTCTCCAGTAAAACCAACTCCCAGTTATAGTTCATGAGGCAGACACTTTTAGTTATATAGATTGGCTCAGGTTATTCTAAACTATCTCTGTAGTTATACTGCTCTAGGCTTAGGCTGGTGGAGGACATACTGGCCACTTTTCCTGTGTGCTACATGCTCGTACTTCTTTCCACTTTTGCATTATCCACTTTTATTTCAGCTTTTAACTTTATATTCTCTATCACTATTTTTGGCTTCATATCAGCTATGTCTGGCCTTGTGTTTTGTTTAGCTGTTACACCATTCTGGAGGGAACATGAACTAAGCCTCTGCTGTCAATGACGTTATGGTCCCCTGCTATAAGAAGATACACCTGACCCTTTGTTTTTTTTAACTCTGTCTTTCTCCTGAACAGAAACATATGTGTTGTGCAATTATACACTGTTTAAAGTTATTTAATGTCTATTAAATAACCCTCTGTCTGTTAAGTATTGTCTGGTGATAATCAGCTCTTAAGCTGATATCAAGACAATGGTTGAAAGGGATGAATTTGAGCACTAGTGATCTTTTAACAGCAAACCCTGCACACAAATAGAATAAAGGAGTGACAACTTCTTTTCAAGTTCAAGAATTTAATAACAGAAATAAAATGAACATCCAGAGAACATCACTATGTAATGCTGTTTATCTGAATTAACACAATATTTCGATTAACAAATCCTCTCTACTAGGCTAGTGAAACTTAACTAAACTACTAAGCAAAATGAAGATAAAAAGAAGCTAAGCTAAGGAACTATTTACATGCAAAAGACAAATAAAAGTGGTTGATCAGAATAATTCAGTGAATCCTTGTTGACTCCAGATCTGATTCCAAAAAAGCATGGAATGGAGTTAAAAAAAACATTTGGTATGTGTTTCAATCCATTCACAACGTGAATCCTGAGTTAAACAAAACATTATTTGATAAAATAAGATTTTGTTTAAGTTAAAGAATCAAAGCTCAACTTAATGAAGGTGGAATTGGGGTAAATTAGCTTGACTAAATCAGAACAACATTGGACATGTGTTTCAACCCATTCACAATGCAAAGCCCAAGTTAACCAGAACATTATTTTGAGTAAATAATACTGTAAAGACTGATTTGCTCAGTAAAATCATTTAACCCTTATGGCCAATCTTATTAATGCGATTCTCCCCCCGGGCGCCTGGGATCGCTGTAGCGATCGGTTGCTAAATCGGTTAAAGTCTAAAGTTATCAAAATTGCCTTTAAACCGGCATTAATATTCCATATTAATGCGGGAATAAGGCTCATAGCTCTATCTACCGACGGAGCAGAAAAGACAAGCGTTATGCTTTAAAACAAGCTCCTTGTGAATGTCTGGAAACGGATGTTAACAGGAGCTAATAGCATTTTGGCTAGTGGATCTTCGGCGCTAACAAATATAGCTTCGGTTTTATTTTAGTCATAATGAGTGGGCTGGATAACGTAAACATTAATGTCCCAACAATGTATGAAACCCTTGTGGAGATAACTTTTGTTATAACCATAAAAACACACTCGACAATGACATGGTACCGAATGCTAGCAATGAGCTACCTCCGTTAGCCCTTTGTTCAAAGACACCGTGTGCAAACGGTTTACAAACATTTCCCAAATTAACCATTTCAATTTTCCCTTTTGGGTCTCTCTGCCAAACCTGTCTTTTGCCTTGTGTGAGTTTTGTCCACTTTGGCCATTCCAGGAAGGAGCACTGAGAAGCAGGGAGAATCGTTTGTTGTTGGCGGGCTAGCGCTTAGCTCTGCAGCTATGAGCTAACCAACAGCGTGGTCGGGCAGCTTGGGATTCTGCGGCCTAGCAGGAGTACGCATGTGTGGTCAGGATCGATATCCATTTAATAGTCTGATCGCTCAGCTTGTCTGGTGGAAGGCATCCACCGTCTCGCGTCTGCTTTCCTGCAACATCTGACAAAATGAACAAAGCTGTTTCGCAGTGTTGTATAGTAACGAAGTAAAAATACTTCACTACTGTACTTAAGTATATTTTGGAGTACTTTATACTTTTCTCAAGTATAATTTTTTTTGATTACTTTTACTTTTACTTCACTATATTTCCGAACTTAATTGCATACTTTTACTCCGATACATTTTCAATGTTTGGTTTAGTTACTCGTTACAAAAAAAGTGTCGGTTCGGCTCAGTCAGACGTGCATACATGCACAGGTTCGCCCGGAGCGCCTCCGTTTGAAGCGCTCGGCGTGTCATTTCAAAGCTGCTGTGCGCCAGCGGGGGCGGGGCCTGGCGCTCCACGCAGCCAATCACTAACGCGCCTGGCCTTTGATTGACAGGGTAGAGAACCCCCTTTAACTCAGGTCTCATTGGTTGTGCTGTCTTAAATCCCGCCTTCCCTCTTCCTGATTGGCTGTTTTCTATTACGTGTGTGCGTGCATTTGCGTACGTGCTTGGAGCACGTACGCACATGCACGTACACAAAGCTGCTGAGTGCAGTTCTGATCAGAAGCAGCAGAGAGAGTTTTGAATTGTTGAACTTGAGAAATGTAAGTAACCAACGTTAATATCTCAAAATAGCATTTAATTCTGAAGTATAACACATTTTATCAACAAAAACCTAATCTCCTCTATAAAACTAAATATTCTGTGCCAGACAGGAGTTCTGAAGACTGCTGGATAGATGGAAAAGCAAAGACTGTAGGTCATAAAAATTCAGATTCTTAGCCACAGCCGTCTGAAAAAGGTGAGAGTGTCACTTTTACCATTATTTCGTTGTTATTGTTGCTTTTATTTATTTTCGACCATTTGAGGCAGTTCAGGCATAAATAGCAGATGTAATTTCTTTTGCATAAGAACACTAGATGCTGCCTAAACAACTGCTAGTCTTGTTTAGACCTTTGCGTAGTTATAAAAGTATGATTAGGGTTCCACAAAATAATAGTGTTATTCATTTGACTATTTCTACTTCTAGAATTAGGATAAAGACAAATAAAACAGAGGAACACAATTTACATTGGTTTTATTGTACATAGATTTCCACACTGTCCATTAGTAAATTAGTATAAACCAGGGCCGGAGCTTGCTGATTCAGAGGGCAGAGAATTCCCAAAGTATCTAACATATTCTACCTCCTGCAATCGAAGGTAAAAATTGTTATGGACTGGCTGATATACAGCAGGTCAAAAAAGGCCATATTTTGGCTGCAGTGCTTGCTGTTCTCTTATGAAGAAAAGATCATCTAGTGCACTAAATTCAATAGCTGGGTTGAAAATATCCAGTATAAAATACAGAGATGTGTGTGTGTGGTGTGTTGGCGGCAGGTGTAGAGGGGGACCCCAAAAAGACTGTGTTGTCCCGGGTCCTAGCAAAGCTGTCAGCTGGCCGGCCTGCAGGTGTATCTATTAGCAGGTTTACCACTTCCTGTAGGTTAACTAAGCCTGGTTTATCACTTCAACATGTTCTTAGTATACACCCCCTTTACCTGCACTTGGTTGTGTGTTGGTTGCTTAGCACTGACCTTACTTGAAGAAGGAAAACGGAAAGCTTACAAAAAGGTTGTATTTTCTGTCTAAACTTGGTCTAAATTTCTCCTTCACTTGGTTGTTTATATTATTTTAAGTGAATTTGACTTTCAAAGTTTACCAAAATCTAAAAAATGTCATTCAAACTGCATGTGCTTTGTTTTACTTTTTACTTATACTTTTCATTACATTACTTGAGTACATCTATTTTTACAGTAATTTTCATACTTAAGTACAAGACATTTCAGATACTTTAAGACTTTTACTCAAGTAACATTTCAGTCAGTTACTTGGACTTTTACCAAAGTCATATTTTGGAGAGGTACTTATACTTTTACTTGACTCCGAGATTTCAGTACTTTATACAACACTGCTGTTTCGGCATCCCTTACTTTGCGGCTGGTTTGTGCAGGAGTCAGAGTGCAACTTAGCTCTGTCCCAGCAGTTCCTCCGATGCCAGGGAGGTCCTCCATCGAAGCAGGCAGACGAGTTGAGCAGACCCTGGATCAGGCCTGGCTGGCCCAGCTACATTCCTTCAGATGTCTCAGCAGAGGGGACCATGTGGCCTCATGGTTCAGGCAGCCTCCCTCTCCTCCTTTTGTCTAAAGGAGGGAGGGGGTGACGGCTGGTAGCTTTGTCCTGGAGAAGTTAGGTCTGAAGAAGAGAGTGGTCAGAAGCACTCTGACCCTTTTTATCTGTGGGGTGTTTACAGAAGCACCCTGCTGAGAGAGAGGGGCCGTCCCCACTGACTCTCTCTCCTTTGTGGCTGTGTGGTCAGAATTAAATCTGACCTCAATTATTTTCATGGCGGTAATATAGCACAACATATGCCAACATTTTTGGGGGCAGGTGCTTAAGCCAAAAAAGGGGTACCCATCACCAAAATTGTTCATAAAAAAAAAAAAACACAGCAGGATATATTTAACTTATTATTTTTTTAAAAATGCATCAATCAATTACGAAAACTTTAGGTTACTAAGGTTACCTTAGTAACCTAAAGTTAGTAACCTGGTTCTCTGAAAACTGAGTGAGGTATCTCACTATGGGAAGCGGCAATCATGGCACTTCCCGTAGTGAAGCGCCCTATTTTGAAGCTCCTTTACCATCACGTCTGCAATTGCAGACCAATCTCTGTGCACCCTCACCCTATAGAAGAGCCCCTGCCCTTGGCATTCTCACGTGCCTCTCTTCCAGGTGACAATGCAAGCAGTGCAGTGTGGTGAGATACCCCACTCAGTTTTCAGAGAACTGGAGTTACCCTGGTAACCAAAACTTATCTTTCAAACCTCGTTCAGTATCTCACTATTGGTGATATAGCCAACTCTTGGATTTGATGATCTAAAACATAATCACCATCGCTTAATCATGAAAGGTGACCTTCCTTTCCTCACCCCTAAGGGCTGGTGCCAAGCTAAGACCCCACACTAAGGACTGAGTGGGCCAGCGATGGCTCAGTCACATCTAGGCGGTAGAATCTAATAAAAGTATGTGGGGAGGCCCAACTCGCAGCAGCCCAGATATCCTCAACAGAAACACCCCGGAAGAGGGCCCAGTAGGTTGACATACCCCTGGTGGATTGTGCTCTCAGTTGCTCTGGAGCCTGCAGCCCCAGGCAAACATAAGCCTCCCTGATTGCCTCCACGATCCAATGCAACAAGCACTGACTGGATAGAAAGAAAAACCTTAGTCCTGTCCACATAAACATAAAAAATGTGTACTGGACAAATTCAATCATCTGTCATTCTCATCAGCAAATCATGGAGGATGAAAAGTCTGCCGTTCCAATGAAGATCATTTGTAGGATGATTATCTAACCTTTAGCACAAAAGCAGGATTGGGGTGTAGTACCACCTTGTAAACATGAGGAATGCACAGAGCATCAACTCACTTATCTACTTGACTGATATTAGGGCCAACAGCAGGATTTTCAGGGGCAGATAGAGCCCTGGCTCTCTTAATGGTCTCAATCTCATGCAAAGGGAGACCAAACTCATTTAAATAAATCTTTTCATGAACCAGGCCTGGAGTGCTAATCTCTCGAGATGTGGATGAAAAATCTGGCCATGGTGAGACCAAATACCCTCGCAGTGGCCATGACTATGTAGAAAGGAGGTTAGCTATCTCTGCCATCCACTGCCTGCTTGGCAGTATGGTGCTATTATGATCGCTGACAGCTGTTGTTCCTTCAACCTGTTGAGTACTGACAATATCAGACTGAGAGGTGGGAAGGCTTATAACAGCGCATCCGGCCATGCATGCGCCAAAACATCCACTCCTAAGAGTGCATCTCCATCCCTCATGAAAAAGAACTGCGTGAACTTTGTGCCCTTTGAGGATCCCTTTGTCGTTGCGTCACGCATTGACAAAGGCTGTTCCAATTCATGAATCCTTCTGAGGCTCATTCAAATGCAGTTGACAAATGTGTCCTTCTTTTCCCCGATTTGAAGGATGAGTCCGGTGTATCCTTCATGGCCCAAACTATCATGGTTCATTGAGGGTTGAAGAGAATTGTTCAAATAGAAACAGCAATGGCGGAGAGGAGTGAAAATCTGTAACTAAAGTTGGATATTTTGCTCTTTCTGTGACATAAAAGCACATTTAAAAAAGTTTTTAAGTGAGAAGTTAGCTTTGTTTGCCTGAAATATCTCCTTGGTGTGTATCGCTTGATTTTAAAAAATGCACAGATGTGCTCGGACCGCAGTTGAGGCTTTCTGTGCCGAGACAGACACCTATCTCCCAGCTTATTGCTTTCAGACTCCTGCTGGCTTTCAGCTAACGGGGTGGTCAAGGCTTGCTGTGCCGAGAAAGAATGCCTCTCTCCCGGCACATTGCTTTCCAACTCCCGCTGGCTTTCCACAATGAATTAAAAGCAGAAATAATTCAGATATCTAACTTCAATGTTTGGTTAGTTTATTATTATTAATAATTAGATTTACAATTTGGTCAGAAAGTTATTAGGTTAGTGTTTAAGTTGTAAAAAGTTTTACTAATAAATTATACAAATGATATTTCTCATGAACTTATTTTATTTGGTGGTGTATTTCTATGTCAACCGAAAATGTAATATTTGGCTGAGTAATGAATGAGACGGAATCGAAAGATAATAAAGCAACATTTTAAACAAAAGATTGTGAGCCATAATAAATACAGCATGTAAAAGGGACAATAAAAACTGTGTACAGTTACAGTTTACAGTGGAGACCACGGGATTAACTTTCAGGCTCTGATTTTTTGGCATCAAAGCTGCTTGTCTCGGTTACTAGGCAACAGGAGAATTGCTGAGGTAAGGGCGGGGACAGTGGGTGGAGGTTAGATCATCCCAATTACCAAAATTATTTCTTCCGGTCTTTTCTTTTTTGCGACACGGCCTACTTGGCCAGGTCCTTTGAAGGATGCAATCCCTGAATTGGGACACAAAGACAGACCCCATTCACAATGCACATTTGAGCGAAATTTCATTGAAAGGCTCCGAGTAAAAACAGAAACATAAATAGAAGTATTTGTCATACTGTGGAGAAGTGATAAGGTACATGGGAACTGGGTATGTACAAACAACAGAAGGCAAAGTAACTGGGGAAAGAATCTAAACTGGGCACTGAGGCTTTGTCCACATGTAGCCTGATATCTGGGAAAGTGAATACATTTTAATGCATTTAATCTTTCATCCAAACAAAAACTTAATTTTACATCAGTAAAAACTATTTCTGAAAACTCTGACCAAAGTGGAGATTTGAGAAAACTCTGCCTTGCCCTTGTCGGACATCTACTGAGCTTCTGTTTTCTGGACCACGGCCTGGACCCTGTACAAAGACCATCTATGCTCTGCAATTGTGTGACCCAAGCAGTTCCTCTGGGCTTTGATCAAGCCTTTGACAGTTTGCCTGTCACCTCTGCAGTTAGTAAGGCAGCTCTATTTACAGCCAGATCTCCAGCTTGCTCCTGCAGACGTTTCTTGCCTGCGCCAGGTTTCTGGTTTCTATTAATAAACGTTTTTAAACCCAAGACCGTGCCAGCCACAAATTTCAAATTTCCTGCTTGTCTAATTTCTGACACAGAAAAAAGGTAAAATATTTTTTTAAGGCATGAGATATAAAAAAGGGGCATTGCTAAGATCTGGATTGTTCTCCAAAGATTTTTGAAAAGATGATAAGAAAATAGATCAGGAATGCTGCTGCAAGACCAACAGCAACATTAAAAAACTTTTAGGCTATAATTTCCAAATTAATGTTTGGTGGGGGCAGCATCAATATTTGGAGCTGCTTTTCCTCAGCAAAAACACATTTGTTAAATATTGCCAGGTGAAGATGTGCATGTTTATGAAGTCCAAACCAAACAGAAATAAAATCAAAAAAGTGTATCACGACGAATGCATTAAATAAAGCGTGGGCCCACTTATGCAACCATATCATTTTATATTTTATTCTTCACCTTTAACTATCTGTTTTTTAAGCTGAAAGATTTAAAGGTGGAAATGTACTTTCAATAAATTGCAATAAAGGCTTAGTAAAATTCTAAAACAATTTAAATGTGTTTTAAAGCAATAGTTCTCAAGCTTTTTCTGTTGCACCCTTCTTTGAAGAATGACAATATTCCAGCCCCCAACATCCCAACAAAACTTAAAAAAGAGTAAAACGATTACTTGTATTGCTCTTTCTCAGTGCAGTTAAGCCATTGCTCTGATGATTACGCTGAATCCCCTTTTCATTTTATTCCAGTTAAATACATTAATAACAATTATGGTTTCTAACAACTGGCATTTCTCTTGCCTGGCCAACCAGACTGACTTACGTCTTGTGCATTCAGTACACAGCTTGTCGGTCTGGTCAAGCTTAGAGTTTCCAGTCAAAACTATCAAACCAATCACAGCGCGGTAGGCGGGAGTTTACGATGCCTCACTCTTTACCCATAATGCAGCATTCAAGATGGCAGTTACAGTTACAGTGGAGCAATGTTTTAATGACACCCTTTATTATGTCCTTAAAGAGCTGAATATATCTGAAACCTCAACAGTTGGCTGCTCTCAGAGCTAAAGCAGATCGTGTTGCTGGAAGTTTGCATCACATCCATAGTTATCCGATTGGTTCTAACCTGTTTCCGTTGACCATGCCGTCCCGCCTTTGATATCGGGTTCCAGACTTTCCAGACTGATCTGTCGTGTTTAAGTGCGTAAGTAATTCTGACTTGCCAGGCTAGCATTTTTCAGGATTGCCACATTTGTCAAACTATATAATATTAACAACAGTATAAAATGTTTCTGACACGTACTTGCAGTCAAAACAAAGGATGAAACAACTGTGCTTACTGGCTGCGGGCACAGCATGTTCTCTCTCTAGAAAGATGGTAGTGTATTAATATTTGTCCACAGACATTCATAGCTATGGCAGCTCAGTGCAGTGAAGCCATTGCACTGAGGATTACCCAGAATCCCTTGCTACTTATACTACTAACTGCAGCTACAGACCAAACAACAGATGGTACTGTTGTCCCATTTAGCAGGATTTATCCATAATGTCCCCAGTGGTCTCTCAACTGCATTACACATTCTCTCGACACCCCAAAAGTCTGAAACAATTTCTGTTTTACTTAACCTTTTTTAATAAGCACAACCTTGGTCTAACTATGAGTCACTTGGACGTTTTTAAGATATCCAATTTTTCAACAGATATTGCATGATAATGTGAGAATAAAACACAATTTATGTAATCCACTCAATCAGGGAATACCTTTTCTGTAGGCAATTTTAAATTAGAAAGTATTTTTATTTATTGTATTTCAGAGTAGCAAATCTTGTGAAGAATATTACAATCCAACTTTCTGATCAATATTCCAAGTCAATGCAAATAAAAAAAATAATTTCTCATGAATAGATGAGGTGGCATTTGATTTTCTTATTCTTGACATCCAAAGAGAGGGTAAATGTCACTTTAGGTGGCAGTTTGATAAACGACGAGGTCATGAAAAAGCCCAGCAGAGGCCACACATATTGACCAGGAAAATTGGTGGACCACAAGCGTGAAATTGCTGTCACAGATCAATGGCTACTAATCTGGAGAAGGGACAGATTCAAATCAAAAGACCTCTAATCAATGATGATTAATTCTCCACAACATTCACACTTCCAGAATCAAGCACCTGATTGTGACATATCTGATAATTAGCTAGGAAATTTGCATACGAATGACATACTTTGAACCTTTTTATACTTACCTGCAATGATGGCATGAAAGTGAGAGCTCAGAGATATTTTGTAAAGGTATAGAAAATCAAATGTCCGCCTTACATGATTGGGAAGCTGACACTTGATGAATTAGGTGATAATTTACCCGAATGATCTGGAAGAAAAAATGCTAATGGTGGGCCAAAGAAGACAATAAGTTTTTTTTAAACTGTTGCTCTCAATCATGAATATTGACAAAGGTTAAGTATTTGGTTGGTAAATTACAACTCTATCAAAGAAATCCAGTCTTTTCATTTTTTCTACTTAATCAACTTCTGGGCATATATTGTCACCTAAATTTGATTCATTATTATGCAAATGACCTACTGTATAACAATACATGATGAAGTGGAGTTGTTTAAAATAGAAATGTCAATGTACGCACAGCTTCTTTTAGTGTTCAGACTCATAAAAAAGTCATGTCATGACAAATGTGTCTTATTTTAACAGTTTAGTTGTTCTGACGGCTGATGTACTGTATTTTGATCTGCTAAGGCTTCTGTTGTTGATCATGGCTGACTGTAGCGAGAAGGATCTCTATGTCAGGATAAAACTGTTATATAACAACACTCACTGGATCTTTTTATACTTCATAAAACACTAAAGTTTAGTAAAGATTTCAGAAAGAGGACTGTGCACCAGTTGGCCGTGTCTTTTAAAACCACCTTGGAAGCCGGTGCAGATCTTAAAACAAAAACAAATTCTGATAAAACTTGTACAAATTACTGAAAGGTGCAGATCTGCCTCTGACTCATGGTTCAGATTGCTAGGGACAAAATGAGATTCACTAGTGTTCAGGCATGTCATCATTTGAAAGAACCATTGTACATTCCTAAATCCATTATCTTCCACTTATTCCGAGATTAGGTTGCAGAGATTGGGATTAAGAGGTATTGGGCTCAGACATTTCTCTCCTAAACTACGCTCAGCAGCTCATTCTGGAGGACCTCAAGTCATTCCTTGACACGAAGGGATACTCAGCCTTGCTGGCAAATTATTGATCTGCACTGTGGCCCTGTTTCATTGGAACAGGCAGGGAAAACCTCCAAGAGGAGGAGCCCAGGAGACATCCTGATCACAAGTCTACTCAATCCTTTTGATGTGAATCTCTACACCATAATTCTATGGCACTACTGACACACATTGTTGTGTCATAAACTCAGTTTGTGGTGTAGTTGTGGAGAGGAGGGTGTCTCTATTTTTGCTTGTGGAATATTACAGACATATTTAATGAGTTATAATATTATAAAAAGTTTATTTAAATAACTCAATACACTAATTGAAACACATATAGATTAGTTACATATAGACCAACATTAAAGAATGGGGTAATACATCAGAAGGACTGCAATTTGGCATTGTAGCACTTTTGGGGTGACATGAGCTAGGAGTTCATCCTGCAACTGCAGGCAACCTAGTCGCCAAGGAGAAAATAGCCTTTTGAAACCCCAATAATGGCTCTTGTGAGGTAGGGTAGCTCTGTCCCACAGTGTTCATATTCTCAGATCCCTTGCACCATGCATGCTCCCAGGTAATCCAAAACACAAATTCCAGAACATTCCCTTTCAACAAAAGTTTGGAAGATTACAGAGTACTAACCTTTATGACTAAAATAATCTCTTTCAAACCATAGACATCATATACGTAGATGCCCCATCGGACGCTGCCGGCCGCTAGGCTGACGTGCCTACAGGGCGGCCATCTTGGGTCAGACCACAGATCAGACAGCTACTGTCAAAATGAATAGGAGGCAGCTCAGATCTCATTTTAATCATATGTTCACAGTGATCGTGACCTTTCAGACAGATTACACATATTTATTCAGAACCAAAACTATTTAAACTGAAGTCAAACTGGATGAAAAATGTACACGCACACACATATTTTGCAGTTACATATTAATCTAATATACACACAAATTATACACATCTCTCTCTCTCTTTCTTCCGTTCTTATATATATACATATATATATATATATATATATATATATATATATATGTATATATATATATATATATATATATACATATATATATATATATATATATATATATATATATATATATATATAATATATATATATATATATATATATATATATATATATATATATATATATATATATATATATATATATATATAGACACCGATCTACAGACATCAGCACTTACATAGGAGCAAAACTATATACAGACAAGTGAGAGCAAAGGTGCTCATAACAGCATTTAAAATGATATAATACAAACCTCGACAAACCGCGATCTGGGAAAAAAAATCAACAAAAAACCTAATAACGCATCTTAGAATCAAATACATTACAAAATCATAGCAAAACCAAAAAACACTGTATAATATTTTACCCCCCCCCCCACATAAATCATGTCTATCCAGTAATTTAGGACCATTTTGTTTGTTTTTGGTGTTTAATGTGCTTCTCTCTACTTCCATCCCTGCTACCATTAGCACATATTGTGTTTATGCCGGAAAAACTTTAACTGTAAAGTATGAGGATTATCTATCATAAAATCTTACTTATGGAAGGTAATTCCCCAGGATCTGGTTCCGAGTGTACTTTTATTTGCGCACCCATAAGCGGAGTAAAAGTCGGGCTTCCTGGGACGTAGCTCTGGAAGTTTGCTTACTTTCAATACAAAATCGAAATTATTTATTAAGTTAGACAATCATTTAATTCAATCAATTGGTCCCTTGTAGCCCCTAAAGGGGTGACGTTTTCAGTCAGTTGATTTATCTGGAAATCGGGTGAGAATTCACCGGATTCAGAGTGTCTGAAAACATAAAGTACATTTTCCTGCATTGACGCGTATTCTGTCTGACCGCAGCTTGGTCTGACCTAAGATGGCCGCTCTGTCGGCACGCCTCTCACCCGACGACGGGGCGTCTACGTATACATGTTTTGTTTCAAACCATCTGTTTTTCCTGTCCAAAATCTGGACATCATTGTCCTCAAAATAGTGCCCTTTGTTCTTCAGGTGCAAGTAGACTGCTGAATCTTGCCCCAAGCTGCTGGCCTTCCTGTGCTGTGCCATGCGTTTACGTAGCTATTGTTTAGTTTCTCCGATGTAGGAGTCCTCGCAGTCCTCGCTGCATTGGCCCATATATACAATGTCGCTCAGCAGGTATGTTATGTTTAGAGGAAATTCAAACATGGCATACCCATGTTTCTGTCTCTTTACAGACAGAAACATAAGTGTGGCATGGGCTCTCGAGTGTCACCCATTGTGGACAATTTGTACACGGAGGAGGTGGAGAGCAGGGCACTCAGTGCTTACAAGGGAACACCACCAACTCGCTGGTTTAGATACGTGGATAACACTTGGGTCAAAATACAAACCAAAGAATTTCAGGCATTCACCAACCACATCAACTCAGTGGACAGCAACATAAGGATTACCAGAGAGGATGCCAATAACATCACGTTGCCTTTTCTGGGCTGTGCGGTACACATTGAGGAAGACAGGGGTCTCAAAACTGAGGTATACTGGAAGCCCACACTCCCAGACCGATATCTGCATTATGATTCACATCACCCACTGGAACAGAGTTATCAGGCTGACAACATTCCCTTTACCACAGAGGAGAAACAAAAAGAACACTAGCACGTCAGGAAATCACTGCACATTTGTTGTTACCCGAAATCAGCCAATAAAGCTGGCAGAAAAAACAACAACACTGCATCAAACACAGAGGAGAAAACAGAGAGACGCAAGAGGCGAGCTGGTACTAGTGAGCTAGTACTACCGTTTACTTACCGTCACACATCAACAAGCACTATTATTTTTAATATAGTTATGCACCATAGCTTCCCAGATTTTCCTGTACACTTTCTTTGTTCATCTTCTGGTTTCCAAAAACCTTATCCTGGTCTTCTGGATAGGATCTAATGCTCTCTCTATTGTCTCTAGTCTTTCTTTCTCTTCACTGTCAACGTATGCTCTCTTGTAGACCTAATCTTATTATCATTTGTCGAGCTACTCTAAGTCTGACAAAAAAAAAAAAAAAAAAAAAAAAAAACATTTCTCCATGTTCTCCATTGCTACATCTGGGGTTGTGTCTGTTGCATAAACATTTCGTCACATCACCTTTCTGTCTCTCAGTCTCGCCTTACTAAGGTCACTCTGTCAACATTTGCAGCAAAGTCTGTTTTAACAGAAAACACCCTTACCGTACTGAATCAAACAGACCCATAGCGAAGTGAAGTGACACTGTGGAAACATTGTTCTCAACCGGAAAAAGGTAGAGTGTGCTCTCAAGGAACTTTACAGTAAAAAAAGACACTGTTCTGGATGATTGTAGGATGGACCTGGAGGCCATCATCCTGGTCTGAATTCAGGCCAGTTTTACATCAAAGATCGGTTGGAGGATGCCATCCAATGGGCCCTTTATCAATAGAATAGAACTGAAGCTTGACCATAGGTTGTAGATGACAACAAAAATAAAAAAATAAACTTTTCTGAAGGAACAACACACTGAGGACTTTTGAATCAGAATGAAATTAGCTTAATTTACATGTTTGTATGTGTATTTTAGCCATTTGTGAATAACATTTTCTTTTCACTACTCCTGCTCTACAATCACTCAACAGAATAAAAAAAGCTGTTTAAGGAAATCAAGTTCATATCCATGCTGTGTCTTTTCAGTTTTTTTATATCAAGTATACTTCTTCGAATTTGGGTATAAATGTCCCTGCAAAGATTTGCATACCACTGCGATTCATAGTATCAACTAAAAAACTGAGATGGAAGACACATAGCATTAATACCAGCAGTTATGTTTTGTGTGCAAAGATTATTACAGAACTTGAACAGATGAGTTAAATTCAATGGTTAGACACTTTAAAATTTGGTGTATCACATTTCCTTTTTAGTTACATCAATGTCGAATGAAATTAACATACATCAGGCAGTGAGGATTAGACAGAGCATGACACTGAAAATGAAAGAAAAATAATTCAAGATCCAAAACACTGGATCAAAACCCATTAGAACAAGCAGTAATGTAATGAAGGGGCTGTTTGGGCCATCTCTTTCATTTGAAACTAAGCTTCAGCTAAATGACTGTCATTATCTGGCCTGAAAAAACTACAAACTCCATGTTTACTATCATTATTCATCTGAGATTGGAAATTGAGGGAATTAGTATTTTCCACCAAAATGCAGCCAGTCTGGGCTCATTGAGTATGTTTGTATGTGGTTGTTTGTGCCTACATGTGTCACCTCTTTTCCAACATGTTTATAAGTTCAGCAGACAAAGCCGTGAGACCAAATCATATTCTGTTTAGGTTAATGTGGAAAGTCAAGGTTCAAAGGGTGGATACCATTTATCTTAGCCTCTTACCTTAACCTGGGTTTACCAAATCAAGCTTCTTTTGATTTGATGTTTGAGATAAATCCATAATTAGATTCCACTATATCTTCCATAATGTCACTTTTAAACATGTTTGCACTTTGACATGTTGTTGGCACAGATAGCACTCACCAACACAGCAGACCCAGCTGGTGTCTTTTTCAGTGCAAAGAACAGACAAGATCTGTGACTAAATGGCAACAAAACGTATAGTTAGATTCAATATTGATAAACTGATGGTGGAAAGCAGTGTAAATTCCGGCGGTGGGGCTATGGTTAAAGAAGGATCTAAAAATGATAAAAAGTACCCATTTATCCTCAGGTAATGAAACAGGGATTCTTTTTATAGGCATGTGTAAGTGTGTCTGACACATGCCTGATTATAAATGGCCGCAACAGTTAACAGATATGGCATGCAATTGACCTTTTCATGCTTTTCATGGTATATTAATGATAAAGTATTCTCCTTTGCAGACCATTTTGTTCCTTCGGTCTCCCCATAAATGTGGACAGTGAAAATCAGTTCAAGTGGCAAAACTGTGCCGTTCCTGATAGCAATAAAATGTTTTATGATGTGCAGCTTTATTTAGCTAAAATGTTCCTACAGGGTGTTCATCTTTTCGTCTGTCATTTTAGCTCTGAGACCTCTCTTTTCACTACAATGAAGTATGAAAAACCAGAGTGATACCTAGCTGCACACAGACTTTTTTGGACACTCTGGAGATGAAGCTACAAAACGTTTATTCTCTCTCCATATTGACTTTCAGCCTTAAAACAAGTTGCAATCAGACACACTGCAGAGCAGGGGTAAAAAGGGGGAATGTGGGGCTAAATTAATGAGGAATTCAGACCAAAGCCTTGCAGTTCTATTTTATATAGACCACAACTGAATGATTTAATGTGAAAAGGTAGAACTGAAAAGCATTACATGTCTGTTATTGGATTGTCCTCAGTATTTGCTAGTTTAATGCACTGCTAAAAAAATAAATAAAAGGAACATTAAAATAACACAACCTAGATCCGAATCAATGAAATATTCTTATTAAATTAAATGTTCTTTACATAGCTGAATATGCTGACAACAAAATCACATAAATATGATCAATGGAAGTCAAATTTATTAACCCATGGATTTGGAGCGACACTGAAAATTAAAGTGGAAAAACACACTACAGGCAGATCCAGCTTTGATGTAATGTCCTTAAAACAAGTCAAAATGAGACTCAATAGCGTGCGTGGCTTCCACCTGCCTGTATGACCTCCCTACAACGCCTGGGCATGCTACTGATGAGGTGAACCTGCTTTCATCTGTGAAGAGCACTGGGCACCAGTGGCGAATTTGCCAATCTTGGTGTCGAGCATGGGGGTTATGCTCGGGCTGTGAGCATAACCCCCATGTGTGGATGTAGGGACCTCATACCACCCTCACGGATTCTGTTTCTGATCGTTTGAGCAGACACATGCACATTTGTTGCCTGCTGGAGGTCATTTTGCAGGGCTCTGGCAGTGCTCCTCCTGTTCCTCCTTGCACAAAGGCGGAGGTAGTGGGCCTGCTGCAGGGCTGTTGCCCTCCTATGGCCTCCTCCACGTCTCCTGATGTACTGGCCTGTCTGCTGGTAGCGCCTCCATGCTCTAGACACTACGCTGACAGACACAGCAAACCTTCTTGCCATAGCTAGCACTGATGTGTCATCCTGGATGAGCTGCACTACCCGAGCCACTTGTGTGGGTTGTAGACTCCGTCTCATGCTACCACTGGAGGGAAAGCACCGCCAGTATTCAAAAGTGACCAAAACATCAGCCGGAAAGGATAGAAACTGAGAAGTGGTCTGTGGTCACCACCTGCAGAACCACTCCTTTTTTGGGGGTGTCTTGCTAATCGCCTCTAGTTTCCACCTGTAGTCTTTTCCACAACTGCAGGTAAAATCGATGGTCAATCAGTGTTGCTTCTTAAGTGGACAGTTTGATTTCACAGAAGTGTGATTAACTTGGAGTTGCATTGTGTTGTTTAGGTGCTCCCTTTATTTTTTGAGCAGTGTATGTCAGTGTAGTGACCATACAATCATCTATCCATTGTATGTACCTACTTAATTCAGCTCTATGTCATGGTGATTGTGGAGCAATTTCGTCCTAACTATGCTAGTCAGTATGAGGTACAATGTCTTTCAAAACTCACAACAGCCTGGTTTTTGTGTTGTAAATAAAGACCTTGATAAACAATTTCCAATATTTTTCCACATATAAAGTGATATTTTTTCTGTACAAAGTTAAAGGTTAGGAGAAGAGAAAATTAAGTCTTACGGCATTATTTATTTATTACAATAAAGGCAATCATTTAAGAAAACATGACAAGAGTAACATTACAAAGTGTCCTTTTCTCCAAAGTGCTTAAATATATAAACTGATCAGAGATGTCTGCAATAGTCCCAAAGGAAAACTAAAAGAGCTGCAGGAATTTCCAACAAGGACTGTTTGTGTTGTACATGTGGCTGCCATCTCTTGTATTATATACATATATTATATTTTATGTCATGGCTTAAGAGTAGGCTTGCAAGTCATAAATATTTTCTTCCAAAGGAAACATCCAGATCTGACTAAGATCTTTTAAAACCTTATGAAAGAATGTCTTATGTCCTGATGAAAAGAAACATGACGTTTTGGAACTCAATTCAAAAGGGTATGTTTACCACAAATACAACAATGAGCATCCACTGGGGTTACAGTACTTTAAATAGAACAGTGCTGTTCATTGAGGTGGCTGAAATTAGAGACATAACGTTATAAATACCACAGTTATGAACTACTTTTTTCAAGAAGATTAAATGGTCAATTTGAATCAAAGTGTCCTGCAACAATAGATTAATTCGAGCTGTACACCTTTTATGCTCTTTTATATTTCCTCCTAACATATAGTTTTGTTTGTCAGTTGAATTGAACTGGACACATTTCACATTACATTTGGAAATAGTTCAGTAAAATTTTCTACGGTTTTGTTTTTCACAAAAACATTTGTTTTTAAAGGGAGTATGAGAGCCAATGTGGGGTTAGGGAGACGGTTAGGACCATTGACAGGTCAGCAGTCACTGAGGAAGACAATACAGAGATACAAAACTAACAAAAAATACAGGACCACACTCACTCATAACTTGAAATCTGACTCCTACAACGTAAGAGAATTCCTGGCATATGATAAACATCCACCAATGCATCAAAAGAACATGAAAACTCCACAAAGGCCCCACTTTTTTAACTAAACAGGGTTTTATTTGACTGACATGTTAATAGACAAAGCTCGGGTTTGCTACCAGGAAATTTCAGATGTAGAAGCTTATTTAAATTTTTATTTTTTACACAGATGGCAACATTACTACTACTGGGATTATTATAAATCATTTGTGATGACACAGTTTGTGAAGATAATATTGTGTGGGCTGCATATAGGATGAGTACTGCTGCCTTGTAGCAAGAAGGCTGGCATCTGGCTGACATCTGAGACTGTTTATGATTGTCTTTCTTGTCATTAAAAAACCTGTCATAAAAAAATGGATAGATGATACTGTACTTAATGGCAATACCCATTCATATTTCCATTTAAATATATTAAAGAGCACTACTGTTGACACATGCCCATATAAAGCAACCCACAAATTCTCAGTAACTCTTAAAACTGAATTTACAAAATGCATTCAACATAAAGCAGTGGATAACTAACTGCTCTTGGACAATGCTGCAAAACCTCAAGTAGAATGAATAAAGTCACCAAGCACAAGTTTCATAATAATAATAAGAGGTAAGATCAAACCTTTTTTACTTAATCACTGCTAACTCAAAATGTAATTGAGTCAATCAGAGAAAATGGCTGAAATGGCAAATTTGTCTTATTGACAATATGATTGCACGGACTCCAAAAAGTACACAAAAGAGGTATGCAAACACGGTTCTTACAATTACTAGAGACTCAATGGATTGCTAACTTAACTTTATATTATGAGGGCAAATATAGTGACAGTCAATAGTGTTGGCAACTGTTTAGAAACTATAAACAATGGCAGTAAAATCTAAAAGCATTAAATTCTCTACTCTGAGGTGCCGCAAGGCAAAACCTCAGACTGGGAATTACAAGGTTTTATCTTTCTGATTCCGAAGCACAGCATATGCAGAAGTTGTAGGTGTTTTTTTTGGACAGACATTGTAGCTTAAGATATTTATTTCATATGAGAAAATAGGTTAACTGTTCTGCTGTTGATAAATAATTTAGTACCAAGCTAATATACACATATATGATAGAAATATGTGCAGCTACTGAGAGTGTGTGCGGGTGACAACAGGTTTCATCTATTCTTTGTTATGGGTGTGGTGATTAGTGCTTGAAGTATATGACACATGAACTGACTGAAAAATTCAATCTCTTATCACTCAGCATGAACAGGGAAGTATAACCCCGGCTTCATCATATGACACTAATGACACGACGAGGAGGATGCTGTCCTAATGTTGCAAACGCTGTTGCTGTAAAGATCACATGAAAGGTGGTCTGGAAGCGTGTTGCACTGGAGAGCTCCCTCCGATATCATTAGCTGCTGTGCTGTGATGAAGAAGCAGGAATAAGATCATGTGATCCTCCCCTGAGACACTATTAATTAATAAGAGCTTAGATAAAGAGGCTGTCCTCCACTAAAGCACTCCGTGCTTTCTCACTGGGAATCGATTTGCGTCTCTCTTGCTGCCAACGTGTCTGGCGGACATCTTTTACAGTACGACCCTCACGCCATGAGCCGTCTATGTGTCTGCTGCTGAAGCGTGCAGAGCCGGATGACACCTTCAGATCCAGGGATCACATTTCATCAATAGCATCAGCTTCCTGTTGGACTTGCACAACCCTGTACATGTTGCAAGTTTGACATCCTAAGTGTTTTTGGTATACTATGTTACGGGGAAATCCAGATGAGTTTTCTCTTGTTTGGTTGAAGGAACTTGTAAGCATGACA
Source organism: Fundulus diaphanus (assembly GCA_037039145.1). Taxonomy (NCBI): domain Eukaryota; kingdom Metazoa; phylum Chordata; class Actinopteri; order Cyprinodontiformes; family Fundulidae; genus Fundulus; species Fundulus diaphanus. The sequence continues at coordinate 32,323,445 of CM073122.1, read as the reverse complement.
GCTTGAAAGGACATTAACACTACTATGGTCACTCGACTGCTTTCCAAGATATTTTTTATTTAGAGCAACGCTGAAATATGTTCAGTAAAAAGAGAATGTTGACATGGGTGAACTATTTTTAACTCTTTATTTATTCAGCAGAATCCATGAGCAGTTAGCTGAAAATGACAAAAGCCCAATAGGGGGAGAAATTGTCCTATTTATAAATAAATCACTGATGCAATGTATAATATTTCATCTCTAACAAACCATCAAACACTTAAGATAAAAAGTAAATTGTTCAAACAAGGATAAAGAAAAAAGAGCAACATGAGTATTTTGCCATCAGTCCTTATCCTTTTTAAAATGTCTTGGCTTTGTTTTAAGTTACTGACTACAAAGAGCGCACCCTGCAGAGATGTCGATCAATGTGCTCTCTGTATGTCAATCCTTTTAATAGATTGAATTGACTTTGACTAACCTATAAGTGATTTTGAAGACAGCCTTCATTTCTTGCCCTGCAAGTTGGAAAAAAGAAGACAGAAAATCTGTTACATATAAGCTAATAGTAATCCATATTCTGTACCCTCTTAATCCTTCCTGGGTTTTGTTTGTGCATGTGTTTACAGTAGATATAAAAAGTTTACACGTCTGTCAAAATGAAAGCTTTTTGTGACATAGAAAGTAGATCATAATGATGTTATTTTAACACATCATTCTATATTCTATATCCTGTTCTTAAAAATTTGCGGAGAAACATGAAAAAACGGAAATTAAGTGTGTTCTCCCAAACTAATAATTTGTCAAACCATTGTTTTTTCAGCATTAAATCTTCTTTGGTAGAAGTCTGTCAGCATCCTTTATCTTGATTTGGCAGTTTTTTCCCAACTCTGCATGCAAAAATGTTTCAAATATTTCAGAATGTGAGGACATTTCTTGTCCTCACACCTTTCAGTTCTAAACTCAGGCTACGCTATACCAAAACTGTAATTTTCTGGTGGTGATGTCATTCTGTTTTTGATTTGGATGGATGCTTGGACTCACAGTGATGCTGAACATTAAAATCTTTGCTGGCCTTTAGGTTTCTAATATACAGACGCTAACAACAGAATTGTTTTGGTGAATCAGGGAATTTGGATTTTATACACCCTAACAAAGTATGTTATAAGCTGACCTACGTATGCGTAGCCAAGCCCGTGTGACTGTCACTGCTATAGTTTGAAGCTCACAACACATTGGCTGTCACACATCAGAAAATGCTAGATATCTTCCCCTCACTCCCCGACATGTGGAGGACATGTTTAGGGAGTAGAGAGGAACTCATCACTCTATGACATGATGAGTAGGATGCTCATAAGAGTGATAATAGCCTATATGCAAAGACATAGTTATACTTTATTGGTTGTTAGATTTTGATTTTAACATTTAAGCTGGAAACAAATGGAAAATAACACAAAGTACATAATAAATACACACAGAGGTTTGCGATGCCTGCCACCTGTCTAGCAACTACTGTCAGCATTATCTAAGAGCCTGATGCCAGAAGGAATATAATAATTTGTATATCTGTTACTTTTTTTTTGGGGGGGGGGGGGGGGGGGGGGGGGGGGGAGTACCGTCCTGAGGGCATTAGACATAATTCCTGACTAAGAACGTGATCACAGTGACTCATGACCTGTTTAGTCTTCTGGAGCACCATTTTTTTTCAGAGGGAGCTCAGGTCTGTCGGCTGAACTCCAGTGATCTTGGAGCAGATTTTAACAATGCTTCTGAGGTTATTCTTGTTCCTCACAGACGATCCATAAAACCAGCAGATAAAATAAAATAGTAAAAGGCTTTCAGTAAATGAAAAAAAAACGATACAGAAGCTCCTCTGAGATACATTAAAATAATTTTGCTTCCACATCAAGTGGATTCTTTGTTGTCCACGCTTAGTAATTGACTGTGTGTTTTTATCAAACTTGAGGTTGGAGTCAAACATGGCTCCTAAGTACTTCTACAATTTCATCTCTGCAATTTCAATATTTTTGCTATAAATAATTCTGGCTTCTGGGTTAAAACAGTTCTTCCTAAAATCAAGGATTAACTCCTTAGTTTTTGTCACATTAAGGTCCAGCTAGTTATCATCACACCACTTCACAAATTGTGATAAGGGACTCCCATGGCCCGATTGAGCTCCCTGTATAATTGACAATACGGCAGTGTCATCAAAAAATGTCACATGGTAGCTACCCTGTTGGGAAGTCCTGCAGCTGTCTGTGTACATAATAACAAGCAAAGGGAGAAAGGAAACAGCCCTGTGGAGACTCTGTGTTAGAAGTGATGATACTGGACATGTTACCGTTTACAAATACTTGCTGGAGTCTGTTAAAAGTTTAAGACCAACAATAAAATCTGATCAGGTAGATTAAAATAAGAGGCAAGTCACTCAATTAAAATAATAGGCTGCATCTTGCCTATTATTTTAAGATGAAAAAAAATCTGCAGATAAAAGTCTTGCATGTGATTTGTTTTTGTTTTTTTGGGTTCAAAGTGTTTGTATAAACTGTCTAAAATGAAAATCTTGGAGTCATCCACACCTTTTCCAGCTTGATAGGCAAATTGTAGTGGATCTAGTTTGCCATTGATTAGGGAGACAATTTCGTCTTTCAGTATTTTCTCGAAATTTTTCATCACGTGATGTTAGTGCAACTGGTGTGAATTTGTTCAGTTCTCTTGCATTATTGGATTTAGGGACAGGTTTTATAGTTGATGTTTTCCATATGGCAGGAATCTGACCACACTTGATACACACATTTTGTTTCTGCACTTCATTTTGGCCTTCCTTATTTCAACCTAGACATCCCCGTAAACCACTTTTTTCTCCAGGGTGTTACCTGAATAAAATATTTTTTTCTTTTTATTGTCGACAGATTGAAGTTCTTTGGTCACCCAGGGTTTATTATTTGGGAAAGTCCCCACTTTTTTAGGTGGGATTACTGAATCCACGCAAAATGTGGAAAAATGCATGATGAAACAGTGTCTGATTGTTAAAATTTTCCCACCATCATAAAAATATTGCTAGTCTGTGCACTCAAAGCATGCCTGGAGAGAGGAGATGCTGGTCTCTGACCAGACCTTCACTGTCCTTTCCTGACGCACCTGAAGAATGGTTTGTATACAGGCATGAGATGGACACTGCTATGGTAAGAAGCACTAAACGAAGGCATAGGCAGGGATTTGTAAGCCCTGTTTAGTGAGCCATAGCATAAATGGGAGCTTTCTGATTGAATTAAAATATGTTAAATGACCCCCTTCCACCAATTTGTGATCCTACAGTGAAGCATCTGTCAAAAACAGAAAACAGCTTGGCAAAAGCAAAAATGCTTGAGGGGCATATTAAATCTAGGGAAAAAGCAAAAGACTAAATAAAAACAGTTTATTCAAAATAATTAATTATCTAGATGTGCATAAATAAAGAGTAGAATTTACTATGAAAATTCCTCATACAATTTATATCTGAGTTTATATCTGGACGTTTGTTTTAGCACAATACTTCATCCAGCTGTCTTCAACCATCTATTGTATATCTCCATTTTGCAAGACCAAAAAAGAAAAAAAAACATACAATCTAGCTACAGTATACAAAGTGTTGCATAGTCAATCATAGTCATTTTTAGCCAATTTCTTGCCTTCTTATTTGTTTTCTTGTAAGAATTTCCTCTCGTGATCATCCATTAAATTATGCCTCTGATTCCATTGACAAATGCAGTACATGCACATTTATTTAATATATTTTCTTAAAAAGTCCCATTTTTAGAAATCCAATTTTTTCCTGACATAAATGAAATACTGTTATATGCTGCTTTGTTGTGAGAAAGAAATTTCACATAAATTAAATTCACATGTGTTGTGGTGACAAACAATTCTTTGGGAATATTTGTCCAAGCGTGACATGTAAGAGCTAACATCCCTGTTTTTGTGATACTGTGACATTGTTTTGATCTGGTTGTAGAGTGCCGAGTCAGGGAAAACATCTTCTTGGTGGGATGCTGTATCCTAAGAACGCTCCATTGGTCGAAAGCCTTGATTTTCAATTACTTTTGACTGTTCCAAATCCTTGAAAGTAAAACGGTGCTGAACTTTATTAGCTTTACCTTTTCCAAGATGGTGGGGCTTTGACATTGCTTGCTTGATGATTTTCTGATTGATGGTGGAAGTATGACATCGGCATTTTTGTCTCTCTCTTTCAGGTGTAAAATGGGTGTTTGTCCTTGATGTATTCAAACATATTTGAGTTTAGTTTGATTTTTGATTTTTTACTTGGGGTTTATACAGCCTGCATATCGTTTCCAAGTCCTTTTCCTTTTGGTGCAGACAGGAGTTGGGTATTGTGTGTGTCTCTTTGTCTTAATGTTTCCATTCATCGATAGATTCTATCACCTATCCCTACATCTTTTTGATTGTGATTTTCTTTGTATATTTCTCTTGACAGATACCTTTTTACAATGAGACGAGTTTGTTTTTCAAAACATTTCTGCAAACTTTGACTAAAAGATGCAAACTAAATGTCAAGAAAACACTTTTAGGTCAACTGCACTTTAAACATTATATTTAAACATATTTGCTGATGACAGGTGTGAACCAAGGAAGACTGAATGTTGAAACTGAATCCAAAAGTGCTTAAACCAAGTATGAGTTTGACGGTATGCACACATATGCAACCACTTTATTGTAACTATTTTCTTATTTACATGTTTCTGTTTGAATTTTGAAAGATCAGTTTGTCTGTTTTTCTAAATAATCCTTTTGGATTCTAAAGAATATATGTCACACAGACCTTTTATATTAACTGTGTGTGTGGTGTGTGCATGAGTGTATGCATGGGGGTGATTGTACCCATCCCAGCAGTCAATGGGCAAAATGCAGGACAAGGCTGACATAAAACTTGTGTTACTATAGTAATACTAGGAAATCAATACAGTTAACTCAGTGGTTTAAATTCACCATTACTTTATCTGGGATGGCTTAGAGAACAGTTCATAAATGCACACTACAAATACATTAGCATATAATTAGGAAGGCAGTGATGCTTTTAATTATTAACACAGAATATTAATTATGTTACAACAATTACAGGGGGTAGCTTTTAAACCCATCCAGCCATTGCTCTTCAGCTTCATTTGAAACACAAAAACGTTATTTAAATGTAAAGAATCTGTTAAACAACAACTTTTCTGATCATTTTGTCTCAGTTGTCTCATACTCTATACCCTTCTATTTTCTGTTCTCATGCAATCCTTTCAGAGATCAAGGTTAACTTGTCCAGAAAGACAAACTTAAATGCAAAAACACTTAAAAGATGTCAGTTAACCTCTCATACATGTCTTTTTCACAGTGTAAGGATGCAAGCAAACCCTTGCATGTAGATGAGGAATGTGCCTTTTTACCCATAGAAAGGCTCCAGATTAAAACCAGCAGCCATCTTGTGATAAGTGCACTGCCTGATAACAAATAATATTAACAGATGCCCTTTCACAGTGTTTCACAGGGTGGGGGATTCATAGATTAATGAAAATACCGCAGCGCATGTGGCGCAGGTGGTAGCGCAACCCATATACAGAGGCCTTAGTCCTCGACGCGGTCGACCTGGGTTCGAATTCGACCCGCGGTCCTTTGCCGAATGTCTCTCCCCCTCTTCTACCCCCTTCCTGTCAGCCTACTTTCAGAAACAGTGAGCCACTAGAGCTGCAAAAAAAACCCCAAAAAAAAAAAGATTAATGAAAATAGCCATTTTTTTGAATGAACAATAGGCATGTTCTCTGCTGACTGACAAAACAACAGAGCAGCACTGGTAGCGGTGCTACTGGCTGCTGTTTATAAGAGATCATAGTACTAGTGTTATGATTCTGGCCTTGCTGACTGTGTGTGTCTGCACCAAGTAATTATACGATAATTGGCTGCACCAGCTGCAGTGCAATAAGGCTCACTCCATTCACCTGTTTTCCTGCCTAAATACACCATCAGTTGGTGCCAGAGTTTTTAAAGCAATGCGTGAGTAAATGTCTAGCATTCCTTGCCTGCCTTACCAGTGTTTTGATTACCTTCTCGTTTTTGGATTCCCCATCTCATCGGCTTCTGATTTCTGGAGCTCAACAAAGTACCTGCCCCACATACCACTCCTCACGCCGTGCCCTCAAACCTGTCTGCCTGAACCTGCCTTTTTGTGTGCGACCCCTGCCTGGATTACAGATTTCACCCAAGCCTCAGCCATTGTCCTTGGCACTGCGTTTAAAGTTTTTGGTGCTGTCCACAACCTGGTGTGACGTCATTGCTTTCCCAACTATCACTCCCTGGATCCAAATGAAGCCCCCTGGAACAGCTGATAAGGACCATCACTCCTTCTGGATCCTGAGAATGTCCGTGGCTTCATTTCCGAGTCCTAAATCTCTCATGAAGTCCTTTCTCTCCTTTACAGTTGTTCCTATGAATAAATGAAATTTGATTTAAAACGACTTACTTGGTCGAACGTTTATCCAGAGGGAGCTGGTTCCAAAGGCTGGGTGCTGCCACTGAGAAAGCCCGATCACCCCAGTGTCTGGTCCTGGTCCTTGGCATATCTAACTAAAACGGATTTGAAGACCTGAAAGACCTGTCAAGACCAGAAGGAGGAAGAAAAAAACAGGATAAAGAAGAAAACTACAGACTCTAGTGTACACATTTTTGTTTGTTAAAAAAGAGTGTTTATGAGATGGGTCTTTTCTTTTTATTATATGGAAAAGAATAGAATACTTATTTTCTCCGAATATTTCAGGTTTTTGTGTATTTATCCAGTATTACTGGAAAAGTGAGCTATAATTTATGCGGGTTATTTTTTCTTTCTAACCACACAGACAAGGTATAAATATGTTTAAAATTATGTCTTATATTATATTACAATAATAACTGAATATTAATGAATAATAATAACATTTTTTATCACCCCTCCCAAAAATAAATAAAAATAAACAAATACTAAACAGATAAAATGTAAATATGTAGGGCCTTAAAACGTGTAATAATTTTAAAGACTGAACATTTGTTTTAATAAAAAAAAAACAAGGGTCTGTCATTGTGCTGCATATGGGTCATGAGTTTGAGATGTTAAACAGACCCAGACAAACAAGTTGCTTCCAGAACCAGACATAAATAAAAATATTGAGATGAGCAGAGGGTCAGACTAATGGATTTCCCATTCTGTGACATTTTAAAGGCACAAAAGCAGATGAGCCAAAGCTGATTAGGAACATTTTTCTTCATGCAGAAATATGCTTGTTAAAAATATGAATTTTAAGTTATTCAGTCCTCCAAGCATTTTTCAACATCTTTCAACTATAATTTGTTTTCACTGATGCTTTTAGGCACTGCCAGATCCTTGGTCAGAAAAAGGAGTAGAGAAAACATCCTACTGGAGAATTAGAGGCAGGAATGTGGCATAAAAGTCAAAGAGTGCAGTCACTCTCCGAACAGCAATAATAGATTTGTTGCTCCTCTGATTTACATTTAAATGAAAACCTTTTAACTGGTGGTCTGTCTTCTAATGGGCAAACTCTACTTGAAAAGATCAGACTCATCTTCCTGCCATTGATGAGCAAAACAGAACCATCTTTCTATTGAGTGCATAAAATCTTTATTAAAATAGAGAAAAAGATAAAAGTATAAGTTACGAATTTTAGAAATGTATTTTATTTTAGTTTGTGACATTATCGCATTATAATTACAAGAATAAAAAAAATGTTGTGGATTTTTTGACGAATACATTTCTTTTACGTAAACCAAAAAGGTTTTATATAATTTAAACAATAGCACTCTCCCTCCCATGTTATATTGTATTCAAAAACAACAATAACATAAATTTTCTAGATAAAAGTTTAATATGACTTATGGCATATCAAGCCTGCCAGTTCCATCATGTAGTTATTAGATGGTCTAAAATTTGGATGATACTTCAATTCATATTACAATACCATATATTGCCAGAAGTGTTATTGATGCAACATCAATAATATAAAGAAAGAATGTATTAAGCTTTAGAAACCTAATTTTCCTTCATAAATACAGACAATCAGTCCTGAAAGGGCAGCTTTTTAGTCCCAATTTCTGTCTGCGTTTCTGGATACAAAAACAAACAATAAAAAGTTGCTTAATTTTGAAATTTAGGAATATTACATAACCAACTACTGGAACAAACATCTTAGTTGATTGATAAACATTTTATGTAAATCTGCAAGGCTATGACAAATCTTTGTTTTAGTTGTGAATCGTCTTCATTATTTTAGGCAATGAACAGCAGCTAAGTTGAACAATTTCTTGTGAAGGGTGAACTTACCCAACATGTGTCTTAATATGCATAGAAATGTGTTTTAATTTCACAAATACTAGTACCTTTCTAGTAAAACATATTCAATTATGCAATTATTTTACTCATTTGCTTAAATGGAAATTTCACACTCCACACAACAGGCACATGCACGTCAGTAAAATAATCTCTATGAAGTTTTAGGGAAATACATTAAAACTGCTTATTGCAATTTTTAAAAAGGACAAACTGAATTATGCAAACTGGTGTAACAAAGCTTTGTTTTTACATTAACCCTAGAAATCAGTCAAAACTTGTGATGCTAATAGGAAATAATGACTTTGCTGATCGACCCCATTGAAGCAGAAAATAATCTTACACTGCAGTAAGTTGAAAGCAGGTACTCTACTTTACTAAATGCTAAATTGCATACATGGATGAACATAAATTAATTACATTAGGAAACTTGCAACCCAAACCAAGATGGTAAAGTTTAAACACCATCAGCTGATTATCAGCTGGATGATAGCCTTTATGAAATACTATTGGTCTTATTCTTCTAATCATACCACCTTAAAAAGACATATAGTGATATGAGAGAAACAAGTTTGTCCACGAACAAAAACAGGACAAAATTGCTCATGTTTAGTTGGATTTATGTTCAGGTCTTTGTCAAAGATTGCCAAGAATGACATGTTTGAATCTAGTCTGTGACAACATACTGTATTTAGGTTGAAACATGAGTGCCACAACAAACCTGCTTGCCCACTGAAGCACTACACCACTGACACACCTTTTCTTTTGCTTTAGCCAAAGGGATATCTCCAAGGGACATGGAGTGTGACTTCCAATTAGTTTTCTAGAGATTTATTCATGGAACTGTTTAAATGTATTAGAGAATGTTAACAGAATAATGGATTTTAAATGACTGCCACACTGCTACACCACTCTTAGAATAGCAATATGGGCTCTGATGAGTTTTATACGACACTTTATGTAAATGGGAAACTTTTAAGCTTCATTTGGCTGATGTTTTTGTTTCACGTAAAACTAAACATAACAAAAGGCATTTACACATTTTTAATCTGGATGTTTAGTTATTAAGTTCGACAATAATAAATCAGCTAGACTCATCTTTAATTTGTCACTTTAATTTTGGGATAATATTTCCAAACAGACTGAAAGCACTGTTAGTACCAGAACAAGCAGATGCATTTTTAAGAAGCTACTGAAATTGAAATTATCGTTGCATTTAAAAACAAAGAATGTGCATTTTACTAAAAAGTCTGAAGCAAATGAACACAAAAAGGGATTTGATCAATTCTATTAACTACATAATGCTTCAGATGTGACAAATAACTGCTAATGCACACTCATAAGTTGTGATTAAAGGGTGTCTGCACAAAATATTGCTGCACAATACTCTGTTGAAAAACAATGCATTTTAGCATTCACAAGCATGTTATTTAAAAGGTTCCCACCCACCTAAACATTACTGAACCAATTATACCTCCTGCTTAGATGCAACACAGTCCTAAAGCAGCAGCAGCCCACCACTCTGCATGCCATTATGTGGGCTCTCCAAACACGGTCAAGGAATATTTCAGACAATGTTACCATGTGTCTTGGGCCCTTAGCTGGCTTTAAAACTTCCCACATATGAAGTTAAAGTTAAGTGACAGTTAAAGAGAGTAAACTGGAGAAACCACAAAGGTCTATGCGAGATTTCAAAGCGTGATGGATCGGCATTTAGCCCAAAGTTTAAGGTATTTTGTAATAAAGGAATGGCTCAGTTTATAAAGAATTCCCTTAGGTGAAAAGGTTTTCACAAACTAAGGAATACAATTCCAGAAATAAAGGCTATAGCGAGCCAGTGTTCTGATGTCAGTGTTTGTTTTTTCTTCTTTTTTTTTCTTCTTGAATTACTGTAGAAAGAGCCAATTACTAATGAGATGTAACCACAGTTTAATCACTATTTTTTAGCAGAGGTCACTGACCTTAGAGGACTAGAAAAACTGCTTGTTTGACTTGAAACTATATTCTGCAATTTAAATGAACAATCTAAAATGTGCACTTCACTTATTCTTAAATTTCTAATGCATTTTCTGGCATATCAAATTTGATTATGACTGAAATCTAATCCAAATTACAATTTACTAATGAATTTGACCATAAGCTCTGCCCATCCAGATACAACTAGTTTTAAAAATGTCAACAAATGCTGAGTCACAGTTCTGATTAATTACATAAAGATGTGATTGATTACCCACCCGCAGAGCTTACTGTAGTTTCACTACTCTGTTTCTGATCTATATTGTTATTGTACATAAGCATTATTCATTAAAGTTATTCAATAAATTATATGGCCTTTGCATGGCAGATTGTTTCTCTCCTTTTCTTTTTGGGTCCAACTATGCATGTTTTACATAACTACAATTATATAATTATGTGTTCAATTTTGCCACAAAATGCAAACAGGTAAACATAAATCAATTTTGATCATTCAGTAATTTTAAACATTTAATTATGTTTCTGATATTTACAGAAGGAAAATAAATAGGTATTATTGGTTTAAATTACTGGAAAGCAAACCAGTTAAAGCTAAAGTTGGTAATTCTGTTCAGAAACACTTTTTGTTATACTGGGTGAAATGGTCCTAGATTATGTTCTACATTTCTATGTTCTAATGTTCTGTTAGTCTATAAATCACTGAATGTATCACAGACTTGTTATCAGTGTATCAACCCACTGGACCACTCAGGACGTCTGGCTCCAGCCTGCTCTGCATACCCAGAACCAGAACTAAACACGGAGAAGCAGCATTTAGTTCCTATGCTCCACTGATCTGGAACAACTTCCAGAAAACTGTAAAAGTGCTGAAAGCCTGAGTTCCTTTAAATCAAAATTAAAAACACATTTGTTTAGGATTGCCTTTGACTGTTCTAATTAAAATGTTTTACTGAAACATTATTAGTTCAAGTTAGTCGTCCAACAGTTTTTTAGATTTGCTTTTAGCTTCCATATTTACATGTTTTTGATTCATTTGTTTTCTACATTTTATTCCAACTTGCTTTTATTCTGTTTTTATTTTCCTATATTTTAATCATGTAAAGCACTTTGCATTGTCTTTGTACTGAAATGTGCTATAGAAATAAATGTATCTTGCCTTGCCTATGTGTTCAGAAAAATTAGGTTAAAAAATTTAGATCTCTGTGAGAGCTGCAGGCCTTTAAAAACTATGACCAGTCCCTGTCATTCGAACTGAATGGCAGGGTTTGGTCCTGCTCTCACCCCCTCTGTCCCTCAAGTTCCAGGGGTATCACCTTTTCTATTGGTTGTCCCACATGCCAGTCATTCTGACGCGCTCATGTAACCCCAGTTACGCTGTTATTTTACGCTTGCTGGCTGCGCATGCACACTTCTAGTGTTTATGTATCCAGTTAGCTTAGCGGTTAGCTCCAGTGTTAGCCTTTCATTGTAGCTCTGCTGTTCTCACCATATATTTTGAAAAGGGCTGAGAGTCACAAGAAGGAAATTGCGTACAAATGTATGAGAAGAGGAAGGCCTCTGTAGAAAGAAATAAGACCAGGGGTCCGTTCTTCGTACGTCGCTAACTCAGTTAGCAGGATTTCATTGTTGACGATTTGGCATGATCTTGGATCGTTTGGTTCTTCGAAAGACATCCTGCACTTGTTGTCATAGCAACATGTGCGCCAGCTTAAGCCTGCTCGAGAGCAGGCTTATTTCATGTAAACAAGATTAGATCACGGCTGTATAAGCAGAGGAGATAGGGAAGTCTGTCGTAGCCATGTCCATTTTTACGACTGCAACCTGTTGCGGAAGGTGCAAGAATAATTTGCAGAGTTTTTCGAATTAATCGTGTATTGCGCAATAGACAGGATCCTTGAGAGCAGCGCGACAGTAGAGAGATTTTCTTGGTGGCTGTTATAAACAGACAAACACATCATTTAACAGTGGCTTTTAAAGAGGAAAAAGTGGTGTTGGAGCCATAAATCTAAAATATTTAAGTTATTTGTATGATGGTTTGCTTTTTATTTTTATCCTATTCAGTAAGAAGATTTGTTCGGGCCACTTTATTGTGAAGTTTAGTTTACTTTGAAAGGCTTGCTTCCTGTCGAGCCGTATATTCTATTAGAAAAAATTATGGATGGATTATCTAGCCACGGAGCAATATAATTTTACCGTGCAAACTGTGGATGACTTGGAAAAGGAAAATTTTCATTTTTTATGGATAAAGATTTTTTTTTGTTAAAATTCCCAGTTTGCACATGTCCTTTACTTCCCGTGTCTAAGGAATGACACTGAAATTTGGATCTCTTGACATAACAAGTGCTTTTTTAAAATAAAGTATAATAATTAAAGGCTACCATTTTGTAGAATATTCTTGTATTTCACCTTTACTTGTCCCCATGTTCTAGTGGGTCCTGTGGAGGCTCTGACATAAATGAACAAAGTAAATATGAGATTATTAAAATGCAAAAATTCATACTGTAGAAAGTGATAGAAACATCTACCATGGACAGTATTTACGCATTAATTTGTCCGCTGCTTTTTGCCAGCCCTCTCTCCTGGCTTTAACAGATTTTGAGGTGTTTTAATTAATGACTCAAATTCGGCATAACCTTCCAAGCTCTTGTTCTGCTTGGGAGAAAAACTGTGGGCGTTCTTTGGCCATGCTGAACAGCCAATAGCAGCGTTGCTGATCATTGTTTCTACTATCGATACATTTCCCCTTTTAAACAAACGCATGAACGCGCAGTTGTCTCAGATAACTCAATCCAGCGATACTAATCCTAAACAACAGGTGTGTTCGAAGAACCCAATTAGCCGGATGATGATTAGCCGGATGAAATCATCTTGGATGTGTCATTTGATCTTGGATGTTTTAAGCAACGTACGAAGAACGGACCCCAGAGTGGATTTGGGAGATTTTTCATGCGATCCACCTGAGGAGCGGAAGAACGCGGTAATACTATCTTACACATGCACAGTTATTCAAAAAGGGACTTGGGGAATCTTCCAGAAAAATTGCCGACTCTACCTTTAAAAGTATTTTTGTCCATTGCATAAGATTTGGCAAAAAAACAAACAAACAAAAGCAACAACACAACAACCACAACCAAAAGCCGTAGTCTAAACGTTCCCAGAATAAACGGACAAAATGCCTGGAATTGCATAGAAGAACTTTGTGGTCATATCCTTTATGACCATATTGCCATTTCCAACAAACAAAACCTTTTCACTAGAAACCATACAATGTTAACTGTCCAGAAGGTGTGCTAGCTCATAGTAGCATTTTGTTGACTTCACTGATAGTTAAAGTGCTCATCAGGGAAATCTGTAAGTGGACACTGCCAGGAGCAAAAACGTGCCACCTGCATGCTGGCAGACGTGCTACCTGCATGCTGGCAGACGTGCTGAAGAGCCACATTAAGCAAAGCTTGGTCTAATCGTGCATCTGGGTGTGTGTAACAAACAGCCGTTTGTTACATCTAAGAATGAACACTTAACTTTGTATTTAAGCACTTTATTTAGCACTTTAGATAGCATACAGCACTTTAAGGATGCATATTTGCACATTTAAGAAATAATTGCACACAGTTACTTGTATAAATGTTTATTGAATGCATTTCCTTTTCCTGGTTTTAGATCCGGTGGCACTGCAGCACTTTATAGTAGAGTGGTTGGGCCCTGGAGAAGAAGGGTGACAAAATTAGAATGTCAACATGTGTGCAATATCTATTTTATCCTTAGTGTTGTATTTGGAAGTGTGGAAGTGAAATGTTTGGTTTGTACTAGTGATGTTACGTTATGTGCCGAGGCTTCGAGGCGTGTGTCGAGTAATGGAGGGGGCGTTTCCGCAATGCGCGTATCGAGGCTTGCTTCATTTGGGGGAGGAGCCGAAAACGATGACGTCCGAGGCCTCGCTGGCCGGCTGTACCACGTGACTGCTTCGGGAAGTGGCTCAGATTGTTGCGCGGGGTTTGACGGCTTTAAAAACTCCACAAGCTCCATTCAAAATGTGGGTTGTTGTAGGAGAGTTGCGGTCAGTTGAGAGAGTGGATAGAGTTTGGATAGTTTGGATAGTAGAGTTTGGATAGTGGTTATTTAGTTTGAGAAAGTTAGTTTGGTGTTTGGAGAGTTTAGGAAAGAGATACATAGGAGATTTAGGAGTGCGAGGACAGGATAGGAGTAGGATGGAGCAGGCGAGAAAGAGGAGGATGTCCCCTATGTGGGAACATTTTGATTTGATAAGCCCTAACAAGGTAAGGTGAACTGAACATTTGCAGATGCATTAGGTTTGCTTATGAGGAACTGTATTTTTCACTGTTTCTTATTTTCTGTAAAGGTGAGGTGTTTATTGTGCTCCAAGGAGTTGGGGTACAATAATAACACCTCATCCATGCTAAGGCACTACCGTGCTTTGCATGAGAATAGGGATGAAACTGGAGCTTCACCCAGCCAAGGTATTTCATTACTATATTAAAAACACACTTTCACAATTTTTGCATGCTGATGTTTGCTTGTTGTGCAAATAAAGACAGGTAACAGACACTGTATTTATTCCCTTTTAACCAGCCACCAGAAAAGCAGAGCTGGATGAAGCTCTAGTCTCCATGATAGTGAAGGATACCCAGCCTTTCACTATTGTGGATGACGTTGGATTCAAGACATTTGTGTCTAAGCTGGATCCCAATTATGTTCTCCCTACAAGGCAGGTATGTGTGGGTCCATACATGAAACGAATGACTACATTATTGTATGTGTCACAGTTCAGCAATATGTATGTATGTATGTATGTATGTATGTATGTATGTATGTATGTATGTATGTATGTATGTATGTATGTATGTATGTATGTATGTATGTATGTATGTATGTATGTATGTATGTATGTATGTATGTATAATCTCTTCCTTTAGGCTCTGAAGGCCATGGTGGAGGCCAAATATGAGTCTGCTAAGGAGCACGCTAAGGCTAAAGTAGAGAAGGTGGCTGCTGTTAGCCTTACATCAGATATGTGGACATCCATCAACATGGATGCCTACCTGGCAGTGACATGCCACTTTGTGGAGGAGAATGAAAAGCTGAGCTCGGTGTTGTTGGGAGTGCAGGCATTCCCCCAGTCTCACACTGCTGAAAATGTTGCTTGTGTGAAAGCCTCCCTGATGGAGGAATGGGGAATCTCAGGCAAGGTGACATGCATGGTCACCGATGGTGCTCCTAATATGGTGGCATGCGTGAGAGACCTGAAGCTTCGCCACCACATTTGTGTTGCTCAGACCCTCAATCTTATTGTGAAGAGGGCGCTTGACCACCAACCTGCGCTCTCTGGCCTCCGGGCCAAAGCAAGGAAGCTGGTTGGCTACTTTAGAAGCAGCACCACTGCTAAGGTATCCTCTTTTATTTTATTCCAATATATAATGTTAATAGTTTGTCTGTACTCCTACTGCAGTAACTTAATGGCCTACTCTTCTGTATCTTTAAAGGAGAAGCTTACACAAGTGCAGCTTCAGCTGGGCATGCAAGCAACCAAGCTGATGCAGGAGGTGGAAACAAGATGGAACAGCACCTACTTGATGCTGCACCGTCTGGTGGAGTTGAGGGAGCCAGTAGGAGCGGCATTGGCTGGATTGCACACTGACATTCCCTTTTTCACTGCCAGTGAGTTTGACATTGTTGTAGCGTGCCTTTCTTTACTCTCTCCTTTCTATGACGCCACCATGGAGCTCTCTGCAGAAGAACACGTGTCTGCATCAAAAGTTATCCCCCTCCTGAAGATGATAGAGAATGCCCTTCAGGAGGAGGACACCAAGTCGGCACCTGCAGAAGCAGTGCAAATAGGAGAGCAGCTCATCAGACATCTCAGGGAGAAGCTGCACATGCTCCAGTCAATGAGCATCTTGTCGCTGGCTACACTCCTGGATCCACGATTTAAAGTTATAGCATTTTTCAGCAACACAAAAGCTGCTGAAGCAGTGAAGCGCTTGACTTCAGAGTGTGCCACCGTAATCCGACGGAACCTAGAAGAGAACACTCACGAGATTCCCCAGGCTTCCACCTCTCAAGAATTCAGTGGAGGTAATCTTTTGTATTACATTTTGAGATTACTTATTCCTATTAAAACACTTACTAACCTGACCTGTGGTTTCCATTTAGGTAGCAGACTTTGGCAAAGATTGGACACTAGTGTCATGGAGGCAAAGAGGACTCCAAATGTCTCAGCAGATGCCACCGTAGAGGTCCAGCGCTACCTCTCAGAGGCGAACATAAGCAGGCTGGAGAACCCCCTGGAGTACTGGGCTAATCATCGGTCACTGTACCCCAATCTGTACAAACTTGCACTTATTTATTTATGCACCCCGGCATCATCTGTGCCATGTGAGCGTGTCTTTTCAAAGGCTGGAGAAGTAGTATCAAAAAAGAGAAATCGTTTGAAACCAAAAACTGTGGAGAAATTGTTGTTTCTTAATAAAAATGCATGAAATCATCCAAGTTACACAAGCATCAGCCTATTCATTACCCCTCCCTAGTTCCATAAGCACTTTCACTGTCCTCTGCCTGATTAAGGCTATGCCATTTTTGTAGAATCACAGAAAAACATTATTACACAACATGCCATATCACATGACACTCCTATTTTGGGAATAATTACACACAGAGAATACATTCAAACAATATTTTATTGTACACATGTGTTTACAAAATTTATGTAGACAAATGATTTCGTCCTACACCTTCTGTGAAGTCATTCCCAAGAGCCATAATAGACAAAAATGATATGCATCACACGTGTTAAGATACAGCTGGCTGTGATTATACAACTTGCCAGTAGGTGGTGCTGTGTGCACATGA
Source organism: Fundulus diaphanus (assembly GCA_037039145.1). Classification (NCBI taxonomy): domain Eukaryota; kingdom Metazoa; phylum Chordata; class Actinopteri; order Cyprinodontiformes; family Fundulidae; genus Fundulus; species Fundulus diaphanus. The sequence continues at coordinate 32,306,272 of CM073122.1, read as the reverse complement.
ACCGTCAAGAAATGAACCTTTTCTCGAACCAGTTGGCTGAGTGGTTCAATGCCTCATGAGGCTTCATCTCGCCATCACTAGTTTGTACTCACCTTGTCCTTGTGTCCAGGTCCGTCCCCTAAAAGAGGCCTGGGCTGAAACGACTACCTTAAGAAGGTTCCGGGCTGGACCAAGGCAGGGAAATGTATAGGGGAGCCAAGTTTAGCTTTTTATATGGTTATGAGGTTTCTATTTATCTTTGGTGTTTGGTTTAGGATTTTATGTAGATAGCTTGGGGTTTTACATGGTTTATGGTTGTTGTTGTTATGGTTTATAGAGGGTTTTAGATAGTTTTAGGAAGTCATCTTTAAATGTACACCCCTGGGAGAGTTTTATGGTTTTAACCAGTTAGTCAGACATTATTTAAAGGCGCCTGTTTCATCACTTACTGAGCTGCTGCTGGAGAAGACACATTGCTCCCTCAACCTCCTTTGCACTTTGTAAATAGATATGATAAAAACAAATAATTAAAAATTGTGGACCATGACAGCTCTGCCTCTGCATCAATCCTTCTACACCCCACGTACTCCAACCGCTTAAGGCCAGCCACGTGACAATTGGTGTCAGGAGTGCTCCCTTGCTGTGGAGAGAAGAAGATGAAGAGAGGTGGACGAAGGACCCCGGAAGAGCCAGATGATGGAGTGTCGGCTGAACCCGAAGGAGCAAGTGCAAGTGGTCCCAAAGACAAATGTGGTCCCAAAGACAAATTGGAGGAGCTGGCAAGCATGATGAGGTCGCTAATAGACTCCCAGGCTGCAAGGGACAAAGTGGTGGAAAAAGACAGGTCCACGCAAGAACAGCGCTGGAAGAGCATGCAAAACAAAGTCCAGCAGATCCAGCAGCAGGTAATGGAGATGCAGTCAGACCGATCAACACATCAAGAGGACAAGCCATTTGAGCCGGAGGGTCCATGTGATGGTGACATAGAGTCTGAGCCGGAGTATCAGTACAGGCCCCGGAGGGAGCCCAAGCTGCATCCACTGTCCCCTGATGATGACATTGAACACTTCCTCACTACCTTTGAAAGAATGGCCCAGTTGTGTGGATGGCCATGGACTGAGTGGGCGGTACGTTTGGTCCCTCTGCTTACAGGCAAAGCCAGAAGTGCCTGGACTGTGAACACCACGTCACTGGTGAAGAGGGCACAGAAGCGACTGTACTTTCTGCGGAGGATGAGGAGAGCCCGCCTGCCCCCGCCCATCCTCACGACCTTCTACAGAAGCACCATAGAGAGTATTCTGACCAGCTGTCTCTCTGTGTGGTGTGGAGGCTGCAGTGCCTCCGACTGGAAGAACGTAAGGAGAGTGGTGAGGACAGCAGAAGGGATCATCGGGGCTCCTCTTCCCTCCATTAAAGACATTTCATCGCAGCGCTGTGTGTCTCGAGCCCGTAACATCATCAGGGACCCCTCACACCCCCACCATAGACTATTCTCCCTGCTGCCCTCTGGAAAGAGGTTCCGCAGCATCCGCTGCAGGTCCACTAGGTTCTGCAAAAGCTTTTTCCCTGCTGCCATCAGACTGTTGAACTGCTGAACTGCTGAAGTATAAAAACGGACTGTGTACCACACTAGATTCGCTGATTTGCACATTTGTACATTGTATCGTACCCTGCAAAATTGCTGCTGCACCTTAACCGGAAACGTACTGAAAAACTGTGTACAATGCAACTGTCTACTTTTAAATCACTGCTGCACCTTACTGCATATTTGTTTACATTTGGTTTACAGTGTTTACATTTCAACTGCCTACTATTCACTGCTGCACTTTATCCGGAAGTCAATTGAAATTTATCCTGTAAGTGACTGCGATTGATCACTGCACTTTATCCTGTACTGTAATTCACTGCAAGGTATCCTGTAGAGTTACTGCAATATTTCTGAGCTGTGTGAAAAAACGAAATTTTGTTCTGTATGCACTCTGTGTATACAAAATGACAATAAAGAAAGTCTAAGTCTACATTCAGATGGACATGAGAGACTCTGATGACTACAAGGTTAAAGAAGCCATCTTGGCCAGGTACGAGATCACAGAGGAAACTTATCGTCGTCGATTCAGATCACTGAAGATTGAGCCTGATGAGACGCCGCGAGAGCTGTATGTTCGTCTGAAGGACCTCGTCACCAGATGGATCAAGCCGGAAAGAAGTACAGTGAAAGAAATCTGTGAGAAGTTGATCCTGGAACAGTTCCTGCGGATGGTCAGCCCCGAGCTGGAGATCTGGATCCGGGAACACGACCCCAATTCTGCTGAAGAAGCCGCTCGCCTTGCTGAGACCTTTACATCCGCACGGAGGGGGACAAGAACTACCTACTACGGCCGAGAACCTCGCCAAACCCTACCAAGTTAGTCTGTTGGGGGTCATAAGGTGTGTGGTCTGGGTCAGAGTAACAGCGGTAGTAAGCCATCTCCATATCCCCATCAGTTTCGCCCAGCTAATAAGCCTGCTAGAACGGCACAAGAGGTCAGGTGCTATAACTGTAATAGGTTTGGTCACACCCAACACTTTTGCCCCGCTTTGAAAACCAATCAGTCTTTACTTTGTTCTGTGCCTAGGCCAGCAACCAGACAGAGTGTTCAGAAGTCAGGGCGTACAACACCAGTGCTAATTAATGGCCATCGTACAGAAGCACTATTAGACTCTGGTTGTTGTCAGACAGTAATCTTGTCTAATTTGGTTCCTTCTGAGCATCAGTCCTTAGACAAGACCCCATTAGTCTGCATTCATGGAGATGAACATTCTTACCCGACAGCTGATATTTATTTGACTGTTGGAGGACAAACCTATTTGCTCACAGTCGCTCTAGCCAAAAGCTTACCTTATCCAGTCATTCTTGGTAATGACATTCCCACACTGTCAGATCTCATTATCCAGGCAGAAGGTAACCAGCTTGAGGTGTTAGAACACAACATAATTTCCAATCCTACAGAATCCACAAATGTTCCGGCAAAACACTGCAATGTACTTACTAGAGACCAAATTGCCAGGGGTGTGTTGGAGGAACTACCATTTTTTGATGTGAAATTAGATTCTGAGCCAGGCAAGACGAGAAAGTCTAAGGCCCAAAAGAGAAGGGATAAATTTGTTGGCACACAACAAGAGAAAGAGGAGCTCTCCAAACCGCTAAATCCTGTGGAGTTCTGCATCCCTGCAGATTTAGGGGCTCTGCAGAAACAGGACCCCACTCTTAAGCCCTGGTTTGACAAGATCCCTCAGCAGGCGGAAGTCAAGAGAATTAGCTGTTGGGAGGATGCCAGCTACATCATAGAAAATGGTCTCCTTTATCAAATTAAGGACAAAAACAAAGCGCTGGCTTTACCAGAGAAGTATAGAGTGAAAGTTATGGAGCTTGGTCACTCTATTCCCTGGGCAGGCCATATGGCTTTTCAAAAAACATTGAGAAGAATTGCTAGCCGTTTTGTTTGGCCTGGCATGTATGCTCAGATCTCAAAATTTTGTAGTTCTTGTAAAACCTGCCAGCTAACCTCGGGAAAGGGCGTAGCACAGGCCCAGTTGCAGCCTTTGCCAATTATCGGCACACCTTTTGAACGAATCGGTATGGACATTGTTGGTCCCCTAGAGAGAAGCTCCACGGGCAATCGTTACATCTTGGTGATTTGTGACTATGCTACACGGTATCCTGAAGCCTTCCCACTTCGGTCCATAAAAGCTAAGCAAATTGCCAATTGTCTGCTTCAGCTCTTCTCACGGGTGGGGGTTGTCAAAGAAATACTTATGATTGTGGTACAAATTTTTTGTCCAAACTTCTCCAACAAGTATATTTGCTTATGGGGGTAAAGGGAATTAGGACCACCCCTTATCATCCCCAAACAGACGGGTTGGTTGAGCGTTACAACCAGACACTCAAAAGTATGCTGCGCAAGTTTGTGTCTTCAACAGGAAAAGACTGGGACCAGTGGCTGCCCTATCTACTGTTTGCATACAGGGAGGTCCCGCAGTCATCAACGGGTTTCTCACCATTTGAACTGTTATATGGACGCCAGGTGAGAGGGCCTCTGGACTTGCTAAAAGACCACTGGGAGCAAACTGAGTCCAAAGGAGACAACATTGTGGCATATGTTCTCAAAATGAGAGAGAGGCTGGAGGCAATGACAACTTTGGCACAGGCAAACCTTAAGGCAGCACAGAGACGGCAGAAAACCTGGTACGACCAGAAGGCAAAGGACCGAGCCTTTACCCCAGGTCAAAAGGTACTGTTACTTTTACCGACCAGTGACAATAAATTGCTTGCTAAATGGCATGGGCCATATGAGATTACAAAAAAAATTAGCAATGTCACATATCAATTATACATGCCTGAAAGAAACAAGAAACACCAGGTCTTCCATATAAATCTACTGAAAGAGTTTGAAGCCTGCCAGGAGCCTGTACAGCAGCTGTTAGTGCGAGCTGTAAAGGATGAGGAGGTGACCGAAAAGTTTTTTCCCACCCCTGTCGTGAAGTCTGTTGCCATTGACCTGTCACATCTCTCTCCCCCTCAGCAGGAGGAAATAAAACCTCTGCTTGATCCAGAGTTGTTTCAGGAAACCCCTGGTTTCACTTCAATGGTACAGCACAGGATCCGACTTAAAAAGGATGCTCCAGTGAGACAGAGAAGCTATCGCATTCCTGAGCGGTTGGGGCCATTGCTGAAGAAAGAAATTGAATTAATGCTGGAGCTTGGAATTATTGAGGTCTCTAAAAGTGAGTGGTGTAGTCCTGTTGTTCTGGTCCCCAAAAAGGATGGCTCGCTACGGTTCTGCATTGATTTTAGGTACCTGAATGCAGTATCGAACTTCGACCCTTACCCAATGCCCCGCATTGATGATTTGTTGGAGCGAGTCGGGAGTGCAACCTTCATAACCACGCTGGATCTCTCCAGAGGCAAGTGGCACTGGCACCAGAAGCAAGAGATCTGACGGCTTTCCGAACCCCTTTTGGCTTCTACCAATTCCGGGTGATGCCGTTCGGCCTGCAGGGGGCCCCAGCCACTTTTCAGAGACTCATGGACTATGTGCTGAGAGATGTCTCTGAGTTTTCTGCTGCCTACCTGGATGATGTGGTTGTCTATAGTCGGTCCTGGAAAGAACATCTTCACCACCTCCAGGAGGTCCTGCAGAGAATTCGTGAAGCTGGACTCACCATTAACCCCCGGAAAGTTGCAGTGGCCTATAGGGAAGTCGAGTACCTGGGATACACCATTGGTTTTGGCAGGATCAAGCCGCAGGTGGAGAAGATGGAGGCTATCAGAGCGTTTCCGATTCCCACCACCAAAAGGAAGGTCAGAGGATTCATTGGCTTGGTCGGGTGGTACAGGAAGTTTATCCCGCAGTTTGCGGAGAGAACAGCTGTCCTGAATGACCTGACTAAAAACTCAGCCCCCAACAAAGTTTGCTGGACCGACACGTGTGATAAGGCTTTCAGAGATCTGAAGGAGGCCATTTGCACTCGGCCTGTTCTCCATAGCCCTGATTTTGACCAGCCCTTCATCCTTCAGACCGATGCTTCGGGGATTGGACTAGGAGCGGTCCTCCTACAGGAGAAGGATGGAGAGAGAAGACCGGTTGTGTTCCTCAGTCGTCGCTTGCTGGACCGGGAGACAAGATACTCAACCATAGAGAAGGAGTGTCTTGCAATGAAGTGGGCCATTGATTCACTGCGGTACTACCTCCTTGGGCGTCCCTTCATCCTCAAGACTGACCATCGGGCACTTCAATGGTTGCACCGCATGAGAGATGCCAACACCCGCATTGCAGGATGGTACCTGTCCCTGCAGCCCTATAACTTCACCGTGCAGTACCAACCTGGGAAGACTAACACTGTGGCAGACTGTCTGTCCCGAGTTGCTGAAGACTGAGGCTTCGTCTTCCCGAGAAGAGGGGGGAAATGTAACAAACAGCCGTTTGTTACATCTAAGAATGAACACTTAACTTTGTATTTAAGCACTTTATTATAGCATACAGCACTTTAAGGATGCATATTTGCACATTTAAGAAATAATTGCACACAGTTACTTGTATAAATGTTTATTGAATGCATTTCCTTTTCCTGGTTTTAGATCCGGTGGCACTGCAGCACTTTATAGTAGAGTGGTTGGGCCCTGGAGAAGAAGGGTGACAAAATTAGAATGTCAACATGTGTGCAATATCTATTTTATCCTTAGTGTTGTATTTGGAAGTGTGGAAGTGAAATGTTTGGTTTGTACTCACCTTGTCCTTGTGTCCAGGTCCGTCCCCTAAAAGAGGCCTGGGCTGAAACGACTACCTTAAGAAGGTTCCGGGCTGGACCAAGGCAGGGAAATGTATAGGGGAGCCAAGTTTAGCTTTTTATATGGTTATGAGGTTTCTATTTATCTTTGGTGTTTGGTTTAGGATTTTATGTAGATAGCTTGGGGTTTTACATGGTTTATGGTTGTTGTTGTTATGGTTTATAGAGGGTTTTAGATAGTTTTAGGAAGTCATCTTTAAATGTACACCCCTGGGAGAGTTTTATGGTTTTAACCAGTTAGTCAGACAGTATTTAAAGGCGCCTGTTTCATCACTTACTGAGCTGCTGCTGGAGAAGACACATTGCTCCCTCAACCTCCTTTGCACTTTGTAAATAGATATGATAAAAACAAATAATTAAAAATTGTGGACCATGACAGCTCTGCCTCTGCATCAATCCTTCTACACCCCACGTACTCCAACCGCTTAAGGCCAGCCACGTGACAGTGTGTGTTCCAGCATTTGTTGCAGTGTAAGGCCAATTTTTCCAACATACACTATGCTGTGAGGACCCACTGCTCCTTGTGGGGCCCAAAGCCTGGGTGTCACTATTTGGAATTTTTGTTTGTTTGGACTTTGGGCTGTTTCCCTTCATTACTGCTCCATTTTTCTCAGCTACCACTCAGTTCCCCCTAAATAGTTTGACCTGCTGCAGCTAATTAGATTCAAGTCAGCTCACCTGTTTTCTACCTATTTATACCAGCCACTCACTGCCAGATCGTCAGTATCAGTCATACCACCTGTCAGCTGGTCAGCCTGCCATCAACCATCACCAGCCTGCCCAACCATCTCCTGTCTCTGTTTTCATCTCCTGTCTGCCATCAATGCCAAACTTTTACAATAATCTTTTTAAACATACTTGAATATTGGGTTCTATCCGTACAAATCATAACTCTGGGTCCCATAAGAAGAAGTGCCGTTCTTAGGTTAGGTTAAGGACTAAGGTGGGAACTGAGTTTAGGTTAGGGTCAGGAATGAATGGAAAATAAATGTGCGTTCTTGTATTTGCAGCTGAACGAAAACAATTTTTGCTCAGTTTACTAGTAAAGTGAGGACTTATAAAATGAGGACAATAAAAGGTCCTCTCTTTTTTCAAGGGTGTTGTGTGTGTGTGTGTGTGTGTGTGTGTGTGTGTGTGTGTGTGTGTGTGTGTGTGTGTGTGTGTGTGTGTGTCATTTTGGTAATATAGTGAATGCTGTCATTTACTCACTTTTCATTTTGCAACTGGACAGTTTATCAAAACTGTAAACAGATTGAAAATAAGTCTTCAATATTATTTGAATAAAAGAAACCAACCTACATTTTAAGGTCTATGTTTTGCTTATGGCATCCAAATGAGGTAGCTTCTACACTGAAATCACATTAGTGACTCAGTTGGTAGCAAATATTTACACTTAAGTTTTCGAGCTTGTTGAATCAAAAAATTATAATCTACATTTGTCTTGATAATAGTGTCCTCAACAAAGATGCTGAGAACGTTCCATTGTTGCTAATATGCTTGTTGTTTGTTTGTTTTTAACAAAATGTAAAGGTTTTCACGTGACAGCAAATTTACTGTAACTCAGATATTGGCATGCTGCCTATTAGGAAAATAAATAGTTAAATATTTTTACATGATCTTTTTGTCACAGAAATGTCTTCTGTATCAATGCATAAGTGGCATTATATAAAGGTTATAATTTCCTTCATACATTCAGATGTCTGTAGATTGACTTATAATTATCACATATAAATGATATGTATTTATATATCATAAAAACATTTTTGGTTAAATGGCACTAAAATGCATGGGTACTTATTATATTTTATTATATAACATATATACTACTTATTATATATTCCCTTCCTCTGGAGGAAAAGGTGTGTCTATTACTAATGCTATTTTTGCTTCTTAAATTGAAGAGGAATGACAGTGCCATGAAATGGTAATGACCCATCTTCTTTTGCAAAGAGAGACAACTGTTGAGACCAAGATGGGACATTAATGGGAGCGAGAAGGAAAAGGAAAAGGCTGATGTGTATGAGACTAAAGAGCCGTATTCAGTCATTGCTCATGGGCATTTGTGAATGTGTGCTCATACTGGTAAACTGCAATGAAGCATCCCTGTTGGCAGGAGCAAGAACGCTTCATGTGGGCATTCAGGGAACCTTACTCTAACTTCTGCAGGGATTGTAGCTGCTATGGAGCAAGGCTGAGTGATACTATTTGTTTATATATATATATATATATATATATATATATATATATATATATATATATATATATATATATATATATACACACACACATCTGTAATCCCGGGTGGTTGCTGTATCAGAAGTCCTGTGAAGTTAAAGTGTTTTAAGGTTTCTGTTACCCTTGTTCGAGGGGAGGCACCATGGTCACAAATCCCACATGCTTGGTGCTGCATTAATTATTTACAACTAAACTTTAATTATCACTCTTTCTGCCCCAAGACACAAAGATTGAGAAGAACACAAAACTGTAATTACAATATTCAGTTTCTATTGAAAAATTGGTGAAATTTGAATATGCTTAATACCAGGGCACAGTAAATTCACATATCTACTTGTAATTGTGGATAACTTAAAACATGTTAAAATAATGAGATTTCTTTTGTGAAACATAGGCAAAAAATCTAACGTCTTTTTATCAGTTTTCAAATTAATTGCATTGGTTGAGACCAAAACATCTGGTTTTCACAATGACACAGAGTTGGCAATAAAGCGGATTAGATCCATAACACTGAAATATTGGAATAAAGACTTTATTACAATGTATTAGAGCAAGGGTTCACAAACTTAACAGACCCAGAACAGGCAACCCCATTTTGGCAAAAAACATTTTTTCCCTTTATTTTTATGAGAGTAAAGTCGTAAAATAACAAGAATAAAGTACGATTTTTGTAAGAACTTTTACAAAAAAGTCCGGCCTTTCTTTGTAAGAGGAATGTGGAGCATCTTGTAAAGTTATACTTTGATATTGGTTTCATAAATAAGGAAATGCATCAGCATTAAATCATCTCACGACCCCCAGGGGCGTCCAGACGCCCACTTTGGGAGCCCCTGCATTAGAGGGCAGCTTGCTGAACATTTCATCTAGCTTTCATTTATCATAATGGAAACAGGTCCTCTTTAAAAATGTAACAGTGATAAAAAATAGCAAATGTGATTTATTTTAGATGAATTCTGTATGATGATCAAACTTGAAAACAATTTACAGAGAAATTGAAGCATTAGTGCTCCATGCCTATTTGGAAGTTTGCACAGAGCAACAAAAAATCAAGAATAAAACAAAAAAACAACAATAACAACAAAAAAATACCAAACTGTTGTGTACATACATTATCAATGGACCACTTTAATCCAGCATATCCCAACACAATCTGCTTTAACCGTTTAAGATAAAATTAAAGGAGCTGTAAAATAATTTAGCAGCAGTTGTATTAAATGTATGTCCAGATATCACTTGTAAAAGTAATAATTGGCGGAGGAACTTGTCAAAATTGTTTTACTGGTTATCGGAATGCATAAGGTGTTTCAAAAGCATGCCAACAGCATGTCAGAAAACAAAATAATTTGCTCATTGTTTGAGCGTTTCAATTCTGCATTGAGCTGGTTGTACAAACCATATGTCATCACTACTACACTACTACTCACCCCTTCCTTCTGTTAAACCAGGACCAACACATTATTGCTTGCAATTGTTTTTCCATAGAAGTCCAATACTATTTTATCATTTCATTTAATTCAGGTCTGAATTATTTTAAATTATTTTAGTATTATTTTTCTACTCAGTGCCTATTTTAAAATACCTTGTCAATGAATGGTGTTGTATGCACTATGCACACCTTTGCTTTTTCTTTCAGTTATCTCTTGCACACTTACTGTTTAAATATAACAATAAAAAGGTTACTAGAACGCATTGAAGAGAAACTTTCTCTGTGATCACTGGCTCTGAGGCACATCAGCAGAGCATCAACTTCCTCCCCCTGTTCCACATTTGTCACTTTACATAAACCTTGCAGTTAAAGGTTTGTATGACAACTAGAGTTTCCAAACATTAATTTCACAGAAACTAAATTAGACTAAATGTCACAAAACACAAATATTAATTGTGATGGGGCACTTCCTCCTGGTAGGGATATTTTGACTTTTTAATCGTAATTGTGATTGCATGTCTTCCAGCTTCAAATATTTTTTTCAACTTGATGATTTAAGTGGTTGTTTTTCCAATGTTGCAGTAAATAGCTTACTTACTAAGCTATTTGGAGGTTGCTCTAACAACCCTTTGCTATGCTCCATGTACTTCCTATGAGGACCATTTTCACAACAGATGCAGCAAACAGAAATATTTAAAGAAATAAACATGACTCATATAAAATTAATGAGAGATGATTATTTTACTTCAATATTGTGCACATTACTGGATTCATTCAATTCAATTCAATTCAATTCAATTTTATTTATATAGCGCCAAATCATGAAACATGTCATCTCAAGGCACTTTACAAAATCAAGTTCAATCATATTATACAGATTGGGTCAGATTATACAGATTGGTCAAAATGTCCTATATAAGGAAACCAGTTGATTGCATCAAAGTCTTGACAAGCAGCATTCACTCCTGGGGAACCGTAGAGCCACAGGGAGAGTCGTCTGCATTGTACATGGCTTTGCTGCAATCCCTCATACTGAGCAAGCATGAAGCGACAGTGGGAAGAAAAACCACCCATTAACGGGGAAAAAAAACCTCCGGCAGAACCGGGCTCAGTATGAACGGTCATCTGCCTCGACCGACTGGGGTTACAGAAGACAGAGCAGAGACACAACAAGAGAGACAAAAAAGCACAGAAGCACACATTGATCTAGTAATCTGTTCTACATTAGATGGTAGTAACGGGTGAGCCGTCTTCTCTGGATGATGTCAAAGTTAACAGAACGCCAGACCAGGTGTACCTACTATGAAGAAAAAGAGAGAGAGCAAAAAGTTAAAAGCTGAAATGACGACAGTCATTTCAATGTAATACAATGCAAAACTGGAGAACCGTAGAATGAAGAACAGTAGAAATCAGTAGAGTGAGAAAATTAGACCCTGATGTCCTCCAGTAGCCTAAGCCTATAGCAGCATAACTATAGAGGTAGCTCAGAGTAACATGAGCCACTCTAACTATAAGCTTTGTCAAAAAGGAATGTTTTAAGATTAGTCTTAAAAATAGATAGGGTGTCTGCCTCACGGACCAAAACTGGGAGTTGGTTCCACAGGAGAGGAGCCTGATAGCTAAAGGATCTGCCTCCCATTCTACTTTTAGAGACTCTAGGAACCACCAGCAGACCTGCAGTCTGAGAGCGAAGTGCTCTGTTAGGAACATACGGAGTAATCAGAGCTCTGATATATGATGGAGCTTGATTATTAAGGGCTTTATACGTTAGAAGAAGAATTTTAAATTCTATTCTTGATTTAACAGGAAGCCAATGAAGGGAAGCTAAAATTGGAGAAATATGATCCCTCTTGTTGATTTTCATCAGAACTCTTGCCGCAGCATTTTGGATCAGCTGAAGACTTCGAACTGCATTTTGTGGACTTCCTGATAGTAAAGAATTACAATAATCCAGCCTTGAAGTAACAAATGCATGCACTAGTTTTTCAGCATCACCCCTGGACAGAATGTTTCTAATTTTGGCGATATTCCGGAGGTGAAAAAAGGAAACTCTGGAAACCTGTTTAATATGGGATTTAAATGACATGTCTTCCTTCTCCACAATACAACAGTTCCTTTTGCAATAGTTTCTGTTCAGTTTCTTCATATAGTGTCTAGAGTGAGTTAAAGATTAGGACCAACAGCAATGTAATGCTGTGGCTCAATTTAGAAATTTGCACAAACTTCCAAAGTAACAATGAAACAACATTACAACATTGGCAAGCACAGAAATGGAAGCTCTAATGGTGCTTAAAAGCCAAATTTAAATTTGAGGGGGAAAGTGACAGGTTATCTTCCATCATGTTGCCATGTTACAGCTAAAATCAAAGCAGCAAAAAATTATTCAGGTAAAAATAAATGATGATGATAATGTACCAAAGTGATAATGTGCCTAATGAGTGTAGGAGATTGGAAGCCTTTTTGTTTGTGGTTTGTTGCCTCAGTGTTGCTTTCAAATTTATTTTCTTGTTCTGCCAGTGTTCTTTAGTCATCTATTGCTCTACATCAGCTTAATCCACGCAGTTTTACATTGGCTTGTGTTTTTCTCTAGCTGTCAATGGGCCGCAAGCAATGTACGCCCTTACTAGGTTGCCCATTATAATTGACACAAATATGCATATTTTTGAAAGCTTCTTTTGATTTATGAAGAAGCCAGTTATTTTCTTAATTGTTTTTTTGTAAATATTATATTTATGTCTTAGTTTATTGTCACTGTGTGTTGTTACTAATTTTTTATGTATTTCAACTGTATGCTATTATTATTATTATTATTAATTACTGGGCAACACAGAGACACTGAGCCATGCACATTACGTTTTAAACTGCAATTTACCCTGGGAAATGAATCTAACATATATGTTTTTGTCAGAGGACAATGGGCAAGGAAAACATACAAACTCCAAACAGAATGTCCCCGTCTGGGATCGTTGCTGTGAAGCCCAATGGCCAAAAACTGTGCCATCGTACAGCTTTTCCTGATGTCATGCTTAAAACAGTTGTGCAAGATGGATGGAGTTTGTTGTTTGCGCCTCTGTATATAAAGAACACATCTGTTAAAAGGACCAAAGGTTTAATCCCTCTACAAACCTGTTTAATGGCAGACATGGTGCTGAGGCCCTGTTTAGTTTCACCGAATAGCACATTTATTTTTGACTTTCCTGCATGGCACCTTTCAAGAGGGTAATTTTTGGCATCAGGGTTAAGGATCCAAGAATTTTAGTTGTTTCATATTTAGTCTGTTCCATAGCATAAGAGAAACAGTGGTATAGTGTTTGAGTTTCAAAGCTGCACTCTTGAAATCTTTTCCACCACACAAAGAAAAAGGATTTTGATCAATAATCCCCAGTCAGCCTTGCTGATCATTATTCTCTGTGTTTTTTTTGCTACAAAAATCAATGCATGCATCTTTAGAAAATGAAGAGTGTAAGTGCTGGGTATCTTACCCTTCTGTTAAAGCGTATACAAGATGAAGTTAAGTATGAGGCTAAGTCTTCAGGCAAAGGCATGTTCAGTATGACCTTGGAATTGTGAAAGACAGTGTCGCTAGAATGATGACAGACAGGTCTTTTAGACATTTTAAATAAGCCGGATAACTAAGAACAGAAATATATTGGAAAGTTGTTTCAGAAATGTATTCCCATCTCCTTTCCAAAGTTGTGATAAATGGTTAGAGTTGCATTCCAGAGAGCATCAAAAGTTAAGGCCTGGCCAGACCAAACATTTGTAACATTAAGATTACTAGAAATAGTCTGTGTCTTTATTTAATCTGGAGAAAGCATGTTATCATAGGGCACTACTGTATGTGAGGAGAGGTTGTAATATATGATGGGGATGGGTGAGCGATATCTGAAAGCGTTTCTGAACAAAATACCATTGACCCACCCACAATGTCTTCATCTCTTAAAGCTATAGTTGTAATGTATATGGATGGACCCAAGGAATACCCGAAAACAAGTGAGTAAAAACTTTAACAGTTTTATTAGAGGATGTTGGCGCGGACCCCCGGTAGTGCGACTGCACACAGCTACTGGCGATTCCTGGGGACAGAGTGGTGGGTTAGTGACCAGCGGAGGCAGACAGGAATGAGAGCTAGAAGCTGAGTCACTAACCTGGGGCACGGGGACGGCTTGGTTTGGCAGCGTCCAAGTTTCAGGAAGCAGCGGGGTCCGTGAAGGGATAATCCAGTTCTTTGTCCAGGTCCAGTCCGGGTCTTGGGCAGGGGGAGATCCGTTAAATCCAACAGAGGTATCCAAGGGAGAATCCAGAGACGGGTCCAGGTCCAGGTCCAAGTCCAAATCCAAAAGCACAAAAGTCAAAGGAGCAAGCAATCTCCGTAACTTACAGGCAGGCGGGGTCCGAAACACAGGGAGGCAGTCCAAATCTCTGAGGCTGAAGAACAGGACTCAGGCGGGCAGACAAATCCAAAAGGGGTCAGACTGGCTCAAAAAACAGGGGCAAAAACAGGTCGACAGGCAGACAGGCAGACAGATACTCAGGTTAATGGCTGGAAGTTCTCACCATGAGGCTTGAGACGTTCTGGCACTGGAGACTGCGAGGAGCAGCGCTTATAAGCAGATAGGGCGGAGGCAACGCAGGTGTGCTGATTGCAATTAGCAGCTCCAGTGCCAGAAACGTTACAGAGCCCCCCCCGTCAAGGGCGGATTCCAGACGCCCTAGGCTGGGCCTGGGTGGGGTCTGTGGAAATCCCTAATGAGGGATTTGTCCAGAATGTGGCGGGACGGGATCCACTGCCGTTCTTCAGGCCCATAACCCTCCCAGTCAATGAGGTACTGGGTGCCTCGACCCCACTTACGGGACTTCAGAATCCTCTTGACAGTGTAGACCGGGGAACCGTCAACCAGACGGGTGGGAAGTGGGGGTGTGACGGTGGGAACCAGACTGGAGGTCTTAACAGGCTTGATACGGGAAACGTGAAAGACTGGGTGAACCTTCATGGCAGAAGGCAGACGGAGGCGGACCGCCACCGGGTTGACCACCTTGGTGATAGTAAAGGGCCCGATGAACCGTGGTGCCAACTTCTTGCTATCAGTCTTCAAGGGAAGGTCCCTGGTGGACAGCCAGACCCTGTCTCCTACCTGGTAAGGAGGAGCAG
Organism: Fundulus diaphanus; assembly: GCA_037039145.1. Taxonomy (NCBI): domain Eukaryota; kingdom Metazoa; phylum Chordata; class Actinopteri; order Cyprinodontiformes; family Fundulidae; genus Fundulus; species Fundulus diaphanus. The sequence goes on along the minus strand of CM073122.1, from coordinate 32,291,153 downwards.
GAATACGCCGGCGATTAGCTGACATCTCAAGGCAGAGAGACGGGCAGACGGAACTCTGGACTCTACCTTCTCAGTGGTGAAGACTGGCGGTTGGAACCCGTAGACCACGTAGAAGGGAGAGAGCCCAGTTGAGCTGGAAGGTGTCGCATTGATAGCGTGCTCAACCCAGGGTAAATTCTGGGCCCATTTGGAGGGATCAGACTGGCAGAAGAGGCGGATCTTTGTCTCAACCTCCTGATTCATCCTCTCAGACTGGCCATCGGTTTGGGGGTGGAAGCCGGAGGAAAGGTTGACGGAGATGCCGAGCATGGCGCAAAACTCCTGCCAATAACGGGCCACAAACTGGGGACCCCGATCTGACACTATGTCAGAAGGCAGACCGTGCAACCTAAAAACCTCTTTAGCCAGGATTAACCCCATCTCCTTGGCTGAAGGGAGCTTGGGTAAGGGGACCAGATGAACCATCTTTGAGAAGCGGTCCATAATAGTGAGGATAACCGTGAAACCATCTGAGGAGGGGAGGCCAGTAATGAAGTCCATAGAAAGGCTGGACCAAGGCCAAGAGGGGACAGGCAGAGGACGGAGCAAACCTGAAGGGGGGCGACGGGAAACCTTAGCCTGATTACAAGGGGAACAGGCTGCAACAAACTCCCCGACATCCTGGACCAGAGTAGGCCACCAAAACTGGGACTTGATGGTCCGAAGGGTTTTATTAATGCCGGGATGACCATAAAGGCGGGAACTGTGACAAAGTTCAATAACTCTGGATCTGAGTTGAGGAGGGACGAAGAGCCTGTCCTTAGGACAATTATCGGGTATCTGAACGGAACCAAGGGACTCCCTTACCTCCCTTTTGAGTCCAAGGCGGGAGACAGCACATCTGACGGTGTCAGGCAGAATGAACCCCCTTTCTTGATCCGGATCCTCCTCTTTGGCTTCGAAAACCCTCGATAAGGCGTCGGGTTTGACGTTCTTCAACCCAGGCCTGTAGGAAAGGGTAAAGTTGAATCGACTAAAAAATAAAGCCCACCTGGCCTGTCTGGGATTGAGTCTCTTGGCCGTCTTTAAATACTCCAAGTTGCGGTGGTCAGTCCAGACCAAAAAAGGTGTCTTGGAACCCTCGAGCCAATGTCTCCACTCTTCGAGGGCCAATTTTACGGCCAGGAGCTCTCGGTTGCCAACATCGTAATTTTGCTCAGACTTAGACAACTTCCTGGAAAAGAAAGCACAGGGATGAATGCAGCCATCAACAGACTCCTGGCTGAGGACAGCCCCGACCCCAGAACTAGAGGCATCCACTTCCACGATGAACTGTCTATCTGGATCGGGGGAAATCAGGATCGGTGCTGAGGTAAAGAGTTCCTTAAGGTGCTTAAAAGCCTTGTCTGCCTGTTCAGTCCAAACAAACTTGGTCTTGCACGAGGTGAGAGCGTGGAGTGGGGATGCAACCTGACTGTAGTTGCTTATAAACCTCCTGTAAAAATTAGCAAACCCCAGAAACCTCTGGAGTTGCTTACGGTCCACTGGGACGGGCCATTCAGTAACAGCACGAACCTTGGCTGGATCCATAGCAGTCTGACCAGGGGACAAAACAAAACCGAGGAAGGAGGTTGAAGTGGTGTGGAACTCGCATTTCTCTGCCTTTATATACAACTGGTTCTGTAAGAGACGGAGAAGGACGGAACAAACGTGCTGCTTGTGAAGGGAGAGATTCCTGGAGTAGATGAGGATGTCGTCCAGATAAACAAACACATAGCGGCCAATCATATCCCTAAAAACCTCGTTAACAAGGTTCTGAAATATAGCTGGGGCGTTTGTAAGACCAAAAGGCATGACCAGGTATTCATAATGGCCGGTGGGGGTGTTGAACGCGGTCTTCCATTCATCCCCTTCCTTAATACGGACCAAATGGTAAGCGTTGCAAAGGTCCAACTTGGTGAAAACCTGAGCTCCTTGGACCTGGTCGAACGCAGTGTTCATTAGGGGAATAGGATACCAGTTCTTAACCGAAATATTATTGAGCCCCCTATAATCAATGCATGGACAGAGGGAGCCATCCTTTTTCCCCACAAAGAAAAAGCCTGCCCCTGCTGGTGAGGAAGAGGGGCGAATAATGTCTGCTCTTAGACTGTCATTTATGTAATCCTGCATGGCCTGGGACTCTGGAGGGGATAAGGAATAGAGACGACCCCTAGGTGGGGTGGTGCCCGGCAACAGATCAATTGCACAATCATAAGGGCGATGAGGAGGTAAACTTGTAGCCTTGGCTTTGTTAAAAACCTCCTTTAAATCATGATAGACGGACGGGACTTTGGACAGATCCGGGTAAAACTCATCAACCTCACCTTTAGAAGAGCGAGGTGGCTGGGCGGAAGACAAACAAAACTCAGAACAGGATGAAGCCCAACCTGTAACCTCGACCCGCCGCCAGTCAATCTGGGGGTTGTGTTTGCGGAGCCAGGTAGCGCCCAAGATAACTGGAACCTGTGGGGAATCAATAATCATAAAGGTCAGTTTCTCTTTATGATTACCTCCCATAGTTAATTCCATTGGCTCGGAGACGAGGCGCAACTGGTTGAGTTCGTGCCCATCCAGGGCGAGAACACTACGGGCAGCAGAGCCATTGTGCAGTGGGATGTTTAACCTTCTGGCCAGGCCCTCATCCAAAAACTCTGTGTCGGCCCCTGAATCGATGAAAACAGACACACTGTGGGATTGTGAGGAAAAAGTTAGAGTAGCAGGAAGTAGACGATCGGAGGGGACAGCAAGCTTGGTGTAGCTCAGTAAGGATGTCCCACCCCCTACTGAGCTTGGCCTTTTACTGGACAATTCCGGACATGATGACCCGACCCCCCGCAATAGAGGCAGAGTCCCTGTTGCTGTCTGCACTGGTATTCATCCTTAGACAGACCCAGCTTGCCCAACTGCATAGGCTCAGGCTCAGATGGTTTCTGTGAGGCTGGCAAGGTGACGGGAAGAGGAGCCGAAACTCGAGAATGGGTTGAGGGGTTAGAGCGACGCTCCCTTCGCCGCTCCATGAGACGGAGATCCACTCTAGTAGCCAGCTCCTCAAGCTGCTTCAGGGACTTAGGATACTCTCGTGTGGCAAGCTCATCCTTAATCTTATCGTTGAGCCCATGAATAAAAACGTCCATAAGGGCGAACTCGTTCCACAAGCTCTCCGCAGATAATAAATGAAAATCAATAATGTAGTCGGCCACAGACCTATCCCCCTGTCTCAGGGATAGAAGCCCCCTAGAGGATTCCCGACAGGGCAACACGGGACTGAACACTCTCACGATCTCCTTGGAGAAGTCATCATATGAGTGGCAAATGCGTGAGTTATTCTGCCACTCGGAAGTCCCCCATAACCTGGCTTTACCGGCCAAACAGGAGATCACGTAGGCGACCCTAGACCGGTCAGTAGGGAATGAGGAAGGTTGTAGCTCGAAATGTATCTCACACTGCGTGAGAAAAGCCCTACAATGCTCAGGATCACCAAAAAACAATCCCGGCGGAGTGAGACGGGGCTCTGACAAGGGCGACGTCACCGGAAGTGACGGAGGGTTCGAGGAAGCTGTTTGCGGAAGTGAAGGTTGCGGGCTAGTCTGGCTTCGGAGATGATTTAGGATCTCCGAAACACCGACTTCTAATTCCGAAATGGATTTTTCTACTCCCGCGCGCCACTGGATTTCGGGTACAGGGTCCATGTTTCTTTTGGCCAGAACGTACTGTAATGTATATGGATGGACCCAAGGAATACCCGAAAACAAGTGAGTAAAAACTTTAACAGTTTTATTAGAGGATGGCGGCGCGGACCCCCGGTAGTGCGACTGCACACAGCTACTGGCGATTCCTGGAGACAGAGTGGTGGGTTAGTGACCAGCGGAGGCAGACAGGAATGAGAGCTAGAAGCTGAGTCACTAACCTGGGGCACGGGGACGGCTTGGTTTGGCAGCGTCCAAGTTTCAGGAAGCAGCGGGGTCCGTGAAGGGATAATCCAGTTCTTTGTCCAGGTCCAGTCCGGGTCTTGGGCAGGGGGAGATCCGTTAAATCCAACAGAGGTATCCAAGGGAGAATCCAGAGACGGGTCCAGGTCCAGGTCCAAGTCCAAATCCAAAAGCACAACAGTCAAAGGGGCAAGCAATCTCCGTAATTTACAGGCAGGCGGGGTCCGAAACACAGGGAGGCAGTCCAAATCTCTGAGGCTGAAGAACAGGACTCAGGCGGGCAGACAAATCCAAAAGGGGTCAGACTGGCTAAAAAAACAGGGGCAAAAACAGGTCGACAGGCAGATAGGCAGACAGATACTCAGGTTAATGGCTTGAAGTTCTCACCGTGAGGCTTGAGACGTTCTGGCACTGGAGACTGCAAGGAGCAGAGCTTATAAGCAGATAGGGCGGAGGCAACGCAGGTGTGCTGATTGCAATTAGCAGCTCCAGTGCCAGAAACATTACAATAGTATGCAATCCTGGTCAGAAATACTTTTTGTTATAGTGGGTAAAATCGTCCTTACATCCTGAAAATAGTCAATACTTTATGTATTCAGAACAAGAAGGTTAAAAAAATGATCTCTGTGGGAGCAGACCTGTAAAAACTCTAACCAATCATTGCTCTTCGCACCGAAGGGTATGGATTTGTCAGAGTTCCCTGGGTATCGCCAAATCTATTGGTTGGCCCACATGCCAATCATTCTGAAGTGCCAACATAACGACAGTGTGCTTGCAGGTTGCTTGTTAGTTTGCACTTCTAGTGTTTATGTATCCGGTTAGTTTAGCAATTAGGTTAGTGGTTAGTTTCGGTGTTAGCCATTCTTTGTAGCTCACATTATATACTTTGAGCTGAGAGTCGCAAGAAGCAAACTGCATTCTTGTTTATGAGAAGAAGAGGAAGGCCTCACATAAGACCTGGGTGGATTTGTGAGGTTTTTTTTCACCCGATCACCCTGAAGTGTGGAAGAGCAAGGTAAGACCATCTTGCTGACCATATCTGAGAAGGCCCTCTATGAACATAGCTGGTGCAAACATTTGTTCTTCCCATCATTAGTAAAGCTCATTAATGGGCACCCATAACAATACAGCGTGACCCCCAGAGATCCCCAAAAATAATAAGAGGCAGTCTCCTAAAGAGTAGCCATCCCCCTGTTAGCATCAGTTTATTAAGATACTGCACTATAACAACATTTATTTCTCTCTAGAATGATGATCTTGATTGTTTTCCAAGAGATGTTGAATGATTCTGATCACAAGTTCTTCTAAAGCACATCCTTTAGGTCCTCAGTGGGTTTATATCTGGACTTTGACGTTGCTAATCAATGTGTTAAAATTATGTCTTGTGCTCCTTTAACCACATTTGTGTAGCTGATGAATGCTGGCATTTTCATCTTTCGAACATGAACGTCCGATCAGAGATGAAGAAATTTCCTGGTCAATCAGTTTTTTCAGGTTGTCAGCTGACCTCATTGTCATCATACATGTAAAATTCTTCCTTCTTTTAATATTGAACATACATGTTATTTTGCTATTTCATTTCCGAGCCTTAATCATTTACTGCTCCTAGGACAATTTTACCAGTTTCAGCAAACTCCTTAAACTTTTTCATTCGACCCTCGTGAGACAGATTAAGACCTTTAAACATGGTTGTAAAAGAAATGAGAAACTGCATCAGTTAGTTTGAAACAACTCTGCCTGACAATATTCTGTCAATATCTTTTATGTTTGCCTTGTTAAATCAAGGTGGAGATTTTTGTTTTTTAGAAAGCCAATGTGAAATGTGAAAAAATATGTATTCTTTCTTTCTAAATGTATACTCCTTTTGCATTGTTTTACTGTCTTTTGAGACATAACTTTTTTTCTTTTTTAACCAGAAATAAACTTCTTGGTTGAATTAAAATACATCTGAATCTAAATCTGTCAGTTGTATGAATAATTTTGGGCTTGACTTGTATTTCTGGATCATGAAAGTAATTCACTTTAAGAAGGTGGTTTTTGAAGGTATATCATGTTCTAGTCTTTACCTTTAATATGCTATAAAGGAAAGAGCAAAGGCACTCGTATTTCCCAGTCTGTTTCTCAATCAGTGTTTTGATGCAGCCATGGTAACCTTTGTTTTGGATGAGTCCTTCAGACCTCTACCATCACATTATGCGGAAATTATTCTCATTTTACAAACAAATGTTTTCCCCTTGTATTAATTACATTTTACCAGCTTGTGCCAGCTAAACAATCCTGACTGCCAGATTGGCTGATTTCTACTTTGCGAATGTGTTCACCTCAGGTTATCTTTTAACAGTAAAAGTAACTTATTAACATGTTTGTTGTTTCAGGTAAAAATACAACAAAGAATATGTGACACAGTTGCAATTTTCATGACAGTGAAGGGCCAGCAAGTGGTGTAAGTACTCATCCTAACTCTGCTTTGTGGACACAAACACCAGAGAATGTGTTATGTTTTCGGCCTCCTTCCAAACCAGAATTTGAATTATTATTTCCAGAAAAATTACAATATTATCAATGATACTAAAATGAAAACTGCTTTATAGTACTTAGTTCCTCTTTTACTGAATCAATTCTCTTAATGACAAAATTATAAATGATTATTACCAACCTCGATCGCATTATCGTATGGAGAGAAGGGGGAGAGCGAGAGAGAGAGAGAGGAAGAAAAAAAAAGAGAGAGAGATTGTTCTCAGTGCCAAGAGCCGTGACAAGTTGCCTGTAATACCAGATCTCATTTTGCTGGAGGTGGGTAATGAAGGTAAATGTCAAATGGAAATGAGCTCAATACTTTCCAAACACCCCACTGTAAGTAGTAAGAACAGGGTTTTAATTATACAGGGACCTTTGCCTGTTAGAACAACAAACCGAGTTGCGCTGTTTGCCTTTCCTGTGAAAAAAGGAATGATTTTGGAAAACCATTAATAAAAGCAGCATGCTCACTCTTTAGGCTTTTTGCACTTTTCAACATACAAATTTATCTACATTAAGAATAAAGAACTGGCTCCTTTTTTGCAAATAGCTGAATGAAACTAGAGCTGAGATTAAAAAAAGTTCCTTTTTTTTTATTTCTTCTCTTTGTTCACAATAGCCAATTTTATAATAACTGGCATGTTTCCCAAGCTTGCTATTGGTAATAAATCTTCAACATATTCCAAAACGTTTTCCATTGTGTACAAACAGTACTTTTATGTAGTCAAAGGTATTGTTTATTTCTGCTGATTCTATAATATTTTTGCAAGAACAGACCGCTGCACTACATAACTGTTTCAAAGTGTTTCAACTGTTTTTCTTGATCGTATAATAAATATGATTAAAATGAATTTAATATGCTTTTAGTGAACACAGAGGGATTTCTCAAGGCTGAGCAAACTGACTCTATTGACATCAGTAATCCACAATCAAAGCAATCAGGCACAGTAAAGCCAGTCAGCCGGAAAGATAAAAGCTCTGCTGACTTCGTGAGACAACCTCAAATAAAAAAAATATAATAAATAAAAAAAACAGCTGAAACATTGAAAATTGAGCTTGTCTGGTGCCTCCTGGTTGATTCCTTGAGTGCTTGAAGTTAAGATGGTCAGAGAAAATGTTTTCCATTCTTACAACACTATATATATATATATATATATATATATACAATATTGCATTCTAATGGAATTCAAAAATCTATGAACTAACATTTATATGACAGAATATTTTTATCCACAGATAGATGACAGAAACACATCCCTGAACAACACTAAGTTATTCTCTCTTTCATGAACAGCATTATGAGCGCTAATTTAATGATAATACTGTCACAATCTCTGGCCGTTTGCTCTGGACTTGTTCTTAGTTCCTGGATGATGCCATCCTTGGTTTATTGTCTCATAGTGATTGGTTATTTGTTACCAACTAAACTAAATATTATGATTTAGTTGGTGGATGGTGTATTATTATCTTGGTATCATTCTGTTCCACTTCTCTATGTGTCTCTTCCCCTAACAATCACTCTCCTTCCCCCTCAGTTTCCTGCCTGCTTTTCTCTCACCTGTTATCCATTTCCGCTGATTAATTTCACTTGGCTCCTCGCCAATTTCTCCAGTTTCCCTGTTGGTATCCATACCGCTGGACTGTCCCTTATCCTGTCTTCCTTTGGCTCTGATGTCATTTGGGCCGATCCTGTAATTTCTGTAAGTTTATTTTCCATTAAATATCCAAACCCCCCATGAGGCTTCCAAGCTCCTGTTTGCATTTTCGTCTGGTCACTACCTCTCTGAATTTGACAAATACAGGGCAGACAAGGATGATTCACAACTGTTAAAAGCATCACTAACGATTAAGAGATGCAAAGAAGAGATTTTTATTTTTGTTTTTAGTTTCGTTTAGTCTGGGTTGCTGTAGCTCAGATGAATTACTAGTTTCCAACAACTGGATGAATGTTGGTTTGGCATCTTTTATTCGGTTTGCTTTCAACCAATTCTCTTTGAATTAAGAGTTGGCGTCTGTATTCATTGACAGGAATAATATTTTTAAAAGTGGAGACATGTTCAGTCACAGATTGTATGATACAATTTCAGGTTTTATTTTGTTGATACAGATTTAAAGAATAGAATAATGAGTTCAAGATTTTGTAAACTAGTTAATTTTTATATAATTAACAAAAAAAATATTTTCACAGGATTAACTAACATATCAAATGCTTTACCAAATATTTTAAACTGCAATGACATCATTATGTTGGCCAGTCTAACTGAACTTCAAGCTAAGCTGTGTGTACCTAGATTTGTATACATCTGTGCTGTTCTGTCCTAAAATTATTTCAAGACCACTCAAATAACACAAATCAAGACAGGAGCTTTGTTGCTGGCATTGAGATTGTATTGTTGCTGTGTAGGCTTCATTTCTTTCTGGGTTGCCATTTGTAGGACTTCATGTTCTGTTGTGCAGCTGTGCTGGCCTGAGGAGGGGCCATTCATTTTTTTTGAGAAAATACTTTATGGGTAAAGCATAAAAATATATTTAAAGTGCAGCCATATAGTGAATGGAGTTGACAGCAGAGAAATAACCCTTTCAAACATAAGCATAGTTTGTCTTGAGTTATTTGTTTGAAAGAATGGGGGTGAAAACTGCAACTATAGCTCGACTAAAAGACAATAAAGTGTTGTTAACTCAGAACTGTTCCCATGAAATCAATAGTTGAGCTTTGAAGGTAATGCTTAAGAATTCATTGATGGAAAAGTGTCAACTTGCATGGCTTATTAGAGGAACATTAGCTGCCTATGGTCAAAAAATGCAGGGATTCTTCTGCGACCCGTCAAACATCAGAAGCATGTGGCAAGGGATCCAGACCTTTACAGACTACAAGGCTGCTCCTTTACCCTTGAAGAAAATACAGACGTTAACACACAAAATAATTACTTTGGTTGTTTGAAGCTCTCAACAACCTTCCTGTGATGTGAGGATATCCACACCTCACCCAGATGAATAGGCTCTCGGACTTTAGACGGCTGATGTATGGAGAACGTTGAGAAGACTCAAAGCACAAAAAAACACCAGGCCCCCGACAACATGCTGGGACTGGATTGTGTTGGCCAGCTGGCTCACATCCTCCTGGACGTTTTTAACACCTTGCTGCCCCATGCTGTGGTCCCATCTTGGTCCAAGACTGCAACCATCATACCAGTGCCCAAGAACCCCATAATTTCGAACAATTACCGCCCCATTGCACTCACTCCGATCATTAAGAAATGCTTCAAGAGGCATGTGAAGGACCATCTCCAATCTCCCCCTTTTTGCTTTAGACTGGAAATGTGCAGTGTGAGTGGTGAGGACAGCAGCGAGAATCATCGGGACAGTACTTCCCTCCGTTCATGACACTGCTCGCAGACACTGCATGACCAGGGCTCAGACAACCATAAAATACCCCAATCATGGACTATTCAACCTGCTGCTCTCTGGCAAGCAGTTCAGCGGCTTCAAATGCAGAACAACCAGATTCCACAACAGCTTCATTCCATACAGACACTGAACTCTGTTGCACTGAGCAACTGTACTATCATAAGGTCCTTTCGTTGTTTGACTACATGCTGCTGCTTTGTTTTAACGTTTATCTGTGACTCTCCTGAACGCTAAAAAGAAAGAAAAATGTAACCCTTGTTTGTTGACTGTAAGTTATTGCCTCATTATGTGTAATGTTAACTGGAGTGGCCAAAGAGACATTTCACCACCGTGACTGTCATGGTTTTTAGGTGTTTGGCCCACATGCAGACACTGACGGAACACAGAAACAGTTTCTAAGATGTTTATTTTTAGGCTCAGAGGAAAAGCACACAGTATGTGCAACAGGCGAGGTCAGAACGTCAGAGCGAGAATGACTGCGGATAAGGATAATTAAATACAGATCGAACCAGGGGAAAATCTCTCCAGAAGGTGCTCAGCTTACCGCTTGGTTGGATGGACCTATCCGGGGGGGGATGAGTGGAAAAGGAGTTTTGTGACCGTAACTCTCTAATGGAGGGAGATGGCTGAATGACGGGAGGGCTGGCAGATGTAACACAGGCGGGGAGCCCGAGCAGCACCACTGCGGCAGCAGGCAGGAGGAGCAGCTGGAGGAACCACAGTGAGTCCAGGAGAACCAGGGTGAATCCAGGAGACAGGGTCTCTCGCCCAGCTTGGTAACACCAAGTGAGTAAGAGGGGAGATGCCAGAGCAAAATCTGAGCAGGCAGGGATTCAGGAAGCTGGTCTTCAAAGCACAGAACCACACAGGTGAGTAAATCCAAAAACACAACAAACTGGAGAAGACAGAAGACTAGGTTAGATTCAAAAACAGGGTTTTCAAAAACTCACAGGTACGAAGCTCAGGAGACAGGTCAAAGGCCTAGGCATACCACAACGGGGTAACACTCATCCTCCAGCTTTCTGCGCACTCCTTTTAAGCCAGAGAAGAAAGTCCCAACGAGCCGCAGGTGCGGGCCACGCCCACCCGTCAACTGCAGCCACCTGTGAAGCAGAGTTAGTAGAGCACGGAAACACAGAATCCTGACAGTGACAAATAAAATATTCTTGATTATTCCAAATACTTGCACATTTCATATGGTTTGCACATAACTTTTCTGTAAATATAACATGTATTTTTTTGGTTTGCCACTTCATTCCTGACAAATGACAAATACTAATATTTATAATGTTTCTCTTTTGTCTTCTGTTTTCACTTGGCGCCTTATAATGGAATTTTGCTCAAATGTACATTTTGAATGTGCAATTGAATGACAATAGTATGTTTATGCCAAGATTTATGACTAAAAGTATGAGTTTTATGAAATTGGTGTGATGAGAATCCAGGAACAGCCCCTCAAAATCTTTAGGTCCTTATACAGTATAGTGACTAAAAGGATATACAGACCAATGGCCATGAATTAAGGTTTATTTAAAACTGTTGCGTCTGGAGATAGGCACTAACCTAAGATGCAGCCTAAGATGTAGTGAGGCTGCATGATGAAGCCAAATTTGTCTTAAATTACTGAATGGTACCCTAAACCCTTAAAACACTTGAGTTTACAGACATTTTTAATTTTTCTTTTAACTTATCTGACTGCTGTTTTCCTTTTTTGGGATGTGTTGGGATGTGTTGTCAATATCAATTTAAATCCATCCATAATTAATTTATGGATGGATTTATGTACCGATCCGTTGTGGTGAAGAGAGAGCTGAGCCAAAAGGCGAAGCTCTCGATTTACCGGTCGATCTACGTTCCTACCCTCATCTATGGTCACGAGCTTTGGGTCGTGACCGAAAGAACGAGATCCCGGATACAAGCGGCCGAAATTAGTTTTCTCCGTAGTGTGTCTGGGCTCTCCCTTAGAGATAGGGTGAGGAGCTCAGTCATCCGGGGAGGACTCAGAGTAGAGCCGCTGCTCCTCCACGTCGAGAGGAGCCAGTTGAGGTGGCTCGGGCATCTGGTTAGGATGCCTCCTGGACGCCTCCCTGGTGAGGTGTTCCGGGCACGTCCCACCGGGAGGAGGCCCAGGGGAAGACCCAGGACACGCTGGAGGGACTATGTCTCCCGGCTGGCCTGGGAACGCCTTGGGATTCCCCCGGAGGAGCTGGCCCAAGTGGCTGGGGAGAGGGACGTCTGGGCCTCCCTACTGAAGCTGCTACCCCCGCGACCCGACCCCGGATAAGCGGAAGAAGACGGACGGACGGACGGACGGACGGACGGACGGACATAATTAATTTAGTATTAAACAGGATTCCAACACAACTACTACTAGGAAGATTCCTTTATCCAGTTATCGTAGAAGTATTTGGTAGAAGCAGGTGTTAGAAAAGGGTAAAAAAAAAAAGACTTTGAGCAGATTGTAGAGGAACAATGTATGAAATAAATAAATAAATAAGTTATTAATTCTGACTCTGGAAGTACACATAAAAACAACAAATCTTAGTTAATCTGTCATAAAAGAAGGCTGTGCTTTCAGCAAACTGTGACAACCGACAAACTATGAGATTACTTTTAGCTTACATGAAAGTAGACATTCATTTTATTCAGATCTTTACTAATAACTGTGCCTCTATCCAAGCACACACATTTTTACAAATGATTAAGAACAGTTATTGGAGCCAGCAGATTTTTTTGCTGGCTGTTGTTTTAGTCTTGGTATTATCGAAAAAAAAAACACAACGTGTTAACTTCAAATATTGATTTTATTCTGTTTTTTAAAACATTTGACACTTTCTACAATGTATTTCAATCTGAAAAACTCACAGAGAAAGAAATGGCAATTAGAAGGATTTTATTGACAGAATAATTTAAGTCTTTGGTGCTCAGACCTGAAACTGGTGGTGGAGTGGAGATGGAAGTTTTGTTCAGTCCATATGATGATCTGTTTGAGCTAGATGTGCAACTTGATAAACACAGGTTTGCATGAACTGTCCATGATGAGCAAGCTTGAAGCGACTGTGGAGAGGAAAAACTCCCCTTGGGAAGAAACCTCTGGCAGAACCGGGCCCAACATGGTTGTCTTCTGCCGGACCAATAATGAGGTGATAGGGAGTGCTGAAGACTGGGAGAAAACACTCTGATGGGTTGAGGATGGAGGAACGTCATGGAAGCTAGATGAACTCAGCTACGATGGTGGAGAAGGGGTTGGGGGTGGGTTGAATCGGACATCTGATTCGTAATCCGACATGATGCGATGCTGTTTGCGCTTGCTGGTTAGCAGGCTGAGACGGGAATTTGAAGTTGCTTTTAAGATGAGCGCGGGATGCTGATTGGCTTCATGGAGGTGCAGTCCGAAGCTGATTGGCTCACATCAGAGGCGGATTGGCCTCTGATTGGACGGAGGCAGGCGATGAGTTTCTTCAATTGAACTTTCGCTTTAGCTTAATTTTAAATTATAAAAGATAAGATAAAATAAGATAGGCTTTATTGATCTCACATTGGAGAAATTCACATGTCACATCGTTGACATGTCGTTGACAAAGTTGTACTATTATTCAATTTGTCTTTTATTGCCTCTTTTATTTGTAGAAATTCTGTAAATTTTATGACATGGGAAAAAAAAACATCTATGCAGTGACGCATAGACAGCATAGACAGCTGCCCCTATGCATTATGCATCGCATTGCACATTACATGCATCATGTGAACTGATTACTTTCTGTCTCTACAGGCAGAGAAAAAGGTCTATAGAAAGCAGGACCCCTCCCAGGATTTTGATTATAATGGGGGCATGTAGCCTGAAAGAAGTCTGCCTAGTTCTCTAGTTGCCTTTCAGGGACACACAGTTGAACACACTCAACTTCTGCTGGAAAGTCTGAGTTTCTGATTATTTTATGTAAAATGCATTTCATTAGATCAGGAAGCTAAGTTTCCTTTAATTTTCAGAGCAACATTTGATAAATTTGCAGATCGACATAAATTAAATAATTTCTCCTCTATAAGGACAACCTTCCCCCAGCACTTGCAGTGTCAATATAAACTAACTATGAAATTGAAAAGTATTTCTGGGAACCAGGTATATGCTTCATTATTGTGCATGTCAACACACACACACAAACACATACACAGAGCAAACAATTGATGAAATTGATCATATCAAAACAATAAAAACCTTGATATTGTTGTCTTTTTCAGTTTTGATCTTCTTTTTTTGGAATACATCCAGAGGGGTTGCCATGTATTTACAGAAATAAGCCAAAAAGCAGGGTGGAAGTTGTCTATGCTAATGCCAATAACATTGTATACATTGATACTGACTGAATTAATCTAACATACTTACACTTTTGGTAAAGCTTTTCTGCTCCTCAGTTTAAAATATTTTACAGGTCTATGTTTGTTTTCTTTTTTTTGCTTCTGAGGGTGAATTTAACCATCTAAGATCAAGTTTTTTGTTTATACTTGGATTTATGTATTAGTATTGTCCTTTGTGCTGTAGCATCAATATCCTTACTAATTAAAATGTAGACCAGTGTTGTCCCCCGTTGACTCTTTGTCACCACAGTGATTCACATTGATTTGATTTTCTCATTTATTTTTAATTGTATGGATTCTTATCCAGGGTAATTTAATCATTCACATTCATCAAATATATTGAAATGATTTTTTTTCAATAAACATATTCTAAATGATTGCTTTATCATACTTACAATATGCAAATGAAACCATGTTGGGGACACGCCCGCATCCACGAACACAAACAAAGCAGCCCATCCACATTTAACATGAGCCAGAGAATGTAATAATCTGTGTGTCAACAACCAAAAATAATGGTATGTTTTTATATCTGTGTTTTCTAACAAGACTTTTGTTACAAGGGTCTGTAGTCGGTGAAGTCAGTGCAATGTGTTTTGATTTTCCACACACTGTTCTGATGCAGAGGTCATGAAAAATAGATATAAAGCCAAAACGAAATGGGAAGGTCAAAAGGAGTTTTGGGTGGGGGATCCTCAGGCAGGTGTCAGGAGGGGGTCAGCAGTGAATATATCAACAATCAACAAAGACTTTGTTGGGAAATGGTTAATAATTAAGGTACCACATCTCAAAAATATAGACCAGTATGACCCTGTGTTGAGCCACCTGGAGGTGAAGCCCAATAACACTTAATGCTCAAGAGCGACAACGGGCAGGCGGCTTGGACCAACGAGGGTCTTACTCCATATTTTCCATAGAATTGAAGCCTTCTCCTAGGTCAGGCTAAGTTTAAAAGTATGCTGCAAAAGACTGGGTTCATTGGGACATTCAGTATCTCCAGTAGCCGTTTACTTGACAGCTTGAAACAGACAGGTGGAAAGGGGAAACAAAGAGGCAACAGCATCTCTCGATGCAGTGAGGACAACAATAGAGCCGCTCCAGAACTGAGGTGTAAGATGAGACAGTTGGGGTGTTTCTGTAACCTCAAAACATCCCCACAGCCTCTTCACCTTTCGTTTGTTTACTAGTTGTCATTGGTTGACACTGAGGAGCTGTATTGTCTCCATTGTTTGTAAAAAGAAAAAAAAGGGAAATAAAGCAGTTGAAACACAGTAAATATAGAAGGGAGAGAGGCTTAGTTAAGACCTCGGGATAATTGCACAAAGGCATGGGAATGTTATTTATCAACAACTCAGCTGATGAATTGAACACACACAGTTAGCACCAGCTGATGAAAAGATGTATAGTGCCTTCAACATAACAATAGCTATGTTGACAAGCACATTTCACAATCAGATTGAAAGGTATTCAGACTCAAAACCAAAAAAAATATTGAATTGCATTGTTTATATGGCCACACGATCAATGATCATGATGTGTGTTTATATGCATCTAGCTTTATTCATAATAGACCCACTGACATGTGCAGAGTTGTCAAATTTCCCTAAAAAATACATCCCGGAAGAAAAAGTACTTCCATCTTTGCTGAACGACAAAAAATAGCAAACGAAGCAGTGTTGCATGAGTTTGTTTGTCTTCTGAGGATGGATTTGTACCAGGTTCTAAGTATGGTTAAGACATTACTGAATAACTAATAATTTTCAGCTCTTTTAATGTTTCTAATAGGTTGTATTGGGAGCAAAGACAGTTCTGCTTACTGACACCGTCGAGCCACTCAGAGCAGAAATACGTCACTTTGACATGGGACGCACATGCATGCTCAGATCAGCTTACCACATTCAGAATAACTTGATCCTGTCAAGCAGTTACGGCCATGTTGATCGGATTTTCAATCGAGCTAAATCACCCGTCTCATTCGGAATACAATTTCATTCCGATTGAGCTTAATCTGATCCCAATATTCCGACTGGCTTGTTTACATGACGCGTTTTTAGTTCGATAGGTCCTTTCTTCCGATTAGTTATTTCCATGTAAATGTAGCAACCGGTGATCCCCTTTCAGATATTAAACTTACAGGTAGTATTTCAATATCAGGGCAAAAGGGATGCAATTTCACAGAGATGTTTCCCAGGTGACCTGATCTTTTGTTGAAAATCACCTTCATTTTAGTTTTTGTGTTCCTTTTTAATTTTCTGTCTGGCGATATGGTCTGAACGCTGGGCATCGAGACAGTGCCGTTAAGGATCCTGCAGGCACTTCTCACTGAAACACATTGTACTAAAATACTTTGGGTTCTCGTCAGCACGTCAGTCCTGTCTATTCTATTTGCAAGAGATGCTTTAAACTTTCCTCTTCTCTTATTCAACTTTGTAACTAAAATACTATGTTTTATTTTATCGGTTATAAGAAAGTGGGTTGGGGTGTGGAGGTGTGGTTTACAACACCAAACTCTTCTAGAAAAAAAAATCCATCCAGGGCTGCTGCCAGATTTTTAATTCCGGTCGGTCCAGTTGGAATTCTTGTATTCGCATTTTTTTTAAATACATTTTCTTTGGCCGTCGCCATTTTCTCTGGTCTTTTTCTTCTTGTTGTCTGACATACGTATGCTTGAGTGACATCCACAGCTGCCTGACTTTGATTGACAGGTATTGTGAATTAATCTGACTGGATGAAGAATGACTCAAAAAGCGCTGATTGGCTACAGGCGCAGAGAGCAGCTCTCTTAGGAGAAGTGGACCAGCATGATGTCATGTGGATGCCAAACGGTAAAAATCATACTTACACACTCATTTGTTTGGTGCCCCTCACCATTAAAACATATGTATATAACCCCAAATAAACCCAACATGGAATGGGAATGCTGAAAAATAAGAAGTCAGACACATTATATGGGTAAACTGATGTAGTAATTACTTTTTTATAATAATTTATTTTTTTTGTATACAATCTACACTTTTCTTGCACCCATGCGCTTCCTATTGACAAGCCACCACTGGTGACTTATCTTTACTGTTTCAGTTGAATTTTTAATTATTGGTTTGATGTATTTTAATTCATATGCAGTTTAAACCGCATAATGTATCAGGAAAAGAAACAACAAATGTCTGATTTGTCCCACTTAGCCTCCCTGTTATAACTTTGGTTTATAACTTTTTAAGTTGAGTTAAGGCATACCCACAAGAAAAATAAAGTTATTCTATAAATGAGATAACCTTGTTTTTTTCTCCGATAAGGGTAGAAAAGAGTACTTTTACAAAGGGAATGCAGCATTCTTTGGAACAAAATGTAAAAAAAACAATCCGATTGATGAGGTGTTTGGAGAAAAAACAAAAGGAAAAAACAAAAAGAAAAAAAAAATCACAGGTCTGAACAATTGGTTCTTGATTAAGTTGGTCAAGCTGAAAATCTGGCCATGACCCAATTATTATATACACTTCTTTGAATTTGCATATATACGTCGGTTGTTGATGCTTGTAGTATCAATCATGCCACCATGTCTGAAGGAAGCAGACAAAAGAAACACTGAGGTTGTGCAATAGATTGAAATGGAAATGAAGGGAATGGAAATGAAGGCAATAGCTGCTGTATGGCTTTCAAGCTGACTGTGGGTAGAGCAATGAATTGAGTGTGCACACACCCCCGCATCTTCCACAGATGGAATCCCCACCAAGAGCTGGTAGAAAATATTAGAATGTGTTGAAAACGAAAGAGGATGGAAATAATTGCTGAGTTTCAAAGATCATGGCTTTATTGCCTGGACAAACCCATTGCTAGACCGGTAGCAATACTATATCTTTTGAAATTATACTATTATTTATAAAAAAAAAAAGTAAAATACAAAAGTGAAATAGTGTGTTGGTACTCAAAATGTTTCAAAAAATATTTTACTGAATACTGATTTAAAAATGTCACAATATCCTTGACTAATAGCTCGGCTGCAAGGGCTGATTGTCTCTTGTGAAGCACTGAGGTATAGCTAGAACAAAAATAGACTGTTACACAAAATCCAGACTCCAGTCAATCAACGCCGGAACAATATTCAGCACTTTCAAGGAAAAAAAATATTTCTCTGCTTGAGATTAAGGCTCTAACTTATGACACTCACTGCACCCACAAATAAATTAATTTGTCATTACATTGAAAGGATGATTTTGCCTTCTGTCTCAATTAAAAGGAAAAATGATAGCTGGAAACATGTCTATGTAAAAGCATCTATTAACTGTCAACAGGATGGTCGGATAGACAATCGGGACAGTCAAGTCTGACTTTCAAGCTCTTTGAATTTGGACTTGAGAACATCTAAGTTTTAATTTACATTTCTGTACAATAAGTGGCCAAACAGAGATAGCATAAAAAAATCAATGGATATTGAAGTGTTTGACAACAAAGTGAAATTATTATATTTTTATAACAAGGCTGAGTTTACCTATAACTCTTCAGACTAACAAAGTCTCTCGGAGAAGAGACGAAACATTTCAAAAAAGAAGAACCATCCAGAGTACCCATCCAATTCTTTTTTTATATTAGATATTTTAGTGTTTTTTTTCACCTGTTCATATTGACTAATGAATTTTCTTGTGAAAAATATTAGATTTTTGCTTGACAGTTTAAATACAAACAACTTCCAAAAAACATGATTTAGGTTACAGAAATTAATTTAGACCTAATTGACTGATGTCATGAAAATGAATCCAATTATACTAATTATATAACCACTTTGTTTGTTTTAGGATTGTGGAGGTTGTAGACAGGATAAATAATGCGCATACCTCAATTTCATCACATGGTTGTCAGAAATATACAAGACTACCAATCATGCATTTTCACACTCTTTTCTTGGGTCCATTTAGAAGCACCAGTTGACCAAACATGTTTTGGGATTGTGAGTAAACCAACTGAACATGAACCAAAGCCCTAAACAGAAAGACACATAAGAGGATTTAAAAAAAAAAATGCTTTTTTTCCTATGGTGCAGCGGTCCTAACCACTCGATTGGTACTCGGTTTGACAGTGTCTGTGTTTCTGGACCAAAAGCAATTACTTCCACTTGATTTAACCCAAACTATACATTACCTTGTGGTATAAACTGCATCCTCTAAGCAGCACTCACACCAATGTTTTATTTCATTTTGGAAGAAAGACTTGGCATTGTAGACAAGACACACTGTGCCATGAAATGAAGTCTGTCTCTGCTGAATCTCGGGTAATCCTTTGTTTTTCCTCTGGCCTCAATGGAAGTAGTAAATGTAGCCCTCCTCTGAGAATGAGCTCTTCAGCTGAACACCGTTCATTATCTAGCTACTGTACAGGGAGCTGTCTGGTAAATGGCTTTATAATGGCTTTCTGCTTCCACAGTGATCTCCCGCCCATTTTTCTAAATTCTGATGCCTCACGTTGCAGAGAAACATGTGAGCCACAGCCACTGGACAGTCTGTCTACCAACAGAATGCATTTGTTGTAATACAGTACATCAATTGTGTTCTGCAGATCAATACTGATGAGAGCTATTAGATATTATAATATAATTGTTTTTATTTTGTATATGAATTTAAAGCCAGAGGAAGATATTCACTTTATTTAAAAAAAATATTCCAGGAAAAACAATTTAGACTTTTAGTACCTTCAGTAGCATCACGGTTATTTTTCTCATATTATTTACACACACTTGGTATACAGTTCATATCATATTGCCATTGTCTATTCGCCCACATGGATTGACCCTGGAATGGGTTTATTGACTGTAAATAATCTTTAAGCTCACTTGGGTAGTTATTGCAAGCTTTTCACAAAGCCTTTTCTGTGTTATGCATAAGAAATGTGTGATGCACTAAATAGTCCTGAAGAACCCAAAGCTAATGGTTCCTGAAGACATTTTGAGTACATGAATTTTGAAAAACAACAAAAAACAAAAATGTGACCAAAAGTGTTTTTGATAGGCATTTTTTCATCAGAGTTATTTATGTATTTATTAGGTTTTGTAAAATATCTCACAGCTTTGTTAGCAATCATACATAAACCAGGCGATTAATACCAAAACACAAAACAGCCCCAAGAGTTCCTGGGAATACCTAAAATTTTAGTTCTGTACATTTTCCTTCCAGTAATTTCCCTTCTGGGATTATTAAAGTATTTCTGATTCTGATTTCTAGCCTCTTTTACAATTAATACATAAACAATTTCCTTCATTGAAATTACTTAAATATTAGTAGTTAAATATACTTGTTTTTGAGAGTTTCTCATGTTTGCGTATGTAGAACTGAACATGGATTAAACTTCTGACACAAAACAAGATTTCAAAACCTTTTAACAAATTGAATTCAACATTTTGATGGTACTGCTGATTACATTTCTGATTAAATGTTTAATAACTCAGAGGTAACATCAACAAAAACATTAAGCAATTTTTCAAGTGCGCTACTGTTTAGAGTTACAACCAGTGTATTAAAGTCTTATCATCAGAGTAAGACACTCTTAACTCTCAACACTGTTAGTTTAATCAAACAAAAAGTTGTTTTATGGCTAATATATGGTCAGAAAAGGGTAAAGCCAAAGGTGAATGTCTATTTTCTTAAAACACCTCCAAACTCAAGAACACTATATTGGCCTTATGGGTTTTGCCAAATAACAATTGTTACAGAAATCTTTGGGTACTCACACAGATCTCTGTTTTTGTGCATACTCTGTAATGACACCTTCTTATGTGAAATACACATTGCAATTAGTACTTTTAAAGCTTGTCTGGCCAGAGTAACCGCCATCCATTATCTATACACACTTATCAATGCAGGGTCGCCGGGGGACTGGTACCTATCTCCAGCAATCATGAGAGGCAGGGCACACACCCTGGGTAGGTCATAATCCATCACAGGGCAACACAGAGACACAGAACAAACAACAATGCACACTCACATCTGAGGCCAATTTAGACAGAGCCATTAACATAACAGTTATGTTTATGATTGTGGGAGCCAGAGTACCCACGGAGAATCCACACATGCACAAGGGAACATGGAAACTCCATGAAGAAAGACCCCAGGACGGGACCCTCTTCTTGCTGCAAGTAGCTGCCTGGTACAAAATTAAAGCAACAGAAAATGTGTAATGTTTTATCAGTTCAAATTTCTGCTGCTTTAATTATTTTTACACTCCATTTACTTGCTCATATATCATATTTCATATATATATATATATATATTCATGTGTATATATATCATGTGTTAAAGGAGGTTCTGATTGTTACTGACCATGACCTACCATGAACTTCAACGTGAAATACAGCTAAGCTTTTGTATCAATAACTTTAAACCAAATGCACCGAGGGTTTAAAAGTTCAACAGCTCAGACATTTTTGAGATTATTCTCAAGATAGAATGA
Source organism: Fundulus diaphanus (assembly GCA_037039145.1). Taxonomy (NCBI): domain Eukaryota; kingdom Metazoa; phylum Chordata; class Actinopteri; order Cyprinodontiformes; family Fundulidae; genus Fundulus; species Fundulus diaphanus. Next base: position 32,269,491 of record CM073122.1, on the reverse strand, counting down.
TAGAAATCCACCTTTGTCTGTCTTTTGTCCTTGTTTTGAGCAGCCATTAGCTCTGAAGCAAAGCCTCTTCACTACCAAGCTGTATTTTGCTAAGGAAGTCAAGTACTCAAGATAAGACGTTGACTGCTTATAACCTCTTAACAGAACCCCCTTTAAAAAACATTTGTTTACATCAAATATGGTACCACTTTTTTTCTACACCATCCCTCTTCAGAGATCACAGAAAATTGATAATGCACAGGTTTTGTTTAGTCAACTATGACAGAAATCCTGAGAGGACGTCTATTTTAAATAATGAAGTCAGTCCTTAGTTACTTAATTGTGCATTAATTCTTTTCTTGAATTTTAATGAATGCTGTGCGCAATGAGACAAACACTTTTCACGGTATGTTTACCCCAGCTGATGATCTTTTTTCCCATTACATGCTACAGCGCATTTCTGTTTAATAAAGGTTTTTCATGCTCAATTTTCATCTGAAGAATCTTTGTTGTCAGGATTTGCTATTTATTGTCACAGCATGTTTGAAACAGCGCTGACATGAGACACATGACACTCTCTGTGTCTGGTTGTTAATTACACAGTTGCAAGTGAAAAGGAAGTCAGAGAGGTTTGAAACAGTTATTGCGTGGCATGGATGTTCCTCCACAGGTATTCAGTACAGAATATAGACTCCATTCAGTGGAGAGAGATCTACAACTATAGTTAAGAAAGGTTGCTGAGGTGTTCATTGGTCTTGCAACCAGTAAACCCTTTGCAAAATTTAGAAGTTAGCTCACTACATGGTAGATGTTCAGTAGAATAAAAATTAATAAAACATTTATTTTCCTGCCATGCCATGCTTTAGAATTTTCTTCTATACATTTTTTTCAGTGTAAATGACAGAACACATACTTAAAGCCCTGCGTATGGGGCAGTAAGAGGGACCCTTGACCCATATGAAGCGGTCCAGATCCAATATATCAGAGTCTCAGATTTAGACAATTGGCCTTTCTTCCAGATTACTTCACATTTTGTTGCGAAGCACTGTAATATATGCCAAAGGTCATCATTTGAAGACGTCAATAGACGTTGATAGACACCATCTATCCGTGGCCACACTTTGCAACTGTACCCAAGAACACGGCATATGGAATCCGGCTGCTTCTTCACATCAAACAATTTCTAGTTTGGACATTTGATCAGAATAACTTCTGTAGATGTTCTGAAGAATATCCCACTGCCGTTAGTTAATTGGGCATCCACATAGCTTGTTGGAGGGTCTCTGGATTCTTTATGACCTGGTAACATCATGGGATCCATGCTTTCTTAAGGAATAAATTGTAACATATTTTTAAAGTTATATTTTTATCTCCCTAATTAAAATAATCTAAATTGTATGTTAAATATTATTGTTAAAACATACCATTTTAACTTTTTATGCAATGCAAGTTGACCATAGCAACAAAGATAATGCTTTGTCTGGTTTTATTACTTGGCTCCTAAATTAAATACACAGCCACATGCTATTTGCCCGGTAGCAACATCCACATAATTCTAAAATAAAAATAATCATATTCATCGTCATTGCAAAATACCTTCCAATCATATTTGTCCTCTGCATTTAACCGATCCCTTTAAGGAAGCAATAGGCTGTCACTATGTGGTGCCTAGGGAGCATTTTGGGGTCTTGCTCTGGGACCCAGGGTGGTAGTCTGTGGAAGTTGCGGTCACTCTAGGATGCAACATCCCCCTTTGACCACTAGGCTATCGCTCCCCCTTGGTGATTAAAATAATTTGGGTATTTGGTATTCTTCAGGATTGTATTCCAATGCATGATTTCAAAGGTAAAACCACTGAACACAAGGGAAAACAATACTAATGACAAAGAAAGAAACTTTATACTGTAAACTTTTGTAAAAAAAAAAAAAAAAAAAAAAAAAATAGGTTTGCTTTTGGGAGTTGTTTCTAAAGCAGTGGGCCCTTTGCATATTGGAAATGTGAAGGTATTTGAGCTCTTTTTTCTTTAAGTACATATCTAATATTCTGGTTTCAATTAAATGTTCTGAAATTTTGGAGAGCTTCAGGCTTATTTCTCAATTTTAGACTTGGTCTCTAAGCTCATAAACTGTATATATATCACTAAGTTAAAAAAAATGTGCTTGGATATTTTTGTGTAGACAGATGAAAAAAACTTCCTTTTTATAATATCTTCATCATGATAAACTTTTTCTCATATAATCCTTTATTGAAGTTTGGATAAGTGACACCATGGAATTAATTACTACAATTAAAAATGTATGTTGTAGCTCAGGCTGAATATATACAGTAGCTGCTGTTTACCATTCATCAACAGATGGCAATTAGCGCTCAGTCACACAAATCAATTAGCAGGTTATGTATGTCTGGATGAATAGTTTTAGAAATACATTTTTGCATCATACACAGATTTACTCTTTTATTTATTTTAATGCTATTATTTGTTTATAATTTAAGATGTTTTTCAGAGCCTGCACTGATTTTATAGGATCAGATTTCAGAGAAGAATAACGTTCATTTGGAGATGCTGTCAGACGTACTGATGTTATTTGGTATTTAGTGGATGTGTGGTCATATCATGTATAGGTACACAGTTTGGTTCTTATTAACATGGGGAGTGGTAGCCTATAATTTTATCTAGTTGTGTTGCCACGTGTCCTTGGTGAAATTAAAAGAAGCCCTCCTAAACACTCAAGGTGATAATATCTTGAGAGAAAATGCAACAGATTAGCAGATTAATTAAGAAATGTTTTGACATCTGTAGGTCACAGTGGTCCAGAAGGAGTTTTTTTCCCACTCGCACAAATGCACTAACCCTCTTCAACATTAAAACCACCTTCTTCATATTGTGTTTGTAATCCTTTGCTATGGAGAGAGGTGCACTGGGGATAAAGTAGGTTTGTTCCAACCTTGATCAAGATGAAATTTAGAGTCCTTTGGTGTCAACAGGCTTTGCTTTATGCTGTATGACCGGGCACGCTGTTCTGCTTGGGAAAGGATGCTGCAATCAGGGATTGCTGTTTCCCATAGCTGAAGCTGTAATGCTTCCCATCAGTGTCTTGGCGGATGCTGTGCTTCAATAATGCCACAAACAAAAGGATGCTGATGTGATAAGATGATCATCTGTGTCGATGTGCAAATAATTTTAATATTGTGGTTATTCACATAAATTTGAATAGAAACACCTAAAATGAATAGCGATAATGTCCTTTGAGGCATGTAAAGTACATTGAGAGATGTACTCTACCTGCCACCTTTAGCTGTAAAGAACATTTTATAAGTTTTATCAGTCTACATATCCTTTCCAGCTTGTGTGTATCTAAGGTTGTTCTAATGCCAGGAAAACATTGAAAATGTTTTTGACAAATAGAATAGAGTTTTTATAAATCTTAAATTATGTTTTAAAAATCACTATTGACTTTAGAATTATCCACATAAGGTGTGATGACATTTTTTTTTATTAATCTTTTTATTTTATTTTATTTTGAACCTGAGACAGTATAATGATGTCTAGGCAAGGCAAGGCAAATTTATTTTTATAGCACATTTCAGTACAAGGACAACACAAAGTGCTATATATGATTAAAACATAGGAAAAATTAAAACAGAATAAAAGCAAGTAAAAAACAGTTGGGATAAAATGTAAGAAAATGAAAACAAAATAAAACGTTGGAAAATGGAAACTAAAAGCAAACATTAATGATTCAACAGTTGGACTACAAACTTCAACTAATGATGTTTCAGTAAACAGTTTAATTAGAACAGTCAAAGGTAATCCTAAACAAATGTGTTTTTAATCTTGATTTAAAATTTAAAATTCAGATTTTCAGCACATTTATAGTTTTCTGGAAGTTTGTTCCAGATAAGTGGAGCATATGCATGTTTGGTTCTGGTTCTGGGTATGCAGAGTGGTCTGGGAAGTTGATCCATCAACCATGGACCGCGGAACGCATTTCAAATTGGTCGGGCCCATCAGGCAATACTCAATACCACTACCCATCACATACACACGTGCCCGCATACACATAAAACACCAGCATCCCCTTGATCACGCAACTGATTTGCGTCACATGACACAAGACAAGCCAATCCATTTTTAGACACCAGAATTTATGGCTTTCTCATAGGCTGTGGTCCCTGAGCATGATAAATGTGTCCATGTTATAATTAAAATCGGCACCAAATTTTTATTTAACTTTTTTTCTGACGTTCCAGCACACACGCCCCGGATTTATTTCCACCTACAATCATTATATTACAGCTAACACAATATTTACAGAATAAAAATACTTTAAAAAGAAAAGTCAAACTCACCCCTGCTCTAAATATTCCCGAAAAAGTGTCTCCGTCTGTCATTATGCTGGATGAAGTCCCTGGCTATCCTCAAAGCATCCACTGTGGTCAAAAGATCCCCGTGTGTGTGTGAGGGGGCGCACATCAAGCTATTTAGTCTTTTCTGGGTCATTGTTGATCTCAGATAGGTCTTGATACGACGGAGGGACGAGAAACACCTCTCAGCACTTGCAGTGGACACAGTTAACTAAGCTAACGAAGCTAACGAAGTAGCGGTCATAAGCAGCAGAGGTGGGAAAACTTTTGTTTACATCACATGACACAATCAGCCAATACATTTTTAGATGGGATGATTTATCACTTTCTCATTGGAGAATGATGCTGCTGCCAAAAACTACTGTGCATTTGAAAAAAATAGCTATTGAATATTTTAATTTTATTTATATATATTATTTTACATGTTTGATCATCAAAAGTAGGTAGGGCCGCAGCCCTACTGGCCCTATCCGTTCCGCGGTCCATGCCATCAACAACAAGTCTGTGATGTATTCTAGACTCCAAAAGTGAAAAACAAAAACATCCTTTAATTATAAGACGATGTGAATAGTGGCGTGGTTGTCTTTGTACTTAGAAATCAGATTTTCCCTTTCTGAATAACAACACAAAAATTCCAACTAGGAAACTCAATATGGCTGTGGCACATGTTCAGTATCGTCAAAGTTGCTGGTATAAACTATTAGTCCTCCTGATGGTTTATATTTCACAAACAGTGGCACATATAGTGCTGTAAAACATCTATTTATCGGCATTCTTTGTGTTGTCATGCATGAACTGGAGGGAAATAAAACTATAGCCAACTTTTACTGCTGACAGTACTGTAGATAGCACCAAAACACTGCAGCTAAAACGTTCTTAATTCAGATGTGATATCATTCCAAGTTTTGTGCTTGTACTTCTAAGACAAATTTCTTGCTGCATCAGACACAGCATCAGCATCATCAACCAGCCTTGATGGACGGCACATGCAAATGCGTGCCTGTGCTAACTAACTTAACATGCAAATAAGCATAAGAAAATATGTCTGTATGCAGTTAATATTTGTTTCTTTTGCCTTCCCCTGCACCCCCATGCCACTTTTAGCAGAAAGCCACAAAACCCATATCAAAATCCGTCATTGTTACCATAATGGTCTGAGAAGTACGCCTAAAAAAATAAGATGTACTCCATGTGGTTCTTTCTGTTCCAAGCCTAAAAAAGAGCATATTTGTGTGCCTTTTTGTGTGCTTGACAAAACCTGGACCAGGCCTATCTATATCTTTTTTTAGAATCAAGCATTTATTAAGAAAAACAGTGTGTTATTGCCATTATGGTCTGAAAATGAAGTGTAACAAGATGAAAGGGGGCACTGTGGGGTTTTTCTATGTCAAAAGGTACCATTTGGATAGATATCACAGATTTTCCAAATACGTGTTTCATTTCAAAGTATAGCATTTTCACCAGAACTACACAGAATGCTGTTAGCCAACTTTTAAGGGAATGGCAAAATTTACCATGTAGATTTTTTTTGTCATCCCATCTGCCTGCTTAAAGATGTAAAATGGAGATCAGCAAAGGCCTCCAAGATTTGGTATAGTGACATGAGATAAACTACATTTTATATAGAGCTTGACTGCTCTTTGATGTAATTAGTTTGCTTTTAATCTCAAAAAGGAAATCATGTAGCTGAAACAATAAGTTAAAGATCCCCCATAACTAAACCCTGCCTGTCTCTTAATCCCTGGCAGAGAGACAAAAGGTGCTGACATGTCTCGCTGCCTCTTCTGCTTCTCTTTGCAGGTCGCTCATTGTCATAATGAATTTGCATCAACTCCTTTCTGTCCCAGAGCAGAAGCGGCTCCTCTCTTAGCATTCCACACATGTCCTCTCACAAGCAGCTCTGTGCATTAATCTCTCCCTGCTAACTTGGAGATGTCGTCACTCTCTCCTTTTGTAGAACAACTGCAGAGCATATGAACCTTTAGCATGCTTTTCTTTCCTCAAATGGGCACTAAAGGAAAATCAAAGCCATGGTTTGTATAGGTTGGGTTCATGGCATTCTTCTAAACTCTTTAAAGCTTTAACTTCTCCACTTGAATGCACATTGTCTATATTGAGAAGTTTTATTTGCAGCCTGATGAATTTGGTCTGTCATGTTGACTCGGCTCTGTTTGTTCTTACACTTGTCTGTGGGTAATGTGGAATACTACTGCTTTAGCTAAATAACACAAAGATTAGATTTCCCTGCTATGTTTTATTTGCTGAACCATATCTTTTAATGCTTTTGATTTGGCGGACCAGATGCCAGTTCAGGTAAGTTGCACGTTAAACCATGTTTGAAGCATTTGCTAATCCTTTCTGGTGCTGATATTGGTTACTCAACTGGGAAATCTGACCTTAAGATCATCATCCTTGACCCTTTTTGTTGCATTGATTTATCATGAATAGCTAAAGGCTCTTTAATGTATATAGACACATTCTATGCCTATAAAAAATATAATGGCCAGGTTTCCTGAATTGACAATGAAAGAAAAGTTGTGGGGCTCTAATAAAGGACATTTACATTTTATACACAGCTCGGAAGAAATCATTATTTGTAACAGAAAAACACATTTTTAGCCGTGCACTAGAACATGTGACTGACAGATGTTTGTTGCAAAACAGAGAAAAGATGATAAATTATTTGCAATCATTCCACAAACACCAGTTCAATCATTCAGAATATCCTGAAGAAGAAAGAGACTCCTTGTGGTTTTAATGACAGACTAAAGGGGTAGATCAGGGAGAACATCACCAGTTAATGACAGAAACATTGGTACAGCTTCAAAGACAAAAAAACCTGTTTGTGATTACAGCAACATCATTCAGAAATTCACATTCAAGGTATCACAATCTACCGTTCCCAGAAGACTCGATTAATTGACAAAAGTAGAGAGGGTACAAGAGAAGATGCCAGACACTCATTAGCAAGAGTAGGATGGGCAGACTGAAATTTTCCAGTTAGTAAAGAGATGAAACTTCAATAATTCTGTTTTTTAAGGATTTATACAGCAAAGATTAGCTTTAACCATAGAGATGGGAAGGCTGGAGAAAGAAATGATCTGCTCATAACCCCAAACATACAAGCTTATATGTCAGACATTATGCCATGATGTCATGGGTTCGGCTTGTGTGGGTTTCTCTTGGACAGGTAATCTTTTCTGATGACGGCAGCTACACAAAACCAGAAGTCTAAAGAACAAATTTACCTCCAGTTCAATAGAATGGTGCGACCAAACAGATTGGGATAGTCTTTATCGTAAGGCAAGATAACGACCATAAGCGGACAGCCAGAAATAAAATGAAGTTCCTCAGGGTTAATAACTGCAAAATTTTGAACTGGCCAAGTTGATATTAAGACTGGAACGCCATAGACCATGCATTTTACCCACTAAAGAGGAGAACGATTCTTCAAAACAAGCAACAACTAAAAGAAGATGCATTTTTGAAAGCCTAAAAAACCATTGCAAAAGAGAAGTGCAATGGTTTGTTTGATGTAAATGGCATTTATGCCATTGATGCAATTATTGTGAGCACAGGGTGGAATTAGATACCAAGCATAATTAATTTTAATTTATTTTAATCCTGTCAGATTCAGTACCTTTGCTCACCCAAAAATGTGGCCCTTTTTTCCAGGCAAGGCTATGAAGGTAAGACCTGTGAGTTTTGTGTCTGATTCAGATGTAAATGTCTTGAAATTAAAAGCTAAAATGTTTGTATCTTGTCTAAAATATAACTTTTGATGTCAAATCCAAATGTTTAAAGTCTACAGTAAAAATAATAAAATTGGCCTCATTGTCCAGAGGTATTGGAGGGGATCCATTACCGCCCTCAGCAAGGTTAATCTGTCCAATTTCCCCACCTTACTAGCAAATACGCGGTTGAGATTAAGTTGCTATCTGACCAGAATGGCCAGCCAAGTTTACCCAAAACAAGTCCACTTTGGTGAACTGGAAAATTGCTAAACTGGCTCAAGAAATCGACCTAAAAGGCTGGAAGCACCCCGCCCAGGACTAAGCTGGTTGAAAAAGAATCATCAAGCAAAGATCAGCCCCATATGAGAACCAGGAGCAGCCAGGAAATGCACTGTGCCTGCACCAGGGGGCGCTACCTCCCCTCCAACCTGTTCAGTGTATCAGGGGGTGTTCCAGACTCCGATTGGCCTGCTTAGTTTTCAGTAGATTCACCAAAACTCAGCTCTTCGGCTCTGACTAACAAACAAAAAGAAACTATAACTGTAGAACCTGTTATGAGTTAAATCACATGAATTAACTGATATTTTTTTTTATATATAACTTTTCCCTATTCCTGAATCTTGTGTTGCTGCTGAACACATCTTTTCATTTCACCTTTATGCTTCCTTGACTCACAGTGTGGAGAGAATGCTTGGAGCAACAATCCACTAAGACTTAGCTTGTGAAGAAATAATCAAACATTTAACTTTAACATGCACAGTCATGTAAAATTGGGGGAAAGAATGGTCACATTTCCTTTCATAAATCATGATTAAGTGTTTCACATGCTTAAAGCTATGGTGGAGGAAGTTTTTAACTGTCTCCCCTTATCAATTAGAGAATCAGTCAAACTACCTGTTATCTTGACTGCCACTTAGAAACTTCCTGATAATTGTACTCGGGTAGGAGACTATATTTTTTTAAATTTCCACCTTTTCTGGAGGAGACATTTTGACTTGTCACAGTAATGACAGAACAGGTGGAATCAATGAGGGTGCTCCAGTGAGCCATGACAGTGACCGAGCATGCACCAAAGCAGGACCTCCCTTAATTGGGATTCAGCCATCATTAATTATTTTCTGCTTTCCCTGCTGTGACAAGTCAAACTTTGTTCCTTAGAGGAACTCTATTGCTTGTCAGCGATGAAGACTGAAAGCAAAAATTTCACAGGAGTATGACAAAAACGCATGGATACGCGTGGTACATATCCTTAGAGGGATCTTGACATAACTGTCAGTCAAGATAAAAATAGCTCTAAAACGAAACAAAATCCTTCACAAGTTTTTTTCCCCCAAGATTTGTTGGTCAGCAAATTATAAAATTATTATTAACTATAACATGTTTCCTATATTGTTGTTAGGATACATCATGGAGTGCAATATATGCATGATACAAAATATTTAACATTAAAACCTAAATAAATAAAAAAAACAACATCATCTCATGGTAAAATAAAAACGAGTCACTAAAAATAACAAATAATAATATATTGTAATCATTAATTAATTAGTATTATTAAAAGGTATCTTACCCACTTACCCATTCTAAATAATCACCTGGACAATGGATGTTTGGGCTGGATTATCTAAAACTTGCAGTTATAGTTATATAAATCCAGGTATTCTTTTTTAACAGTTTTTAATCTGTGTTTGATATTATATATATATATATATATATATATATATATATATATATATATATATATATATATATATATATATAATCTTTATGTTTTACATATATATATATATAATCTTTATGTTTTACATAACATACTGATGCTTTCATTGTTTTTTTAGAAAGTTGTTGTGAACACAATGGGAAGACAGCACACCAAAACCTAAAGAGGTTCCAGCCATGGCAAAAATACACAACAATATAATAAAAACAACTTTAAAACCATTAAACAAAAGAGTGTAACCATGGGTGAGTTTATTTCAAAACAGCATGCTGCTAACACATATTACGTCAGTGTGCCAGGCAATGCTAATCTACAAAACAAGGAGATATGATGTTAAGATCAAGATTTAAACTGTGATATTTTACCAACAATGCAACTGATCTCTAGGATTATCAATAAATTACACCAAATATCTGTGACTGCAGTTGATATAATTCTGTTACCATGGCAACCATAAATCCTCATGTTTTTACATACTAATAATGAAAGAAAGGAACATATAGGGAAACAAAACTTGCTTTATGACTTCAAACCCCTTGCCTGGTGTTATTATTTGATCAAATAAACCTTAACGGTATAGTGGACGAGCTTCTTTTGGCTTCAAGTTCCAGGGGTATCATCTTATCTATTGGTTGTTCCACGGGCCAATCATTCTGACACGCTCATCTAACACCAGTGTACGTGTATGTTACTTGTTAGTTCCGTTTGCTGGCTGCGCATTTCTAGTGTTTATGTATCCAGTTTCTGCCATTCATTGTAGCTTTACTGATCACACTGTACTTTGAAAATGGCTGAGAGTCACAAGAAGCAAACTGTCTTAAAGGTTTATGAGAAGAAGAGGAAGGCCTCAGAAGAAAGAACTAAGATCATGGTGTATTTTCAAGTATACGGTGAGAGGAGCAGAGCTACAATGAACAGCTAATACCAAAGCTGAACACTAAGCTAACCCGATACATAAACACTAGATGTTCTCATGCGCAGCCAGCAAGCACACACACTGGCGTTACATGCATAGACATCATATACGTAGACGCCCCATTGTACGCTGCCGGCCGCTAGGCCGACGTGCCTACAGGGCGGCCATCTTGGGTCAGACCACAGATCAGACAGCTGCTGTCAAAATGAATAGGAGGCAGCTCAGATCTCATTTTAATCATATGTTCACAATGCTCGTGACCTTTCAGACAGATTACACATATTTATTCAGAACCAAAACTATTTAAACTGAAGTCAAACTGGATGAAAAATGTACACGCACTTACATATTTTGCAGTTACATATTAATCTAATATACACACAAATTATACACACATAAATCTCTCTCTCTTTCTTCCAATATATGTATATTTATATATATATATATTTGTATATATATATATATATATATATATATATATATATACTGTATATATATACTGTATATATAGGCTATATACACAGACACTGATCTACAGACAACAGCACTGATCTACATAGGAGCAAATACAGACAAGTGAGAGCAGAGGTGCCCATAACAGCATTTAAAGATTAAATAATACAAACCGCAATCTGGGAAAAAAAAAATCAACAAAAAACCTAATAACGCATCTTAGAATCAAATAAATTACAAAATCTTAGCAAAAACTGTGTAATATTTTACCCCCCCCCCCCCCCCACACACACACACACACACAAATCATGTCTGTCCAGTAATTTAGGACCATTTTGTTTGTTTTTGGTGTTCAATGTACTTTTCTCTACTTCCATCCCTGCTACCCATTAGCACATATTGTGTTTAGGCTGGAAAAACTGTAACTGTAAAGTATGAGGATTATCTATCATAAAATCTTACTTATGGAAGGTAATTCCCCAGGATCTGGTTCCTAGTGTACTTTTATTTGCGCACCCATAAGCGGAGTAAAAGTCTGGCTTCCTGGGACGTAGCTCTGGAAGTTTGCTTACTTTCAATACAAAATCGAAATTATTTATTAAGTTAGACAATAATTTAATTCAATCAATTGGTCCCATGTAGCCCCAAAAGGGGTGACGTTTTCAGTCAGTTGATTTATCTGGAAATCGGGTGAGAATTCACCGGATTCAGAGTGTCTGAAAACATAAAGTACATTTTCCTGAATTGACTTGTATTCTGTCTGACCGAGGACGCGGCGTCATGTCTGTGGTTACATGAGCGGATCAGAATGATTGGCATGTGGGACAACCAATAGACCAGTTCACGCGTGACGTCACGTGTGACGTCAGCGCTACATCCGGGTCACGGTGGTTGGCAAAAACAGTATTGTTCTCGTCTACTACATGACAAAACGGGTGATTTAGAGCGTATTTTTAGTTAGTTTACTTTTGGAATCTAAACAATGCCTACCACTTGTTGTGCTCCCGGTTGCACACAGAGGCATTCCAAATCGTTGGATTTACGTTTCTGTCGTTTACCGAAGGACGAAGAAAGAAGAAAGAAATGGATATTTTCAATGAAAAGAGCGCAGGCAGACACTCCCAATGGACTGGGGGAGCCATCATAGCACAACAGAATATGCAGTCTACACTTCATCTCCGGTAAATACAACTTAATTCTGCTCTAGTCATTGTTCTACTTGAATAGCGGCGGAGGGGGGGTGGCGATGGCTAGACGGGGCCGGGAGAAGCGGAGTCGATGCGCTGCAGCAGCAGCAGCTGCATTACGCCCCCGTTCACGGGTAGTTCTTCTGTGTTTACGCTGCAATGTCGCCGACACCCCCACCCATTTTAACAAGACAAAAACACCAAAATAATCCGTAGTGAACTATGTTTTTTTTTAACCTACCGGGCGGGTCTTCCTGTCCGACTCCGCGTTCGTATGTTACACAAACATGTCTGAACATCCAGTCATCCAATGTTCTGACCCGCTTAATCCCTCATGGCGTCGCGGGCGTTGCTGGAGCCTATGTCCAGATATAATATAATTGTAGCCGTCTAGTGGTTTCATGCTTTCATGCTCTCTCGTGTGTACTGGCCTGCGTGTTTATAAGGTAGCTGTATATGTCGCGGTACTGAACACTTGGCAGCATTTCACAGACTCGCTCCGTCCCTTCAGGCTTTTGCTGTGTGGATCTGGCAATCTGATACCATCAACTTAGTCTTAAAACGATCTTGTGATACGTTATCTAAAGAAGAAAAATACGTGGAGAACTCGTCAGTTTCTCTGTTTGCGTCCGCCATTGTGTTCGTCTTTTGCCAACCAGTCCGGCGCGCATGCGCGAAAAACCCGAATCAATAACAATGAACTGGTCTATAGCATTAGAAAAAACTATGGATGGATTATCTAGCCACGGAGCAATACAGTTTTATCGTGTAAACTGTGGATGACTTGGAAAACAAAGAACTTCATTTTTTTATATACAAATAATTTTTTGTTAAAAATCCCAGTTTGCATGCGTCCTTTACTTCCCGTGTCTAAGGAATGACACTGAAATTTGGATCTCTTGACATAACAAGTGCCTTTTTAAAATAAAGTATAATAATTAAAGGCTACCATTTTGTAGAATATTCTTGTATTTCACCTTTACTTGTCCCCATGTTCTAGTGGGTCCTGTGGAGGCTCTGACATAAAAGAACAAAGTAAATATGAGATTATTAAAATGCAAAAATTCATACTGTAGAAAGTGATAGAAACATCTACCATGGACAGTATTTACGCATTAATTTGTCTGCTGCTTTTTGCCAGCCCTCTTTCCTGGCTTTAACAGATTTTGAGGTGTTTTAATTAATGACTCAAATTCGGCATAACCTTCCAAGCTCTTGTTCTGCTTGGGAGAAAAACTGTGGGCGTTCTTTGGCCATGCTGAACAGCCAATAGCAGCGTTGTTTCTACTATCGATACATTTCCCCTTTTAAACAAACGCATGAACGCGCAATTGTCTCAGATAACTCAATCCAGCCATACTAATCGTAAACAACAGGTGTGTTCGAAAAACCCAATTAGCCGGATCATGATTAGCCGGATGAAATCATCTTGGATGTGTCATTTGATCTCGGATGTTTTAAGCAACGTACGAAGAACGGACCCCTGGTCTATAGATAAGGTGACATCCCCAAAACTCCAGGGACAGAGGAGCCTGTGGGCAGGACGAGACATGAAGGAATCTGATTGGTTCTTTCCATTCGGACCGAATGACAAGATTGGTTGGGGTTTTTACAGGGTATTTCACAGAGATCTAATTTTTTAACCTCCTTTTTCTGAATACATAATATATTGACAACTGTCAAGATTAAAGGACCATTTCACCCAGTATAAAAAAGTGTTCCTGAACAGGATTACCAACTATAGCTTTGATTAAAAATGACACTATCTGACAGAAGGCACAAACAACCTTTCAATTAATTCCCAGTTTTAATCCAGTATAAAGACATAGTCAATTTTGCCTAATACAGTCTAAGTTAATACTTTATAAACTTTTAAATAGTTGGTTACGTGTGTAAAATAATAAAATAAAAACATTGGTAAACTCCCCTTATCTTCTGACAGCAACACTGATGACAGTGTTCAATTCCTGTCAGCTGGTAACAAATGTTGCTGTTATAGTGATCATTTTCCAAGGTTTTTGCAAGAAATCTAACTGCTAAAGGTTTTTAGATTGGTTTTATCTACTATTTGTGTCATTTTTCATAAATCCGCTGGCATTTTAATCCCTAAAATGAAAATGCACTCAGTTGACCTAATAACACTTCTTCTTCTTGGAATACTAGAGCATGATAGCTGAGCTACTCTCATTGATGCACCAGCAGAAGTTGGTGAGGATTCTGGAGCCCATGTCGAGCTTCCTCAAACATCCTCACTCTCTGCAGAAAGAAGAGCCTCTCTGATCAACATCATGTAATATGACCAGCTCAGATCCTTGCTGATGTTGATCCCTTGAAACCTGAAACAGCTGACATCACTCAATGATGAGAAATAGAAATGAACATTGAGAACGATTGAGACAAATGGTCCCAACATTTCTGTGTTAGAGTCAGAATCAAAACAGAGGACAAGTGTGGTGGAAATTAAATTAATAGAAAAAACTTTTTTTGCATAAACGTACCTTTACGTACGGGGAGGTGTTGGCCTAGTGGTTAGAGCAGCTCGCTTGCACTCAGAGAAGGATGCAAGTACCCAGTTTGATCCCCACTGCCTGCACTCTGGGTCCCTGAGCAAGACCCTTAACCCCCGATTGCTCCCCAGGCGCCGCACATGGCAGCCCACTGCTCCCCAAGGGGATGGGTTAAGATGCAGAAGTGAATTTCTCCATTGTGAGATCAATAAAGTTATTATTATTGCAACTTCTGTATGCAAGAAAGACTATAGTCATATATATATATATATATATATATATATATATATATATATATATATATATATATATATTTTTTTTTATATATATATATATATATATATATATATATATATATATATATATATATATATATATACATTCATTTAAAGACATGATGTAAAATAAAGAATAGCAAACCAAGGTTGGAATTTAAGCGATAATATTGTACATTATTTCAGCTGGAGTCTGAATCATTGGCAGTTAAATTTGGTGAAGAAGGTTTTCAGGAAAAATAATTCTGTCCAAGCTTGCTGGAATAAATTTAGTCCTCTGAACTGCAGTCACAGGATCTTGGAGAGGATTGTACAGCAAGACTATTCCTCATGATAAAACTCAGTTTTAGGTTCTGGTTATCTTCTGAACTTTTGAAATGTTATTTGCAAGTTCATTCAAGGACATGGCTATAAAAACCATTACAAGAGAAAAGAAAAACAGTTTTTTAATCCAAAAACAAAAAAAGAACAAAATCCTTGTTAGACTCTCCCCTTAGCTCTTTTGAGCTGCAGCTCAGCTCAGCTCGGACTCAGATGTTGCATTAAAATGCAATGATAATTGGAGAGTCTCTCAGGTGACTTTCCTTGCAGAGGAAGCACTCTCAATGTTATCCCAGCCCACATCCTGTTGTGATAATGTTTCAGTTTTTCCCTGGGACAACACATACCAGCCACAAGGGAGAGGAGAGCAGTTGAGGTGTCGAAGGAAAACTGTAACCCTACACCACTAAACAATGGCTGACAGAGCCATTTGAAACTGAATGAAGGGTTTGAGAAGAAAAAAAAATAAAGGCAAATGAATTATAATGGTTAATTGTAATGGATCTAACCTGACTGGGTGATACAAGTTTTCTGCTTTTAGATACCAAACAGTGGCCTTGTGTTATTTGAAACTGTGAACAAAATATTTTATATATATATTAAGTAATTTTCCTGACACCCAGTGATACCAGTGCAATTTAGTATTAAGATTTTCTTAAATATCTACCTCATGATGTCATTTGGGGATTACTCTAGTAATTTTTTATGAGATAGAACAATGCTTAAAAGGGACTGGTCTTAGATGGAAAATATCTTAATTTTCCCCAATATTAGATCTTATTGGTCAAATTACAACCCATCTTGGTACCCTCCAATTGGATTTCTGTCACCTGTTTAGACAGAATAACTATAATTAGAATTTGTCTGATGTCCAACAGATCATTGGATTTGGACACATTGAGCTCTATTCATGAATAGGGTATGCTCCTTGATATTTTTATATAGAAAGATATGTTGGATATACACTTACTTTGATATTTCTTAGATGAAGGTTTAAAGCAACCAACCTAGACCTGTTTTAGGGATGTAAAAATACTTTTAATTTTATAATATTTTTAAAGTAATGCTTGGTTCAATTGTGTACTGAATTAGCTGCTTTAATCAATCCCTTTGTAATTACTTTTCATGATATCATGACTTTAAAAATAGACTTTATTTTTTCTCTGTGTGATGTTAAATAACACCAAACGATCGAGCTTTAGCTGAGTTGTCAAAATTAGGATGTTCAGAATTATTTATACCAGAATCATGAAAGAATAATTGTTTTTTATTGTTTTCTTCAAAGTCTGAATTTTACATACACTAAAATTACTATATGCCTTTAAACATTTAGGGAAGTCTTGTTAATTTACAGCACTTGAGTTAAATGGAGGCACTCATCCTGTCAATGTATCTTGAGGCAACACATCAAACACGCTGCGTCTCTTGACAACATGGAACGATTATGCCAAGATATCAGGCCATAATTACATTGTTTTATTTCTAGAAAAGAGACAAGCCCAAGAACATCATTCCAACTGTGAAGTTTGAGTGGTAGTATCATGTGATTTGGGAAATTTTACTATAGTACGAACTGGTGCACTTCATCTGGTCAATGGTGTCATGAGAAAAGAAAATTATGTGTATTGAAGCGACATTTTAAAACATCAGCCAGGAATATACAGCTTAGATTCAAATGGGTGTTTGAAATGGACAATGAACCTCTAAGCATTCGACCAAATTAGTTATACTGTGAATTAAAGACAACAAAGTCAGTATTTCCACAAAGCCTTGAAGACTTGAGCAAAGTGACATAGAAACCAGACTCCTACTAGTTCTGTCACAAGGAATGGGCCAAATTTCCAGCCAACTGTTGTGAGGAGCTTGAGGAAGGAAAGCCAAAATGTTTGACGTCATGCAGTTTAAAAGGTCACTCTACCATAAACAAAATTGTTGTGAACATCTGAATTTAAATAAAATAAATGTAATTACTCTGTTTTTAGCAGATATAAATAGTTCAGTAATCCTAACTGCCCTAAAACAGGAAACGTTTAGTCTGAATAAATGTCAGACTGAAGGAAAAAAAGGTTGTGTTGATTTAATACAATGTATGCAAAATGCTGCAGCAAGAGTTCTGATGAAAATTAACAAGAGAGATCATAATTCTCCAATTTTAACTTCCTTTCATTGGCTTCCTGTTAAATCAAGAATATAATTTAAAATTCTCTTTCTCACTTATAAAGCCCTTAATAATCAAGCTCCATCATATATCAGAGCTCTGATTGTCCCGTATGTTCCTAACAGAGCACTTCGCTCTCAGACTGCAGGTCTGCTGGTGGTTCCTAGAGTCTCTAAAAGTAGAATGGGAGGCAGATCCTTTAGCTATCAGGCTCCTCTCCTGTGGAACCAACTCCCAGTTTTGGTCCGTGAGGCAGACACCCTGTCTACTTTTAAGACTAGGCTTAAAACTTTCTTTTTTAACAAAGCTTAGACTTAGAGTGGCTTAGGTTACCCTGAGCTATCTCTATAGTTATGCTGTTATAGGCTTAAGCTGCTGGTAGACATCAGGATCTATTTTTCTCACTCTGCTGAGTTCTCCTACTGTTCTCCAATTTGCATTGTTTGTTGTTATTTCATCTTTTAACTTTATGTTCTCTGTCTTTTTTCTTTCCATAGTAGGTACACCTGGTCTGGCGTTTTGTTAGCTGTGACACCATCCAGTGGAGGTAGATCATCCACTATTACCATATAACATAGAAAGCATTCCTGGATCAATGTGTGCTTCTGTTCTTTTTGTGTCTCTGCTCTGTCTTCTCTAATCCCCAGTCAGTCGAGGCAGATGACCGTTCACACCGCGCCTGGTTCTACTGGAGGTTTTCCTCCCTGTTAAAGGGGAGTTTTCCTCTCCACTGTCACTTCATGCATGCTCAGTATGAGGGATTGCTTCAAAGCCATCAACAATGCAGACAACTGTCCCTGTGGCTCTACGCTCTTTCAGGAGGAGTGAATGCTGCTTGTCAAGACTCGATGCAATCTGCTGGGTTTCCTTAGATAGGAAACTTTTTGACCAATCTGTCTGGATGATTTGATTGAATTTGATTTTGTAAAGTGCCTTGAGATGACATGTGGTGTGAATTGGTGCTATATACATAAAATGTTATTGAATTGTATATAAATGTCTGTATTCAACTGCATATGTATGTTTGTTTAAGTTTTAACATATTTCCACCAATAAAACAAGCAACTTTACCACACAGAAAAACTATTTGTGTCTGGTTGAGTAATAAAATGGTTTAGTAAATTGCAATCCTAAGTTTGAAAAGGCTCAATTCCTCGGATAAAATATGTCAACAGTTGCTGCATTTCTACGGGTTGCCCCTTTTCCCCTTCATTTACGTTTCAAGCAGTTCAGAAAAGAACTGTAGGGCAACCTTCCAGCTAATTAGTTAAATTTTAGTACCAGGACCATAATGAGTCTCCTATAATATAAACATAATAGCAGAGGAGGATAATGTTAAGCTCACTCTCACCGTGTAAAATGGCTAATATAATACAGTTCAGAAAGTCCTTTGGCTTTACAGACAGGAATAATGGGTTGACTTTACGAGTATCCACAATAAAATGAATGAGAGACTGAGATCTGGTGGTGTTTATCTGATTTATTTTGTTATTTAGGATTATATGTTGTATTCAACTTGAGCTTAAATGATGAATATATAAAACCTCTAAACGGTTTAAACTGTGACATTAAATAATATCTATTAAAGCTCTTTTCTGCTGGCATTATACCATTAAAATTCTAAACCGGATCTCTGTATCGGAGCATGTTTTCAATAATTCATAGATGATCACACTTTTTAATGACTTTCCAAAAGTTTTGAAATGATTAGTCATTTTGCACAGCGGCAATTTACCAATGCCCAGATGTTTAAAACGTCCTGCATAGAAATATTTCCTCACGCTCGAGCACAAAATAAAATAACTTGCATTGTATCTAATCACATATTTGTGTACAAGACCTTGTGAAGCACTCTTACTAAACATCCATCCATTAAATTCTGTCAAAACAAGTTTACATAAATAAAGGTTTTGAATCATGAAAGTGGTTGGTTGTTATGGCTAAGGTAAATAGCAATTTCCACACACAGATATCTTATGGTCGGAGTGTTTTTATGTCAGCCTCGATTTCTTTTCATTCCAAATGTTATCTGGGGTATAATGGAAAGCTGATTAGTTGTTGACGTTGCTGCTGCTGACAGCAGAAATGATAGTGGATATAACCGAGAACGGGGTATTCTTCAGTAAGCAGCATCACATTTCTCCTCACCTTACTGTGCACTGGACCCAGGAGAACACAGACACGGAAAATGTGGGAGAGAAGAACTGCCTCATGTGGAGGCAAATCAGATTGTCGTCACTGTCCATTTCACTCTGCATGCAAACTCTCCTGCACATGCAGAGTTACAGCAACCCCTGCTGGCACTCAAGTGCAACAAAAAGATTAATTCCCCAGCCCTGATAAGGTGATGTATTCATAGGAAACCCTGCCACAAGTAAAATGAAATACATTTCATCTCTGTATTCTGATGTTTTTTTATGTTTCGTTTTTTTTCTGCTGTTCATCCCCATTGTTGGACTTGTTCCTTATCAACGAGGAAACAGACATGGCATGCTAATCTAAAAAAGGCACTTTTCATAGCAAATCACAAAAAAGGTCCAATAACAGGTCTGGAATATTTCTGAAAAGACATCCGCTTGTGGAATAGTCCTACTTCTTGGATACCTAAAGTCCAAATGTGTTCAACTCACACCAATTGAAATAAACTAATCATTTAAAAAGCACATAGATTTAACTGTGCAGTGAACACACCATCAGCATAATCAAATAAAAAATATATATCTTTCTGAATTTTATATTCATCTCAATTATCTTGAATAAGCGCAACAAACAGACATCACTTCACTTCAGGTACAATCAGGATGAGCCATTACAGCTCATGTAATTACTGTAGGTGCTGAGCTATCTCATGATTACGTAATACCGAAGAAAATCCTGGTTCTTATCTATTCAATAGATAAGTGTGTTTAGCATCCTTCATTATAAAGAAGATGAGTTGGTCTGTTTAAATGGAAGTCTTTTACATTTCAAAAGCCATTCACATCCCATGTGTAAGGCCAGTTATTTAAACCTGATGATATACCAAATTCACTCTGAGAAAAAAGTAGTTTGATTACAGAGAAGGAAAATTGATGATCAGAGAGCAGCAAAAGCATGGCCTTTGGCACACAGAAAATCTCACATCATTTAAAAAATATAGGGTCTAGACATAAAGATCACACTTATACACCAAATTTAAAAAACTGCTAACTGCCTGACAGCAGCTGTGAGAAGAAAATAATGTTAATTTATTTTTTCCAAAAACCACAGCTTCAGTAAGAGTTTCCAACATTGTGGATATTGACATTAAAAATGATTTGAGCCAAAGGCAGAACAAAAAAAACACATAAATAGTTTGAGAACTTGCTGTTTTCTCCTTTTGTCTAATAGAAGATACATAAGGAAAATTGATTATTCATTACATTTGCAACAGTGTCCTACACCCCTGCACCTAATTTTACTTTACAATTAGGTGATTCCATCATTCCCTTTGTTTCCCTTTGCAGTGCACATACTTAGGCATTTGGCGGGGAATCGGTTTGGAGTAAGCATGACCTGTAATACAGGATGAGGCCCATCCAGCAGGCTCTCATTATGCTTTCAGGTACGTGAAAATGTAAGATAAAAACAATTTTCTTTTGCTAGCAACTCGGCCCATGTGTGGAAATGAAATTGTCACAGGCCATCCTTTATCACATGAGTATAAAAGACGAGACGGTGAAGAGGTCTGCCCTTGAAATGTGCTGTCATTTCCAAAGCACTGTATCAAACAGCAACTATCTGTGCAGAGACAGCTAGAGAATGTGGGTGAAATTAAATTAAGATGGCTCATGGCTTTACGTCTGCATATGCAGCCATTAAACAATATATATATTATTTGACTTTTCCTGGTTAATAAATGCTCAGAACTCTCTGAAATTGTTGGATTGAATGTCTGTTATTTTCCAAACCTCATTGGTAGCTGGGAGCTCAAACAAGATTCACAAATCAACAAGAAGAGCTAACAATTAGAAGATTGCAACATGGGACTTGAGGTTTGTCATTGATTCTGTGTAATATGCAAATGTATCAAAGAAGGAAGTATTTATAGCTGCAGACATGCAGGTGACCAAAATGGCCACATCGTTCCTCTTTGCATAATGAAAATGCTTTGCTATATATATATATATATATATATATATATATATATATATATATATATATATATATATATATATATATATATATACAGTGTATATATAAATATATTCATAGAGTATTTATGTATGTAATCTATTCAGTACTTAGTCTTCCCAATCATTAGGAAGACTGCTGGCTTGAGAGTTGTCCAGAAGATAGTCATTGATACCCTCTACAAGGTGGGTAAGCCACAAAGCTTATTTGGCCATTGCTAAAGAAGCTGGCTGTTCACATAGTGCTGTATCCAAGCATATTTCTAGAAAGTTGAGTGGAAGGAAAAAGTGTAGTTGAAAAAGGTACACCAGTAGCAGGGATAACTGCAACTTTGAGAGGCTTGTCAATATAAATTCATTCAAACATTTGTGGGAGCTTCACAAGGAGTGAACTGAGGCTGGAGTCACATCCTACACATGGGCTAAAAGCACCTGAACTGGGATAAAGAAGGAAACAAATTGGAGTGTTGATCTGTGGTTCAAAGTTATCTTTCCAGAGCAAAGTATAGTTACAATACCCCACAGAAAATCTATGGGGTATGGTCAAGAGGAAAGTGAGAGACACCGCATTGTCGCAGTAATTCTTGCAAAAGGATTAAGATAAATTAATGTAGTTCTAAAGGCTATATGTCATAGAGCCAAGTTTTTTCTGTACATACTTACTGTTACGGCAAATATGTTTAATATCTCTGACTGATTTAGATTTAGGATTATTTTTAATCAAACAACCAATTTGGAAACGAGACAGACATTTCTACAACAATCATTTGAGAATGTAAAAGAAGTATCACTTTAAAAAAATTATCTGATTTCATTTGCATTTTATTTAAAAATTGCATATCTAAACCTATTTACATCCTTCTCAGTGATCAATGGAAATTTTTTATTGCCATTACAGCAATCAAACAATTGTTTAGATTCCTTAATAGCATTTTGCAGGTTTCCACTGGTATTGTGACAGTTTATCTTTGGCTTTAAGTTTGGATTCTATTACACAAGCTGGGACTCTAGCTGGCCCACCCCAACGTGCTTACAGTATATTACACCCGGTCATAAGAAACATGTTGGTAATATTAAAATATTAATTTTGAACTAAATCCACTTGGTTATCTAGTTAATTTATAGACCAGGTTAACAACTCAGACTCATTATGCTTCTCAACGCATACCTGAGACATTTTTACTCAGTAACAGGACACATTATCTGACTGAAAGAGACTTCGTTCACAAGGATCAACATGAGAACCCTGACTGGTCAGCGGCTATGCAGATACCCCTAAAGGTGCGTTCACATTGAACGCGAATGTGTCAGGCCACGGAGGCAATTTTAGCGACGCAAAAAGTGCAATATTGGCGATTAAAGCCAAGCCAGAGCAACACGACACTTGCAATGGATGTGTAGCTACAGTTGCTGGAGTTGAAAAAGCTGAACTTTTGTGTCTTGTTGCGACGTGACAACCAATCATGAAAAAGATGTGGATGTGACATGGGGTGAAGGACTGCAGCGGAGACAAAGCTGTTTTCATTCAACGTGGAAGACAAGCAGATACTCAACCAATTATTACTGCTGAGATAAGTCGAGAAAGGAGCAAGCCTGTAGAAGAGTGAGGAGGCTGGAGTAGCAGTAAAGTGAAAGCGTCATTAGACAGCGCCATTGTACTGCTGTATTTCTGGTTTGTCGCCCGCTGTGCGAACGGCTGGCGACAATGTCACGCAAACGACAGCAAGCAAAAGTGGTGGCATTGTGGTGCCAATGTGAACTCACCTTTAGATGCTGGTCCCTTTGTGTGAGAACCAACATTAACCACCAATGTTTGACTATTGCAGCCTGGGAACTCCCAGGAGTGGCAGTTTTGGAGATGCCTTGACCCAGCAGAGAAGCCATCACAGCCCTGGCTGATATTAGTCAAATTCTTCTGTTTGTCCAGTTTTTTTTCTTTTTCTGTTGCTTTTTTTAAACAAGAGACTGGAAAACAACACAAAGAGACGGTGTGTGACATTGTACCATATTCCATCTATAAAGATACCTTTAGTTCTTCACAAAACTATTTTTTATTTATCTTAAATAATGAATTTTCGCTTATTGCTTCCTTAAAGAAAAATGTTGTCTTTCAACAAATAAATAAAAGTTTATATAGTACAGTTGCTATATTTCATTTTCTTCCCCTACCCCCTTGCAATTGCAACTTGTAACGCTCAATTCTGGTAAATGGTGAACCCTTTGATAAGTTACATTTATTTAGTTTGTGGCTGTAGAACTGTCAAACATGTGCAGTGACTAATAGTTTCTCCCTGTTCTTGTTTTCACTGGTCAAAAAAAGTTTAATGTGCAAAACAAAACAAACATGTGATATCCTAACTGCGCCAACGGCGTGGTTGGAGGTAAAGCTTCTAGATGCCGCAGAGGTCACCTCACACAGACCTGGGTGTTATCCACCAACCAACCGCTAGGGGGTCGGTGAACTGCCCTCCTCTCGGTGTCACTTCCCTTCAAAAACTTTGCTTGAAGTTTTCTGGTGGGCGGAGACCTTCTTGCCAGCTTCACCTAATAAGTGAAACTTGCTGCCGTGATGTGAAGTCAGTTGCAGAAGCGTGTCTTGTAATAAACCGGACGTCAATTATCGGAGAGCCTAGAAACCGCAGCTCAGGTTAACCAGAGAAACTGCCTCAGGTAGCGGTTTATTTCTCATTCAACTTCTTTTTCCCCCTGCTGTGTTACGACTTTTGCTCATGCTTGGTGTCGTTAATTGAACTTAGTTGAAACGCTTGCTGCTGCAGGTTGTGCGCTCGGTGTCGGCCGCGCTCCGTAACTAATGAAATGTTGCCTGTTTTGCCCTTTAATTAGAGCTGCACCTCTCGTCTGTCCTGAATATTAAGATGGAGTGGCGCCAGCAGAGCAGCGTCAGCTGTGAAGACGCCTTCACCGAGACTCAGCGCTGGATTCAGGTCGGTCCACTTCCATCACACGTTGACTGTTTATTTACCGGCCAAACTTGGAGGGGGGTTCTCGCTCCTTTCTGCACAAACCTTCACGATATGTGGGTTCAAACTTACTGAAAAGCCCAACATTGACGTCAGAGAGGTGATTTCATCAATTAAAATCCACCTGTGCGTTGTTTGTTGTCACCATTAATGGCTCTGGTCATGCCGTCGCCTTTTCCCCTTCATTTATTTAACTGTTGCATTTAACCCGGCGCCACTTTGCATACTTATCTGAATGCAAAACATGCATTGATAAGACTCGGAACAAGTTTGTCCCCTGAAAAAGAAAAGCTTGTCTGAAATCCTCCCCGTCTTCTCCGATAAAAAAAGAATGATTTGAATGCAGCATTTAAATGACGAGATAATTGGTTACATTTTAAATTGGAGGGGGGGGGGCGTCAATATGCAACAGCTTGTCTGACTCTATGCCATGTAAAGGCTTGCTTTCAGCATCTGTTTGAGAGGGATGAGGTAAGCTTGCAAAGGAGGGTGATAAAGAGCTCTCTGCACGCTAGTGCCACACATGGTTGGTGCGCTTCCCCATGCATGGTGGAGGATGTGGTTTTTACAGCGAAAACATAACCTTGGTATTTTAGCTTCCCTTGTGTCCAATAATTTTTGCAAGTTGTAATCCTCAAATCATAACCGGTGTATACAACATCTGCTGCATGTCAATCAGCTGGAAATGGGACCATTACTGTCACTTGTGTCTGAGTAGATCATTATGAGAATTTTGTCCAGAGCTCTCTTGGCAGGAAGCCCGTGCCAATTTTACTCGTCTATTTTCCTGCACTGACAGATGAAAGGATGGCGAACAATGATGAGCTGTGTGTGTGTGTCTGTGTGTTAGATGGGAGCAAAGCAATGCAGATTTTCAAAAAATGACAAATCGTGTCATTCTTTTTTTTCTTTTTTGTGCCAAATCACAATGTAAATGTGGTCTCACTAATATCCTGAGCTACAAGCTGCGAGATAATAAGCTTCCAGAGTCTCTGTGTTGTTACTGCTGATGGTTCTAGCTACATGTGAATGTTTGTTCAGTGACTAGGGGCCAATGCGAATGCCTCAACCCTATTTAAAAGGATAATTTGGTGAGGAGTGAACCCGAAACAAATTCACCTGGTGAACCTGAGTAACCTACTCTTATTAAATTTATAGTCTGTGGCCTCTTTAGATGTCTTCAATGATGGCCTTTTTAATCATTTAAACATAGGATATTATAATTTTTTTTTTGGCACAAATATTTCATTACTCCTTCCTTTTGAGGAACTGCAGGCTTTTAAAAGTTCTTAGATGTTTGTTTTTATTTCTTTGTGGACCTCTACTGAAATGCCGATATTGCCCCCACAGTGGCACATTGTGTTTTGTCACGTTAACCTTGCACTTCATTGTTTTGTCTGAATGTGCTGAGAAACATCCGCACCGTACCCAGAGTGCCCGCTTCAGCTAAACATGATTTGGGATTGTGGATTCCTGGGGGGGACTAATTAGTGAGACAAGCAGCCTTTTGGGGGCCCTCTGTTAGTTATAGAGGCAAACTTTAATAGTCCCATTTTTATGTCCTCATTACAAAAGCCCCCCTTTCCCCCGGTTGTCCCCCTGCCCTCTGAAATCACTGCATTTTTGTTTTTCACCAAGAAGCCATCTTTAAAGTTTGTACTAATTAGAAATTTTTGATCTGCTGACAGGTTATTTTTTTTTTTTTTGGTACTCTGCCCAAGAGATGGATATATATGTTTTTTATATATCTATTTGTGGCAATAGTGGCCTTTTATCTGACAGGAAATGGGTAGGGGCATGCGGCAAAAGTCCAAGGCCAAGACTCGATCCCAGGATGGCTGAGGACTGAAGCCTCCAAACATTTGGTCGCGTGCTTTACTCCTACGCCACCAGCTGCTGGAGGAAAACTCTTTGTAGTATATACCTGATTGTTAGCCGTCAGCTATAGGAATTCTGAGAGTGTATGATTTGATTTCTAAATTTGTTGTAACTGACTTGTTTCTGCAATGGTCATTTGCACGACACGCAAGTTTAAATTTATAAATGAACCTTTTGTGCGTAGCATAAAGATGTTGGTATTTGCATGGAGCATTAACAATTTTGGTTTCTGCTCAAAGAACTTATGCTTACCATCAGTCAGGCTGGTATATGTGAATTAAATATTCCTTTTCCATCAACATTTGAAATGTATCTGAGTTGAGTTTTTACAGACTATATTTGGAAATGCCTACACCCATAAGTAGTTACTCTACCACAGTATCCTTCTTGTACATTTGAGAACAGTTAGGTTATGCAGGATTAAAAAAACTAAACGTTTTTTTTTTCTTCCCCTGACCGCCTGGCAATATCTCAAGCTAATCTTTTCTTGAGTTAGGTTAAGAACTCTAAAATGAAGTTTTACTAAATGCAAGAATAATGCAAAGCTTTTTGTGATCATTTGTTTTTTTAATTCACAAGTTTTGCTTGCATTTCCTCAGTATTTGCTAAAATTGCCTTTAAAAAAAAAAAAAAAACTGACTTGGGTCAAACACTGGTGCATTTACAAAGTGTATTTATAACATTAACTTTTTTAATGGCTATTTTGTCTGAGTAGTCATTCAGCCCATGTTGATGCAGAACTCATTTGACTGGATAATATCACATGCCTTCCAGCTTCAGCCAGTGTCGCCAAAAAATCTTTTCTTTTCTTCAGGGGTTGATACTCATTTTTGAAATAAAACAATTATTTCTGGGACATATAACCTGTCTCCTACATGATCAGTATGATGGCTGGACTTGCATACACCTCTTTGAACAGACAAACATGACACTTCCAGGGATCTGGATTTGTATTTATTTATTTTTTTACACAAGGAAGTGGTGTGATCAAGGTCTTGCCTTTTGGAAATGCATCCACAGGTGTAACTCCATGTAGTTAAAATGTGAATTGATCATTATGTATGATCAGGAGCTTACAAAACGATGACTTTGCCATATGGCCTAACCCTAAATTGTGTAAAGACAGTGTGGTCTTGGTATATGTAAACTTCTGACTTTTAAAAAAGTCAAAATTCCCATTATTCTGCCAGATTAAAACAATTTTGGTAACCCTAGTTGACCTAAAGCATGAGGGGAGTGCCTTTTTATGTGCACCTTTTTGGTTTTACTGTATATGCAGCAGCGTCAGGTTCTGTTTTCTTGTAATCACCTGAACAATTAGTCGTGCAGATGACCACGAAGCTAAGGGGGGAAATGGTAAAAAGGAGCAAAATGTCATTTCTTGGGTAAAAACATGATCGTTAAGGTAAGAAAATACTTTAAAATAGGGGTTATGTCTTGTTGTGGAAAACAATGCAATTTTCAAAAGATTTATTTAAATTTTTTTTCTCTCTCTCAAATTAGGAAGTGACGGGGAAATCCTTTGGCTGCAGTGACTTCCGTGCTGCCCTGGAAAATGGAGTTCTGCTTTGCGAGTAAGTAATGATGCTCAAGCGAGTTGCTGTAATCCATATCTGAGGTATTGACTTTAACCATTTTTCAATGAAATTGGATTATCATGGATATCCTATTAGCTGTGTAAATGGGCATATTAGTCATTTATAACCTTTTTTTTTTTATCAGATTTTACAAAAAAGTAGGATTTGACTTATTTTGGATATTTAGGCTTGATAAGTTAAACTAAATCTTTTGTAATATGCAGTATCAGATTTAGTTTTCTCTACAATTTTAAAAAGCGTCTCTTATTTAAGATGATGGATTTTTGTTTTGTTTAATCGGCAGCTCTAGGATTGATTAATATAGTTTTTTAGGGTCGATAAGGGTATCAGAGGAAATGAAAGGAAAAGCGTACAAGACAGTGGCACTGAAGAAGAGGCGGGAGACAGAGCTGTAGGTAGCTGAGACGAAGAGGTGAAGGCACCCTTTGGGAGTGACGAGGATGGAAAGGATCAGGATGAGTACATCAGAGGGACAGCTCATGTTAGATGTTTTGGAGATAACACAAGAGAGGCTTTTACAGAGGAGGGAAAGTGAGAACAGCAGTAGAAAGATGCTAAGGCTGGAACTGCCATGCAGGAGGCCTAGAGGAAGACCAAAGAGGAGATTTGTGGATGGAGCAAAAGATGACATGAAGGTAGTTGGTGTGAGTGAAGATGGAGACAGATGACTCAGAAAGGGAAAAGCTGGAGGAAGAATGGGCAGCTCTAGGGTCAGATTTGGTTATTGCTAAACAATATTTCTACTTTTGTTTTTCTTTAAAAACATATTTTCTCTCTGCTAATTTTGTTTTCAAAGCTTAATCAACCAGTTGAAACCTGGAATTATCAAACGAGTGAACAGGCTTTCTACTCCCATTGCTGGCCTGGTAAGTGTTAGACTTCACACTTCAGCCATCTGGTGCAAGTGTCAGTGCAAATATCAAAGTACACAAAAATATCAAGGCACCTGCTAGCCAGGAAGTATTGACGTGTTGCGTGGTTTTCCTGTTAATGTGGCGAAACTCAAGGGTTCTGTAATTTGAATGAATCTGAGACTATTTTGAGGCAATAATCAATACTGTTAATGATGATTTCTTTGTAAATTGTTATTTTAGCTTCAGGCTTTGTTCCAATGCCTCCATAGAAGTGTAATTGTCAAAACTGTCCAAAGCAAATGTCTAGAAGTTTCAATTTCACCCTCTCCACAGAGGGCAAACTTGCCAGACCGTATTAATGGATGTATGAGAGGTGGTGGTGTAATCTGCATATACATCTGAGGTCTCCCTGTTGCTTTCACAGTTTAAAGGCCCATACTGATGGTCTGCATGTTTCAATCTTTTTAAAGTTGTGTTTAAGGCCGATTGTCAATTATCTTCCACCTTTTAAATTAGGAGTTTTAGCTGTTGCAGACTCTTTTGAACTTGATAGATTTAAGCTCCGACAGTCATTAACAGCACCAGCATCTTATCATAACATGTAATACTGTATAAAAAGTTATAGTCAGTATTGAACAAACGGGTGTTTAACTTTTACTTAAAGATGTCTGCAGAACATGCCCGCCTGGTATCTACAGGCAGCTTTATAATGTCGGCCATGTAATGAAGAAAAAAAAAGTACTCTGAAACTTTCATTTTGAGAACCTTGGGTAGACTCAAAACAAGTGCACCCTGAGGATAACAGTGCACATGCAGGTGTAAAAGGGACCACAGGGCCTTCCAAACATGGCAGTGCAAGGCCATTTTATGTTTTTAAAAGCAGAACCTTGAATTCTGCTCCTGCCTCAACCTGAAACAAATGTAGAGAAGCTTCTCCAAGAGTAATAGGTTCATGTTTTATCTGCACAAATCAAAACATGAGCTGCTGCATTCTGTACCATCTGACGAATGGCCAGAAAACATTTAACTTAAGGGTGTTTGGGTTCTTCATTCATTGTTCATCTTGTGTTAATGACTGGCCAGGAACGCACAATAAGCAGAAACTGAAAATTGCACTTTATATAGGACCTTTATTTAAGCATGAGCTATTACCAGTGTTGAACAGACAGCTCTTCAGGAACTGTTATTGTTGCTAAAATACTTTTGGGTTAAGCTGTTAACTTGGTTATTCTTTATAGATTAATTGCATGAAATGTGAACCAATTGTGATTTCAACTAGGAATCTAATTAAAACACTGTTCTGCATAATGTTAAACATAGAATTGGTTATTTCTATAATAGGGCTGCACAGTACAATGTAACTATGTTGCCACTGCATTATCAGGATGCACAATATAAATGTCACAAACAACTTTTTGTAATGGAATAATTGTTTGTTGTATTCCAACATTCATGTGCTGCTATTTTTGTATGGCAAAAATATATTCAGCCTGTCTGATGGAATCCCACTGGAGTAGATCCCTGTCCCTGATGATAGTGCCTGAGATGTTAAAGATTAGAGAAATTGCTGAAAGCACAGATGAGAAACTAGTGAGGAAAATGTGGATTTATTACGATCGATGGTCTCATTGTATTATCAGAAATATTGCTGTTGAATTACTTTTGTAATATTGAGCAGCTCTAATACGAGTTTTATGAAAACTTTTATTTCTTAATGATTCAGAGTTAAGTGGCGTTAAAGACTGTGGCTGCCATAGTCCTTGATGACAAAAAAAACAGTTTTCTTTTAGTAATCCAGAAAGCCTGGAGAACTAGTCAAACCCACACTCTCATGGAATAATTTAAACGGGATCACTTAAGTTTTGATATTGCTTAAAATCACTTTTACATCAATCTTAATCACGGGTTTCCTTTGCCATGCCTTTGTATTTTTTTTTATGTAACTGCAATATTTTATGTATAATACAAAACATTTCTGTGTGAGAACATACTGTTAATGAATGTCATGTGTTTAAACATACCCCTTGTTTAAACATACCCCTTATTAATCTTTTAAGCTTGTTAAAGAACTGGTATTGACATTATTTATAGGATATTTGTGATTTTTTTATTTATTTATTTATTTTTTGCTATTGCAGTAATGATTGTAGTTTTAGCAGCTGTTTGAAAGCAGGAAGGTGAATGTTGCTTAGGGGCTTTTTGTATGAAAGACAGAGCTTGGGCTGCTGCTTTGGCTTGACCCAAATGGCAGAAAACATTTCAGTTTGAATGTACTCCCTCATTTGATTTTTATGGACTAGGTACAACACAGACCTGGAGAATATAGAGTATGAACATTTTTAAAACCTTTCACTCCACCAGGGCCTGCAATGAATTTGCCAACTTCTTTACTGAGAAAATCCTAAAGATTAGACGATCAGTCTGTACATCCATATCAACTCCAGAACCAAAGCTGTTCTGGAACTTATCTTGACAAAATGTCCCAGTTCAACCAAATAAACTACAAAAGCTTAGAATAAATTGTTCACCAGCTAGGTTCCTCCTCCTGCTGCCTTGATGTTCTACCCACAGTTTTCTTTAAAAGGGTTTTGCCTGTCATAGCGTCTGATTTGACTCTGATAATAAACCTGTCCCTTCTGTCAGGTGTTTTCCCCCAGTCCCTAAAAACAGCAATTATCAAACCACTGCTGAAAAAGAACAATTTAGACAAACTACTACTCCAGAACTACAGGCCCATCTCAAACCTCCCCTTTATCAGTAAGATTATTGTAAAAGCTGTGTTTCAACAATTGAACACCTTTTTAACAACGACCAGCCGCTTTGACGTTTTCCAATCAGGTTTCTGTGCTCACCACAGTACAGAGACCGCCCTTATTAAGGTGTTTAATGACATCCATATAAATACAGACTGTGGAAGAACCACCGTGCTGGTTCTGTTGGACCTCAGTGCAGCATTTGATACTGTCGATCACTCCATCCTGTTAGAGCGCCTGGAGAACTGGGTTGGCCTTTCTGGTACATCACTCAACTGGTTTAAATCCTACTTAAAGGACAGGGACTTTTTTGTATCCGTAGGTAACTTTACATCCCAGACGACAAAAATTACATGTGGGGTTCCCCAAGGGTCCATCCTGGGTCCCCTCCTGTTCAATATCTACACGCTCCCTCTAGCTCAGATCATAAAAAACATCAGCTACCATAACTATGCAGACGACACACAGCTCTACATCACCATTTCACCAGGTGACGATGAACCAGTTCAGGCACTGAGTAAATGCCTGGATGTGCCAAAATTTTCTTCAATTCAATAAAAACAAAACTGAAGTAATAATCTTTGGACCAATAGAGGAGAGATCAAAAGTTAGCATCTAAAGACAGTTACAAGGTCGGCTTTCTATCACCTGAAGAACATTTCCAGGATTAAAGGACTAACGTCTCAGCAGGATCTGGAAAAACTAATCCATGCGTTTCTTTTTAGTAGAATTGATTACTGCAACGGTGTTTTCACAGGTCTGCCTAAAAAGTGGATCAGACAGCTGCAGCTGATCCAGAACGCTGCTGCCCGCGTCCTCACTAAGACTAAGAAAGTAGAGAACATCACCCCAGTTCTAAAGTCCTTACACTGGCTCCCTGTATCTCAGAGAATAGACTTTAAAATCCTTCTGTTAGTCTATAAATCCCTGAATGGCTTAGCACCTAAATACATCACAGACTTGTTATCAGTGTATCAACCCTCCAGACCACTCAGGTCTTCAGGCACCAGCCTTCTCTGCGTACCTAGAACCAGAACCAAACATAGAGAAGCAGCATTTAGTCCTAATGATCCACTGATCTGGAACAAACTTCCAGAAAACTGTAAAAGTGCGGAAAGCCCGAGTTCCTTTAAAACAAGATTAAAAACACATTTGTTTAGGACTGCCTTTGACTGTTCTAGTTAAACTGTTCTACTGAAACATCACTAGTTCAACTTTTTTAGTCCAACTGTTTTTAATGTTCTATTTTGTTTCTACATTTTATTCCTACTTGCTTTTATTCTGTTTTATTTTCCTATATTTTAATCATGTAAAGCACTTTGCATTGTCTCTGTACTGAATTGTGCTATACAAATAAATTTGCCTTGCCTTTCAATGATGAAACCTGTTGGAATCCTCTGTAAATTAGCTGCTTTGCAGAAATTACCTATTGCAATTTTTGGCGGTCCATTAATGTGACCCGTTTGGTTTCGTTTTAAAGTATTATAGAAATACCATTCCTCAAATTGTTTCCAGACTTAATCAGAAATTACAACATTTTATTACTAGTCAAAATTTCATTGATGTCTGGAGACATCAGCAGTATGAAAGCTCACTAAATGGTTAAGCCATTTGATACTTTATACCACTTTCTTAATGTTGGCATTTTACTGCAAAAACTTGAGTAACTCTTTTTCTTAAGACGTTTCCTTAAAAAAATCTTATTGAATACTCTTGCTTTTGTAGTAGCTGTTGCCACGGTGAAGCAGATCAGTCAATAACTGGACCAAAGCAAGGGGTCTGTTTTTGTTTTTTTAATGACAGGATTTATTAATTGATATAGTTTAAAACGATTGTTGCACATCCTAATTCTTGATAAATAGCTACTTATTAACAAGTAGGCCAAACCTAATATGGCTGCATTAATACAGCTCATTTCACTTTGGCTGATTACTTGAGGAATTTTTCCCTGGACATAATGATTCTCAGTTTTCTACACCTCTTTATTTTAACTTCGTTTTTTTTTTTTTTTCATACCTCAGGATAATGTGAATGTTTTCCTGAAAGCTTGTGGAAAACTTGGCCTAAATGAGTCACAGCTGTTTCATCCTGGTGACCTTCAGGATCTCTCCACTCGGGTGACACTCAGGTAAAGTTGTTTTTTATAAAAAAAATTAAAAACCCCACACTTGTGCACAATTAATTGCAGTCTAAATTGGTCTATGGCTACATCCTGTGCTTTCTGTATTACCATTTCTACAACCAATGTGCTCATAAGGTAAATGAAGAGCTGCTTTGCATCGATAATGACTTGAGCTGTCTGCCTAACTTTTAATTTGTGTACGCTGATACCCTGTTCTCTTTATAACCCGATAAGTAGCTGATTAGCACTAGTTGCAAATGAGCATTGCTATCCTTCACTGCTCGCTTTTTTCTTTCGCTGCAGAGTATTTATTTCATAATGGAAGTTTAATGGTAACTAATGACATGGATAGAAACCTCTTATTTGTTTTTAGGCGTGATGAAAGCCAGAGAAGACTAAAGAATGTAAGTTTATATCCATTTTACTCTTAAATCTAAATGTTATTGTTTACTGGTGCTCTCTAAAAGTGACTACTAAAACTTGAACTGTGTGTCTCAAAATGAACAACAAAAAAAATCCCTCTAAATTTAATAGCATGTACTGTCGGTCTTTTCAGTTAGTTGCCAGCTACAGGTAGTGCTACAGCTTCAATGGATGCAGGTGACCTTTCAAAAAAAGAAGGGCAGTAAAATTGTGGCTTGTCCAGAATACACTGTTTAAAAAGTTTATTTTTTAACTTTCCTGTATTGTTGTGCACATGTACATCTGCTTTTACTATAACAGCCCTTTAATTTTTTACATCAACCTGCCACACTTTTGTGTATAGGGAATGTGACTGTGGGGGCTTGACTTGCTGGAATTTTACATGTTTTGTAGCTCATGAGGTTGAGTTTATCTGAAAAGTCATTAGTGATGCATAATTTGACAACCTTGGTAATGAGTGCTCTTGTCTAAATAACGTAGTAGACAGTTGGTCAATTTTAGTTTTCCCCAATCGAATGACCTTTCTTTTTATCTTGATATAGACGTATTTTAAAGCTGAACTCCAAATGCAGACATGCATTATTGCACCAACACAAATTAAGTGGAAATTTCTGTGTCGTGGCCTTTCGAGTTCCAAAAACCAGACTTTTCAAAGAAGGGCCGTGGGTGGCAACATGTGGTTTGTTTCTTGAACCCGCGTCTTACTTGATTGTTTGGAAAAATAATGGTAATTTCCACAAAAATATGGACAAAATGGCTAAAAATATCTTACAACAAAAGTTAACATTATCTGATGTTACAACTTCCAAAAAATGATCAAAAAGTGGTCAAAATAATTTTACTACCTCCCGTTGTTACACCGGACATTTGACAAACAAAAAGCCACCCCCCCCACCACTCCCTACCGTGTGTTCTTAGTGTGTTAAATTAATGGGAGGGTCTAAAAATTACCAAGTTAATTTAAACAATTCTAAATGTAAAATTATAGATCTTGGTTTCAAAGTAACTTGCATATATTCTGTTTTTTAGAGACTAGAGAACTAAATGGAATTTGTGATTATTTATTTACTTATTTATTTATTTTTTACATAAATAGCCTCAACAATCTGTATTGACATTTTCATAAGCTATATACCGTAGCTCTCCAATCGTTCTCTTCCAGCGCTTGTCATTTTGTCTTTGCATAAAAAAGTTTCAGACCCTATCAAATAAATGACCCAGTTATGCTTCTTTGCAAATAACAAAATAAATGCTTGGCTGCAAATAAAATAATCTATTTTAATACCATTCAATACTGATGCTGAATGTAGCCTTGTTCTGCGTTTTTCTCATAAAACAAAATACGAAGTTAACAGCAGGCCATTTTTTTTCCTTTTTTTTAGTAAAACCAAGTACATCGATGAAGAGATAGTAGCTGGCATGTGTGGTTTACTTGATTTTAAATGTGTGTAATTTTAGGTTCTTATTACAATATACTGGCTGGGTCGCAAGGCTCAACTTGACACTTTCTACAGTGGTCCTCAGCTTAATTTCAAGGCTTTTGAGGGGCTGTTAGGGTTGGCCTTGTCCAAGGTAAGTTGCTTGTTAAACAGTGGGGTGTTATCTATTTTTTTTTCACACCTGATCTATTGTGAACTTGTGTTTTTTTTTTTTTTTTTTTTAAACAGGCTCTTGAAGAAGGCAGTTATTCATTTGTGAAAGATGGGGGTTACAAGGAGTGCCACTACACAGAGGGAGAGGAAAGTCTGCAAACAGGACAGAGTTATGATAGAGGCAGTTCAATGGATGGCTTTGAGTGTGTGGACCGCCGAGCTGTCCGTCTAAATGAGGAAGGCATGTATTTGTACCTTTATGTCCTCTACAATAGTTATCTCATTAGAGATTCCATCAACTGAAATATATTCATAGTTTGGAGAGGATTTCATAAATGCATAATTTAAACAGGACAAGGGGCTTTTTGTTTTTCCCCAAAGAAGCTGTTTGTCCATGTTGGTGCAACATGGACAAATGGCAACATTTTTTTTCTTATTTTCTATGAAGTTTTCCAAGATATTAACATTTCAATGTATATTTTTTTAAAAAAGATCTACAGTAAGTGTTTACACTTCTAATTATCCATCTGCTATCTTTGGTATAAAAAATGTCTGCATGTGGCTGTGCCTGGCTGGATGCACGTCAGTGTTGCATTGTGACAAGTTCCACACTCTGGTGATGAAAGTTTGTGCAATGGGAGGGAGTATAATTTTTGATTATTGCATCCCAGAGGCTGTGTGAACACAGTCCTGCAAAGATTTCCCTCTACTACTTGAACTGCAACCTGTTTTTGTTTTCTTCACCAAACCTTTTGACATCAGTTTTTCTTAGCTATTTTTCCTGTTGGCTAATTTTCTTGTGTATGAAATCTCCAGGTTTTGAAAGTGACGCTGAGGCAGAGCAGGTGTACAAGATGGACAGTGCAAAGGTTTCGAGCCAACAGAACAAAGGACATAGTCCAGCACCGCTTCGTAGAAAACAGGGACGGGAGGAGAGAGCAGTGGGCCATACGAGTCAACTCCCAAGGTAAAGTCAATGTGTTGGCTGCTTTTAACAGAAAGTTCACACACTACTACAAACTTGCTTATCTACAGCCGGCCTTGCAAAAAACGAACAGCCTGCAGTTATTTGCATTCCTCTTCACTGTCAATACTGGATTTTTTTTTACTGCGTATTTAAACTTGTTGGTTACAGAGTAGGATTTTGACTGGTGCAACAATTGAAATGTTATGTGGCGATTTGATATTTTTGTAGTGCGTGGTAATTAAGTCTTCATACTAGTTTGGTACTGTTGAAAAGTATATTTTGTCAGTAAAGGTGCTCAGTAAGAGATGGGTAAACGTGTAGTTTTTAAATGTTTTAAATCTTTTTCATTTTTAGGAATGGACAATATATCTGCATTAACATTAGTATTGGTTCAATAAATCAGACTGGACAGATATGAAAAACAAACTTTATTTCTGTCTTGTTTGTGTATGGGTATTGGGAAGAGAGCAGGATGGCCATATGGTATTTCTTTGAGCATGTGATGGTGATGCAGCAGTGAATCTGTGATTTTAACAGAAGTGGTCAGTTCTTATTTATTTATTTGTTTTATAATGTCGACAGGAAATTAGTGGTCATTTGCCGTAACAATACTAACCCAACTTTTAAAAACTGTGTATCCCCACACGTTTTTTTTTTTAAGTTGCGATGTCCCCTTTGTTCAGACGTTATATTGACTAAATGGAAGAATTCACTGACCCATGGCCTATACTCTTGTTGGGTTTCAAGGATTTGGCAGTGTTCACTTTTTAAAGTTTCAATGGCTTTCTTTTTAATGATTATTCAAATGATCTAGTGGGATATTTGCATGAAGTTTTCTACTTCTTGGAGCAGTCTCACATGTGCTAAGCAATTGTTTAGCACATTGCTGGATCAGTAGCATATATAGCCTATATAACCAGTGCTTTTCCTTTGTGTTGATTACAATGTGCTGGCAAAAACTTAACCTGATTTAAGCTTAAGGTGAACTATCTGTGGCTGCATGTATTCCTGTTAAAATGACAGGATATATTAATTAATGTAAATAGTTTTCCTGTTAAAACTTGGAAAACATTGAATGCGCTGAGTATTATTTTGTGCGTATTGCAGATCCCTAACAGACGTTTGCCATCTTACCAATAGGAAGTTTGCCATTATGGGTAACATTTTTGATCTTAACCCCGTTTTGACCGTTTCTAGCCTCTGCATTGAATCAAACTCCAA
Source organism: Fundulus diaphanus (assembly GCA_037039145.1). NCBI lineage: Eukaryota > Metazoa > Chordata > Actinopteri > Cyprinodontiformes > Fundulidae > Fundulus > Fundulus diaphanus. Next base: position 32,231,335 of record CM073122.1, on the reverse strand, counting down.
GAGGATTTAACTAATTGGCTTCAAATGTTGTAAGTTCCCTACAAAGGAAGTCAAAGACACAAAGCCTTCTGTGATTGGACCACATCTGATCACCAAAATATCTCAATGGTCAAATTCTGACATCACCTAAGCCCCACCCTTTGAGAACAGGATGTCTGTTTTACTTTGAAAAGTTTCATATATGGCCCCTTTGACCTTATCAACACAAAACTTTGTGCAGTGACAAAAGACAAATTGTTGTAACTCTGTATTAAGTAGTGAGACTTCAGGCCAGAGGGTGTGGCTGTGGTGGTGTGGTAAAATCCAATGTTACACCATGGCCATATGTTTGGCTCTAAATTCCACATGTATCATCTAAACTGCACCACAATGAATATGATAGATCTGCTCCAAGCCAAATTTTGACCAAGCGTTAAGAAGTTTGGTACATGTGTGTAGTGTGCCCAACTTTGTCGTCACAGACCAGCACTCAAGACATTCACAAGATAATTTGCTGCCTTCACTTTAGTTCTGGCCTCTTGGAACAGGGAGGGACTTGTTTCACTGATGGATGTCCTCCTTTTACTCATAAGTTTCAAGCTGTGTCTGACACAAAACAAGGTGATGCTAAAGCCTACTCTGGATTTAACATCACATTGTGTACAATGTATGTATGGCAAAATAAAATAGCTAATGCCCCCAATAATTCTGATTTATGAAACCATGCACACGCTCACCAGCACCCAATTTTCCTTTATAGATAACAGCTGTACCTGAACGTTTGCGTACCAGGTTCTGCCCTCTGCATGCCCAGATACCCCACCCCCAAGCATAGGTTAGAGGTCTGTTAATCTGTGGTAAACGTCACCCTGGTAGTCATCTGGGAGAGTAATGTGATGTTGGACAACCCCCAATAAAAGTGTTGTGGACTTCTAAGAATAAGAGAGTTTATGGGCATTCTCTCTTTTAATTAAAAGATCCTCTATATATAGTTGTCACCAGTGCAAGCATGAATAACACTATTGGAAAAAGAACAAACATTTAAAAACCACAGATACCAACTTTTGCAGGGAAATTTATGTATGCAAGTTTCAAGCCCCATTTTGTGTGGGTGCGCAAGCTTTACAAATGAGGCCCCTAAACAGTAACTGTTGGCTGGACCCTGTAGGTGAGGTGACAAATTTTGATGTCTCACCATTGGCATACAGCTGGCTCTAAATCACACATGCATGACCCGATTTGCTCCAAATTGTATGGTTGTCTGATTACTTTTGTCAACCTTCAGATGTCTCAAATCGATTACGTTGGAATTTGAATCAACCCTAACCCCCTAGAATATATCTAACAGCTACATCTCCTTGATGCATTATCAGATCCATACCAAAATTTCCTTGGAGATGACTGTCTAATACATTGGTGCGGTAATTTGAACACATTGCTTAGGCCCTGCCCACTGAGAAGTCATTTTTTTTTATGTTTATCTAATAACAGATAATGGTTTTAAGACATTTTCAAAGTACTACAGGAAGTCTTCTATAATGCTCCATCACCAAACAGGAAGTGTCTACAGCTTGCATCAGGTCGGATTTTGCCTAGTGGCAACTTGCTGAAGTGGCGCTGAGGTGTGAGGGACGTTCAGCATTGACCCCTCGGTCACCAGTCAGAGATGACATAAAACTGGGATGTTTTGATTACTAGATGTTGCCACTAAACTCTTTTGTAATTAATCAATTTTTCTTTAAAACCTGCTGTGTAAAACTGAGCTTTCTGTAGCTAGCATCACCCAACTAAAACTCCCAAGAACTCTTGGTGAATGTTAATTCAATTCAATTCAATTCAATTCAATTCAATTTTATTTATATAGCGCCAAATCATGAAACATGTCATCTCAAGGCACTTTACAAAATCAAGTTCAATCATATTATACAGATTGGGTCAGATTATACAATGTTAAAGTCTAACGTTTCCGTTTAGACTTTTGCCTGCTGACGCTACCTTTTTAATAATATGGAGTGAATTTGGGAAGACTCCCAGCAGTGATCAGCCTTGGGTGTGTTACTCTTTACCACAGCATTGTAGATACCATATTGTCCCATCAACCACACTTCACTGGGTCTCCTGCTGAGAGCGACACTGAAGAAGTTTCTCTTCAAGCTCAAAACGAGGATGACTCTGAAGATAATTATAGCGAGGCCGACCCCATCCTTGATGATTTGTATTTGCGACGACTGAAACAGACTTTACATTGGACCTCCTCCAATCCCAATTATGACCGCTTCTTGCCTCGATACTGGACACCTGAAGAGGAGACTCGTGTTCATAGGATCCACCTTGGCTCCCAGAAGCGGCCCTGGTATCGTAAAATGCTTGGCCTTAGGTCTGTCTTTTATTAAATTAATACAACACTAAGCTTTAGCAGTACTGAGCTGTTGCTAAAGTGCTTGAAAAGTATGCTTAACCTTTGAGCTTCAGATGTTTGTGTTACAACTACATACTCCAGTGTATTTTATTGCGATGTTTTACAACAGACAGCACTAAGTTTCAATTGATTGCGAAATGCAAAAAAAAAAAAGTTTGGTTTAAATAAAAGCTGAAAAGTGGGCTGGGCATATGCATTCCACCCTTTTTACTTTCATATTCTATAAACGCTGATCTAACCATTTGCTTTAAAAAATCAGAATTGTCTTTGTCATTGTGCATACACTCATTCCTATACTTTGTGAAATTTAGTTGGAGCATCAGGGGTTTCACAGCATAAAGGAGTAAAAACAAGAACTTTTTTTTTTTTGGAGGCAGAATTGGAGAAATGGTGAACTAAATGATGGAAGTTATGGATTTGATGGCTCAATCCAGAAACTCCGAGAGGGGGAGGGTCCCATGTTCGGAAGCTTCAGTACCTGCTTGTTTGGGATTGCAATGTTGAAAGCTGAACTGAATTCTATCACAATGCAGAGGGACACTTTTTTTTTTTTTTTTTTTTTTTTTTTTTTACAAAATATGGTCAAAATGGATGGAGCACATCAAGCCTGTTAGATCTGACCTTTTGTAAACCCTGCTCTCATATAGTTTGATTTAGTAATTTGAAAAGTGATGTCAATGACTGGAAGGATTTTCTGGCTACCATCGCTAATCTCACCCAAGTCCTTGTGTGACAAGGTAATGTAATACAAGTAAGCTATATAACTTGATTTCTCAATAAAAAAAATGTATATGAAAAAAGCTGAACTGAAGTAGACAAATGGTGTCCTAACAAAGGATAGGCTGCGGCAGATGGGATGGGGCTGTGTGAAGAGTTGGTGATACATCCTCAGTTGATCTGCTCCCCGTGTAGGGGAACTGCACAGCGTTTAGACCTATAGGGATGGAGTCCTTGATGTATTTTAAGGACCTTCATGATTAACTGTGCCAAGCTAATATGGTGGTAATCGTTGTGGCAGGTTGTCACTGATTACTTACATTACTTATTATTATTATTATTATTAAGTCTCCTAATTGGTGACTACAGTACATTTGTAAGTCAATCTCATAAACACAACTGTTCTGTGAAGACCTTAGATCAGGGGTCACTAATTAAAAATCAGCGGGGTCCGAATAAAGAAAATCAACAACCAGTAAAGGTCCGGAAATTTTTTTTATTACAATCCGTTACTTTAAACAGTATTTAACACTGAAATAAAATGTTTATGCATCCACCTTATACATTGACTTTTTAAACAAAAAAATAACATAAAAATAGAACGTTTTTCTATTTTAAAATCCAAAGTGCTTTTTGAAATAGAGAACCAGAATCTTTCACAGTTTGGTATATAGACAATTTCTTGACTTTCACATCTTTTATTAAACAACTGAACTTTTTTTAATTTCTTTTTTATGGCTTAATGAGAAAAGTGAGCTTTAGGCTGCCCTGCAAGGATTTTACACCTGGTTTTGATTGGCAACAAAGCCAACCTCAACATATCAAGGTGCTCATTCGTTCTGCGCCTTTAAATCAGCTATTTTCTCCGTATGTATGAGCAAGCAGATATGTTTGGGAACGCTCCGGAGGGCTTTGCCATATTAACAAGAGAAGCGGCGCAAGAAAACATTTTCTCGCAAGCCCATATATTCCCGGGGCGTGGACATCATGCCGCATTAGTTGGCTCACTTGCTTAGTGTGCAAAGTCAACTAAATCTGGTACTTTTAAAATATCCATTGAACATTTCTGTATCTCTGCCACCTTTCAGCTTTAGACCCTTTTTTTTTTTTTTTTTTTTTTTAACTCTTTCCGAATCGAACCCAGTCAAATGCGGGACATCGTTTCACAGTCCGACTCTTCTTCTTTAAGGGACATGCTAAATTAGCCTGAGCTAGCGCGTTACTCTGTGTTTAAATAAAACATAATAGCGAATCACGAGGAGATCCCTGGTTGGTCGCCGCGTTTATCAGCGAGGGAATAAAAGCTGACAGACGACATGGCCACAAGTGGAAATAATTCATTGATTAACTGCAGGAGTAGATTGACACGCTTACCGAGGGAAGTCGTTGTCAGCTGTTTTATCTGCTGAACTTTCTGACCTGCTGGTTTGCATAAATCCAAAGAAAACCTTTGACCACCGCTACTTTCATTCATACCATCTGTGGCCAGTTTAAAATGCTCTCCCAAAAGTTAAAATGATGAACACCGATAAACCTCAGACTGGCAATGTCCGCTTTGGAAAGACCCGCCCTACTCTCTTTCTGATTGGCTAATGTCCCGCCTCTGCCAGGTTTGATTGGTTGAGAGCAGCTTCTGATTATAACCTTGAATAAAAAGTCTAGACGGGAGTTTTTGTGCGCAATTTCCAAATGACGGAAAGCCGTCGCAGCGACGGAGAACTTTAACTCCTGAGTTAGACACTGTCGTTGGACAACATGCAGTAATATATAAATGTTTTAAATCAGGTTGGGTCCGGATTAGCCAGCAGTTGGATCCGGACCCTGGTCCGCTAATCCGTGACCTCTGCCTTAGAGTGTTGTTTTATAGAACAATGAACCAAAAGCAACACAACGAACAAAGCAGACAGGCCAGAGTATGAAATGCAGTGTGATGCAAGATAAAACGGTGCATCACCCTGGAGGCTAATCATACCATTGGTATGATGAGACATGGTTGGGACAGTATCATGCTATGTTGATGCTTAACTTGCACAGGGACACAAAAGCTAGTCAAATTTGAAAGATAAATGGCACTAAATGTAGAACCTGGAAGATAAAATCTAGGTTGCAAAAGGCTTGAAAATGTCCAGACCTAAATTCAGTTCAGTCTGATTTTGATGATCTGGTGCACTCCACCAATCTTAACATGAGCTATTTTTTTCAAGGAGTTGGAAACTGGTAGGGACACAAACCCAATCAACATGCAGCTGTAATTGCAGTGATCAAAAAAATAAATTAAAAAAGCTAGGTCATTTGCCATCCATTTAACAATTACTACTCTGTTGATCTATCACAAAATCCTAATAAAATACAGTGACGTTTGTTGTGACAAATGTGGAAAAATATATTTTGGCAAGGGACTGTAGTCGTTTGCTTTAATAGTTGCATTGCTTTAACAAATAAGAAAATGTTGCCTTTGAAGGGTTTTGGGTTAAATTCATCTGTATTGGTAAGCATTAAGATGCATTTAACCCTTTTAATGCTAAAATAACACTTAGACAGCAAAATGTTTTGCTATAGTTGTACAGAAATGGAAGTCAGCTAAACTTTGCCACAAAAACATAAACTGCCATTTTCCCAAGCGCATGCATGTAGCAATTAACGTATTGCAAGAATGTGTATATAACCCAAAATGGCTGTATTCTGTAAATTACCTTATTTTTTGACTTTTTTTTCTCCTACGATTAATTAGTTTTAAACTTGTTTCATGCAACTTCTTTTGTGTCTTTAATTGTAGCCAGAAAGCTTTGGCTGTTTTTGCTGAAGAGTTGGACAACACTTCCCGGCGTCTGACACCTGCTATGGTGCAAGATGGCTCTGCCACTTCTGGAAAGCCTCCAAACGAGATTGAAGACAAACTTTCTAAACCTGAGCTTTGACTCTGATTCACACCCACATTTCTAATTGCACACTACATGGAACATCTGCCTTCAGCTTTGATATACTATGCCCTAATTGTAGCATCTCTTATATAGCACATTACTGACAGTCTTGGTTCTGATAACATTTAGGTTGTGATTGTATTGTGCTGTGTTTTGTGACGTAATGAAATTTTGGAACTTTCCATTTATGGTGCTGATAATGTAAGGATGTTTTTACTAGCACATTGATGACTGACTCATTTGTTAGCAATTACTAAACATGACGCATGCATTGCTTCATCGTGGTAGCCATAATAGAAACATGTTAAAACTAACAGCTTTCTGTCAGCACTGTTTTCCAGATTGCTATTGGGTGACATAGGTGTGGAAATAAATTGTCACTGTGGGCTAATGACCTGTCAGACTAATTCATATCTGCACAATATGTTAAACCGGTTCATTTTGCCATCGTTTCTGTCTTCAAATTCATTTGCATTTAAAACCAGTGGTGTTGTGGTGTGTACAACTTATTCCTCTTAGCCTTTTGTCAATAATGGTTTCATTTGAGGTTAAAACAGCCTCAGATCTGGGTGCAAATTAGTATTCATTAATATTTTTTTCTGGTTCTGTAGAGCATATCAAACCCAAATCAGGCCTGAGACACCAGTTCAGGTCAACCCTGGCTGGATTTGGTGAGTCAAAATTGTACTTGGATTGGAGCAAACCTGTCCCATTTTCAGCTTTTTGTTGCTGCTTCATTCGGGTATGTTTTTGTCTATTTGTGCTTTGCAATGAGAACTTGGTTGCAAACCTTATTTGGCCCTTCTTACAATGGAGTGCTGAGTTTACATCCCTCCTGTTAATTTTCTGGACAGAGGATTGACAGCAGGATTTATGCCAGACTTCAGCATTGTTTGTAATCAGTCTCTTTTCCTCCCCTCAACTTGTGCTGCTGTTGTGATTACGCCACCTGCTAAATGCTGCTGTAACTTATTTAGAGCTCACATCTGACATCCTCCATTGCTTACGGACATGCTATACATAATAACAGCCATAACTTGTTACTGTACAAGTTATGGCTGTTATGCAGAAAGCAACATCTGTTTAAGTGCCCGCAGTATTTGACTGGCATGCTACTCCCCCGCTTGCACTTTGCTACCCATTTGTTGTGTTTGTATGCTCAACATGCTTTTACAACTGGCATAGCGACGATCTGTTGTCATTAAGTGCTGCTGTCAAATATGCTGGTCATGCTCATGCTTATTGTTGTGTAAGAAATCGGAATCATTCTTGCTCTGCTGCATCGTGTTAGTCACTTTTTATTCAGTAGTAAACCTGTTAATATAATTCAGTGGTCCAGAAAAGTGCAAAAACATTCAAATGTGTCTCAAGTATGTATTTTCTCAAATATTTTAGCTGTTCATGGTCAGAACCACAACCAATATTGTTTTCTGTCATCAATATTTCAGTATCCTTTCTCTTTTTGTCTCTCTGAACCAGGAGCAAATCCCTCAGTGACATCCCTATGGTGTATCCTGTGCGTAAAGTTTCAAATGGAAATGCCATTTCTGATAAAGGCCAAGACTCCAACCTGCCGAGGGACTGGAATCAAGAGATTGAAAGGAAGTATAGCGTAGCTGCCAGGGACAGTGAAGCTCAGTGGCAGGATGTAAGTCAATTTTGACAGCGTCTCATTTTTAATTCTATATTAGCCTTTTTTTTTTTCATTGCAGTGTAGTTTTTGTCTTTTCATCACACTGGATAAATAGAACTTCAGACTTTTAAATGGTTGGATGGATGTAAAACATCTGAATACTTCTCAACAAAGACTTGTCAACATATTCAGACACAAACTTATGTGGCTTTGCCCAAAATCAATGGGTTAAACATTGAGGTTTTTCATGAAATACTGGTCACCAAAAATTTTAGTTGAATGCAAGCAGCAAATGTGGTATTTGACTTGTTTGTTTGCTTCAGGACTTGACCAGGTGGAAGAATCGACGCAGGAGCACAAAGTCTGAACTGTATAGGAGGTCACTTGAAAGGGAGCATATCTTCAAACAGACGACCAATGGGTCTGTGACAAATTATGAAGCTGATGAAGCACCAGGAGGGCCCATAAAGAGGTATGTGAACACCTCATACAGTAGGCAACTTTGTCTAAATGGCAAATTCTATTGCAACTGAAATGAGCTTTATGTAAATTCAAATGTAATTCCACACTTTGTCATTTTTATTTATTTCAGAGACCAGTCATCATGGTGGCACAGTTCTTCTCCCAGACCTTACTCTGTTTCTCCAGCCAAACCTCTGAGCTCTAATCTCAGACCACATACTCGAGGTCATTTGACCAGCAGCTATGCCACTGAAGCCCCGTTCAGCTCCCAAAGCCATTCTCAGGTGAGATTAGAGATCTCCTATTTTTAATTTTGATCATAACAAATTCCTGTTTCTTCATTTATTGTAATTCTTTGACTTAACATAAGTGGGTTTTAAGTAAAACCAGTTAAAATATGTAGCCTGTTTCAACATGTCTATGCAGGGGTCTCAACTTGGAGCCAAGCCTGATTCTGGTGGGTCCATCATGGGAGAGGAGCCCTACTTTGCTTCTTTGGCATCAGGTGGAAAAGGAGGAGTTACTACACCTTCTCCACACCAAGCTTTCACCTCTCAGACCCAAGTAAAAGCCATGGGCAGCCAGTTTACCTTTAATTCCACATCTGGACAGGCACAATCGCTAAGTGTTTTGCCAAACCACATCTCCTCACCTGTTAAACTTGCACAGCCAGACCAGTTTGGTACTGAAGAAGCCAATTGGAGCAACAATTCGGCTTCATATCTATTCAGCTTTGATCCGAAAGAGAAAACCTTTTCTCCAAATGCAGTTGGTCAGTCAGGAGTTGATGTAACTGAGGTTTCTGGATCTGATTGGTCAAATCCTCTAACCCCAAAAGCATACCTGGATTCAACTCAAGATGGAGCTGCCTATCAGCAGGAGTCTGCAGGGATCTCAAAGTCTTTGTCCAGAAATACAGCATGGTCCAGCTCTGCCAGCCTTCCTCGTGGGTACCGTCGGTCTGAGGGATCCACTCGTCTCTCTTCCGCAGTCACAGCCAGACCATTTGAGGCAAAGCCAAGCAGAATGTCCTCACTACCAAGACAATACAGTGTAAGTTTACTGTTTAAAAAAAAAAAGAAACTAATACCTCTGTACTAGACTGATTTATGGGTGTTTCATATTAAATAGATAACTGCCTTAAAAAAAGCTATTGATTGAGCCCCATTTATATAAACCATCTTCAACCCTGGTACTCGGGTCCCACTGTCCTGCATGTTTTACCATCTGTATGAGACCATCTGGATGCATGAACGGATCCTGCATGCATCCAGTTTGGATTGCTGCGTGGCACATTTTGTAAGTGAAGGATGAAGCGTACAAGGAACATAATCAGTGTGAAGTCGGCCTTAGATATCTCTGCTCCACCACACCTGAATCAAATGTTTGCATGACCTCCTCAGCAGCCACCAAGGGCCCCAGAGACTTGTACATCATCCATTTACTTGAATTGGGTGTCTGGAGGCAGGGAAGCACCTAAAACATGCAGGACAGTGGGTCTTGAGGACCAAGGTTGATTTTAAAAAAAAACACAAAAACAAAAAAAACTCAAAATTAAACAATAGTTTGGTCAATTATATTTGTGACAGTGTTTCTTGGCATTAACTTTTAAGCCTGTTTATTTCCCCTGGTCCACATTTGTAAGAAAATGCCATTTGTAGGTTTAGTAGCAGAGTTAAGTATGTGGGTTGTGCCCATGAAAAACCTGCCAATTCCTCTTAATGCCAAACAGCTTTTGTTGGAGGCAGTGTGATGGTTTGGGGCGGCATCTTCCCATTGGAAGAAATTAGGCTTTTCATCATTGTAGGGAAACATAATGCAGAGAGAAAGCAAGATGTGATTCTGCAACAGATGGCAATCTCACATCTCCACTCTAATGGGCCACACTCTATTATCTACCAAGATATTAATAGTGCTTTCCATTTGTCCTCAGTGGTCGGAATTTAATTGGAACTGCCCCTAAAGTCGACATTACGAGTCAGAAAACTCGGTGCATCAGGATGGTACCCGACTTCTGTTTTCATAATGGCTGCTTTGATTGTTTATAGCAGCTCTCGAGTATTTATGTAAAATTTAGTCAGTCGTACAGGTGCTACCTTTTTAGGGTTAATCAGACGGGATATTTCAGCTGTGTTTATTTGCACAAAATACCGCCTAGAAGAGTTATTGTAATTATTGTTGTAATAATGCGCGCTTTCATGTCCCCCCCTAACCTGACAACAGCCAGCTGTATGTCGCACCGCCTAGCTCCACTGACATACATCTGGGACACCGCCGATAGAGAATGATTTCTCCAACCAATTTTATGGTCTGGCCAATCAGGACGCAGGGCTGGAGTTTCATAGATGTGACGTAGTGGAGACGCGACCATGACGTGAGACTGTTTTGATAGCAATGGCGGCTCGTCGAGGAAGCAAGCGTTAACATTGATGCTGCTATTTCTTCCGTGTTGTCCAATCTACCTAATATTGTTTCATTAAAAGAACATCAGAGAACGCCTCTGAAGGCTTTTGTTGGTGGAAACCATGTTTTCGCCCTTCTCCCGACCGGATTTGGCAAGTTTTGTTTTCCGGGGCGCGTCCACAGCGGACGCGGAAGCGCCCCGGAGCGTTTAGCGGTTAGCGCTAACTATGTTAGGAGGCCTATAGTCCTCAACGCGGTCGCCCCGGAATCGACTCCGACCCGCGGCGCTTTGCCGCCTGTCTTCCCCCCTCTTCCTGTCAGCTCACTGTCAATAAAACGCATGCCACTAGAGCCGCAAACACATTATTATTATTATTTTTTTTTTTTTCTGCGTCGCTATCATCAGCGTCACAGGTTAGCTTCGGTGTGAGTGGTTGAAATAGCACGTCAATAAAGATGACAGACAAGTGGCTTATCCAATCATATGCAAGAATTTTTGATAAGGCCCAGCCTTCTGTAAAGGCAATTCCTATGGCGGTGTCCCAGATGTATGTGAGTGGAGCTAGGCGGAGCGACATACAGCTGGCTGTTGTCAGGTTAGTCCCCCCCCCCACGACGAGGGAAATTGGAACGCGAAGACGCGGACATGACGTAATTTGCGACTTGTTTGTGCTTACTGCCAAGGCAAAGGGAACGCACCATAATACTGGCCCCCTGAGAGTGGGATTTAACACATGCCATTTCCAAAATTTGGGAAGGGGAGAGGATGAAATGACCTGCCTGCAGTCCTAACCTAAACTCACAAAACACGAGGGATCTGCTTGAGTGAACTATCAAGTGACATACACAACCGCCCTAGCTATCTTTTGACAAACGTGGGCTGAAAATCTTGGATGCTATCCCTCAAGTGTGTGATGAACCTGGTGACTAGGATGAGCATAAAGGCCTTTGTGCTTGTGTATGACTGTGCAACCCACAACAGATGCTGCTTGTTTATTGCATAAATAAATTGTTACATTGCCACAGTTTTGGTTCTTCAATCCTCCTGTCTAGTAAAGAAACCAAACGAGTCAGTTGCAGAATAAGCTGTTTGACATTGGCAAAGAGAATTTGGCAAATAGATTTCAGCCAATAGATTTCTTTCATACAGGGAACGTATCCCCTTGAGTCTTGGGATGCCGTTCCCAAATACCTTTCACTAAATGTTGTTGTTTTTTTTTTTTAATCTAACATGCAAAGTTGGACATTACAGAATGGCATACTACTACAGAAGATGTATGAGAACGGAACTCTTCTTTAAATTAGTTAAAGTTGGTTTTGCGACAGCAATTTGTGTGCTTGTCTCTGCTATCACTCATGGTGCCTCTAGTATTAATTGCCATCATAAATTAAGAGAAAAACCTGCCAAGTTCATTAGAAAGCCTGAAAATTATACTTTGGCCACATTGATAATGCCTTTCTCTTTTTACATATTTAAAGCTGCTGTGCAGTAATCCAATCCAATATACCTGATTCTTTGTGTGATCATGTTTTTCATCTCTAGGCTGATGATTGTCAGAGTTTGATGTTTAACACTCAGGAGTCACATCCTTCGTCCACCAAACCATCTCTTAAAAGACAGACTGCGGCGGCTCATCTGAGGGGTCAGTATCAGGCCTCAGTTAGGCAGAAGAAAGCCAACCAGGTGAGGCAGAATGCTACAGGACAGAAGGAGGAAGTGAATGGTCGGCCCTCCACCCAGATGCATCCTCAGCCTTATACAAAGCAGCAGTCTTGCCACAGCAAAAGCTTTGCTCTTGGATATAATGCAAGTCCTGACCTCTCAAAGGTATGTTCTATTATGTTGGCAAAAACTAAAATGTATTTGTGTACACAATCGTCGCCATCTGTACGGCGGACTTCAAATATAAAATTTTCTAATTTTCCTATTCATCTGGGAGGAAAGTATAGCGTACAACTATTGAGGGGAAAAAATAAACTTGATCAGTTACATAATTCACTGAAGTATTTTTGTGTTCAGTTTGAAAAGTTGAACAGTTACAAAGGGGGATGGGTATTGCATTCGGTACTTTTATAGGCACCAACTGTATCCCGTTGGTACTACTGGGTCCCGGTTCACGTGAAATCTAACGATGCCGTGTTTCGGTACCTGAACGCATCACTGTGATACTGAGGGAGTGGAAGAGTGGGGGATTTTCCATGCTGAACATGAACAGTGTTGCATTCACAACAGCGTAATGATGTTAGTAGCTGCTGGCTCAGTCAACAAAGCATGGCTGGAAAGTATGGCTCCGCGTTTCAAAATGCACTGCAGATTACACTCGCTGCGATGTTTGTGAGGCAAAGTACAATGCCTTTTAATCTGAGGATGCACCTGGTCACTGCTGCCAATTTAGCAAATTTCTCGCTATATTTAGCGCCTTTTTTAGACCCATCCAGCAACCTCTCTCCAAAAAAGCGACTAGCGAAAAATCTAGCGACTTCTTTATTGGTGACTTCCTGAAAAGTAACGCTCGTTCTGGAGTTATTGTCTTGGGAAAGCGGCGAGTGCTGCTGTGAGACCGTTCCAACGTCTCCAAGCCCTGCCTTTGTCTGATTGACCTATGCTGCCTTTTTGCCGCCACTCACTGCAACAGAGTGGTACTGCAGCTCTCCTCACAACTTCACCACTCGTCATAACCCATTTTACATAAATGGCTCTTCGCAAATGGAAACACAAAAAGCCCAAGCCCTTTAAATCCTTGAGTTGGTAATGGAAAAGTGGCTATTCTTCAGAGCCTGGACACGGCCACCTGTGGAGTTGCTTGTAAAAAATATTTTGACTCCTCTTGTTGTTTACACACTTTTGAACGGCTCTTTATTGCCTCTTGTTGTCACTATCCTTGGATTTATAAATTATCATCCATAAAATATTTAAAATTTAACTGAATTAGTTCTTTTTAAAATATTTTTATATATTTACTATAAAAATGTTTTTTAAACAATCTTTAGACATTCAAGCTATATATCGGCTTTACACGGCCACATTCTCGCCTGAAATCAATCTAAAAGTTAATTTTGTGTCAAGGAAAGTGTAATGTACATGCCTTTACTAACTTTAGTGCAGGGGTCAACATGTTGCCAGCGGGCACCAAACAGCCCCCGGGGACCACATGTGGTGCCCACAAGGCTGTTCAAAGGTCAGTACTGGTAGTCCTTCGTATGACACAACACCAATGAAATAGCTCAGTTTCAAGAAGGTTGGTGACCCCTGCTTTAGTGCCTTAGTTGTTCAGCCAATACTGCATCAGCTGCAGCCCTGTAAGAGGGTCATGTGATGGGTGCTCTTTGCTCACAAGGAACTGACGCTATACTGCCCTCTGCTGCAGCCTTAGTGAACTGCTTGTGACTACCACTGAAAGTGAAACTTTGAGATAACAGCAATGTTTATATATTTTTAAACGATGCGTTGACGCAGGAATTTTTGCATCGACAATTTTTATTTATTTTTGTCTCTCTGTTCTGTCTTGTCTAACACCCATTCAGCTGTGGCAGATGGCTTTTCACACTGAGCCAGGTTCTGCTGGAGGTTTCTTCCTGTTAAAGGGACTTTTCCTCTCCACTGTTGCTACATGCATGCTCTGTATGACTGATTGCTGCAAAGTCAATGGCAGAATGCAAGCCACTGGCCACTTTGGCTACACGTTCTTTCTTCAGTGAATGCTGCAAGGCAATGACTCAGTGCAAGCTGCTGGGTTTCCTTAGAACATTTTTAACATTTTTTGGTCTATATGATTTGATTGAATTGACTTTGTAAAGTGCCTTAAGATTACAAGTGTTGTGAATTTGCACTATATAAAAAAGTTAATACCCAAATAAAATTGTGCTTGCTATTGCAGTATGACGTATCAAACAATGCATCCAAAATAATTTTGAAAACAAGCTTTGAGATTGAGGTTTAAATTTTGGAGAGAGAAATTGTTAGTAATTTCTGAAATTTAAATAAATTGCATAATGTGTAAAGGAAGCACAAAGAGTTTGCCTTTTTTTTCCTTTGAAGTTTTAAAGGTGGAAAAAAAGAGGCCTGAGTAATTGTCAACTAGGCAATAGCGACTAATTTTCATTTATAATGAAAATGAGTTTCATTCTCATTTAATGCCCAGGCTACGTCTTAATTGATGACAATACTGTGATACAACTTTTATATCACATGCACATTATAATTATGTATATGGAAAGTTAGTAGTATTACTCTGCAGTTAGTTATTGTAGGAATGTACCAAATTAAACCCATGCTTCCTGTAGGGCATCCTAAAATGAATATTGCAGATTATTTTAAATATTTTAATGCTTTCAAACCATAGACAAAAGTTCAATTGACCCTAATAAAATCAGACTGCATTGAAGTCTGTAAAGCCTAAAGGCAGAGTTAATGTGCTCTAATGTCATTTTAACTTTGGCCAGCTGGTGCCACTTTATAAACGACAGCTTTGCCAGTGTGTGTTTTCAAAGAAATGATCTTCAATACTGTTAAAAGTGTGACAGCAGTCTCTTTAATTCATGTTGTGCTTCTTTAACTGTTCTGGTCTAATGGCACCTAAGTGGATAATTATGTCAAACAACTGTTTATCTCGCAGCAGCTTACTTCTATTTTTATTATTTAACACGTTTTAGCCTCTTTAGACATGAATATCTTACATTTATTTTCCCTGCTTTAAGTTGGATTTTAACATCAGTGCAGCAACAAATTGACAGTTTAAGAGGCAGTAATGCCACTTGTGTTTAAATAAAGATGTTTGTAGCTTGTTGCCTTACTTGTATTTAGTGCTTTTACACCCAGAGATGCTGTTTGCTTGTCTTATCCACCCTGGGCAATTTTGTTCATATAGCGTTGAAAAAAACAAAAACGGACAGTGTGACTTTTAGTGCCTTACTGTTCTTTGTTGCCACATGAGCTGCACATATTTTATTAGGCTTATAAAGGGAGTGAAAAAAATCTAGTGAATTATAATTGGCTTACTACCTCTGCTGGACACTTGAAGGAAGCGGATAATCATTAACAAGTTTTGGTTGAGCTGTGCTTTTGTTGGAGCAGTATATTAAACCGCATGGCCATGAATAACGGCTAATTAGGTTGTTAAATTTGTTCAGATGCTTTATTTCGTCATAAAATACTTGGCTTGACTTTAATCTTGTCAAAAGTTTATTTTTATTCTTTTTTGCATAGTATATTTAATGATTCCAAATGAAATATTTTCCTTTCATTATTGGAGTAAATGTTTGCTGAGCAAGCATTTCTGTGTAATTTTTAGCATAAACCAAATTCATGGATCTGGTGCTGAAGAAGCATTTGTAAAAGAAAAGTGTTCAGTGTATCCATTGTACACTCGTAGCAGGTTTCTAATTTCTACCTGGAAGTGCAGGACATTGGATCACAGGGTGTCACGTTTACCTGCGTGTGTGTTTAGGTTGATCACAGTGACATGAGAGTGAGCCTGACTCTAAGACCGAACAGCTTACCAGACTTTGGCTTCCAAACTCGCTGGGACTCCACAGGGGTGAGAATAAAATACATTCAACCAGGTAAGACTTTTTATATTAATCCTGGCTTGTTGACGTTTTACCACTATGACGGTACATTTACAGTTTGAGTCAAATGGTATTAAGATTAGATTTTGTCTTTGAGATGAGGGGAAAGTCATGACAGATTGTACATATAGCTTTTTTCCTTCTCAGCTGCTTTTTACAACCAAAACGTAACACATACCAGCTTTAATCTGATCACAGGCAAGACAAATGTTTACAATGCACTGAGAAATGTTTTTGGGTCAATTTGGGAGGAAAATTTGATATTGCTGGAAGGCTAGACTGTAATGTATATGCATTTTATTTTTTATGTTAAAAATGTCAGACCCTGATCATCAAAGTTTGTTCCAACTCCATGAATAATGGAGATGCAGCACAGGTGTCACTTACTTGTTGCTTTGTAGTTTAGTTTACTTGCCTACTTGTCAAATTAAAGAACTAGCGAGTTGCTTTGACTTTCTTTCTGTTTTATAGAAAAAATCCTCCTTTAAATTGATATGTCTGCAATTTCTGTCATCTCATGTTTTTCTTTTTTTCCTGATTACATCACTCAGGCAGTCCGGCAGAGCACTGCCAGCTGTGTGTGGACGATGAGGTTGTGACGGTTGATGGCGTTGCAGTTGCACGCATGACCTACAGTCAGTGGAAGGATAAAATGGCATCCTCCCTACAAACTGGCAATCTAACCATGGACATTCGCCGTTATGGCGTGGATGGTAATATAATGTGCCAGTAATGGTGATAATGATTTGGTCTCTACAGAAATTTGTAATTATTTGTTTCATTAGATTTTAAAAAGCTTTGTTTTTTTTCAAGCATTTTGTTTGGGTTTTTTTCAGATTGGGGGACAAATAAAGGAAGTCATCCCAACCAGTCAGGACAGAGCAAGCTGACCCTCAATCTCACCTCTGCAGCACCTGTTCTAATAGGTCGCTCCGATCACCATGCCAACAATGCAGCCTCTACAGTACAAGCAGACATACAAGAATCCCAACTTAACGGGCAGACAGATGATGTAAATCTATTCTTACACTCTTTTCAGAATATAGCCTTTAAGCTGTCCTATTATTTGCACTTACTGTGTTCTTTCATCCTCCCAGGTAACTCAAGAAAAGGCCATCGTTGGGGTCTTTTCTGGTAACGCTACCAAGGCCAGACATAAAGGTAGCAGTTATACACAACACTTTTAAATGCAGGCTCCTTTTCCCATATAACTCACTCTTTTTTTCATTCAGAAAATAATGTAACTAGAGAAAATCAGAAAAAGAGGGCAGAGTTTTTCACGCAGAAAGGTAAAACTAATAGTACCAAGGGCTTTGTGCATCACCGCTTGGAAGGCATTTGCTTTGCTTCATTAGCTTCTAAACTTTCTGAACATTTAACTGCTTTTTGTTTACATTGATGGCTACATAGGCAAACATGGGTCTGCTGCTGCTGCTCAAAATCTGAAGCAGGGCAAATAGAGAGTATGTAGAAAAAAATGCTAATGATGTTTGGAATTGAAGAACTTTCATAATGCAGTTTTTTTACATTAAAAGTGTCTTGCAAATTGAAGCAAAATAGTGCTTGTCTTTGCAGAGCACTTGATGTAACCAAACAAACACAGGACCGATGCAACTGGTCCTGTCTTTTTTAATTTAATAATGTGCTACTACAAGTCTGCAAAGCTATACCGTGGTCTGTAATCGACTGCTTTATTTTACAGTTACATATTATATGGGAAAATCAACCATATGTTCATGGCCATATTCTGGTTATGTAAAATGACCATGTGGACATCTGCGGTTGTTGCTTTACCTGACGTTTCTCCTACTATGGCTTCTCTCCTCACGCTTTGCAGGAATCAGCTCATGGGTTTACTTGTGTGGTAAATGTTTGCTCTGTGTTGAGTTTGTGTTTATTTTGAGCAGCTTGCTTGATGCTAAAGTCTGCAAAGCCACCATTTGTTGAGCATCAGCAAGTAAACCAAATGGTTTGGAATTTGTCAGAATGACAGATGAATGCCATTTTGTGTGGTTTTTGTTCTGTGCTTGAACAGTTTCTATTCCGAGTGTTTTCATTGTGCCATCTTCAGGCTGCGGATACATCGGTGTACTGATTCAAAAGCAGCCTTGCTTTCAGGATTCAGTTCCAGTTACCAACAAGTTATTTTACACATTCCTCCTGGTAGAGATGTATATGGAAAACATTTCTTCCAACCATTTTAGACTCCATGTTTTGGCCTCCAGAAGGTACTGCAGCACAAAGCAAAGCTGTTCTGTTTTTATTTTGAATTTGTGTCTTAGATGCAGCCTGAGGGAATAACAAGGGGAATGTGTGCATTGTGAAATATAAATTCAGCTTTCTAAGGTATCCCCAGTCTTTGCATGGTGTCTGCTCAATCTACTGAATATCATGCTGCACTTGCTTTTATCATCTGAAAGAACTGTGGTGTTTTTGCTGATCTATGATCCTCTCACGCAGGAGGATCAGAGTCGGCAATTTCTGACGTAAGTTACTTAAGTCTGGCCATGCAAAAAAATGTAGTTTTGTTGAGTTCATGTGAA
This sequence comes from Fundulus diaphanus, assembly GCA_037039145.1. Classification (NCBI taxonomy): domain Eukaryota; kingdom Metazoa; phylum Chordata; class Actinopteri; order Cyprinodontiformes; family Fundulidae; genus Fundulus; species Fundulus diaphanus. The sequence goes on along the minus strand of CM073122.1, from coordinate 32,212,690 downwards.
CATCCAGATGATTTGAAAATTACACTCTTCTGTTTTGACACTTCCAGATTCAGGTGCCCTCCCTCAACCCATCCTCATCCAGCTGGTCTTGGGACCATGAGGAGGATCGCAGGCGTCAGGAAAAGTGGCAGGAAGAGCAAGAGCGCCTCCTGCAGGTAAATGCTGTAATACAATCACAGGATAACAAAACAAAGAGTCTAGTGTCCGTGTTGAAGAAATGCAGTTCTTTTTGATTTTTATCCTTTAGGAACAATACCGGCGAGATCAAGAGAAGCTGGAGGCAGAGTGGCAAAGGGCACAACAGGATGCAATGGAAAGCGAGATCCTGAGGGTACAGTCCTGATACTCTTTGTAATTGTAGTGTATTCATAAAAAGCAAAATTGTAAACTAGCACTATACCATCACTGAGTCAGAAGGTATGCTAGCTTTACATTCCCATATCCTACAGTTGTGCTTCTTGGAGCTAAAAAAAACAGGTCTCTTGTAAATGAGAACTTATCTCAATGGGATTACATGTTTAAATAAAGGTTTAATAATAATAAAATTAAATGAATATCAAACCTGGTATCTAAATTTGAGAAATATTTTTGACAAGCATATCATTACTATAAGACTCATTATTTATTCAGTTCAGAAAATCTATCTTAATGTACTAATCTATATCAAGATGTTTTCTCAAACTCGTAGGAGAACACGGCTGAGGTGGGCAGCAGCCGTGAGACGTTTGCCACTTCGCAGCTTTATGTCAATGGACTGACGAAGGAAACAAAAGAGAAGCTGAACCTTGGCAGAGAAGATCAGAAAAAGGCAGAACTAAATCAGAATAACATGATTACAGAGAAGGATTGGTAAACAAGATTTATTTCAAGGGGTTTTGGGGTTTCAAAAGTGTATAAAGGACAAACGTTGCATGTTCTAAGATGTGCTTCTTTCTGTCATTGCTGGGTCATCTTGTGCTTTGGCTGGGCCTTTTTATTTGCTCCTAATGCTGAACATCAGGGCTGAGGGCTCCCATGGTTTCGCTCAGCTGTCCCATGCGCACAGGTCTGGACAAGTTTACCCCAGTTTCCACTTAATATTGCACTCTGGCTTTACGCTCCTGCTCCTAAACACAGAATATTTCACTTTAGAAAAAAGAGATAATGCAACTCTCCTGACTTGCTGCGTTTTCTTTTTCTTTAAAGCTGTAAGGGTTGGCTTAATTTGTTTGTGTGAAGATATTTTGAGCATAAATTCGGTGCAGAAAATGCTAAAAAAAAAGTAACAAGTGTGGAGTTGGATTCATAAAAGGCAAATTTCTTATTCTTTGCATTTTCTAACAGGGCAATATCCATGTCTACGCCAGCGTTATCTGGACTCCACAGACAGACAAGAAGTTAGTTTAGCTTACTGTTATATTTTTCTTTTTGCTAAGAAAGTGCACTCCACTAACCCCCCAACTTCTGCTAGGTTTTGTTGATCCAAGGAAGAGAGGACTGACTATGTCAAAGGCTGAGAGACAGAGACAGCAGATTTTGGAGGAGATGAAGAAAAGGACTCAGCTTCTGACTGACAACAGCTGGATACGTCAACGCAGCGGCAGTTTTCACAAGGAGCCAATCGATGTTGGCACTTCCATGAAGAGGTAACTCAGACTAAGATTTAAGCGAGCAGTACATCTTAGCTGTTTACTTATTTTCTTTTTTTTTATGTTTTTGTAACTGTTTCCATAGATACGAGTCTCTGGATAACCTGGATATCCTACATCAGTCCCCAGACTCTGCTGCAACATTTACTTACCCTCGCCCCCATTCATCTGCTGGAGTTTACGGCGCTCTGAGTAGGAATCCCTCCTCGCGCTACAGCACTGGATCAATATCATTTCAGAGAAATATAAACACAGAGTTATCTCATCATGCCAGGTACACAATTCATGTAGTTTTATATATTTTATCCACCTTCATTCTCGTGTGAGTTTTTTTTTTTTTTTGTTTGTTTGTTTTTCCCCCCCTCTGCCTTTTCCCACATGGTGGCCTATTGACATGTTGACATGTGGTGCCCCAGGATGGTCAGTGGCAGGAGGACTTGCTGTGTGTGTGAGCGTGCCCTGGGTAGTGGGGCAGTCATGGTCATAGAGACCCTTAGTCTCTGTTTCCACCTGACCTGTTTCCAGGTGAGAGGTTATGACCTGGTTAGGGTGTGGTCACAAAATCCTTGTTCTCCTAAGAAATTAGGTCACTGGGCAACACTGCCTGCTTTCTTTTTGGGGGCTTATATTGGGAAGCTTGTTTTTTTTTTTTTTTTTTTTTTTTTTTTTTTTTTTTTTTTTTTTTTTTTTATACTAATGTGACTATGCTTGCATTCAATGAAGTCAGAAACCTTGCATCTGTAGTCTGTTCTCATCTTTGCCTGCATGATAGTTTCTGCGTTCTTGTCTTTAAAGCATCTAGAGTGGCTGCTCTCCCCAAGAAGGGATATTTGCTCTCTGTTCCAGTTTTTAATCCTTGTTATTGGCCAAGTGGGTGATAACGGTATTCTGTCATGCTTTACTTTTAGATGCCAGTTGTAAAACCTCTCACTGGCATGAGATTTTTTTACATTGGTTCATTAGCCAGCAGATGTAAAATAACTTCAGCTTCTGCTATTAAGAGTTCCTCGCAGACAAACATGCAATCTTATGTTCAAACTGAAATGAAGATCTGCTGTGTGCTAAGGTGGTGGACAGTTTGAAGTGATTTTGAGACATTACAGATCAGCTGGAATCTTAAATTGGCCCAGATCCCTTTCTCACTTCTCCATCCTCCTCTCAGTGTGTGGGCTGCCATCGACACCTCGGAGGAACAGAGACTGGAGTCCAGGTTCGCATCCAAAACAGGAGGCCCTACTGCGACTACTGCTATTTCCAACTCAAGTGTGAGTATTGGTCTTTGCAAGAATGGCTGACCCTGACTGGTTCACCTAATGTAAGGAAAATAAATCACCCCAGTTTGTACATCAGAGAGAGTATCCAAGTCAATAAACATGCAGTCTTTGAGGTTAAATTTCTTTCTATATGCAGAAAAAAGAATCCTAATAGTTTTTGAAGATCATGTTTTGACAATGAAACCTGATTTTCTGCTTTCCGTTTTAGCCCCTGCTACCCACATGTGACCAACACACTGTGCTCCAGATACAAGAGTAAACTGTGGAAAATGTCACCGTAACGACAGAACGTTTTCTTTTTCATACAAAGAACTCTGAGATTTGTTATGTTGGGTCTTGGGATACACAACTAAATTAGATTGCTAGCTGGTTTTATCTCATAAATGCCATTAAGCTGAACTGTATTTCTGCTAATTTAATTCCAAAAATGTAGATTTAAATATAAATTAAAGAATTGAATTACAACTGTCTAATTACTTAATTGATTTTGTGTCGTCTGTGTGCTGTGTCTAGCTTTCCCAACAGTGCAGTAAATATTTCAGATGCTTCTGCAGAGGTTGTAAAATGTGGCGCATTTTAACAATGTACTGAAGCATCTTCTGTTTACTAGTAAGGTTTAAAGTGCTTGTTGGGATAACCCATTGATGTATACAATACATGTTTCTCACAGGGACACTGTTCTATTAAAACATTTGTAAATAAAAGTACACTAAACAAAATCCACCTGGTTTGTTCATGTTGTCATATAACCACAGAGTGGCACTATTGGTTTCGTAATGAAACTCTTGGTAGAAATGTTTAATTTAGTTTTGAATATATATCCAAATTTATTTCATGTTGCTGATGTGGAAGCCTTTCACATGTTTCCCTCTGTATTGTAATTTCTGAATAAAGGATTCAAGGTTTGTGTTAATGTGTTTATCTGTGTGCAGCGGGATTTACTACTTGTCACCAAAGAGTGAAGTCAGCAAAAGCATCTAAACCAAAATAAGGAAATGTGCAGTCATTTAAGTGCCAAAGGAAGTCTGCTTGCCCTGACTGAGGAAAGACGCCTCTTTGTTTTTCTTCTACTTTGCTGTATATGCAACAATACTGTGTAATGCATCAACATTTCTCAGCACTATTCCAAGATTAGTTTCTGCTTATTTACCTTAGTAATGTGTGTAAGGAGCATCAACTGTATTGATTCATACCAGAGATGAATATAGCCCAATAGACTTGCCTTGCTAAAGTCTTTTATTGAAAGGATTTTCTGAGCTATTTCTATCTGCAAATAACATGTCTACCTGATCTAATTATGAGCTCTTCTGGGAAATTAGAAAAATATCTTAGCTTTTATAAATAACCTTGAATAAGAGTGTTGTTGTGGTTCTGGAGGAAGAGCAGTCACCTAACAGTTGGGGTGTTGGTTTAAGTCCAGCTTCCCCCACCGCATGGTGACGTGTCCCTGAACCATCCGTTAACCCTGAACTGGGATTTATAAGTGTGTGGTTTGTAGTGTAAAAGCGCTTTCAGTGTTTAAGAACGAAAAAGCTGTAAAAAGGCGGTCCATTTCCAGGAACAAACCACAAGGTTAAAAAGTCAACTTGTAAATCGCCAACTGTCACTTTGAAATATCAATATATTTGCTCACTAAAATAACTTGGAGTTCTGGAATTGGTAAATGTCCAAATCAATAAGCTAATAAAATGTACCTGGAAATTCAAACTTAGAAAATGGTTGTGTGTTACCTCAAAATAGGGAGACTTAATTCATTAATCTGGTTATGTTTTATTGTCTCATCAAGATTTTTTTTCCTAAGGATGCTAACTATTCATCCCTAACTCAAATATATTAATAAACCAGGGTTTTGGTCACAAGTTTAAAGCTTAACTGTGTTAAAATTGTGGTCTGTGACTGTTTTTACAACACTGAGAAATTAAGGTCTTACATTATTTTTGGGTAACTGACTTGCAGGAAAAGTTGTACAGCTGGGCAAAAACAAAGACATTTCTTTGTCCGGGCTCTTCGGTGGAGAAATGCTATGGTGTGACATGCTGGATGTAAGCTCTGCCGTCCGCAGCTAGAAAAACTCTGGCTTTTGGTTCAAAAAGTCCAACTTTACTTGTATTTCTATTTGTAATTACTTATATTTACAGATGTTGGAATCATGAGACTAATTTACCCCAGAGTGACCATTTTATGAGTAGAGTCGGTACTGGAAGTGCACAGAGACAGCTTTTACAGCAGGATTTTTGTCTCAATGAGGAAGTTGTTCATGCAAATGTCCACATCTGTTGTAAATTACACAGAACTTCCCAACTCGTCTCAGCTGAACGGGTGTAGGGCCTACATATGTATATTTTTTTATTCTGCCACAAGTCGACATGTAGACACTGGGGAAGAATATTGCAAAGGTAGAATCTGGGTCAGAGACAGTTTTAATCGTGTAACTTTCATCAGCCCTTGCCTAATCGATGGTAATGTTTTACGGTTCACTGTGACCCTGGTGTTTTGTAAGAGAGTTCACTTCCCCAAAGGCACAAGTGGAAACATTTCTCCGTTTGTGACATCCTCTGTCTTTTTTTGGGAGGAGGATAGTCAAGCACGACCTATTTAAATACCACAAGTGGAAAAGGCAGAGGGTGAAACAAAACGGACAGGATCCGCAGGTTAGAAGGCATTTGTTTAAATTTAACGTGAGCTGAAAGGAATAGGTTGTGTGGGACAGTGTTTACATAGCTACAGTAGAAAACATTCCTTTGAGTGAAATGGCTTGCCTTTCCCACTCAGACTAAATCTTTTTATCCTGTTTATATATTAAATCATTGATTTTTCCATTTGAACTGTTGGATGTTAATTTGGCCTTTAGCTCACCAGAAATTAAATGTCTGATGCTTGGGGAAAACAAACTTACCCTGAAATGCTCAGTTGAAGGCTGACAACCACATGCAACGTCAAAGCTGTGTAATTACCCAGTTTTATACGTATGGGGAAACCCCAAAGCAGTAGCCAACCCATAGTTTGTTTTTAAATCTTTTAAGTGGTTTTAAGTAGTACTGGGATATATATATATATATATATAATGTATGTGTGTGTGTCTTTTCTAAGGGTTTCTCTTGCTGAGTGGGAAAATCTTGACCTTGGTCTTTACTGAAGAATCTAAAGAATTTAAGGCTCATTACTTCCTTTGGGTATAGGACAGTTCGACTTGGTTGTTTTGTGCAGGAGACACTTGATGACCCAAAGTTGTTTATTAGATGAAAATAAACGTTTATTGTGTGCGTGTGTGTAGAACGTCTTCCCTTTACTATTCTGTGAGAGCGTGTTTGTGTGACTGGCCTCAAGCAGTAAAGATTTCTGTCAAACCCCTTGTCCTCGTCTGTGGAGAACCCCTCATCCCATCTACGGCTGATCTTAACATGGGCAACTCTCGAATAAATGTTATAGAGAAACTTCTTCTATTTGACTTTTTCTGACAATTCCCAGCAAAGATTTCTTAACAAGTTTAGCCCCCAAGTTGTTTGCATCCACTCATGGGGGGTGTACAGCTTGATTCTAAGAATGCTTCAAAAGTGACTTTTTATTGCAGCTGCTGTGTTTATGAAAGGAATGTATGACGACATTAAAAGCTGCAAATGTGGCCTAAACCCTTTGTTTTCCGTCTCTTGGCACATGACCCAATGTGTGGCTTTCCCTGGAAGAAGAAACCGCGGGCTGAACTGTGCCTTGCAGCTCTCTGTGTCGTGTGAGGGAAACATCGCTGTAAAATTATCCAGAGCCCAAACAGTCGGCGCTGGACGCTCAGCTCCAGAGAAACCCTGGCCGGCTGATGTGGAATGTGCTGTGACGATCCGCCACTTGAATTGTGATCGTTACTAAATGTGATGTTTAGTCTCTTTCAGGTTACAAAAGGGGAGCGCTTTTCAAAAATGTTTTTGTTGACTCACTGAGGCTGTGCTGTGGCCAAGCTTAAATGGTTTGTGGCCTTTAGATATGTTTAACTGACAGGGGCCTCCTTTTACGTGTTGACTTGCAATCATTTGATGTTTTTCCAAAAGTAGAAATCCATCCAGTATTGTGACGGTTTTATGGAAAGCCAGCAGTTAAACTGACAGAAAAAAAGAGAGTTCAGGTAAAGTTACTGTTTCTCTTTACAGACTTTGGCAGAATTATCTGCACCACTGAACTGACTGTCTGCCAATAAGATTGTTCTTAAACATAGTAAAATACCCTGCAAAGAAAAATTGGGAGGTCTGGTATTCAAAAAAATGTTTGGCAACCATAGCATTTAAATTGTCTGGAGCATTTTTCCCCCCTTTGGAAATAGATCCTTTTTCCTGTCCATTTTTACTTGAAATGTCAGCAGAAAGCAAGGAAAGTGTCGAGGAAAATAAATTCACAGTAGAACAGTATTTGAAAGCTACTACGTGCCATAGCACCTGAGAGCTGTTGCATTGTGTGATGTACCATTTTCAGAACCCCCTGTTGGCATAGGTGCTAGTGTATCTCAGATTGCTTTTGTTATTGGATGTTTGTCATATTTAGTAGTCTTCAAATGATGATTACAATATATTAACACAGCCTAATAAATGCAGTCATCATTTGAAGACAGCTTTTTTAATTTTCTCAGGTTATCTTTTACATTCAGCTTTGAGCGGAACTATTTAAAGTGTGACAAAACAGCAAAAACAGGAAAACATGTGAGTGACAAACTGTGGCATACTGGTTTCTTTGGTGTTTTCCATAGATTCTGTGAAAAAGCCGCCAAAGTCCATTAGAAAAACTTTGAAATAGCTGTAGAAAGATTCGGTTGCCACTTTCGATTACAAGAAGGCCTGACACCAATAAAGAAAAGAGAGTGAATACCACAAAAAGGGAAGATTCAAGGCTACAGCGCATAGTGCATCTTTGACCCTTTTTTCGCTCTCCAAGAACATCATAACAGTCTATTCATACATTTTCACTCGGTCTTTACTTTTTAGTGGGTTCAAATATCCAACCAGGGACGTCTTTAAAATTTCTGAAAGCATATGTTAAGCAGCAAAATGAATAAGGTAAAAGCGTGCCAGCTAAGAGCCAGCAGTACGAGTCTTGTCTAACCTGCAGGATCCTTTTCGGAAGGGAACTATTTTGAAATCTATTGCAACTACACACTTTTATAATTCATAAGACTGTTTAACAGCCAAAATTTAAGCAACCTTAATCGAAGTCCTGCAGGTCCACTCACCCTCACTGAGGGTGATAAGATGGCTAATCGGTGGAATTAGATTGTTCACGTCTTGCCCTTTTCAACAGCCTTGAGAGGGAGGGAGAAGGGGGCTGCACTTCTTGTGAAAGGAAGCCTGCTGCAGCAACAGCAGGGGAGGAGGATGCTCCCTCTCTTCCTCTCTATTCCCTGCAGCTGATTGATGCTGGCAGCCTTTTACCTTTTAGTTCACCAACTCAGTGCAAAGCTCAGCTTTGTCACTGGGAGCTACAGCAATCTCCGGTCTGCCGCTGGGCGCTGGGAGCAGCTCAGCAGAGACTGGCGACATTTATGTGCTGCCTCAACCTCAATAAGAGAAAAAAGAAACCCACAGCAGAGAGACAGAAACAGAAATGGTTTTGGTCAGAGACGCCGAGGTAAAGTCCTTCCAGGAGACAGGCGAGGTTCCCAGTCTGTATGTAGCGACACCCGGCTTTTGTCCTCCTCCTGGCTGCAGTGACAGGCGCTTTTCAACTCTTTCCAAAGTGCATGTTTTATATAGTCAAAACAATAAAGACAGCATCCAGAGATTATCAAACACTTTATGGCTGTTTTACCCATGTCACCAAACCATTGTTAGCTAACTTAATAACCGATTCATGTCTAATATAGTTAAACAGTACGTAAAATACTACACAGTAAAAGATCTGATCATAGTCTAAAAAAACCTCAATATTTGCACCAATATTGATGGTGGTTTTTAATACGAAACAAGCTATACATCAGATTTCCAGGGGGAATTAGGTTTTATCTGGAATGTATCATTAACTTCTGCCTCTTTGTACATTCACTGAATTCCTTTTCTCCAGCACAAACACAAACTGGCTAGATAATCTTTTATTCCTGGAATAAGGGCAGGATTTTTTTTCCAGCAATCCACTGTGACAGTGGAAAAAAAGCAAACACCCAAACTATAAAAGTTAATGAGACGTCTGAGTGTCACAGATACCAACAAGTGAAATCCCACAGATTGGAGTGTCGCATCGCAGGCATCTGAGTTTTATGAATGATGGATTGTGACTTTAAAAATGTTGCGTTGAGTTTTGTACTGCAGAGGCTAAATCTGCCTCTGGAGCAGGCTAAATCGAGGATATATAGCGGATAACAGAGAATGTTTCCTTTCTTATGAAGATGCAGGTGCAGTTTGGAGAACTACTACAACAACGAGGAACAGATGCACTTAAGGAGATTTACGTCTTAGCCGTGTCCAGTTCAAAGAAGTGTTAATGATTCAAGAACAGCATGGGCCAGTAATAGTTTGACTGCTTGGAAACACAAACTGTTAATGGTGTGTTCAGGTGGTAACCGAGCACTGAGGCTCTGCGCTGTGATGGTCTGTTACAGAATGTGTGCTTTACATTAGCCTTTCATGACCAGACACTTGTCATGCTTTAATCAAACAGTAAAGTGTTTACCCTAAAACAAACAAGTACAAATAAAGAGATTAAAGTGTTTTGGAAAGATGCTAGAAGAATTAGGATGTGTGTATTTTTTTTCCATTTGAAAGCTTCTGAGTGTAAACTCTTACAAAAACCACTGATGAAAAGATTTCCATTATATGTCGTTAGATCAAAGCCCAGTCAGAAAAGAGCCAGTGGTCAGTTATAATGTGTATTTTTAATGGATGTCATTGACAGCCCACAATGTCTTTAATGTTTACTAACTGCAGTTAGCAATTTGGCAAAATATGAATGTATACATAGTATAGGGTACAGAGCACTGAACAAAGAGTTTGCCTCCCTACAGGTGCTTAAATTTATTTCTTTATTTTCCTTTTTCATCACTTAAATGTTTCAGATCATCAAACTCATTTTAAAATTAGATGAAGTTACCTTGAGTCAGTACAAAAAGCATTTATCCAATGAGGAGTTCATTCGTTAAGGGGAAAAGTGTCCCAAACCAACCAGGGCCTTGGTGAAAGAGAAATTGCCCCCTAAACCTAAGCACAAGTTGTTCCACCCCCAGCAGCAACAACATGACAGCAAACGTTTGCGATAGCTGGCAATGAGTCTTTAGCATCGCCACTGAGCAATTTGGCCCTACCTCTGGAGCAGAGAGATGTTTTAATTCAGCCATTCTGGGTCTGAGTATGAAAACCAACAAGGTCACCGTAAAAAGTCGGATTTGAGTCCTGACTTTGGCTTTGCCACTCCAAAACCTTGTTGGGTTTTTTAGACAAAGGTGGCCTTATTACGGTGTCTTGGATCATTGTCCTACTGCAGAATCAAAGTTTGAAAAGGTTCCGTACTGATGGCTGGACATTCTCATTTAAGATTTTCTGATAGAGTGCATTTTTTTTCTTCTTCATTAATTTCTTGAGGAAACAAGGTAACCCAAAAACCATCCCACCACCTGTGGGGTTTTTGGTCAGATGTTACAGGACATACACAAAAAGGTCCACTTCTGTCTCGTTAGTCCACAGAATATTTGTCCTGAAGTCTTGGGGATTATCAAAATGTTTTGTGGTAAGTGTGACACATGACTTGTTGCTCTTTCTGGTCAGCAAAAGGAACTCCAGCCCAGCATCTCTTTCTTTGTTCTTCTGGGTTGCTTTCTGACCTTCTGGATGAATCATTGATGTGCTCTTGGAGTAATTCTGGTTGACCGGCCTCTCCTGGAAAGAGTCACCACTGCTGCTAGTTTTCTCCACTTGTGAAGTCTGACTATGTCACTGTGGTTCTATGTGATCCAGAAGACTTGTAACCTGACTTCCTGTCAGCTCACTGTCAATAAAACGCGTGCCACTAGAGCCGCAAAAACATACAAAAAAAAAGTTTTGTTTTTTCCTGCGTCACTCTCACAGCGTCACGGGTTAGCTTCGGTGTGAGTGGTTGAAATAGCACGTCGATAAAGATGACAGACAAGTGGCTTATCCAATCATATGCAAGGATTTTTGATAAGGCCCAGCCTTCAATAAAGGCAATTCCTATGGAGATGTCCCAGATGTATGTGAGTGAAGCTAGGCGGAGCGACATTCATCTGGCGAGAGTCAGGTTAGAAGACTTGGCTTTGGTACTCTTTTCCAGATTGATAGGTCTCAATTACTTCTTTTCTGCTATTCTTTGATTTTTTTCCATGATATGTTGCTTTTTGAGACCTTTCAGCCATCAGAGAGGTTCTATTTAAATGACTTATTATACCGACAGGTCAGGTAATGATCAGACCTGGGTTTAGCTTGTAAAATTGAGACCAGCTTTGTAAAGAGTACATGATTTAATGAGGGGGGCAATTATTTTACCCCATTGGGCTAGGTCGGTTTGGATAGTCCATCCATCCATCCATTTTCCAAACCGCTTTATCCCTCATGGGGTCGCGGGGGTTGCTGGTGCCTATATCCAGCGTTCACTGGGCAGGAGGCGGGGTACACCCTGGACAGGTTGCCAGTCTGTCGCAGGGCAACACAGAGAGACAAACAGGACAAACAACCATTCACACACAGACTCACACCTAAGGACAATTTGGAGAAGCCAATTAACCTAACAGTCATGTTTTTGGACTGTGGGAGGAAGCCGGAGTACCCGGAGAGAACCCACGCATGCACAGGGAGAACATGCAAACTCCATGCAGAAAGACCCAGGGGTGTACTCGAACCCAGGACCTTCTTGCTGCAAGGCAACAGCGCTACCCACTGTGCCACTGTGCAGGTTTGGATAGTGTTTTTGATTAATGCTTTTTCTATTTACTTAGGTTATCTTTATTCAATATCAAAACTAATCTGAGGAACTGAACAACTTAGATGTGGCAAAAAACAAAATACAAACTGAAGAACACTGTAAGGGGAAAATACTTTTTCACAGCCCTGTACAAGGTACTTTTGACTGAAGGATCAAATTTCATGTCCAGGTTCTTATGATCTTCAAGAAATAGGAACATTTTAGGCTCTAAATACAATGAAAAGCCAGTTTTTGTACTCATTGCCTGCATCGTTTAAATCTTAGTGAGTGTACAAGCGGGGACTTGAGCTATGTGAGATGCCAAGATTGTAGTGGTTCAAAAGACTGTGCTTTGGCCAAACACCAAGATGTTGCCTCAAGTAGTTTGTTCCTGCTTGCTGAAAACAGCCAATCTCTGGATGGTTGTGGGCCAAAGAACATGTTTCTAGGAGAACATCAAACGGGTATTTCCTGTTCCTGTCTGTTGGGATTCAGCCGGAGCTAACCCCCTTCAACTGGCAACATTGTTAATAAATAGAAGACAATTAATGAATGCAACTTCAATTTCTTGTACAAGGGTGTATATATATATATATATATATATATATATATATATATATATATATATAGTATATTATTTTAAAGACTAATTTGTACACAGAACCAAATGTCTCAACGGTATGCATAACTAAGAAGGCTTCCCACTTTTGAATGGTGTATGTGGATATACTTCAATACATAAGCTAAACTTATGTATGAAAGACAGATTTACCCTGTACATCTGTACAATATTTTGGTGAGGATAAGCGTTAGCTATGCAAGCTTGAACCATATCCTGAGCCTAAGTGTTGTACAATGATATCCAAGAGGTCAAAGAGAGTCATGATTTAAAGGTCCTACTTCTGACATCCCATGATGTGACCCCAGGGTAATATTACCAATACATCCCACAATCATGCAAAAGAGCAAGTCAAAGTTTTTCCAAAAAGCTTTAAATGTAATGAACTGGCATCCTGTGTGCGCCACCTCTTGTCTAATGACTGCTGGAAGACTCCTTGTACATGTGGAAGAATTGTGAAATGCAAATGTCGTGGCAATGACATAAGATCATTACTTATTCTCCTGATATGTTATGCTGATGCTCTGTCTGCACTGATGAAGATTCGTGGCTTGCCATATTCTCATAGTGGCAGAAGTTGGATTTATTTTCTGATTAATTAAGGTAATAATCATTGACCTTCTTGGGGGTATTCATAGACCGAATACAATGGATTTAACTTTCAACCACAAAACTTCAGGCGATCTTGAAGTGTGAAATATTGAAATAAACGAGACAAAGAAGAGACGTGGCTAAAAGTAACTGACTCACTTCTTTATCACCAGCACACTGGAACATTTTTCTCCTACCCGATACACACACAATATGTGTAAATAGGCAACACGAATACACACACATAGTTGATAGATATGACGGACCTTCATGTATCACAACATCTCCTCGCATTACACCCACGTAAAAAAAATATTTATAGAAGCAGCAACTTATGTGATAAGATAAGAAATTGTGGGACAGCAGCTTGAGAGAAGAAGAAAATACTCTGCAAAACTGGGACTTCTCATTGAAATTTATGTTTGCTTTGGAGCGATTTCTGGAGCAAGTTGAAACCAGCTCCAGTCCTAGAAGCTTCAATCCTAACATCCTGGGGACAAACTGGTGCTTCTTCATTTGTCCTAACTTATTAATACATCCAACCATAGGTCAGAGGTACCAAACTTCTAAACCCTTTGATGTATTACTTTTACACTTTTAATAAAAATGCATTAGTAGTGCAGAACTGCTTTTTGGAATATATAAATGGTCATATAGCTGGATCAACCACCTTTACAAGCAAGAAAAAAAGTATAAACATATGATTTTCTTACTCTCTCTTTCTCGGATGCATCTTTCCGTTACATTGCGAACTCTTTTGCGTATGTCCTCCAACTGAAAATATCATTTGCAAGTGTTTAACTTGTTATTTTGCTATTCTATGGCTTTAGGTTCTAAAATCTAATGGCAAAAACGTGGCAAAAAACAGTGCCTTTGTGTTGTTTTATTTGATGCTAATGCTTTTCAGGATCCTTGAAAATCTGCCCTTATAAATTCAAGGGTCTCACGGCATCAACAGAGTTGATACTAATAAAGAACCTTGACTGTAATAAAGGGCATTGTAGATGAAATGAGAGAATGTTTTCACATTTGCCATTCATCCATCCCAGTTTATTTTCTGCTCCCACACACCTGTTTATACAAAGACAAACAGACAATGAATTATTTATTCATGCCTCTCTGTGTGAACAGCGTGCCGAGTCTGTATACCGAAGAAGCTGGAATTAGAAGAAGGCAAGCAGAGTTAAACACAAGCAGGTCACAGCAAGCTCCAGACAGGGGCTGGGAGGGAAAGTGTGAAAGATTTAGCGCATGGAGGCTGATATAAAGGAGGCCAGCAGGCTGGCGTTATCTGCAGCTCTGTAATTTGGCTAATTTGGCTCCCTTCATCTGTCGCCCTTCTGCGCTTTGTGTTCTCGGAGGTGTGTGTGCATGTGTATGCGTGTGGGAACATTAATAGCGTTTGGTGATAAGAGTTTTCTTCGAAAGAGAAAATAGCATGCAGTGAGTGAAATGTGTTTGGGAGGTGTTTTATCGGCAGCGACTCAAATCTCTTTCACAAGGGACTTTATTGGAAGAAGGCGGCTGCAGGAGAAACTCTGTATTGCTTCAGCAGCACATACCCAGAAAGCAGGACAATTCGAACTGAGCAAATTAACCCCATGAATCATGTTTCTTAACCATCTATCTCCATATTTTAACATGAAGAGCATTGTGTCCTGTAGTACTGAATATAAAAAAATAAATACATTCTGGATAAGAGAGCCGAAATTAGATTAGTTCTGTAGAGTCTAGGGAAAAATAGCATGTACTATATCCTGTTTCTGGAGATGACATTAGGGGAAGAGTTGCGGTCCATCCTTCCTTTTTCCTGTCCAGATGGCAGCATCAGCTGACTGCAGATAGAAAGTCTCCTCTTTGGACATGGCAGTCATGCTCCTCTGTACTGTAAATGTGCATGAAAGATGTTAGACAACTAACCGTGTGTCTGTGCGCCTTTGCTGTTAAGTTTCCGATCAGAAACTGAGGGAACATAAAAAAGCAGCTTCACATGCTTCTTTATGAATGACTCACTTTGCATTTATATACATATATATATACATATATATATATATATATATATATATATATATATATATATATATATATATATATATATATATATACTACCGTTCAAAAGTTTTTGTGTTTTCCATGAAAAGTCACACTTATTCACCACCATACGTTGTGAAATGAATAGAAAATAGAGTCAAGACATTGACAAGGTTAGAAATAATGATTTGTATTTGAAAAAAGATTTTTTTTACATCAAACTTTGCTTTCGTCAAAGAATCCTCCATTTGCAGCAATTACAGCATTGCAGACCTTTGGCATTCTGGCTGTTAATTTGTTGAGGTAATCTGGAGAAATTGCACCCCACGCTTCCAGAAGCAGCTCCCACAAGTTGGATTGGTTGGATGGGCACTTTTTGCGTATCAAGCTGCTCCCACAACAGCTCAATGGGGTTCAGATCTGGTGACTGCGCTGGCCACTCCATTACCGATAGAATAACAGCTGCCTGCTTCTGCTCTAAATAGTTCTTGCACAATTTGGAAGCGTGTTTAGGGTCATTGTCTTGTTGTAGGATTAAATTGGCTCCAATCAAGCGCTGTCCACTGGGTATGGCATGGCGTTGCAAAATGGAGTGATAGCCTTCCTTATTTAGAATCCCTTTTACCCTGTACAAATCTCCCACCTTACCAGCACCAAATGTCTGTGCTCTTTTGCCCATCTTAATCTTTTTCTTTTATTGGCCAGTCTCAGATATGGCTTTTTCTTTGCCACTCTGCCGTGAAGCCCAGAATCCCGCAGCCGCCTCTTCACTGTAGATGTAGACACTGGTGTTTTGCGGGTACTATTTAATGAAGATGCCAGTTGGGGACCTGTGAGGCGTCTGTTTCTCAAACTAGAGACTCTAATGTACTTATCTTCTTGCTCAGTTGTGCAACGCGGCCTCCCACTTCTTTTTCTACTCTGGTTAGAGCCTGTTTGTGCTGTCCTCTGAAGAGAGTAGTACACACCGTTGTAGGAAATCTTCAATTTCTTAGCAATTTCTCACATGGAATAGCCTTCATTTCTAAGAACAAGAATAGACTGTCGAGTTTCAGATGAAAGTTCTCTTTTTCTGGCCATTTTGAGCGTTTAATTGACCCCACAAATGTGATGCTCCAGACACTCAATCTGCTCAAAGGAATGTCAGTTTTGTAGCTTCTGTAACGAGCTAAACTGTTTTCAGATGTGTGAACATGATTGCACAAGGGTTTTCTAATCATCAATTAGCCTTCTGAGCCAATGAGCAAACACATTGTACCATTAGAACACTGGAGTGATAGTTGCTGGAAATGGGCCTCTATACACTTATGTAGATATTGCACCAAAAAACAGACATTTGCAGCTAGAATAGTCATTTACCACATTAGCAATGTATAGAGTGTATTTCTTTAAAGTTAAGACTAGTTTAAAGTTATCTTCATTGAAAAGTACAGTGCTTTTCCTTCAAAAATAAGGACATTTCAATGTGACCCCAAACTTTTGAACGGTAGTGTATATATATATATATATATATATATATATATATATATATATGCGAGTTCACTTTGACACACAAAGCCTTTTTGTATTAGACTTTATCCTGGGATATGTTGGACCTGTGCACTAGGATCCCAGAGGAGAAAAGACATTTGATTACTGTACTTGTCAGCTAAAGAGAACCCACTCCCTCACCCCACCCCCCTCACTTCCTGCCGAGGGGAGATAAAAAAGACCTCTTCAATATTGTGCTGCTTTAGAAAAACAGCAACCAAAGTTCTCGTTTTTGTTTTTATCTATTTTTATGCCAGCAACTTCTCAGCAGCTTCTGTGATGTAAGCTTTAGCCGGACTTTCATCATGAATCACTTGAATCCGACGAGCCTCAATGGGGAGAAACTAAAAGGGCGACGGCTTGCATTTCTCAGCTTGCTTTAAATTCTGCTAAGCACGCACAAAATCGTTAAAGCTGTTGCACTGAGACAATTTCTCAATTTTATTAGCTGGTTCAACTGTAACTCCAACACAGGAAACACAAACACTGATGTTTCGTTGCCAGATTACTTCTATCTAGATGTAAAACTGTCACTCATGTCATCAACTTCCTGTCTTCTTGTTTTAGTGACCTTTAAACCATTTAGTGCTACACGACCGTTTCAGTTTTTTCTAAGCTAGATAACCACTTGATAATGTTTTCATTATCAAATGGTTAGCTGGCATTACGGTTTAGTGGTCACTGCTTACTTACATCTGTGCATGAAATAGTTTTTCTTGGTTGCCAAAACGATGCGGGATGGCTAGATCAGTGTAGGAGTAA
Organism: Fundulus diaphanus; assembly: GCA_037039145.1. Taxonomy (NCBI): domain Eukaryota; kingdom Metazoa; phylum Chordata; class Actinopteri; order Cyprinodontiformes; family Fundulidae; genus Fundulus; species Fundulus diaphanus. Next base: position 32,195,375 of record CM073122.1, on the reverse strand, counting down.
ACGATTTTGTGCATCGAAGTAGACTAAGATGGCGCTGAAAACGTTATTTATTTCACTGATTCAATTAATAAAATCTTAATTATTACACACGCAGTGAATTATTTATTCCAAGTGAAACAAACCAGTGAACTTTCAGTGAACAATGATGGCTACAGCTAATGAAAACTCATTATTCACTTTCTTATAGAATCAAACCTTTTATTACAGAAATATGTTTTGACCTCATAAGGGTGAAGACTATTAAGCTGTTAAGCATCATTAAAAGAGCTGGCTGCTTGCAGGGTGCCGTATCCAAGGACATTGATGGAAAGTTGAGTGGAAGTAACTGGGACAGCAGTAATGGGAGGACTGAGAAGCAAAGACCATTTGAGAACTACGGGATGATTCAGAAGGCGTGAACTGTGCCTGGAGTCTGTGATTCTGGAGCCACCACAACACAAACATATCCAAGTGTTTTGCAACAACTGTCACATCTGTTGTGTTGAGCCACTCGGGAACAACAAACGTCTGAACCGTCTTATCTGGTCGAAATAGAAAAAGGACTCCTGAGCTGTTGTTCGGGATTAAATGATGATGAGGCCATTCAATCTGCTGGTGTGAGAATGAACGGAGTTCTGTGAACAGGAAGAGACACCGGACTACCACATTGCAGAAAAACTGAAAACTGTTATTAAAGCAACCTGGGCATCCTTAACGTCTGAACCGAGACAAAGTGGGATCACCTTTATGCCCACTGCATCCATGCAGTGATTCATGCCAAAGGAGGCCGGACGGCGTATCGAGCTCATATACTGGACGGTAACTGGACATGCCTTTTCATAGGCTGACATTTCAGTATTAATCATTTTATACGGCTTGTGCAACATAGCCTATATATATATATATATATATATATATATATATATATATATATATATATATATATATATATATAAATATATATTTTTTTTTTTTTTCTTCTGAGGAACTGGGTTGAGTTTTCGTCCCTAAATGTCAGAATAAATGCTCAAAACAAATACTCCTGCGTGCAAAGAGCCTATATGACGTACACGTTTGACTTTTTCAACTAAACTGCCAGAAAGGAACTCACTTGTTGAGGATATTTTAATTCATCGAAATACACAACAAGCTCAGAAAGAGGAACCAATATGGACAACAGGGTGGATAGTGTTAAAACGTCACACTTTATTTGCTGTGTTTTGAATAAAATAACCTTTACAGCGTCTCATAGCACAAAAAAAAAAAAAAAAAAAAAAAAAAAAGACAAACCGATGTGTCATGAAAGCAACACAGAACGATAGAAAAATTCTAATAAGGCAACACACAACAGGAAGACCCAGGGTGCTTACGGTGCACATCCTAGTGAGTATATGTTCTTCAAAAGCATCTCCGCCACTACATCACAAAGCAAGAGGAGAACACCAAGAATGAGAAGAAGGCTGGGGGTAAAGCTCCTAACATTTCTGCCACCCTGGGGGTGACCAAATGGTGCATTTAAGAACAAAACAGCCCCTCTAAGAGCCCTAAAGGCCAGGAGGCCGGCAGAGCGTAAAAATAACTCAGTGATATTATCTGAAAAGTCACGCTTGTCTTTGCTTTTAGAGGAGAGATTTATGTAGGAGTTTGAAGTTTTCTTGCGGCAGAGAATCTGCCTGACCCTACTGTGCAGATCACAAGAACCCAGAATCTAAAGGCAAAGCTGGCTGGCACTGGGATCCATATTAATCAACTTTCTGCAGCTATATAACAAGTTACAGCCCCAGTTACAGCTGGGGGTGCTGGGGGGGGGGGGGGGGGCAGCTCATCGGGAGAAGACATACTCCGTGTAGCTGGTCCACAGTTTGTCCTCGGACGGGTCGTTGCTGCCGTATGAGCAGGTCCCGGTGGAGCTGCAGGCCACCATGTGGAAGCCGGCCTCCGCCAGCCGGTCAAACGCCTGCTCCAGGAAGTTGTACTTCAGGTAATACCGGGCCGTGTATTTGTCCGGCGGCCGGTCCGGGTCGCGGCTCTCGTTCAGGGTCTCCCCGAAAACCTCCTTAGCCAGGGAGATCTTCCCGCACACGGTGATCCTGGCGACCCTGCGGAACTTGGCGTCCGCCTGGATGTCTCTGCCGATGGTGTAGGTGCCCCTGTAGCCGATGGTGATGTAGCCGGAGCAGCCTCCCGGGGAGCGCGGAGGTCTGTCCGGCGAGGAGGAAGGGGTGACCGGGCTGGGGAGCTCTGCCTCCTCCGGCTCCCCGCTGTCCTCCGCGGAGGAGCTGTCTTTGCTGGCCGCCGCCAGCCGCCTCGACAGCTCCGGCAGCTGGAAGAAGTCCGCCTCCCTCTGCAGCCGCTTTCTCTCTTTGAAGAACTCCGGCAGGAAAAGCTCCGAGTCCCGCAGGTAGTCCAGAATGTAGCGGAAGAGAAAGCCGTCCCGGTCGAAGAAGAAGCGGCCCTTGCTGTCTTTGGGCAGGGTGGCCGGGGAGTTCTGCGTGAACTTCGCCCACAGCAGAGAGTTGGGCACCGCGGTGAGCGTATCGAAGCGGGTCACATACACCTGGCCGCCCACGTTGAGCTCCACCACGTCAGGGAAAGTTGAACTTTGCGCCATCTTCGCCTCCCTCTCCGGACAGGGGTCCCTGCTGCTGCTGCTGCTGCTACTGTGGACCTCAGGAGGGACAGTAGGGGAGGATCCGCCGTGGACAGTAATGTTTATAGTGGCTGGCTTCTGTCAGTGGGAGGAGGAGGAACCAGGGCGGCCAGCAGAAAGCTCAGTGGAAACATCGTGCTGCATTCAGGGACACTCCACTCCCCAATTTCACATCACACCATATATTTCAAGTGTGGTTCCCTGCAGCACAGAAGCCGATTCTCTGTTGCAATCAAGCAGTGAACAAATTGAGAAAAAAAAAAAACGTGTTCATGTCTGCTGCCATTTAACAGTGTCTTTCTGCAGTGCACTGTTGTAGCAAAGGACCAGATGATGAATTTCTGAAACTTTTGATCATACTGCATGAAACTCATCACGGGGAGTTTGTTTGTGTTTTAGTTCTGAATGTTTCAAAAATCTGATCCCAACTACAGTAGTAAAAACTCATATTTCATTCATTTCAGCTGCTTGAAGTGATCAGGCGTTACGGATGTAGGTGAAGGCAGGATGATGTTTGACCCTGTGGATCGATGGTCATACAAAAATGTATAACAGTTATAGTTTTGTCATAAATCGTGAGAAAACATATCAACAGTAGATGTTTGAGGCATACCTAACACTAATATTTCATTTATATTCATCCTATAAAGCTTCTAAGCCACAAAATTATCACACAATTTTCTGTTATTGTAGTTGACATATGTATGTTAACTAGAATAACTTTTTTTTTTTGGGGGGGGGGGGGGGGGGGGTCTAAGAATGCTGCAAGTTACTGTAGCCTCAGCCCAACAAACTAAAAAAAAGTTGTCTCACTTCAAAACAATTCTTGAAACTCTCTATAAAAGCTTAATACCTAAGGATAGAAAAACTAAAAAGCACAATCAAAAAAAATTTGAGTTTCAAGGTTGAGAAACACCTCTATTTGTAAGCGTTCCTATTTATTGTGCAGCACTTTTACTTCAGACGCCGGTATAATGCTTGACTTTATATGTAGAGTCATTGCAGGACATAAAACTTTTGTTTTTAAAGTAGGCAACATCAACAAGCACGCTATGAAACTAAATTTGATTTTCCATACTCTCCAAAAAAGCACTGTATTTTTTTTAAAGAAAAGATTTACGGTAGTTGTGCTTCATCTGAATGGCTGTCATAATTTTTTTGAACTTTGAAAGTTGACATTAAACTGAACTGACTGCTTCATGTCTCCAAAATATCTGAACAGGGAGAAAAAGATTACTCAGAGTCAGACCACCAAAAGGCTTAACATTGGCTTGGTTCCAACCTAGCAAAGCCTGAGACATAATTAAACTAAGTTCTGCTTTTGGTCTCTTTTTTGCTTTTGGCCATGTCTGCGACATTGAAACAAACCTCCCTTTGATCTACTGTTAAATTGCAGAGAGCTATCTATGTTCATATCCCCAAACCAAATTTACAGTTTAATGCGAATGACAACCGATGGCATCATCTTCAATACTTTTTAACGCAAGGTGCAGGTGGTCCCTATCTCAGACGTTAGATATGAAAAGGTTTACCAAATGTTCTTTAGGGAGACACGAGAAACAGATCCACCTTCAGCAGAGAAGGCCGCCTTCTTTATGAGTTTACGCAGGACAAATACGAGACACTAAAGCACTAAATCAGTGTTCACTGGCCCGTGATTAAAGTCAGTAAAAATGTGAGCGTGAGAGTGGAGAAGATTTTGCACAAAGAAGGCGATACAGAAAGAAGTTTGCCATTTGTTTCTAGAAAAAGACTATTGACAGAAAAAGTAGAAACATGTTTGATTAAACCTATTTTACGTTGATGTATTTTAAACAAAAAGAAAGTATATTACATTTCCAAATGTCCATCTGTTGCACCTGACTGATAATTTACCTGTTACATTCTTCACCCTTGATAAACATTTAGTTCTTTTTTCTATTGTTAGGGCCCTGGTCCCTTTTATTATCTGGCTCACGCTGACATCTAGTGGCCAGTCCCCGAAGCAGCAACTAATTTGTCTTGTGCTGTGGTGTCACATGTTAAGATTGGTGCCGAATGACATTTTAAAAAGCCTACATTCAAGAGAGGATTTTCGATTTTAACAATACTTTACTTTAATAACACTTTAACATGCACAGCAAAGAAAATCAAGTTCTATCAGGTTCACTTTATTAATATTCTTTACAATTACAAGTTCTGTGCATTTTATTCAAACATTCAACGATTTAGAGTATTTTTGTCCCCGCGTTTCACCGTGGTGAAATTTCTTTTTGGCCACTCTGGTTCAGAGTACACATAATGAAGGCAAAAAGACAAACAGACAATGAACAAGGGTTACAGTGTTTTGTTTTCTGTTTGTTTTTTGGCTATTATTGGTCTATTATTTGATAGCGTCATGGTTTAGGGATTTGTTTGCTTGGTCTGGACTAATTATATTCCACTCCCCTCAGCCAATTGTCACCTGCCACCACCCAATCAGCTCTGTCCACACCTCAGTCTCCAGTCAGATCAACTCCAGCTGCTGTCAGTAATTACGGTCTACTCTAGTCACCTATTCACCTGCCTTCATGTACCTGCCTGACTCACCCACTCACTGCCAGATCGTCGCATCACCTCACTCGTGCTCTTCCGCTGTGGCGTTTTCAGTTCATATGTGTGCTTCACCTGCATCTGCTCAAGTTTGGTTCCACCTGCAACTCCTGGTCTGTTTCTGCATTCAGCATTTACAATGAACCCCTCTTTTCAATGTGACTCTGTGTTCGGCTGAATTTCGGGTTCACACCTACAATCGTTACTGATAGAACAACCCAAGGTGGATCATAATTGTTGAGTGGAAGTGAAACAATACATAGTCATTGTCTTGAATAAAGATGTAAAATCTGTTGGAAGCATTGCTTTGGGTTGTTCTCTACAAAGCTTTGCGCATCTAGACACTGAAATTTTTGTGCACCTTCTTTTGCAAAATAACAGCCTCTCAGCTGGATTTAAGTCTGAACACTAACTAAGACATTCCCACACATCAATTTGCTTGAACATAAACTAAGTAGCTCTGGCTGTATGTTTAGGGTTGTTGTCCTGCTGGAAGGTGAACCCCCCCCCCCCCCCCCACCACCACCACCAGTTTAAAGCCTGTTGTTTTTCCTGCTGAAGAAAAGCATCCACACAGCTGTGACCAGCTGGCGGTGGCTGCTTTCCACATGGTGGCCTGCAACTCCCTTGGGACCTGCTCATCAATGACCCGTAGGAGGGCAAACTGTGGACCACCTACATGGAGTAAGTCTTCTGCCAATGATCTGGTGGACCCTGAGATCCCCAGCAGCGTTGTTTCGCTGTGGTGATGGTGCGCCTAATATTAGTCTCAACTGACCTGAAAAACTTCTTCAGCGTGTTTCCTTTATACATGGCTCGTGGGAAACTTTAATGGGGACTTCAGTTATGTCCTTGTAGTCACTCTAGTGAATCACTACAGCTGTATTCAGAGTTGCCATTGTTTTCTTCACTGCTTCTCTAATGCTTTTCTGGTCCGTCCTTGCCAGTTTAGGAGAACGGCCGTGTCTTGGCAGGCTTGCAGGATGTAATACTGAGATATTATTAGACACACACGGACTCCATTTACTTACCAAGAGGCTTCTAAACGTATTTGGTTGGATTTTATTCAAAGGTATCAGAGTAAAGGAGGCTGAATGAATATGCACAGCAAGCATTTAGCAAACAAGTTAGATTTTCATTTCTAAAAACAAAATTTGAAAGCCAAATATTTCTTTTTTCGTACCACTTCACAGTTAGGCCCTACTTTGTGTTGGTATGTCATTTAAAATAGCAAGGGAACTTATTGGCGTCTGTCACTCCAACGTAACAAAATGTGAAAAAGTTCAAGGGGGTATGAGTATCATAAGCAGCAGATTCAGTTGAAGTTTTACTTTGACCCAAATCCAATCTGGAAGTGGAGAGAGGGTAACTCTCATTTAAAAGAAAAAGAACCCAGCGGTACCAGAGTCAGGATGAGCAGTCATCTGCCTTGACCTGCTGGCTGTGGCGTGCACAGACATTTTAGGGGGCAGGTGCTCAGGAGGGGGTGGGAGGGCACTTTTTAGCGTGCGCAAGGAGGTGGCTCATTTCGGGGCATTGTTTCAGTGGTTTTTAATGGCTCAGGTTTTCAAAAGATCATTTCAAAACCGACCTCAGTAAAATCTTAATAATATTCAGGGCAGTCAAACTTTTTTACAGTAGCAGGCTACACACTATCAGGTAGGAGGGTGCACTTATATATAGATATATATCTATATATATATATATATATATATACTTCAGACTAAACAGTGGCTCTGTGACTACTGTAACGAACAAACAAATAGCAATAGCGTAGTCGGTGTTGCCAAATTAGGCAGGTTTCCAACCAATTAGGCTTTTGAACACATTGAGCTGGAAAAAAATAGCTTATGGGCAGATTGTAAAAAATTTTCGAAGCTTTTCATAACATTTGTTGGGCTTTTAGAAAGAATTACTAACAAAATATATCAAAATAGTCATTATTTATTTTTTAAATAAGTTGAATCTGTCGATCTGACATCATCAATGAATAATAGTTATAATGAATAATATTGATTGTTATAATAAAACAAGAAAAGACTAATGGTTAATCAAGTGTTTGGTCAATGTAAACGCCCAAGAGGGGTTGAGTTCTACTTAAAAATATTTCATGACTACGTGTAAGAGAAATGTTTAATTGAGCTATACTGAGAGAAATTAAGTTTATATTAAGGTACATTTACAACTCATGTTGGGAAGCTATTTATAATTTATTTTTTCTGGGTGAAATATCCTGATTATTAAAGAGATCTTGTGTGTTATTTGGTTGTCTGATTGTACATTTTGTTTGGAGCCCATATGGGCAGTTTTTTTTCTTTGCTTCAGCTCAGTTGTGTGCTAATGGCATGTTCTTATGTGTTTAATAGTTCTGTGCTTTTAACATGAGAGAGTTTGAGATTTGGCCTTTGGACTAACAGTGACATAGGGTAACCTGTAGTGCTGTGTCTTAACTCAAAAGTCCAGCAATTAAATAAGGCTGGCAGTCAATTAAATAACTGACTAAAGTAACAATTCTGACTAGAACAGGTTCTGTAATTACAGCAGCTATGAGAACAAGGAGCAGAACAAAGCAGAGTTCCCTTCTACCTGCAAGTAACTCAAGTCTCTTCAGTTTGGCAGCTTTAGTGCTTGATTCTGCTCCTTGGGCTCCTAGCTCACCCTGCTAGCTGTCCTAGCTAACCCTCCTAGCGTGAATGTTTACTCCAGTTTAGACTTCAGTGCTGACATTTCAAACAGAAATTAATAGCGCTCCTTCCAGCTCGCTCTCTGCTTTGTTGTCACTTCTTGTAATTGTTTGGTAATCAGACCAAATTTCCATCCCGCTCTACCGACACCAACGGTGACCACACCACAGCCGAACTGCGGTGGCGACTGAAGGCTATGACTCGGTGTCCCGCCCCTCTCCAGCTGTGGTTGGCTAGCATGTTGCCTTCAGTCGTTGATTTGATTGGTTAAATTGTATGATTGACACATCAAAGATAGTACTAAAAGGTCGATGGCCACTCCGAGGTTAAAAAAAAGAAGAAAAAAAAAGAAGACGGCTTCCAGTCCAGGGTCTGCTCCGCGCTCAACCAGAAGGCACAAATATCGCTCCATTATATAATCGGGGAAATGTAGGCGGCGGCAAGAGCTGCTATAGACGGCGATTTGCCGTCGTTGACCGGCTACTTTTGACTGCCCTGAATATTAATCATTAAAAAAAAAAAAAAAAAAAAAAAAAAGAGTTTCAAAAGGGCATTTTCGTTGATAAAGGGCAAACTTCCTAGTGCTTTAGCACCACCTAGTGTCTATGTATGCACGCCCCTGCCTGCTGGTGTTGATATGACACAAAATAAATACAGCAAAGCTGGGCATTCTGTGAGAAAGACAAAATCCCAAATAAAACCAAAAAGTTAGTTGCAATAATCCCTGAAATTGTGTACAAATTGATAAGAGAATGTAAAACTCGCAGACACTCTATCTGCACCCCAAAATGAAAGTGTTTTCCTTTGCTCTGTCTTAATCTCTTGGAAGTGTCATCTTTGATAAGGGTTGGCCTTTTTATAACAAGATGAAACACGATAATTGGATGAAAAAGGTTGTAAGACTTAGCTCATCAGCCACCTCCTGAAGAGTATGGCCACCAAAAGTATGGGAACTCTTTTATGCACCTCACTGTCTTGATCTCTAATGGCTGTCACTTCTGAGACTCATCAGATCGTGTAACCAGCCAAATGGGATTTAAATAAGCTTCCAAATTTTAGGATTGATTTACATACACACACACTTCCTTTGTTTTAAATCCTTACTGAGGACCTTGGCTTGCCTTCTATTGACTTCCATTCATTGTTAACCCTACCTGACACCATAGTCCTAAATCTAACCCCAGCCATACAACAACCCCCCCCCCCCCAAAAATAAAAAAAGTGAGGACCTTTTCAATCCTTTCTATGGCCTAACCCTAAACCTAATTGATACCTTAGTCTTAAACCATATCCCTAGCCCAGAAAAAGGTGAGGACCCTTTTTTCGGTCCTCACTTTACATCAAAGTCCTCACTTTACTAGTAAAATAATTAAAAAATGTCCTCGCTCAGCTGCAAGAATACACACACCAACCTTGTTTAAAGTACATGGTGAGGACTGTGTCTTGTCGTCAAAATGTTCTCACTTTACATCAAACTCCTCACTTTACTAGTAAAATGATTAATGTTTGCTCATTTTAAATGAGCAAAAAGTGTTGTCGCTCAGCTACCAGTACAACACACGCACGCACACACACACACACTCACACACACGCACGCACGCACGCACGCACGCACGCACGCACGCACGCACGCACACACACACACACACACACACACACACACACACACTGCTTTTTTGTCCTAAAACTCCTCCACTTGTCTGCAGCAAAGAATGCATTTCATTTCACAGTCCTGATTTCTTACAAGAAAACTAATGTTGCAGTTTTACATTTGATTGATTTTGGAATTAATAACATCTGGTTTCAGGAAGTACTGCACATAAAAGTATAAACAAAGCTAACCATTAGCTTCTTGGAAAAAGACCATATCTACTCCAAGACTCACAGAGTAGTGCATGTGTGTATTTAAAGGAGACAGATGGTTGTGGTTGCATATGTTACAATGTTCTGTTAAAAACTTCCCTCCCAGTCTGAAGGATGATGTGACCTCCTGCTTGTGACATAAAGCAGTCTTCTGAAGTGACTCCCAGTCAGACACATTTACTATGCAGCAGCCTAATTTCCACATGTTGACTATGCTCAGGTTCTCTCTAATGATCAGATCCCTATTCTGAATGAAAAAACAGACAGACACAATCTACAGAAACACTCTTCCTGTTTCAATGAGGACATGACAGACACTTCCCCCTTTTATACTGCAGAACAAACTTGGATGAAGATGCTGAAGCTGCTATTGAACGAAAAAAAAAAACAGTATGAATTCCACCCATGAAAAGTTTTCTGTGTATTTATTTAAAAACACATGACACAAGAAGGAGGTGAATGTTATGTTTTTAAAATTCAATGCCGTGCAGTTCTGCTCAAAACAGGCAAATTGTGTAGAAAGCGTTCCTGAAATTTCAAAATCTAGGAAAGTCTACAGTGATTTTTTTTTAACCTAAACTGACTGCGAAAAACATTCTTTGGCCATACTGCCAGAAAGTAAACAATTTATCTGTTCAAATAATTATATGCAGTCCAGCAATCAAAGGGTTCAGGAAGAACATTGAGGAGGTTCTGTTTCTACAGATGAAAATGTTTTGCTGTTGATTGTGCTTAATAAGCACAAAAAAAACAACCTAAAAGACCTGCAGAAGCTGCTGGATGAAGATGATAACACAGTGACACTATTCACATAAAGAGTCCTGTTTTAATATGGGCTGAACGTTCACTCGGCAAGGAAGACGCCGTTACTCTAAAAGCAACATTAACAACTAGATTATCGTTTGCAAATGCACACAGGGCAAAGTCTTCATTTCTTTAGACAGGGGTGGCAGTATCATGCTATGGGGGCATTTAGTTTCAAGAGGAACTGGTGCACTTCACAAAACAGATGGTATCATGAGAAAAACTTCATGTGAAAATATATTTTAAAAACTTCCAAGACATCAGTCAGGTAAGCCAATGGTTAAAGAGGCCTTAACAAAACCCTGATATCAGTCCTGTTGAAAATTTGAAGTCAGAGTTAAAAAGGTGCGTGAGAGAGACACCCTCCAAAAAAATCAGTTTTAGATCTGTCACGAGAAAGGGGCCAAAATTCCAGCCAACTCTTGTGAGACGCATGTGGAGAGACATCAAAATGTTTGACTCAAGTCATACGGTATAAAAGGCAGCCCAACCAAAAAAGAGTGTAAGTAAACTTGAAAAATGTTTAAACAATTTCCATAAATTCTATCTTAGTATTCTCCATTGCACAAATAGAAATAATTTTAGCAATTCTAGCTAACCATATACAGAAAAACTTTATTCTGATTTAATTGGAGTAAATTGTGTTTTTTAAAAGCCCAGTAGTCCACAAAGAGACATTGATCCCTCATGAGTTCAGACAGTGCATTGCAGGATTATAACAGATAGTGTGGGAGAGGAAGTTTAGGCCTTTTATGTCCTGAGTGATCCTAGGGAATGTGAGCTCCCTGAATAATAACACAAATAAACTTTGTGCACCAACAAGAACACAGTGGATGTCATACTCGCAGAGCTGTGTGAAGCTAGGTTGTGTTCGTCCATCACCTCTCTACACAGGGTGTGGCTGGCAGGCAGGATCCTGCAGCTGAACACTCATCAGGAAGACCTTAAGGAGGAGCAGGAACCCAGAGGTAGAGAGGGCGTAACATTTAGCATCATCATCCTCCCTTCTTCCCTCTTAAAATCCTCAACCATACTGTGCACACATCAGGCATGTCCAAAGGGCGGCCCCTGTACTGATTTTGTGCAGGCCCCCAACAGCCTTTCAAGAAACATTTGGCCCACCAGTACAGGTGGCTGGTGCAGATGGAAACTTTTATTTTTAATTAGGGCAAAAATATTTGACAAGATAATCTTACAATTCAAAATGCCAAGTACAACATGAAGCATTCGTCTTTTATTAACCACTCTTTTTACATTCTCTTTAATTTCATAATAAATAGGACATCTGTCCAATGACCTTTACTCAAATGCTGACTATGGTGCATTAAAATCAGTTTTAAATGTATTTATTAAAATTGACTAAATAAAGCAAGTATTTTCAAAGAAATACTCAGCCAAATCCTGTTCTTATCTTGCTAGACCAAAACAAATTCAGCTGTTTGTTTGCTTTTTTACGATCAAGCCCAAAATAATTTGAAAACTGGATGATAATCTTTTAATAAGGTTAATCGGATATACAATTATTTATGAAACCTATTCCCACAGGAATTCTGACTCATTTGTCTTCTTAAAATTATCACACTTTGTAGAGGAAGGTCAAAAAAATTACAACATAATTATTGATTATCTTTTATTCATTTTTCAGCCTTCGAGTGCTTTTGACTTGACAATTTCAGCCTACGTGCCAAAAAGTTTGGACACCCCAGCATACATGGTTTATACAATAGATAGATGACATGGGACAAAATGACAATGGCTGGTTAGGAAAAGGGTGGGAGGAGGAAGCTGTGGGTGAAGCTTTTAGACCCTTCTTTGGGGAGATGATCATTACCTCAGCTTGATCCCTGCAGGTCAGACACACATTATTTCAGATAATCAATCAATCATCTTTATTCCAGGCGCATAGTAGAGTAAAATCAGAAAGATAAAAACACATACAAAAAGATAAATAAGACAGCAGGTTCTAAAAAAGGGGGGAAAAGCACAGCACGATACTGTTCACTGAGTCACAAATAAATGATGACGGCACTGATTCCACAACCTTGAGGTAAATCTGACTGTACTCAGAGCAGGGTTTACTAGAACTTAAATTATGCTGTTGAACGATACAGCCTACACATCCACCTATACATAATATTTCTAAGCACAGCAGGACTTATGGGTACAACAAAATTTGCAAACATATGGTTAGCACTACTCCATCTAGGTAGTTTGAGTGGTAGGCCTCATAGCGTCGTTGTACGCTACATACACTTTCTGCATGCTGCCTCTTCTGTATTGTCGCCACAAATGGGCAGTGTACATGGGAGTACAAAAGGCTTTAAAAAGAGCTATTTTTACCAAATTCTTTGTCGATTTTTGTATGTGACACGATTTGGTCAGAATCGTGTCACATACAGTGCAGCTGGCAGCTGTTTTGGCCTCTTAACAAGTATTCACCTCACTGCAGGTGACATGTTTGACAAAACAATATCAGAATGTGAGGTGAAGGAACAGAATGTGTTGATAATCTACCAAAGTAGAGAGGTCATCAGATCGTCTATATGGCACAATCTATGCATTAATGTTATGTTATTGGCCTGACATATTAGTTTAAGTTTCCCCCTTCAGCTTCAGAAAATAGTTTTAATGTAGTAGGAATGAAACAGAGGCAGGGTACGCCCTGGACAGGTTGCCAGTCCATCACAGCTGGAGGAAACAGTTATAGGTTTTAATGAGTATCGTGGTAAAAATAATGATACTTACTATCACAGTTTCAAAGTGAAAAACAACTAAAAAACAACATGAATACCATATTTGCTAACAACACAGTATGTTGGGCGCTTAACTACACAACTACTGTGTAGGACTATGGCAGATTCAGGCTTTGAGATCAGGTAAAATCTAAAAATGATCTGTGCTGAGATTAGGATCCCTGCATTAACCTAAGTATTGTCAAAGCATGGACAATGGCTCATTTTTGACTTACCATGAATAATTTATATCCAGCATTTGCAACATGAGCACCTTACTAGCTGTGCAGGTATCAGTTACTACCATACTTCGAAGTGATAAGGGAATTCCATTCTCAAAATCATTACTGACTCCTAAGCTTTACTATATGTTCTGGGGGTTTTCTGAAACTCAACTAAATGCATATGAGAAAAACTAATGAACAGAGAAGAGACCCCAAATTACTTTGTTTTGGGTTTTCGTGTGCATAAACATCTGTTTTGTAATGAGAGATAAACCACATCAACAATAGAAAATAGCTGTATTTGATATTTTTTCTGTTTGTAGACAAAGGCCCAAAATTTCCAAAATATCAACAAAACTGTAAAATCTTTGGGAGTAAAACTGGATCACGCCTTATCCAGCAGCTCAAAAGGATCCAATCTACTTACAGGTCTTGATTTGTTATGATCAGGGGCAGCAGCCTCTCTCATAATAAATTATAATCACACTTGTCTTTCTTCCGTTTAACTGTTTTGCACTCTGTAACATTCCCAGAATGCAATAGGATGTGACATCTGTGGCCATTCTCTTTTAAACGATTTTTATCGAGCATGGCATGGTTCCTCATATGCATCCTTCTAAAGACAGACAGAAAAATAACAGCACAAAGAAAAAAAACATTTGAAGCTGGTTTTGTCTTTATGACATACATGTAATGACACTTTAGCCTCCACCAGCTACTGTCTGCTAAACTAATGCCAAATAATTAAATTACTCAGATGTTTGCAGTGTTTAAGAGGCTTTGGTTTGCCTGTTTAGACTGTTACCAGCTTATATTGTCATCATTGTGGTTGAAGGCAGGTTTATACTCGACAGGATGGGCCAAATAACAATAAAAATAAATCTTGACATGTTTCTGCACATGGCAGCACAGCTGGTAGCACTGTTTCCCTGCAGTGGAGTTGGTATGTTCTCCCTGTGCATGTGTAGGTTCTCTCTGGGCACTCTGGCTTCCTCCCACAGTCCAAAAACATGACTGTAAGGTTAAAAGAATACTCTAAATTGCTCTTACATATGAGTGTGCCTGTGCATGACTGTCCATGCGATGTGTCTCTGTGCTGCCCTGTGATGGACTGATAATCTGCCCAGGGTATACCCTGCCTTTCGCCCAATGACTGCTGAAGATAGTCATCAGCCTGCAACCCTGCAAGGAGGGGAAACATGTCAGTCTATCTAACCACGTTTTGCTTTGATTGAGAAATGCCTTTTCAAAGCACCACAAATGACATCAGTGCATAATCTTCACAATCATTACATGAATCGCTTGTGCATACACAGAAACTGATCTCATTGCTACTGGATGTGGGTTTTTCACATGACGTAGCTCCTTGGGGACTACTGCCTCATGAGAGTGGACATTGCTTTGTGTCTTTTGGAGTGTGTGTGTGTTAGATTGAGAGAGTAAGAAAGAGACAGTGTTCTTGTCACCTTTTCCCAGGGTTACATCTGCACCCCTGTGCTCTTCAATCAGCTCTAATGGATCTCCTGGCTCAGACTCAACCGGGGCACTGATTGTGATACTAAAGACACTAAAATACACACACAGAAATGCACACAAGTGTTGTGCAATGTAAGCTTGGGCGTGGCTCCAGGCTTATGTGCGTTAGGATGAGCTAAGAAGGAAAAATACCCTTTGAACATTTTCTTTGTCCTTTGTTTCTACTCCTGCACTTCCATCTTTATGTTCTTCTGTTCTGCACCTCCCGCTATGACTTTAATTACACATTAGGTAATGAAATGCAATGAGAGCCACAGGAATTATCTGAATCTTGTATTGTTCCTTTGAAGTTAGAAATGTTCTGAAGGTTCACGTTGTCAGTCGAAAACTATGTGAAATATAAGGTGTAGTGTCTTAGATGGTCCATCTTCCTTCCCTTTGTCACTCCCTATCAGCGTCCTCATCAGGGACCCTGAGACTAGCTGTGTGTATGGGACTGTTTCGCAGCGGCCGATCCACCCTGCTTCGCTCAGTGTCTTCATTCAGAGGGTGAGCAGGTCCTCTGGGGATAATGTGCGCTTTTCTAAGTATGTGTAAGGGAGTGTGTATATGGCCCCTCGATTATTCTCTCCACTGATTTTCAATGGAATGAGAAAAATGACAGTCCATCCAAGGCGCTCCTCTTTTCACTGTTAATAAAAGAGACGGGCCAAGGAAGACATGCTGCAAAGCAGGGCAACTCTACTTGATATGAAAGTAGAGGAATACAGGGACACTTCAGATGTTTTTAGGGCAATTCTTTTTGTTTTTCCTGTTCTATATAAACCCAAACATGTCAAACATTTAATATTTCAGTCATTTCCTTTTCTCCAAAACATGGTACAATGCTTTCAAGTCGCACTTTGAAGGTCTTGTTACTGAAAAATGCTATATAAATAAATTTACCTTACCTTACTTTATTTTGTACAGAACATATTGAAAATCAACAGTTATAGGTACACTTGATGAAAATATGTAAAAAGCCTTAAAATGCATACTTCCTTCTGCAACAGCTTGATCTCAGATTTACAAAAAGCCCTTCTTTATTTTCAGAACCTATTTCCACCAATGACGAGGAAAAAAAATTGACATGCAGGAATAGTCTCCAGCTAATTCACCAGTGCTGCAATTTTTCATCTGCTATCATTTCTGTAAAAGTTTGCTTTTAAAGCATTTTCAAGGCTCGTACTTTGTAGTTTAAGTTGTTTAAAGTGACAAGAAATGTTTCATTCATAAACCGTGGCTTTCTGTCTCCCTGTTGTATAAACATGATGTGACACACAGACCCGCTTCTCCCAAACACTCAACACGCTGTAATAGGAAATACAAGAGAAGTTGGTGTTCAGGCAAGGCAAATGTGTGTTCATTTTCAGAAGTCAGGGAACGACAAGAAAATAGCTACCTCCTCAAATTTGGATATGTTACAGTCAAAGGTGCACTTAAAATGTTCAAAACAACTGGAAACAAGGCCAGAACAGGATCCCTATTTATTTTGCCACCATGTGTACTGAGCACATAGTTAGGTAAAAAAAAAAAACACCCTAAGCTCAATGTTAGATAACTGCAGCAATGAATGGCATCTTTGGTTCACCAAGTCTCCAAAATAACCTTTAGACACCATCTTGTTTGGGAGGCATGGCTGGAAAAACCTATTTTCTATCATACAATCACAAACTAGACTTTTGTGCTTTGGTCAGATAAAACTAAGATTGGGCTTTTCCACAACATTTAGTTTGTTTCTGGTGTGAAACAAAAGGTGAAAAGCATCGTTCGTAGACACAAGGTGTTAAGCATAGTGGAGGATCCACAATGCTGTGAGCCTGGTTCTCTTTCAAAGGCTATGGGAACTTTGTCAAAGTGAGTGACATTGAGGACTCTTTGACAAGAACATTTAAACAGAAAAGCTGGTGAACACTGCCAGAAAACTGAAAATAGGTTGGGGATTGTTCTTTCAGCCTAATAATGATTTAAAACATATTGTCAAATTAACCCAGAAATGGTTCATCACACTCAAAACCATTGTTACATCTTACATCTTGCATTCTTCTTATACACTTTGAACAATTGTAAAGTTATGAAGACTGAACTAATATTTTCCTGCAAGTTCCTGCAAAACATGATGGTAAAATAAAACAAAGTATAGTGAAAAGTCTAAATAGAAACCAAACCTAGACTTCTTTCTATGATCCTACTCACGTCTGCTGTGACAGTAAAATCACTGAAAGTTAAATAACATAGCTCCTCTTGATTCAACACATTGATTTTCCTCCTAAAATATGCATCAGCATTGATGCTACTTTGACATCTGCAACATCAGTTTTAAAGGACAATAACCCCACATGGCACAGTGCTCATATACTTTAACATTTTGATCTATTTCCTTTTCCTATTAATCTATTTCCTTTTCCTATTATCCACATACTGACCACAATATATTATAAAAAATGCTTTCTTAACCAGCTGGGGAGGACACGTCTGCGTCACTTTTAAAAGCGAGTATCAGTGATCCTGAGTGAAGCTGATTCAAAGAATTAAAAAGTTAGTGCGCTTGCGGATTGCCAGAAACCTGTCTCATTCCTGCGGTGAGCTTCAGACTATGCACCTTCAGCCGACCCGAGTGGAACAAGGTTGGCGGCGTAATTAGGTTCCCCTGGCTGATTTAATTTGAGCAGTCGCTGCGTTCGTTTTGCTGTAGCTGCTCCTCAGCTCCTTGGAGGGGACTAATGGAGGAGATGGAGAGATATATGGGAAAGAATTAGACATGACATTATCACAGTGTGTGTGTGTGTGTGTGTGTATGTGTGTGTGTTATTTATGCGAGTGTGTTTGCAGCACTGTGTACATGATTCAAAAGCTGACAGCTAAAGACTAAATAAGTCTTAGTTTTTTCTGTTTTGTATTTAAATCAATAATGGAGACACATTTTTAATGTTCTTCCCAAACCTACCTCCTCTGCTCACCCACCCTTTCCCAATGTTTCAAAGACCGGACTTTCAATTTAATTACAGGGGGCATTACTTATCAGGGACATAAATAGAAGCCTGCCTACATGATCATTGTTCCTCATCCCTACTTGAGATATGGAAGGTCTTGTGACGCATTATTCTGAAAAGAAATAGAGAGACCACACGTAACGCTTAAAATGCTGTCCTGTCTCTTTCTAATAAAGAATTACATGAAAACACCAAACATGATGGACCCTCGTTGTGTAGAATTGGGGAAATTTGCCTACAACTCTTTTTCTCTTTTGGCAATTCAAGCTTTCATATTTTACGTTTATGTGTCAACCTAAACTACAATGAAATAATTGTTATAATCAGGCCGGAAGAACTTTCTGTTTTGCATGCATAGCAGGTTATAATGGTTTTTTTTGCCCTTCAGTCCTTACTGTATATATATTGTGAAGATATGTGTTCACTTAAAGATATTAAATGTGAATTTTCAGTATGTGATAAGATGAGGTAAAAGTTTGACTATCAGTAGCTTAGATCAGTCCATAGAAATTAGAAATCTGTTTCAAAACCTTAACTTTTACTACTAAGTCTAACTAAAACTGTATCCTCATCACAACAATTAGATTCCATAGAAATGAGCTTTGATACCTGGACATCCAGTTTGACTCGAGCCATCTCTCCAAAGCCATCTCCAGCCACAGCTCATCAGATGTCTACCCCAAAGTATCACCCTGTCGGTCAGCTCATCTCCTCGCCTGCACTTCGAGGAAGGAGGTGAAAGCTTGATTCCAAAAATTCCCTTTTTGTTTTCTCTTGAGGTTCGTCTGGAAGAAAAAGGACTGTAACAAATTAGGAAAGACAGAATCTGATCATGTGCAGTGTCTTCATTTCATATCGTTGCACAAGCTGTCTGCTCAGTTTGACCCTGGAGTCCTTGAGCTTCTTTTGTTTTCCAATTATCTGACCATCTTTGAGCTTGATTGAGGTAAGATACTTTGGCTGTTTCTGACAAGAACCTTTTTGCCCCCCCCCATTTTTGTGTGTTTTTACACAATAAAAAGTGTTTATTGTGTCTGCAAAAAAAGGATATTATAAACATAATCTTTGGCTATATCAAAAGGTATTTTGGTTTGCATCCAAACGCTCCACACAGACCATCCCCCACCGGTCTCCTATCATTCTGTAAAGCGCTAAATATAAATGGATTGACTTTTGGACAAGCGACAGTTTTGTTTCATAATTGTTAATTATCATGAGTGCTCTGAGAGCCACTTTCTGTGAATGGAGGCAGGGCTCTTTCTCCCCCACCCTCTCTTCTTTTTATGGGATTGATCTAACTTCTCAAGGACATCAAAGAGGTCAACGATTATGGAGGGAGGAGACCCAGGGAATGCGTCAAGCACTTGCATCATTTCCGTGCATCTAGGTTGGCGAATTCCATGGCTGTGGTTGCTAGTGGGCTTCTTGCCCCCGCCTTTTCGTCCATTTTCCCTGCCTGACCAAGAGCGACCCCGCCCATCCCTCCCTGGCTCCACCCCTAGTCCCAAGCCAGCGAGAGTACAGCACTTAAAGTAAATAAGCAGCGAGGAGAGCTATTTTAAGATGCTGTCTTTCATTGTGGACAAGGAGGGGGACAAAGATGCAAGCCAAGCGGTTGTAATTTCAGTCACGTCTTCCAACATGTAGTCTTTCTCATTCCACAATCCAGCTCGCTGAAGGGTCTGGTAGACAAGAAAGAGCTTGGAACAATATAATTGTCTTTTTTTGCATTGAAAAAGTACATATATATAAAAATAAAAAAAATAGGCAGCTGCTGTGACTGGAAATTAAGCCATATCCATACCAATTTTAAGCTTAAAGATGCACACAAACACCCGTTTGGTGTTTGTGTGCATCTTTAAACTCCATTGGTTTAGGTTAAAAAATACAGCTGCTGGCATTAAAGGTTGAACGCATTGTGTTGGTCTATCTTCCCCTCAAGCTCAAAGACTTCCTGGATTCCAAGACACATTAACATTTATGGAAATCTATTTCCTGTTTTCGAATATTAGAGAATATCCAGTTAACAAGAAATGTAGTTTAGGTTTGCATTAGTGACTGAAAAATCAAAGTTAACTGAAAAATCAAAGTTTCAGGGGGCATCAATAGTTTTATGAGGTTTTTCAGAAATTCAGCATGTTTTGGGAGCCTGGTGTCATGCACTTGCTATGATTTCTGTTGTTTTTAAGAAGGTGCTTAAAACCTTAATAGCTAAATGAAGAGTTCTCAAACTTTTTAGCACAACCTCCTCAATAAATACAAAAGTTTCAAAGAACAAACCTACTAATGGACACTTTAAAAGAGTAATACAAAAAAAGTCATGGGACGTTTTTGCCAGTTTGTATTGGTTTTTCAAAAAGACAAAAACAAAACAAAAAAACACGGTTCTCATTCATTTTTTTAGGTTACAATTTGGACTAATAGGTAGGAAGTGGAAAGTGGGAGGTTTCTGACCAACCCCAACCTAAAAACCCAATATGGCTGCAACATGCTTGAAATTAAGGGTTATAAACAGGTGATTTGCGGTTGTGATGGTTTTGATCTTATTAAATATTTCACACACAGCGTTGTGCAAAATGTGATCCTGTAGTGTTTGAATAATAAAAAGGAATACAACGTTATTACTGCTAATAGTATTTAGCTTTCAGTAGAGCACTGCATTTAGCATATTCAAGTCATCAAAATATTTTGCACTGCACTTCCCTTTGAGTAGCTTTGTTTTTTTTTTCTTTTGAGGCAAGATCAGCGCACTTGGAGAACTCCTTTCGTTAAATTTTTCTACCTATTAACTCTACATCGCAGTTACTGTGATGATAAAGTATATTTTTTTCTGATTATTATGGTGGTATTTGTACCATATAACTCGAGAAACAGGGCACCAACAGATCTCTTAATGGATTTTAAACACCGTTTTAAATCCAACCAAAAACAAAAAAAAAATCTAAACTATTAGATCAGTGTTCCCGGTTTGTTTTTAATCATAAACCAACAATAGCTACAAGGAATTTGCTTTTGTACACATATCTTGTCATTATCTTCACTTTTTTCACTTTTTATTGTTTTTTATGACATCAAAAATAAATAAACATTTATACTGTATGTTTTTTTATCGCATATGGATAATTGTAACCAGCAATATCTGTTATCCTTATATATGTTTTATCCTTATACAGCATGTATACAAATATACACGTCACAAGAAAATAATCTATTCACTGCTGTTGTAAAAACAACTGGCAGAAAGTAAGTTAGAGCCTGTAAACATGAAACATGAAAAAGAAGAAGTAACCAATTGAATTTTAACCAGATTTTCTGTGGATTATACATTCATTGTAAAGTCTTTCTTACTCCAGTTGCACAGAATCCTGGTCAGAACGTTGAAAGTAAAACATCTATCTTATATGCATCTTTAAGGCAGTTGAATACAAGTTCATTTAAAATACTAACTCATTCTTTTTTTCTGGCTAATGCTGCTTCTACGCCCAACATTAATGCGATCAAAAGCAAATGCTTAAGTCAACTACAATAATTTCAGCTTGGATATTTTCACAGATTGCATTTTTTTATAATTTTTTTGGAATCACAGCTTGTATATCTTTATCAGTAAGAGTATAAAGTAAAAATAGGAAACATGTTGGTTTGTCTATGCCTTTTTAATCATAAGCTTTAGATTTCAATGTGACCTGCTGGATGTGACACAATAAGGAATGAATGCAATTTCCCTTGATTTCCTTTAGCTGAGCTACTCTACTGCTACTGTCACTATGAGATTACATCGCAATTGCTGCATATGTGTGAAACTGTATATCTTATTGCTTTTAAATTATTGGTTCCCTTTCAAACAGTGGTTGTGCGGTCAATTCCTGTAAAGTGCCAGTCAATTGTTTGGCACGTTAAACAAAACCTGTGGAACTTCATCAATAGGCTTTTTTCTTCAGTGCTGAAAAGTCAAATGACTTAGATTTCACATATACCTCCAACCCAGTTAAAAAATGTATGAGTATGCAAAAGGACGGTGTATAAGTGCTCTCAGCGTATATATTTAAATAAGTGGAAGTGTGTTGCTTTATGTCATGAAAGACAGCATCATGTGTTGATAACCAGCAAGCTGCTATAATTAATCTTTTATCCGGACATGTGGCTCTTTTCCAATTAGCTGTGATGTCCGAGAACTTTAAAGTCCAGAGGGAGGATATTTGCTTGTTGTCTCTTGGCCCCCTGTCAGCTCAGTCAGGTATTCCGTGTTTATTTCTCTCTTAAATTTTTGTTAAATCCTAGTTTTGTCATTCTTCATTGTGTGAGGAGTCAGGGCTGGACTCCTCCTCTTCTTCCTCGACTGTTTGCTCTGGCAGCGTGTCACGGCGAGTGAACGCGGCTGCCAAAGTCACGCTCAGCCGCGGTTTGACAGGCCCCAACTCCGACAGCCCGATGTTGTTGCCTCGGGTTACGAGAGTAGTTTTATCCATTATTTCCCCGCTGCGGCTCGACACCACAGCATCCAGAAAGTCATATTTGTGTGAGATCTTTCCGCTCTCGAACAAGTACTTTGCCAGGTATGAGAAAGCAAAGTTACCCACGAAGGAGGCCAACATGGAGACGGTCTTAAAGGGGAACTTCTGTATGACGATTTCCTCCATCTCTCCTGTAATGTGATGCTTCCGCTGCTCGGTCGTCCAGCCTGGGTAATAAATGAAAGGAGGAAGCTGCAGGTAGGGTTCTCCTCCGCCTATACGCAGCACCAGGCCAAAGAGGTACGCAGCCACCGAGCCGTACGTGTTGGTACCTTTGACGAAGAGCACACTGAGTAGCTGCGGGAAGATGATGACATAAACCAGATCTGAGCTCAGGTACCAGAGGCCATAAACCGTGCCAGTAACCAGGGCCATCAGGGTGGCAAGTCCACCAAATACAAAGATTGTGATTCGCATCACCCACACGATTTCACGGTCAGATGCCTTGGAAGAGAGAAAGTAGACATAAGCCACATGATAGACAACTTCAAAAAGAAGCTAATAGTAATTCCTTGTTGATGTTCCTGAACTCATGCACTTACTGACTGTCTGAAGGCCATCTGGTAAATGTTTCTTGCAAACATGGAGCTTGCTGACAGGATGGAGGAGTCTGCAGAGGACATGACAGCAGCAGACACAGCCCCCAGACCAAAGAAAGAAACAAATGGTGGACAGAGGTGCTGGAGTACGATAGGTAGAATCATGTCTGCTTCCTCCTTGTCTTTAGGAGAAATCCCTCCATAACTTGTCTGGTTCCAGTCTGAGGAAGAGAAACAATCAATCAATTACTTCCAACTGAGAAAAACATACATAAAAAACAGGAATGAACTAATTTAAAATTTGAATTTAACCCATTGCCTTTTAGTATATAATCTAAAAATCGGATACCCACATTCATGAGAACCTACAGCATCCTTTATACCGGGCCGAGGTCATTTATTGCAGCAGCATAATCCCAAATTGAACCATTTCGTAAAAATCTGAATTTCATTTAAGGCAAGTGGGGCAGGGGGGTTCCCCATTATAATATTTATTTTAACAAAATAAAAGTCTAAAAAAGGGTGCAGACTTCTGTAACATTTCACATGGTTTGAGCAAACATACAGAGACATCCTTTACCATTCCTGTTTGCAATATCTCTAGATCATTTAGAACCCTGGTTCCTCTCGTCTGTTCTTGTCTCTTCAGCTCAAAACACGTTTTACTAAGATTTAGGTTCAGGGACTGAGAAGGAAGAACACTGATTTTGTCCGAATGAAAAAATCCTGTGTTGGTATGCTATATTGCCCAAAGTATTGGCTCTACACACGCATCTCCTTTAATGACATCTGATGGTTAATACAAATCACTGTCCCCAAACACAAACACACAGTTGGAAGCATAAAATTATCCAAAATCCCTCTCTCCAGAGAACACGTCTCTGCTGTTGCTGTCTGTCGGTACTTTAACCCACTGCATGCAACGCTTTGCATTGAACTTGGAGATGTATGGGTTCACTGCAGCTACAGCAACAAAACCTATACCATAAAGCTGTGTAGCAATGTTCTCAAGATAATCTGAAGGCCACACTCAGTTTGGAGGTCTGTAGCTACTGACTCTGCAGAAACCTGGCAACCCCTGCACACTTTGTGCCTCATCAAAACAGTCAGTGGTTGTGAGACCAGTAACAAATATTAAATTATATCAGGTGAAAACATCAATACACATCAAATATATTGGTCAGTGTTCCTGTTATTATGGGCCGAAAGCAACTCTAAACAGGTGGGTTTTCAGTCTTGATTCCTCTTAGAAGGCCTACCACTTCAGGCCGAGTCACTGTCATTCTTAATAGCCTCTGCTTTGTTATAATACCACTAACTGTTGACTATGGATTATTTATTAGCAAGGAACTGGAGTTGTTGCACACATTGCATCATATCATGGTCCCACAGTGAACACAAAGTCACAAATAACTACATCAATTAAATTATTTTTCTGTGTAAGGTAATGTCACTGCAGTAAAGGTGAATACAAGTTAGAGACGGGGAACATATTGGGAAGCCAGTATGAGTTAATGGTGTGGTAAAACAGGGCTGCAGGAGAACATTACATTTGCTTGTTCATCTTTCTTTGTAAGAGTTTTTTGCTTCTTTTTGGACAGAGCTATGTTATTAAGCTGCACATCTTAGCAAATTCATTCATGCAGCGTTAGCTCCTGCCTTAAACAGAAGCAAATAAAGATGTGTCATCACTTCTTGTTGGAGGAATCTGACACCCAAAAATCTGGAGATCGCGGCACTAATTTGGTCCCTTGCGTCGCTCTAATGCAATATTTACAATCCAGCGCGGTTATTAAACGGATTGCTGATCCATTATGGATGAGGTGAACCAGATGCTATTTACCAGGCTTTCTTAGATCTAAGGGCAACAAGAACCCATCCAGAGCCTTCTCCGGCAAAAACAAACACACACGTGAACACAACCCCAGAGTGTGGATGTGAATACTCCTGCGTGTCTCTAACCTGTTGAGGCCCCGATGGCTCCGATAAGAACGGAGGGCACGGCCATGACGAGACATCCAAACGCGGCCAGGAAGGAGAGGACCTGTGCGTAGGTGGCGGAGGAGGCTGATAACACTCTTTGGAAGTACACTTGCCACGGTATTCCTCCCAGCATCTGCAGCATAATGATCACCAGGAGAAACACATCTAAAACTGCAGTCCAGGACTGTCAAACCAGTTTTAATCCAAAAGAGTCAAAGTCAAAAATCTATCCTATCCTATGAACTTTGAAAAACAGAGAAAAATAAATAGAGAGAAAGCATATAAAGCTGATGTTGAAGGAGTGGAGGACAGAGCATATTTCCAAACTGTAAAGGGACAGTTTAGTAATTTGACAAAAGAATGGCTCTGTTGGGTATAATTAAATATTTGCTACACCATGTATCTAACTATATCATCACACAATATTAAGAATAATTTCTATATTATTAATTTTAACCCACCAAATGGCAAAAACAAACATTTCAGTTCAATAAACATTTCAGTTCAATTTTCAGGCTAAACCCAAAAGGTAACTACATTGTTAATTGCATTATTAAATACAAATAATTACATTAAAAATGGTATTAAAATCAGATGTGTGCCCTATTCTAGGTTTTATGGTCTAATGGTGTGAGAGGAATACAAATGTGTAGATGGTACCAGAAGACAGAAGTTGTCGATCCAGATCCAGGTGTCTTCCTTCTTCACGCTGCCTCTCCAGGGCGACTGATAAACCTTCTTCGCTGCAGTCACAGTGATGTCTGCCACCGCAGCATTAGTCAAAGCAAAGGGGACGCTGATCCACTGCAGACAAAAATAAATCAATAAATATGCAGGAAAAAAAAACACTTTTTTTCAGAGCATTTTAAAGTTTTCCTTTGGATTTTGCTGCCTTTTTTGTTCATTTTATGTCTGGTCTGTGCGCCTACAGAGGCCTTTTGTGTTAAGAAAATGGTGTTAAGAAAATGGTGTTAAGAAAATGGACACGTGGAGGCCAGGAGACAACCTGTTAGAAGTACAAGGAAAAGATGATTAAGATAAAACATTTCCACAAATATTAACAAAACATAAGAAAAAGGGAAATATTTGTGAAAATATTTTTGCATAGAACCTTTGAAGTGTTTCATCTCACTGCATTTCCTTTCCCTTCTGTCCATAATTCTGAGAGCGATTGACCACCACACTAACTTAAACATATAAAAGTCTTAAGTTGAACCTACCAGGCCAATAAAGATGCAAAACAGCTGCACCACGTCCGTGTAGGCCACAGAGTACAGTCCTCCGACCAGGGTGTAGAAGATTGCAATGAGTGCAGAGATAACTACTGACATCTTGATGTTGATGTCCACAATGACGCTCAAAGTAGCACCTAGGTGATGAGCAGATTAAAGGACATCACAGATCCTGTTGCACCAGGAAGTCAAGCACATTTCTAGGTATTTCCAGCAACGTTTTTGTTCTGTTGTATGCAGATGCCTGGACTTACCGAGGGCGGAGAGGATGGCAGCGGACCAAAAGATCTCACCCATGAGTGCAGGTATGAAAAGAAGACCACCCATACGTTTCCCATACAGTTGCTGGAAAGGGTCCAACATGGTGACGTAACCCCGTGAGCGCATGGGCTTAGCAAAAAAAAGACCACCTGAGACAGAGGGATGACTGTGTATTGATGCATTTCTCAGCAACAAAAAGCAGATCTGAACAAAAAATATTAATAAAAACAATAAATAAATAATAGTTTATATTTGATACTTTTTTCCTCAAAGTATAGATGCTCCTTCTGAGGGAGGAACAGAAGACCACTTGAGACAATCTGATTACAGCCCAACAACAGCTATTTCAATTAAATGTAAGCTGAGTGCCTTGGTTAGTATTAGTGTCATTAAACGACAGATGTTAAATTATTATAAAATGCTCAGAATCATGTATTTTTCAAGTCAAGGACAAAATAATGTTGACCACCGCTTACCTACAACCAGACTGAGGGCATATCCAAATGGGGCTTGAGCCCAAGCCAACCCATAGCCCGGTAGATACACATACTCAGCGGTGCCGTTGATGTACCCTCCACCCACCCAGGTCGCTGCAAATCACACAAACACGCAATTGGATGTAATTAAACTTAAACGAGTTTGCACAAAAAAATAAAAGAAAAAAAAAGAAACTAGTATAGATTGACACAAGGAAATAATTTCAGTTTAACAAACTAAAAACAAAACGGGAAATCTTTCATTTAATTCCAACACACTTTTACGTCGACTTTATCTCACGGTTAAAAAGAAAAGCTAAACTCGTTACCGGACCAAAAAAAAAAAAACTATGACAACAAATCAGACGTAAAATTTTAAACAGTTTTAAGTGTAAACACAAACTCCACCTGTCATTGTGAATCCACCGACAAACAGCCCAATGTCTCTCCCTCCGACCATGATGGTTTCGCTGCGGTCGGTGCCCTCCGCCTCCCCGGAGTGCTTGTTCTTCCATGCCGCCCAGATGCCCACGACCAGGATAAGCAGATAGAAGATCGCGATAGCCACGAGCCCCTCTACATGGATGGTCATTGTCGCAGTGATCCTCTGCTAGGAACGGGAGGGCATGAAGACCTGTGAGCGAGCAGAGGAGGAGAAGACACTTTTTTAAAGAAATGATAATAGCGTCGTGGCATTTGGAATGATTGACGGTGAGTGATGTATACCAACATTGTTTGGACTGGAAACAACATCAAAAGAAACTTCCCATATTATTATAATAACAATTTTTAATTGGGGGCGTTTAGAACACGGACCAAACATGGTTTCAGCGCTGAAACCTTGCTGAAAAATAAAAGCGCAAACAAGGTTGATCCAGAAATATTTTTCTGTGGTAAATTACGTGCTTTTACAGATTGTAGATGGAACCCTGAGGCGATTGTCCTAAAAAGTATGACATTTGGTAAAAAATTACTCACGGTTGAAATTGGTCACACCATCATTAAATAAATGAACGCCTGGATAATAATTGTCTTCGTTGTTATTACAGATCTCAACTGATGCAATTTGGCTCATTGTGGAAGAGGGGTGTGCGTAAAAGCCATATTACGCACAGAAATACTGATTCAAGGACAACTTGTGACTTTCTTTCTTTCTTTCTTTCTTTCTTTCTTTCTTTCTTTCTTTCTTTCTTTCTTTCTTTCTTTCTTTCTTTCTATAAAATAAAAATAAACGTTTTTAGAACTTACCAAAAGTATTTCCAGAGTCATGCGTGTGGGCAGCTGAGCAAAAAAACTGAGCATCACAGTTTTAAGTTAATTGAAATCCGCGTCCCTCTTTGCACCGCGAGGAACAGTGAAGTGAAACGGCGTTGGGGGTCTCTCGGGTGACTTGCTGAGGCTTATAAAGAGGGCAGATGCCGTCAGAGGACGGAGACACGCGTCAGAGAAACCACCCGTCCCTCTTAATGAGCACCTGGCATAAAACACGTCACGACGTCCCGGCTGATGTTACTGGAAGAGTGCCGAGATTCCTTTACCCCAGACCACGAACTGGCCCAGAGAAGAAGGTTGTTAAAAGCGTCACATCACGCTTCGGATAGTCAGTGGTCTGTGAGGGATTTGTGTTTGTTGTTTACGAGACTAGGCTTCTTTAAACTAAAAGCGTAAAAGCCGCAGTCCACAGTTCAGGCCTCCCGTTAGGACTGGACGATAATTCAATAACAATATATATCGATCAATAAACGTGTGGCTCAGTAGAAAAAGGGGGTCAATAAAAAGTTTAAAATAACAGTTTTCCTTCCTTTTGCATTCTAGCCTATCATGCAGGTTAATACTACTTTCATAAAACCCTACCAATCAATCAGCAGACCCAGGAAAGCACCTCCATCAAGCTTCAGAGTTCAGAGAGCACAAGTTCTTTTTTTTTCTCTTTTTTAAAGACTTACGGTTTGGTAAAAAGTTGGTTGAATAAAGGGTTGTGTTTGAATTGTGTTCTTTGTTTAAAAATAGGTCACTAAGCAACAGCATAAAACGGCCAGGGCTGCAATAATATTAAAACATATATAGCCATTCATTATGAACACAATCTCAAGGAGAAATGCTCTATCTTTTTCCTTTTTTTCTGTTTTCAAACGAATTTGTCGACTAAAACACTCCCAGCATTTAAGCAATTAGACCACTCTTAAGAGTGTGTCTGCCTCTTCCCTTCAGGATATGTATCTGTGAGCTGCGTCCATTTAATGGCCACTTCAGCCTACAGTCCGTTTATCTGGACAAGACTTGTCGAAACTGGCAGGCATCCAATTAGGATGGTTCTGGAGCACGCAGCGAGGTCTAATGATACCATCTGACTTTTTAAAATCCTTACACACACAGGCACACTGACTGGAGGAGGGGAAAAAATCAACACAGGAGATCCTTCTTCGCCGTGGTAAATTGTGGCAAATGAGCAGTGCCCTCTTCTGGCACGGCAAACAGAGCGGTTCAGCACCACAGACAGGGCCATGTCTATACCACAGGTTAAGGTTGTGACTGGTAACTGAATGGATGGTAAATGATCTTCGAGATATAATAGCTATGATTATAGCCTTTACTAAATCTTTGCTAATATTTGTTATTGGCTTTATGTATCAAAGCAATGCTATATGAAAACTTAAATCAAAATTGCCCAACATGTGCAGAATGCTTAGAATCAGAAGCAACCTTCACATACATTTCTATCAAATAAAATACTGATATAGATGAGAAAATACACACAATAAAAAAACAAGAGCTTTTTGCTTATCAATGTGATGCTTTGTTTTCAAACCTTTGTCACTAATTCCAAAACCATCCAAATGAAGCCTTCAATTACGTTTCAAATTGATAGTTAACAAGCACCGTGTTATCCTAGTGCAGTGCCAAAGAGTATATATTATTTTGTACGGCTGCATATTTAAATATTTTTACTAACATTACACGCTTAGAACTCCATCGACCAGTTTTTAAGACCAAGTTATTGGATCAAAATAAAGTGAAGCGCAATTATGTTTGACATCTGATAAGTGATTCTGTGAAATATTGATGCCAAAATAAATAAATAAAAAACATCCGGCAGACAGCTGGAAAGTCTGCTAACTACATGTTGGACAGATGGTTGGTGCAGAACCTTGAGACCGTTTTAAATCAAACACTGAATCTTAACTTTTGCATTCAAGGATTCAATCATTCCATTAGGCATACATGCCTGGTGGATTTCTGAACGCAATCATTTAACAAAAGGACACTGTGTTGCAGAGAAAACATTTTAATACATGTAACTTGACTGATTACATTGAATCGAATAAACAATTCGGAGTCCAAAGACCGGTGGTTTAATGAGCAGCTGTTGCTGGCAGCTCCCAAGATGTCTGAAAAGAGAGCGAATAAGAGGAAGAGAGCTTGAAAGAGAGGCAAGGTTTGGGATAATGTATGACATATGAACATCAGACCTGGGCACGAAATTTAGTCTCCACAAAGTGTATTACTTGAACATGAAAACACAGAATGAAACAAAATCGCTACAGGCCTTTGAAAGATGCAGTTTGAGCAAGGAAGGTAAAAATTAAACGGTGCTTAAATCAGTTTTTACACACGAGGACTCTGTCGACATACAAATATGAACTGAGATGGCTACAGGACACTGACTAAACTTCTTACAGAAAACCAAACATATCTTACAGAAACAAAAACAGCATCTGACCGTCAGATATAAAACTTTAAACATCTAATATAAATTCAAGCATATTTTATTAGTCTTGCCACTATGACAGACTTTGAAATATTGTTTGTTTTTTAATTGTCTAAACAAAACTGTACAAGTTTTGTCAGAGTGTCTTTTCTGTTTTACAGGTTTCAGAATAAAATTCTCAACAAGTAGCAAAGATTCAACAGATGATGTTAATGCTCTGAATCATGAAGACACATTTTTTATTGGGGGGGGGGGGGGGGGGGGGGGGGCAGTTCAAATGATTTTGACTTGTCTTAAGCTATGTCTTGCTTTTTTAGGTTAGGATTGCACCCATCTGGGGGGGGGGGGGGGGGGGTAGAGAATGTACTTTTTGTTTGCACTTTTGCATAATAAAAAAATCAAAATCAATCAAACAAACAAAAAAATGTTAAGCCACAAAGCTTTTCCAGAGTATAGATCAAGGAAGGACTGAAATGAAGAAATGTGTTGATTTAAACTTAATGGTGCATTAAAATCTGATTATTTCTGTCAAATAAGTGTAACCAGAATTTTTACAAAATATGCCTGGATGGATACATAAAACATATTCTTAAATAGGATAATGAAAATATAAATTTATTCTGCCCCCAAAAAAGACTCAATAAGAGAAAAAAACCACACATTTTCATAAAGCTTTGTTGAATTTACACAGCTTAATATAGACAAAACAAACTGATTTTATATCAAGCTCTAGGTCAGACAGACTATGTGAACAGATCAAAGACTTGCTAAAAAAAAATCTTTGTACAGACTGCAATTTTATGCTTTCTGGTCGGCCTTTGATTCATTGAAGTACTGAGAGTAAACCGAAAGTAGCATTTTGCATGATTACATCTTGTTCGTTAGGAATGAAATAAGGCCAGAAAGAGTAGCTGGAATTTAGCTTTGTAGAGCCATGCTCTGACTTTTTCTTCACATACTAGATTCAACTTAATATCTATACATGACTGTGTTACCACATTAGTACTAGGATTGCTTTATTTAAAAGCGCATAGCCACAACTAGTATTATCAAAAATAAACTACTATCTTCAAAACAGCTTAGTTTGTTACAATCCTATTTGTTTATTTCAACTTAATTTTTAATTCATTTTTACCATTTTTTATTTATGTTTACTGTGCGTAGAGAAAATTTGCTTAAAATTGAGCTAAGCTGCATTTCAAATTAGCTGCAATGAAGAGAGAACAGCTGCTGTAAATGTTACCATAAGGCAGCCATCTATGCAAGTTTGAAAAAGGCAACTGTCTGAAATAGATTTTGCCTCTTTTCTGTGAAGTAAGAGTTGAAAGGAAAGTAATCATAATTATTAAAAACCAGAATGCATTTACAGAAAACCTGAGAGACTCAATACAAAAAAAAACGAGAGGAAATGAACATTTGGAAATTGGTCTATAATATAAAGCTCAGGACCTGACACTTACAAAAGCTTGGATGTTAAGCCAGAGTCAAATATGTGAATCAGAAAAGGAAAAAAAAGCTTTTAGTTATTGTATAGGAGGGGACAGAATGGTTTCAGAGTAGCTATAGTTTGAGCATGATGTACTTATTATACAAAGACATTTACTGGAATATTAATTAAATTTAGTAAACCTTGAAAACTGCACAGGACAAAAAAAGCATTCACCAAATACAGTAGCTACTTTTTTGTGAGTCTCTCTTACCACTGCTCCATTTGCTTTCTGTTTGTGTGTCTTTTTTTTTTTTTGCATTAAACACTTCAAAGACTCCTCTAAACATGTTATCAGAAACAGCAAGCATTTTTAAATCTTCCAATCTTGCACAGAAACATCTGTGAATCCTGCTGGTGCTTCCGGTGGTCGCTCCTCATGCGCTCACGTTCTCATTGTTTTGATTTGATCTAGAAAAGGAAAAGCAAAAATGTTATTCAGCAAGATATAACACCTATGTTAATAACAGACAGCTGTCTTTCTGAACACTGGGGTATGCTGGATCAGAATGAAGAGTTTACATGGTGGGTTTAACTTAAAACTGTTACTGTAAACACAAAAAAAACAACGTTCATGCGTTTACGGAATATTGCTTTCTCTGTTCTGCGTTTTGAAAATGTACTCTTCAGGTAGCAGTATCCCGTCACGGAGTTCATGTTAGCAAGATTCAGATCAAACTCATGGTTACAGACAGGGTTCTAGCGCAGATACGTCACACAGCTGGCTTCATGTAAACTCACCTTCTAAGGGTACAACAACACAGGCAAGGCTACAAATCCTAAAATCTTCAACAAGCACAGTACTCGTTTAAAAATAAAACAAAAAAACAATTAGTACTCACTGTATAATTTGATCTATGGGAGGATTTGAATGAAGGCGTTAAACATAACAGAAAAAAAAAAAAGCAGATGCTGACATTCTTGGACGATGAAACAGACCTTTTATGAACAAGTTTTTGCAAGAAACGCACATGACCCCGCCTTGCATGTTAATAAAATAAAGACATTTTGAAAGTTTACATATCTATTGGTTGGGATCAGTAAGAAGGTAGAAAATGAAATAAACACAGACACTGCATCACCTAAATAATAAACCGATAACCAGGTCGAGGTAAAACTGATGTATTAAAGCTCATTCAGAAAACACCGCTCTCCGTTCTCGAGATTCTAACTAAATGTCTCGTTATTACATCTACTCCGCTACCCACAACTCTGCCCACCCACATAACCTTTTAAACATTTGTTAATGTTCCTAACATCTGTTAGGGAATTTAAACATTTCCTAACAGAAACCTGACTAGGATGGAGAAAGTAACCTCCAAGTGTTTCTGTGGGCACGCCACTAATCTGAACAGCTGCAGTTACGTTAAAAACAGGCATGAACAGCACCGGCGGGTTAATCTGACACCAGAACAGCTGCTTTGAAGAACAGGGATTTGACGTAACCACATAAATAAAAGCACTTCGCAAACTTTCAAACTCCTTGGTATTACGTATGAAAATCACCCGTGAGACGGAGAAGATTTCCCTCAGATTCAAAGCAAACGAACTGGAGTAAACCATTATCTAAAGCACCTGGGCTCCATCTGAACTGTGTACGTAATACAAACAGATTAGTCTAGTCTGTGCACTTTAATTCATGCATATTAAGTCTCGTACCTTGCAACCAGTCGACTCCTTCTTGTAACCCTTCTCCTTTAATGGCATCTGTGGCGCTGGAAAACATTAACAAATTTGTCATGAAAAAAAAAAAAAAGCACAAAAAAAAAAAACCTGAACGAACCCTGCATCCACCCAGACAGCTACCAACCATGCAGAAAAAGAACACTTTTAAACTATCCCAGACAGCACTGCAAATATCCATTACTGGCTTTATAAAATTCCTGGGGTTTAATGTTTATGTTGGATTACTAACCGTGTGCAGTTTACGGGACACGTACTTGAAAGTGTTTTAAAATGCTCATACCAGATGTGCCAGGGTTTGTCTTTGATGTTCTCCAAACAGAGCAGCTGTGACACCTTGACAGAAGACAGAGCATCTCTGACATCCATCTTGTTAGCAAAGAAAAGGATGGGGATCCTCCTGTGTTTAATGTCTGCAGAAGAAAAAAAAAACACAGGGAGTAAAGTTTAAATATCCTGCAGTTGTGATGGTGAATAACAAAGGACAATATTTTGACATTAGACTAAATGACACCAATATAATGCGTACTATGGGTTCCTGCAACATGGTTTTCAATGCATTTCTCATTCAAACACACTCAGGCAGTACTATGTTTCTCCCACACTTACATCAGCATAAGAAACTCAGGAGACACTACAGGTCAGAAACCAGACCTTACCGGGATGATTTAATAATGTGTCCAGTTCTTCTTTGGCCACAACCATTCTTAGCTTGTCTGCACTGTCGATGACAAATATGATAGCCTGCCCTTCCCTGAGAGGAGAATAACGGGGTTAAAATGAACATGACCAAAAAAAGGACAGAGGAAAAAGTTGTTCCTGCGTGTGCCGACTCACTTGTAGTAATGTTCCCAAAGATTTCTGTATCTGCCTTGACCGGACATGTCAAAGACAGTAAATGAAAGACTGAAAAACAGAAAAAAAAAAGTTGTTGTTTTTTGCAAACCCTTTAAAGCTGAAAACCTTAAATTTCTCACCACATATTGTATCACTTAGAATAAATGATCAAATAGAAATAAGGTGGTAATACAATTACATTACTTTGGAACTTTTATCAGGCTGCATTAAGTATCTACCTGGATGTCTTGAACTTCTCTATGCTGAAGCCAATTGTTGGAACAATGTCTTGTACCTGGGCCTAAAAGAAAAACAGATTTTTAATGTCATGCAAGAGAAGATTATTTCTTTTTCCAGGTAATTGCACAGCAAATGTGGCAGAAGAATTACAGGATAGCAAATGTAAAAACACTAAAAAACCTTGCACAACATACATGTCACTGTGAGCTGTATCAAATATGAAAAGTGCATGAACATCATCTCATTATTCACAGGGAAACTTACATTGGATGGCTTGAGTTTGTTGATGATGGTGGTTTTGCCACTGTTGTCCAGACCCAGGCACAGCACATTTACCTCCTTCTTTAGCCCCAGCCATCCGATCAGCTTGTCAAATAGTCCCATTGGCTAGCCGGCAAACATTAGCTATGAGTCTGATCTTCAAGAAAAAAAAAAAGTGTTAAGGTCAGTAGGGTAAAAATAAAACTAAGAAGAGGAGAAGAGGAAAGGTACAGCAGAGAAATCTACATGAAATAAAAGTTTATCACACTCCCTCAATTGTGAGGATGATATTTGTTTTGATGTAGCCACATGTTTCTCACGCCGAGGTGCCCTCCACTTTCATGACCTTTACTGTCTCAAACACTAACAATTATATAAGGTGTGGAGGGGTAAGATCCATTTAATCGGGCAATTATATTAATGGCATGAATAAAGTGAATGCAAGGCAACTGAAAAGTTTACCAAATTTCCTCTACAACTGCCACACTGCACAATTTTGGTAAATGAACTGAATTCATCGAGCGCTTTTCTAATCATAACGACCACTCACAGCGCTTCACACTGGGTCGTAATTTACAAACATGCACACATTCATGGAGCTAGAGAGATCAGTACGCAACTTGTGGTTAAGTGCCTTGCTCAGGGGAGCATGTCACTGGAGGAAGCTGGAATGGGACAACTTTCAGATTGAGCCACATTCACCTCATTTAGTCAGAGTGAAGATCAATGGCATGGAAGCTCCTTCATTCTGAGGCTTTAACCACCTTTTTCATGGTGGTCCTGTAAAGACCTTCTGATCATCATCTCTCAGTAAATATAATTTTTCAACAAAAAAAGCAAATTTTCTGTAGTGTTCTTACATTTATATCACTTCCTTTTCAAGTAAAACTTAGACTTCTTTAATAAAGAGCTGTTTACTGTTACGCTGTTTACACTGCAGCTGGCCAACAGTTGCAGTGTAAAAAAAGATATTTTAAACATACATACATACATACATAAATAGCATAAAAAGAGGAATCTCTGATACAGATACTTGGTAGTGCCCATGTTCCTTATTTTAGGTGACCCATTCTGGCAAACACTTAGCCACTTTCACTAAAATGATTATGCAGATCTAAATAATGCTTCAATGAATAATGCCTTTACTCGTCAAACTCATCATTTGTCTTAGATACCAACCAAGTTTTAAAAAAATATATTATTTAAACTTCAACATTTAGACCCCAATTGTACTCGAAGCGACTCGAATTGTGATTGCATCAGGAATTAAAAACAAGCGCATTACATGGGTGGTTCTTGGTTGTAACCAGATTTGAAGGCATCTATTACGCGCTAACAGCTATTTAATCTCTTGTTTGTTACCCGCGTCGCTAGCAAGACACTGCTAACCTTCAGCTATTTAGAAGTTCAACTACTTCAGCTTGCTTCAAGAAAAAAGAACACAGCAGATGGAATTTGCCGCGGACCTATCATTTTTCCACAATAACTTCTACTAACTAAAGAACCCAAATGCAGTTTGCAGTCACAGCTACTACCAACACTGCGGTTAGCCTAGCCGCCATATCGCCAACGTTAGCGCGTCTTATCCTGTCGCAGATTGTTAAGTAGAGCTGTAATTTACCTGCAATTCGGCCGTGCTAAGTTGGTACGATGGTGCAGCTAACGCAGTCTCAGTCTTGGTATTTATATAACCGATGTTTCATTCATTTTTCTCATGCTCGTCCACGCTCTCCAGACTACAGAAACATCCAGATATTTACACTGCGTTGCCGGGAGACCACCTTCCTGCCGCTATTCCGCCATATATGGCAAACGGAAGGTTGGCTCGCCGGAGCAACGGAAGTCACGTTCGGGAGAGGGGTCTGCCGTGATTGGTTATTATGTTGTTAGGAGACTAGTGGTCTGCTCTGCTGTGATTGGTTGCTACGATGATAAAGGTGTGATGTTTAGTAATCCCACATTTTAAAAACTTTAGTCAAAAGGACAGGTAAAGGAGCAAATTGGATTTTATTTATTTATATTTATATTTTTTTTATTTTATTTTATTTTTAAGGAAACCTGTTTGTGTATCGACCTGTCCAGGGTCTCGCCGATTGACAGCTGGAGCTAGGCACCAGCACCCCTCGCGACCACAATAGGGATAAGCGTGTTAGAAAATGGATGGATGGATGAATGTTTGCGTATCTAAACTTTGACTTTATAGCTAATTAAAAAGTGTTTTCAATGGGACTGTATAGTCCCAATGCTCAGGATGTCTTTTGGACAGTCCAGTTTCTCCCCTAAGGGACCCAGACTGTGGAACTCCCTCCCCACTGACTTGAAGCTGCAGACTGATATTAACACCTTTAATAGAGGATTAAAATAGTGGCTGCCTGAAGCCAGGACATATATGTTCACATAACAATGTCAATACATGAATTAGTATTAACTTTAATGTATGCAACTATCTGTTCACTTGCATTTTAAATTGTCTGCTATTGTATGTAATTATTTCTGCTGGATTGTGCAATGTTACCTTTTTCTTAAAGCCTCCTATGGACTGGTGTTTAAAATGTGCACATGTGCTAATACACTCAAGCATTGCACTTGGTTTGTCCAATGTATATGTGATGTCCATTTAAAAAATAAAAAATTAACAGCTGGGTAGTGTACTGAGAAAGTGTGGGCGTGTGTGTGTAGGCTATATAAATAGTTTAATGTTCAATGGCGGTAAAATCATTGCTGAACTAAAATAACTAACCTAGTGTCCAAAAAGTCCATCTCAGTTCTGGACAACAGTAAAATGGTTTTACTGCAAAAGGCTCTGTAAACTAACGCCTGTTGTGACATCTCTGGGTCATGTGGACAGATCACCGACTATTACCATCTAATGTAGAACAGATTACTAGATCAATGTGTGCTTCTGTGCTTTTTTGTCTCTCTTGTTGTGTCTCTGCTCTGTCTTCTGTAACCCCAGTCGGTCGAGGCAGATGACCGTTCATACTGAGCCCGGTTCTGCCGGAGGTTTTTTTTCCCGTTAATGGGTGGTTTTTCTTCCCACTGTCGCTTCATGCTTGCTCAGTATGAGGGATTGCAGCAAAGCCATGTACAATGCAGACGACTCTCCCTGTGGCTCTACGGTCCCCCAGGAGTGAATGCTGCTTGTCGGGACTTTGATGCAATCAACTGGTTTCCTTATATAGGACATTTTGACCAATCTGTATAATCTGACCCAATCTGTATAATATGATTGAACTTGATTTTGTAAAGTGCCTTGAGATGACATGTTTCATGATTTGGCGCTATATAAATAAAATTGAATTGAATTGAATTGAATTGAATTGAATGTGTGTGGAATACAGAAGCTGGTTTCTAGTAAGGGTCAAATTTACCCAGAACAATCAGGATTTACAAAATAAAAAAAAAAATAGCAAAACAAAAGGAAAAACAGATAGTGACATTTTGTTTTATAGAGTTTGAAATTTCTGCTACACAATCTTTCTTTTTGATTCTCAGTCTTTTACTGGCCAGCTTATTTAAGATGCAAATTATCTGATATTTACAAAGTCTTACAATTATTTGAATATAGCATTTAGTGCCTAAAACCACCCAACACATATTTTGCTATTTCATTGATCAATAAACACAATGAAGCCAAATTTAAATAAAACTGACCATATATACATGAAAACTGTAATGAAGATGTACCTTATTTTCACCATGACAAGAAAACCTTCCTCTAGTCCTAACCGTTTACCGATAAGTCCGCATGCCTAGAGGACTGTTACCATGATTTGGAAGATAATCTTCTTTCATGTGTTTGAAAAGTTTGAGGAAAAATAATAGATTTAAAATATAGTTGTTTATTAAGGAAGAAACTTACAGAATAAAACATACAACTTTCACAAGACTTTTTATACAAGACATACTGCATTATCATGAGGAGAGAACATACATTTCTAAAGAAAAAAAATCTTTTGACATTCAGTGGTCTTCAGTTCAAAAATCATGATTGGATTTGTTATTTTAAACCAGTTGGAAATCTTAGAACCACACAATTTCTTCTACATCACCAGTTGGTATATCCTCTCCTCATCTTCCCTGGTCATGAGGTAACTGACTTGACACCTTTCAAAGTCAATAGAAACCATTGGATTGTCACTTGGAAAGATAAGAGGTATTGGTGAACACTTGAATAGACACTAGAGACACGGAGTCCTAAATTCAAGTGAATGCTAGTACTTGCTGAGATTATAAAAAGACCCCTTTTGGCCAATGTTGACAGAGGTTGGCTGTTGTGGAAGCTGTCCAAACGATGATACTTAGGATGATGAGTGCATGTTATCTGGACAGCCACTGGTCTGGTACCACAACCCCTCCCATATGAGCAGCATGTGGTACTGGCAACACCTAACAGTCCGGTGTTTGTGCAATTAGTTGGATGATGATGCCGAGGAACTGGAGCTGAGTGTGTAAAAACACAGTTTGGCTTTGTAAAATGGTCTCAAACTTGAAATCCACTCTGGTGGATGTGGTGAAGTTGCAGTCGAAGCGACTGTATGCTGCTTATAATTCTCCGCTGGTGGCCAATCAAACAGACTCCAATGCGTTTGATGTCCCTGGAGAGGAGAAGTAGAATCAAACGGACAGAATTTATGCACGGACCAAAACATGCGCTTTAAGTGTTGAGATGAAATGAAGCTGAAGAAAGCTAGGTGTAAAAACACATTTAGCATAGCAGAAGACATACCACAGTGTAATAAAAACAAAGTTATTCAAAAAGACATTTTTTTATTTTAAAATGTTAGCAGTCCTTGAACTTGAAGGTGTGTATCTAACATGTCTTTCTAAGGTGTGTGCAGGTAATGTACATCTTTCAGTAAATCACTTTCCACCATATGATGAACTCAAGCTAAGCCTGGCTTCCAAATATTTGTTTGACATCTTAAAAACTTCCGTAGCATCATACCTTAGAAATATCTTTTATGCCACATATATGCCCATAGTTAGAGAAATAAAGTAAATTCCATGCAATAATCCTATAATAAATTGTGCTTTGTTTTGAATAGCTGACATGAAAGAGTGGTTGAACCTTTTTCTGATTGGTTCTGCTAATTATTGTATTATTTGACTATTTGGAGGCACACAGAGACTGCATAAAACATTGGACTTTCAGCCTTACAGTTAGATGATTATTACAGAAAAAGAACAAAATGAGACAGTGACGCTGTGGCAAAATGCCCCTTTTACAAAATGCAGTTCATGTTCTTATGTTAAGAATTATATAAACGTTTATTACTATTATTATTATTAGCTACGTTAATACACAAGGCAAAGTAAGAAACTGTGATAGGATCGTAAAGAAAAAAGTATCGCTATGAATACATGTTTACCTTGGTTTGAAAAAACTAATCAGATTAGGTGTCCAACTACAGGAAACTGTTTCGAGTTTTGTTATTTTTTTGTCCCTTTTGACAGAAGGGATGATGCAACAACTTCTCTTTATTCAAAATGTTTTTTGCAAGACATCCTGATAAAAAGACCTCAGAAAAAAATATGAACATTTGCATTTTCGTGTCAGGCTGTATGATTGTGTTTTTTTTTTTTTTTTTTTTTTATATTGTTGCATTGTAGCAAGAAAGTCCTGGGTTCAGATCTTGGCCAGGGACTTTTCTGCATGGAGTTTACCAGTCTCCCTCTGCAGGTTTGGATTCTCACTGGGTTTTCAGGCTTCGCCTTACAGTCCCAGTTTGCTTGGTTAAAACTGTCACTGAAAACACAGTTTGGTTACTTGGGCAGTCTAAATTGCCCTTTATGCCTGCATGGTCTTTTTTGACTGCTGGAGATAGGCATCAGACCTCCTCAATCCTACACAAACCAAGCAGGTATAGAAAATGAATTGAAAAGAAGTCAACAAAAGACAAAATGAATAGTATAAGCAATTTTAAAAACTGTATTCAAACTAAAAAAAATTAAAATTTTACAAAAGATCCTGTGGGGATTTAACCTGACTTCCGCCAGATGCATATCGCTCCGCCTAGCTTCACTCACATACATCTGGGACTCCTCCATAGGAATTGCCTTTACAGAAGGCTGGGCCTTATTAAAAATTCTTGCATATGATTGGATAAGCCACTTGTCTGTCATCTTTATTGACGTGCTATTTCAACCACTCACACCGAAGCTAACCTGTGACGCTGATGATAGCGACGCAGAAAAAAAAAAAAAAAAAATAATAATAATGTGTTTGCGGCTCTAGTGGCATGCGTTTTATTGACAGTGAGCTGACAGGAAGAGGGGGGAAGACAGGCGGCAAAGCGCCGCGGGTCAGAGTCGATTCCGGGGCGACCGCGTTGAGGACTAAAGGCCTCCTAACATGGTTCGCGCTAACCGCTAACCGCTCCGGGGCGCTTCCGCGTCCGCCGCGGACTTGCCCCGGAAAACAAAACTTGCCAAATCCGGTCGGGAGAAGGGCGAAAACATCGTTTCCACCAACAAAGCCTTCAGAGGCGTTCTCTGATGTTCTTTTAATGAAACAATATTAGGTAGATTGGACAACACGGAAGAAATAGCAGCATCGATGTTAACGCTTGCTTCCTCGACGAGCCGCCATTGCTATCAAAACAGTCTCACGTCATGGTCGCGTCTCCACTACGTCACATCTATGAAACTCCAGCCCTGCATCCTGATTGGCCAGACCATAAATTTGGTTGGAGAAATCATTCTCTACCGGCGGTGTCCCAGATGTATGTGAGTGAAGCTAGGCGGAGCGATATGCATCTGGCGGAAGTCAGGTTAGTGGGGATTGGGACCAAAAAGTAAAGCAATAGAATACATTAATTTCACCTATACTGAGCTGGAGAGACTGATGTGATGTACATGAAGACACAAGCAGTCCCTCAACCCAAATTAAGGCTCTTACTGCCACTCAACAACCATAAGACACCTGCATCACATAAACTTAAAAAAAAAAATAAAATTTCAAAGCCATGCCTCCACCCTGGCTAAAAGCATGCCCAGTTGGACATTACAAGGGAGCACCAAAATGGGACATTCAAAGGTGGAAATAGGTTTTTTTCCTTTATCAAAAAATATATCTAATTTGTTTGTTCCAATGGGCTCACCACCTGTCGGAGGGGCCAAAGGGGTCGGGGTGCATTGTGCAACGGGTGGCAGTAGAGGGCGGGGACCTTGGCGTTCCGATCCTCGGCTGCAGAAGTTGGCTCTTGAATGTCACCTCTCTGGTGGGGAAGGAGCCTGAGCTCGTGCGCGAGGTTGAGAGGTTCCGACTAGAGATAGTCGGACTCACCTCGACGCACCGCTCTGGCTCTGGAACCAGTCTCCTCGAGAGGGGCTGGACATTCTTCCACTCTGGAGTTGCCCCTGGTGAGAGGCGCCGAGCTGGGGTGGGCATACTTGTTGCCCCTCATCTCGGTGCCTGCACGTTGGGGTTCTCCCCGATGAACGAGAGGGTGGCCTCCCTCCGCATTCGTGTGAGGGGAAGGGTGCTTATGCACCAAACGGCAGTTCAGATTACCCACCCTTTTTGGAGTCCTTGGAAGGGGTACTGGAGAGTGCCCCTCCTGGGGACTCCCTCGTTTTGCTGGGGGATTTCAACGCTCACGTGGGCAATGATAGTGGGACCTGGAGGGGCGTGGTTGGGAGGAATGGCCCACCTGATCTGAACTCGAGTGGTGTTCTGTTGTTGAACTTCTGTGTTCGTCATGGATTGTCCATCACAAACACCATGTTCAAGCATAAGGGTGTCCACATGTGCTCTTGGCACCGCAGTTCAATGATCGACTTTGTTGTCGTTTCATCTGATCTGCGGCCGCATGTCTTGGACACTCGGGTGAAGAGAGGGGTGGAGCTCTCCACCGACCACTACCTGGTGGTGAGTAGGCCCCGATGGTGGGGGAGGAAGCCGGTCAGAACTGGCAGGCCCAAACATATTGTGAGGGTTTGCTGGGAACGTCTGGCAGAGTCCCCTGTGAGACGGAGCTTTAACTCCCACCTCCGGGAGAACTTTGAACACGTCCCGAGGGAGGCGGGGGACATTGAGTCTGAATGGACCATGTTCCACGCCTCTATTGTTGAGGCGGCTAGTCGGAGCTGTGGCCGCAAGGTTGTTGGTGCATGTCGCGGCGGCAACCCTCGAACACGCTGGTGGACACCAGCGGTGAGGGAAGCCGTCAAGCTGAAGAAGGAGTCCTATCAGGCTTTATTGGCCTGTGGGACTCCGGAAGCAGCTGATGTGTACCGGCAGTCGAAGGCTCGGCTGGTCGCCGAGGCAAAAACTCGGGCGTGAAAAGAGTTTGGAGAGGTCATGGAGAAAGACTTCCGTACGGCTTCGAAGCGATTCTGGTCCTCTATCCGGCGTCTCAGGAGGGGGAAGCAGTGCGGTACCAACACTGTTTATAGTGGGGGTGGTGTGCTGCTGACCTCGACTCGGGACGTCGTGCGTCGGTGGGCGGAATACTTCGAAGAAACTCCTTAATCCCACCAACATGTCTTCCATTGCGGAAGCAGAGCCTGAGGACTCTGGGTCAGGTTCTCCCATCTCTGGTGCTGAGGTTGCCGAGGTTGTTAAAAAGCTCCTCGTGGCAAGGCTCCGGGGGTGGATGAGATTTACCCTGAGTACCTTAAGGCTCTGGATGTTGTGGGGCTGTGTTGGTTAACGAGGCTCTGCAGCATTGCGTGGACATCGGGGACAGTTCCCCTGGATTGGCAGGCTGGGGTGGTGGTCCCCCTATTTAAAAAGGGGGACCGGAGGGTGGGTTCCAACTACAGAGGAATCACACTCTTAAGCCTCCCTGGTAAGGTCTATTCCGGGGTTCTGGAAAGGAGGGTCCATCGGATAGTCGAATCTCGGATTCAGGAAGAGCACTGTGGTTTTCGTCCTGGCCGTGGAA
Source organism: Fundulus diaphanus (assembly GCA_037039145.1). Lineage (NCBI taxonomy): Eukaryota > Metazoa > Chordata > Actinopteri > Cyprinodontiformes > Fundulidae > Fundulus > Fundulus diaphanus. The sequence goes on along the minus strand of CM073122.1, from coordinate 32,151,251 downwards.
CACTGGATCAGCGCTACACCCTCACCAGAATCCTGGAGGGGGCATGGGAGTTTGCCCAACCAGTCTACATGTGCTTTGTGGATCTGGAGAAGGGATTCGACCGTGTCCCCTGAGGGATCCTGTGGGGGGTACTCCGGGAGTATGGAGTACCGGGCCCTTTAATAAGGGCTGTTAGGTCTCTGTACGACCGGTGTCAGAGTCTGGTCCGCATTGCCGGCAGTAAGTCGGACTCGTTTCCGGTGAGAGTTGGACTCCGCCAAGGTAGCCCTTTGTCACCGATTCTGTTCATAACTTTTATGGACAGAATTTCTAGGTGCAGCCAAGGTGTTGAGGGGATCCATTTTGGTGGCCTTAGGATTGCGTCTCTGCTATTCGCGGATGACGTGGTCCTATTGGCTTCATCAGGGCGTGATCTACAGCTCTCACTAGAGCGGTTCGCAGCCGAGTGCGAAGCGGCCAGGATGAAAATCAGTGCCTCCAAATCCGAGACCATGGTCTTGAACCGGAAAAGGGTAGAGTGCCTTCTCCGGGTTGGGGAGGATGTGCTTCCCCTAGTGGAGGAGTTCAAGTATCTTGGGGTCTTGTTCACGAATGAGGGGAAGATGGAGCGGGAGATCGACAGGCGGATTGGTGCGGCGTCTGCTGTGAAGCGGGTGCTGTACCGATCCGTTGTGGTGAAGAGAGAGCTGAGCCAAAAGGCGAAGCTCTCGATTTACCGGTCGATCTACGTTCCTACCCTCATCTATGGTCACGAGCTTTGGGTCGTGACCGAAAGAACGAGATCCCGGATACAAGCGACCGAAATGAGTTTTCTCCGTAGTGTGTCTGGGCTCTCCCTTAGAGATAGGGTGAGGAGCTCAGTAATCCGGGGAGGACTCAGAGTAGAGCCGCTGCTCCTCCACGTCGAGAGGAGCCAGTTGAGGTGGCTCGGGCATCTGGTTAGGATGCCTCCTGGACGCCTCCCTGGTGAGGTGTTCCGGGCACGTCCCACCGGGAGGAGGCCCAGGGGAAGACCCGGGACACGCTGGAGGGACTATGTCTCTCGGCTGGCCTGGGAACGCCTTGGGATTCCCCCGGAGGAGCTGGCCCAAGTGGCCGGGGAGAGGGACGTCTGGGCCTCCCTACTGAAGCTGCTACCCCCGCGACCCGACCCCGGATAAGTGGAAGAAAACGGACGGATGGACGGATATCTAATTTGCATGGTTGTATATTGTATGGCTTTCAACACTGCTGGCATGACACAAAAATTCAATTTTATATATTGACACAGCATCGAGGAGCAGGCTCCATCATCATCCAGGAGTTATTTCTGTCAATGGAACAATGGAGCTTCATTTTGTGCAGGCTCATCAAACCTTGACTGATTAAAGTGCGTGATGATGTTGAAGCGGGCATCCCTGACTGCCAAGCCCTGTTTATCTTGTGATCACTGGGTCTTCCTGCAGGACAGTACTGTATTTCAATTGCCTACGATTGCATGTGTCACACTCAGTATATAGGAAGCAATAATATTACTGTAAATAATACTAGCGTTACCGATTGGCCTAGCATTGCTTCATTCCAACAATAATGCTCTCGTCTCTCTGGGCATTATTGTCAATTTCTGTGAGGTGGGCCATGCTTATTTGTCGTGTCACGAAAGGATTGTGGGATACCCTATAGCTCCTCAGCGCCAGGGAGGGACATTGAGAGTTCCCCATGCTAAAGGAACTATGACAGGAAGCAAACAGGCTAATTTTCCTACCTCCTTCCTTACTGATTGCCCTATTCGGACAGCGCTTATCATGGTGAATGCTGACGCACTTCCGCTTTGTAAGTCCTGACCATTTAGACCTTTCTGAACGCACACAACTTCTCCAGAGTCCAGCTGATGACCGGATTATTTCACTCAGGTGTGCTGGACCAGGGACACATATAAAGGTTGCAGGAAACCTGGACTGGAGTTTTACTCACCTGATCTAATTCATGATGGTAAACAGAATGATCCAAAAAAAAAAAAAAAAAAAAAAACACATACAGCATACGGGATAAACCACACAGTTCTGGATGCAATGTTGTAACCATGTTCCCATTCTTCTTTTGGTTCAATGCTACTTTCTCCCCCCCCCCTAATTGTGTGCTGCAGCACTCTAGATAATTGAGCTCCACTCACTCTATACTCATGGTTGCAATAGAATCCAGTGTAGTGTATCCTGCTGCAAGAAAGTTGCTCTTATATTGGCTCATTTTGATGGAGTCTAGCCAGTCGCCGATAGAGATGAAAAGAGGATAGTCCGGCATCTCCTCGGGGGAGTCTGAAAAGCTAAGACGACAAGCAGCATGTTAGCTGATACAGAAAGTCCTGTTGGCATAACACCAATTTGTGTGTTTGTTTTATTTAACTAGTTAACAGCGGCAAATCAAATTATTTTCCAATGTGTACTTTAGGAAAGCTGGTTACTTATAACAGAGGTATGGATTAGATATAATTGCCTTCACATAAATCTTAAAATAATTATTCCCTGATGAATGAAGAACAAAGCTGGCAAGTAACTACTTTTTACATTTGGAACAAAGCTTCATTTCCATATTTCTAAAAAGTTAACCCTTTTTGTTTGTGGTTGGAGCAGAGTCGCAGACACTTGACATTTACCTTAGAGCGTCATTGACCAGAGTCAGCATACTGCTGGGATTAATTATGAGTTTGTCAAGGAAAGAAAGCATGTCGTTAAAGCTTGGCCGTTGGCTGGACTCCTTCTGCCAGCAGTGGAGCATCAGCTGGTGTAGGGTCATTGGGCAGCCGATCGGTGCTGGTAGACGATAGCCTTCTTCAATTGATAAAATGACCTGGAATGAAGAAAAGCATTTAGAAAAGACACACTACTTATAATCCTGCAACCGTTATATTTTCTTATGTAATTGGAAACTTACATCTTGGTTTGACATTTCCCAGTAGGGCCTTTCACCATATGACATCACTTCCCACATGACAATAGCGTAGCTCCATACGTCGCTAGCTGAAGAAAACTTTCCATAAGCGATAGCCTCTGGAGCCGTCCAGCGTATTGGTATCTTTCCTCCCTGGTGCAAAGAAATAACAAAGAACGACGCTTTGACACTCACACTGTAAAATTCTCTTGAAGGCTCTATTGTAACACTCACTGAAGCCGTGTAAGCCGATTCAGAGTCATCTTCAAGGATCCTTGACATGCCAAAATCCGACACCTTACACACCAGGTTTTCATCCACCAAGATGTTGCGAGCAGCCAGGTCCCTGTGAACGTAACCCATGTCCGAAAGGTACATCATGCCGACCGCGATGCCTCGCAGCATGCCCACCAGCTGCAGCACAGTGAACTGACCTTCACGGGTCTGGGGTTCGGATAGGCACACAACAGAAAAAACAAGGTAAAGAAGACAGTGCTGTTTTATGGAAAAATATGATTATGTATAAATAAACATTGAATTAATGAAAAACTCTCACTACCCGCAGGAAAGCGTCAAGTGCTCCGTTTTCCATGTACTCCACTACTATCATAACAGGTCTACCTGAGAGAATGGGAAAAAAAGTATTTGAATATGAAAGACGTGTCTTTGTGAGGTTATTACAACTAAACGTCTAATCTGAGCTCCTATTTACTTCAAAGAAAAAGCGGTTAGTTTTCCCGCTGACAATGAGTCTTAGTGAGGTTGAGACAAAAAAAACCCACCAACACAGTGTTAAAACAACTTTAATCTCAAAAACATCAGGGATCACTCAAACCATTTCCAAAACCTGAATCCCCACTAATGTTTGCATTTGCTGCTTTTTGACCTATCCTGTATTTACTGTAGAGCAGAACATGTTGCACATATGTGGCCATAATGCAAAGGTAGGGTGCTGTGAAAAACGAAGAAATCCTTGCAGTTCCACTAAACACTATTTCATTGATTTTGGTAACACCGCCTTACTTGTTTGTCTGGCAGAACAGCAACCAGTCTTAATAAAATAAATAACTAAATTAAATAAATAACTAATTTCAACATTTATAACCTCTATTGCAAAAGAGGTAATGGTGTAAAGGTTTATATAACAGCAGTTGCTCTAAACCATGATGACAATTTTTAATTATAGTTGTTTTAAGATGGTAGGACTTTTGCCGTTTGCTCTGCCTAGCTATTTAGCTGGAAAACTAATCATTACATCCCTTCAGATCCTGTTTTTATTTTGTGATTTAGACCTTCTTGACACCTCAAAGGTCATGACACAGTACTGGAGGTAGAATTCAACCCACCAATATCATGCCCCTGAACCACCTCATGAGATAGTGACAAACCACTATGGACTGTGTAAGATAATAAGGTATCATGGAACAGAGACAGCGGGGGGAAAAGTGCAAACAATAGTGTGTTGTTTGCACGTGAAAAAAGAAAACAGGAACTATGGTTTTTCCTAAAATGTACACAGGTGTGGCAACACAATTTTGGAGATTTTTTTTATGCCCATTTATTTGTACACATTTATTTTGAAAATAAACTTAAATCAAAAGGTTTTATTTATTTTTTTATTTTTTTTACAAAACTACATGCAAATAAAGTCTTTCATAATACAAGTGTAACGGACTGAACACTACTTTATACTCTACAAACAAATAAATAAATGTGTAAAAATAAATAACAAAAAGTAGTTTTCAGTTCTTTACACTTGTATTATGAAAGACTTTATTTGCATGTATTTTTGTGAAAAAAAAAGTTATTTTGAACTGTGCTCTAGTTTATTTGGTTTGTATTTTTTTCGTGCATTTTTGCAGATCAGTTATGGCTTTGTGCCCAGAAGCAACAGAAGAAAACAGATAAAAACTTGCTATTGGGAAAGACCTTTAGACATGGACCACACAGAGAGATGCATATAAAGCTCACTCTTGGTGACGACTCCCTCCAGCCGGATGATGTTTGAGTTGTTGAACTGTCCGATGATGGAGGCCTCGCGCAGAAACTCACGTCTCTGCTCTTCCATATAGCCACCTTTCAGGGTCTTTATTGCCACGGCGATGTCCTTCCTACCGGGTATGCGCAGGTGCCCACTACAGACCTCTCCAAACTCACCTGTAAAGACAAATACAAACTAATTCCTGAAAGTGAACACTGTCAGCTCCCCTGACCCAATAAGACGGTATGTGTTCTAGTTAATTTTCTTCTGCTAATGAAATGTGTGATTATTATTATTAGAAACAACATTTAAAACAATTTAAAACTACATAAGAGTGATAAAAAGTAAGCAGTAGGATTATGTTGATTGTAAAACTGAACATTACATAATCTTGTTATTGCTCCGCTAACCTTGGAAAGGGTAATAGCGCTTCACCTCCACTAGATGGAGACCGTGTGACAGGAAATCCTCAAATAGACAGCAACTCTTGTCACTTAAAGCAGAGAGATTCTGAATTTTACAGCAAAAAAGTCCATCATCATTTTCAGAATCAACTACGCTTAGCCTAAGGTTAGCCATTAAAATATAGATAAAGTGTTCTGCGACCTATTAAATGTCTCAAACTGAATAAGGACTTGGGCATGATTAACCTCAGAGTTTTGCAAAATATTTGCAGAAGAACTAGCTCCATCCCAACAAAAAATTCTTACAGAAAATATATGTGAAGGATCTCTCTCTCTCTGTCCCACACTAACTCATGGATTAATTACAGTCATACCAAAACGAGAGAAAGATGTACTGCCCATTGTTAATTGGCAGCCTATCTGTCTACTAAATGATGATTACAAGGTTCTTGCTAATGCTTTGCCAAGAGTCTTAAATTAGTTTCAGAGTCCATCAAAGATGCATCTTAGTGTGGATTTATGAGTAACATGCATATATCCAATAATATTAGATTGGCTTTAGACATCTTGGATTATTCATACTTGATTAATAATAATAGCTTCATCTTGTTTTTTTTTTTATTTCCATAGGGCTCTTAACTCAGAGGAGCACAAATCATTTTTCTAATCATTAGAAAGCTTTGGTTTCGGAGATTATTGTAACTATGTTATTTGTACCTTATATAAATATGGCAACTGCTCAGTTAAATTAGACGTAGGCATGTCTTAACGATTTGATCTTAAATCAGGAATTAGGGTAGGGTGTCCAATTTCCCCTTACCTCTTTCTTCTTGTTACACAGCATTTATCCGCTTATTTTAAAACAAGTCTTTTAAAAGATATAACAATTGAGGAGTGTGAAATAGTTATTAGTCATATTTGAACATCAATAAGTGTGAACTTCTTGCAGTAACATATTCTAATGTCCTCTCAATAGCTTGTATTCCCATCTGTCTGTATTAGCAAAAATCTAAAAACTAGAAGTATTTTAATCTTTACCCCAACTAAAGAATAAAAAACACAAGAGAGATTTAATAAATGGCTTTTGAGGGACCCGTTTCCAAAGGGCATCTCTCGTTTCACCTACTTTGCACTTTCATTATATGTAGACAGTAAACCAACCAAAATCTAAACACTCCAAAAACCAAAAATAAAACGCATTACATTAAAGAAAATCTGTTGTTATGAATACATATGAGGATGGAGGACTCAATTTTCTAGATTCCAATGCTTTGAATAAAACCTTCAAGGGTAACTGGGTTAAGAAATGTATTAAAGAAAAGCTAATTGTATTCTGAACTATACCTTTTGAAAAGTTGGAGGGCTAAAACATCGTTAGGGTACAATTACATATTGAAAAGACTTTACTTGGCCCCTAACTTTCATAAACAGGTACAACTAGCATCGTCTGTGACCTATAACATAAAATCTCACCACATTCAGTTTGGAACAATACAGACATCCTGTACCAAAGCAGATCTCTATTTTTCAAAGAATGGTTTATTATTGACGACAACTGTGTGGGTCGGCTGTTTAATAGGAATATCTTGTTTACCTACCAAGATTTCTTATAACACTACCAGAAAAAACTACTCAGTTCACACTAAGCCTGGTTCTGCTGGAGGTTTTTCCTTCCCATTAAAGGGGAGTTTTCCTCTCCACTGTTGCTTGATGCTTGCTCAGTATGAGGGATTGCTGCAAAGCCATGGACAATGCAGAAGACTGTCCACTGTGGCTTTACGCTCTTTCAGGAAGAGGGAATGCTGCTTTTCAAGACTTGATGCAATCTACTGGGTTTCCTTAGATAGGACATCTTTTGACCAATCTGTATATTCTGACCCAATCTGTATAGTCTCATTGAATTTCAGTTTGTAAAGTGCCTTGAGATGACATGTATCATGAATTGGCGCTATATAAATAAAATTGAATTGAACCTGTAACTCCCAAACAGTTTGCTGTTTCCATCCGGCGTATTTATGTTATTTAGAGGTTAAATTTCACCTTTTGTGTTTGATCCACATGTCAGTGTAATTTACTGAACTATAGGGTAAAATTTGTTTCGCTCAGTTAAGAGTTTAAGAACATTCTGATCGTTTTCAACAGAATGCCATCTCTATACCAGCTCCTGTTACTTATTGGAACAATGATCTCTAATGCTGGAAAAGAAAATTGTGACTTTGCCTCAAACATACCCACCCCTTTGTTTTGCATCTATTTATTTGATCTTTGTATTAAATTTACTTTATCTTGACCTATTAATGTTTCCTTTTTCTTTTTACTTCTTCTCAATGTTTTTTTGTTGTAAAAAAAAATGGGTTCAATAAAGCTGGAAACGATAAAAAATAAAGCAGAGACCATCTGGTCAGCTTAATGAGCAGTGTTGATTAAAGTCAGCAGCTTTCGCTTTTAGTCTCTAAGCTACGAAACAATAAATTTCCTTAAAATCAGCTGCAATTAGACACAATAAAAATCTTCAATGACAACTTTATAGTATTAAGCATTAATTTCTGATGTCTTAATTGACATAAAATGAGATCATGTCTTTTCCTCAAGTGCCCAATAATAATTGATATATAATTTTTTTTACAAAACAGCACATGATTCCAGATAACAGCACACTTTGAATATGCTCTCAATCTGCAAGGCATTATGTAGAGTTTTACAAATTATAGAAATAAAGATCAGTGATAGTCTTACCAGCACCAATCACTCTGTCAATGCATATGTATGAGGGGTCTATCTCTTTGGCAAATTCTTCCACAGCCTGAGTGGGGTCTTCATATGTGTCTGGATCCACGTAGGTCTTTATTCCAGAAAATGGGACTGGTGCATAAGAGACAAACAAGGACATCACAGTGTGCTTTTAGACATTTTGCATTTCTGCTTGTGGATGTGTGGCAGCAATCTGTTAGTATATACAGAATAAATACACAACTTGAAGGAAAAGAGAATAGGTTGTTAGATTTAGTCTTTCTAAATAATTTTCTTTACAATGATTGTAACCGGATCTCAGAACTCTTCCTTTTAGTACCACGTCACACACGATACATTTATTTATATAAAGATGAAAAAGGTGAAAAATACAGTTTTAAAGTGTATACTCACCTCATACAGAAATGCATATGGAAAACAAATTGTTATACCACTTGCAAAGTGGAGCACATCATATCCCTTCATACTTGGCCGTGTAGTGAGGCAAAACTGAACATTCACAACACAAGTTGACAATTAACTCCTTTCTGATTCAGTGTCAATATTTTTACTTTTAAATACTGGCATCCCCACATCATGAGCTACTCTTGTGTCCTCTTTCTACTAGAGTTTGTCATGTGTATTGGTCTGTCTTTGTATTTAAATGTATATCACTGTTACACATTTGTATAACTCAATTACTTTTTAAATCGTATAGATGCTTATATTTTTTAATTTGGCTCTGCCTCCATGCTGTGCATTTTAAGATAGTTCTACTAGGTGTTCTTGTAGTCATATTGCACAGTAAGTTTCAAATCTTGAATCTTAAGGTCTTCTGATAACCTTCAACATTCAAGGTAGAAAACTTCTCAAACTTACTCCCATAACAGCTGACAAACGGGTTTCGGTATGTTTCTACGGCCAGGTTTTATTTTTTCAGAAACAAAGGTTTTTCCAACATAAATATCTTTTCCAAACACAGTTTAGCAGCACAAGAAATTTAGCTGAAGTGAAGTGTATTTAAGAATATACTGAGAGTGTCCCAAGGAAATTTGTAAGTCAATAACTGGTGGAGCACTTGCTTCTATTGTCTCGTAACTCTCCGGTATTTCTGTCAAGAGATGGCAAAATCTGTGAAGCAAATATAAAGTATGAAGGTGAGATAAAATCCCCAAAGTTACAACTCAAATACTGCAGGCAGTCATAATCCAGTAACCTGCTGTTGGGGTGAGTCTTGGGATGCTGCTGCAGTGTAGGGTGGATGATGACTGGCACAAACGCTAACTAGAAGGAGCCCATAGCACACCTCTAGCAGGAGAATCTGGGACTAAATGTACTTTATAGCTTTGTCAGCTCACATTGCAGAGGGTTGAAAGCTTTGTTTGAGACAAATCCAAGTTTGGAGTCTGAATTGCACCTCTGTCTCCGGGGGTGTCTGCAGAAGAAGAAACTGTTTCTGACTAGATTGTTGAGCCTGCTGGCACTACCCGCCTGGCTGAGGCTTCTTCAACAGCAAAGAACAAGTGAGAAAAGGCCAGCGGAGGCTAGAATTACAGTTTTCAAAATAACAACAAATCCTTTTAGGGATTTCAGCAAACAAGCGGAAACAGTATCAGTCCTGTGTCTAAGCTATATTTAGTTTAGTATATAGCAATAAAAGTTAACTTCACTATAGGAATTTATATATAAAGTCATGATACCTCACAACAGAATATGAATTAATTTTGTTATTTTCCTGGCATAAATAAATTAAATAAAGTCATCAAAACATATCTCTTTACCAAAAAAAATACTTTCATCTTTAGATATGCTAATTAGGTTTTCATTTAATAAAAATACACCTACTTACATTTAATGATTAAGAAAGTTAAAAAAATAAATTCTTTATTTTGATATTACAGCTTAACTCAACGACTTGGCTAGCCTTAAAGTGGCTGTAGCTAAATAACTAATGTCTATTAGAGTTTTTGGTGTCTTCTACCAGAAAGAAAATAAAAAGAAACCCCTGTTTAATTTTTTAGTCCATAAGAGAAGGAAACCAGCTCCCAGTCGACAATAGCGAGCACAAACAGAAACTGTGTTGGGTGTTCTTACACAACAACACAGCAGGTCTGTGAATACATTGGTAAAGTCACTGTTTTGTGATATTTATATTCACAGTCCTCCTTGTTCGTTCTAGATCAATCACAAATCCTGACATCGAGCCAAAACATGACAGAACAGCTTTCTTAAGAGCCTGACTTGGGCCCCCGATGGAATCCATCTGAAAATACATGGGAAAAAAACGGCTGCAGTATAACATGGAGAATTGTTTAGCTCCCTAAGAAGGGTATGTCTTTCCTTCAGGGAAATCAATAACTCACCGTTATCTGTAATTCTAGCCCCATAATATAGCCAGTCCTGTAATCCTCAAAGGGAAGAGCATGTTTTGTCAAAGTCCAATAAAAAGCGCACAGCTTACTACTGAATGATGTTCATATTGCTGAGAGAAGACGGAAAAGCTGATGTGTCTCCTCACAGCAGTTAATAAGGAACTTAAAATTCAAAATATAGTTAAAAGCAACAGGTCAAAAATAATATTTATACATTTTTTTTTTCTTTTTATTGAAGAAGAAATGCAAAAAAACAAAATATAAAGAGTACAAGTGAAACCTCACATTTTTACAAATGAAGTAGATTAATTCAGGGCAGGTACGTGTAAGAGTCAGTTCATGCTGGTGGTTTTCTAAATTAACTCTATAATACCACTATTCGTGTAATTCATATTAAATCCTGCGATTTTTTAAACTACACTTTATGACAGTCTATAACTGAGTTGAATTTCATTTCTCCTTCAACACAACTAAACACGGTGAATGTGATGTACAACCCTTTGGTCAGTTGTTGATGCGTTCCTTCACTTTCACAGAGCAGGTTTTTCCACGTGTTTGCTCTTTGATCCAACAAGGCGAACAAAGACTATAGCTGCCGATCAATTCTCTTTGTACTTCAGCCACTTTAAACTTTCTCAAACTGTAAAAAATATTCCCTTCTCAAAATGATGCTTGCATGATGTGGTTAAGGCGTTATTAAAGTAAATCTGTTTTTTGTAGGTGTAGGACCAGAACTAGCTGGTAAAATCAATACCACGCAACAAAATGTGGGTGAATGCGTTGTTAAATTTATAACAAACTTTAACTCAATGTATGTGAAATCTGTAGATACAATTGAAATATCAATTATGGTGAATAAATGTAAGAAAAAGAAAAAATCCGTTGACTGCAGTGGTATTGATATGACACTAGATTAGGAATGTCATTGAGTTTATCACAAATCAATTGATTTTTGTTTGTAATTCGGCATTCACAACTGGATTATTTCCAAGCAAAATGAAAACCGCTAGAGAAATTCCACATTACAAGGGTGGAGATGAAAACACCACTTAACAAATCAGAGGCCCATTACTCTGCCAACTCTCTAAAATACTGGAAAAGCTGTTTGTTCTCTTATCGATTCCAGGCAGCACCAGAGCCGGGCAGCACGACTTACGTCACGTTTTTTACGCACACGGCATTCAGTAAGCAAGTACGACGTGACCAGGTGTAAGTCTAGAAAAGCAAAACAAAAAAATGGCGCCCCATCGGGTAAAGCGATCGAAAGTCCGGTCAACAAGGAAAAATCAGTGGATCATTAGCTATACCTGAAACTAATACGTTTGTAGTGATTTAATGAATTTAGCGTTAATCAATAAGAAAATAACAGCATAAATTGTCGTCTCGATCACTGTGTTTGGGGGCGGCCATTATTGCCCGACGTCACATCCTGTGACGTAATGTCGCGGTAAGGCACTGCGCTCTACAACAACAATTGTTTCGAATTTCCAGAGGACTTCACCATTGAAATTCAAAAGAGCTATTGTTGAAGCAACAATGTCCACGTGCATGGCCGTTGGATGTAACAATACATCAGGTAAAAGTGAAAAAAAAACATTAGTTTTTTTCACCTTTCCCATTCATGATCCACCACGGGCTCTTTTGTTGGATTACCAACTTGCCATCGAACTTCTGGCCAGAGAGAAAACACGTCGTCTGTAGTCAACATTTCGAAGAAGAATGTCTTCAAGATGACATGAGAGCGAGACTTTTTAGTAGGTTTTTCTTTTTTATGATATAGAATTTGGCGGAACATTTGTTTACCGACCAGAGGGGCGGAGGGACACGACACACTTAGAAACATTGCTCACTGTTGCGAAGCCCACTTATTTTATGCGACTTTGGTCTTATTTTTCCTAAAGTTGCTTGTAAATTTCATGAGTTGTGGGGTTGCAGTTTTTTGGGCTTGTTTCTGAAAGTGAAGTGGCTTGTTTTGGCTCTAAACTAAGTGACGCTGAAATATCCCTCCGCCTCTTAACGCACTGGAGCTCATCCTGACAGGAGCAGAGTAAACTCAGAAGGAGCCGCTCTGTCTGTATTTTCTGCAGTTTACGGTTGCAATAACTGATGATAACTGCTGAAAGTAGATTAGGCGGTGCAGATCACCCTTTGGAGCAGAGATTGGTTCTAAAGATGAGTTTTATACTCATCTTATAACATTGCAGAACCCAACCTATAAACCATACTTTAATGTTTATTTGTTGTCTTTTTATGTCTCTAAAATGTTAAATTAGTATTACTTTAAATTTAAATGCTTAATACCATGTCTATTTTTGTTTAAGAGTTTAAAAAAATTTCCCCAAATTGGGATCGATAAGAGAATCGATAAGGAATCGAATCGTTTCACAGAATCGATAAGGGAATCGGAATCTTGAAAATCTTATCAATTCCCAACCCTACTATGGAGGATTGGTGTTGAGGTGGCTTGGGAGTTATCTTAAAAACAGACAATAGTATCTTTAAATAGGTTATAAATATTCAAACTCAAATCCCTATCCATACACAGAAATTCATACATATTATTTCCGCCTTACATGCATATTTTCCTCCTGCTCAAACGTCTGTTGCACACTGGTTAAGACTGCTCACTTTGTGTGTTCATACTACTGCGAACCCAACTGGTAGCTGTGTCAAATAACCTTTCAGCTTTCTTTGAGTCAAATTTATTTATGGTAACTGTATGAACTGGTAATATGGACATAGAGATATTCATTTAAAGCTATAGTTGATAATCCTGTTCAGAAATACGTTTTGTTATACTGCTTAAAATCGTCCTTCTATCCTGAAAGTAGTCAATACACTATATATTCAGAAAAAAAGAGGTTAAAGAATAGATCTCTGTGGGATCTGCAGACCTGAAAAACTCTGACCAATCCCTGCCGTTCGGTCCGAAGGGCAAAGATTGGTCAGATTTTTGCTCTCATTCCTCTCTGTCCCTCAAGTTCCAGGGCTATCACCTCATCTGTTGGTTGTCCCACATGCCAATCATTCTGCGCTCACATAACGCCAGTGTGCGTGCTCGTTCCTTGTTAGTTTCCGCTTGCTGGCTGCGCATGCGGACTTCTAGTGTTTTTTTATCCGGGTAGCTTAGCGGTTAGCTTTGGTGTTAGCCGTTCATTAAAGCTACACTGCTCTCACTGTATACTTTGAACTGGGCTGAGAGTCACAAGAAGCAAACCGCATGCAAGTTTCTAAAAAGAAGAGGAAGGCCTCAGTGGAAATAAATAAGACCAGAGTGGATTTGGAGATTTTTTTTTAATGCGAACCCCCAGAGGAGCGGAAGAGCACAATATGACGGACTTGCGCCATGCGCAGTTATTCAAAACGGGACTTGGGTAAACTTCTGGAAAAATCGCCGACTCTGCCTTTAAGGTGGGTTTAGATATATTTAGATATATTTTTAACAACTTTAATGAACCCGTATCTTTCTTGGAGAGTTGAAACAGGCCAGTCTACAAACTGTCTTACTAAGACACTAAATTGGGGTCATAATGTTTGTTACTTTTTCTTGCCATTTTTGTTGTTAGTCATGGATCATAGACAACATTAGTGACTTCTATAGGCAAGCATGAATGAAAGCTCATTTTGCAAAATGTTGGACTTTGAGTTTTGAGTTTATTTAACATAGAAGTATAGTAAAAGAGAAAATTTTTGAATAAACACATGAAAAAATATAAAAATTAAAAAACAGGCAAGAGAAGAATAAATAAATGTTTTTTTTTTTGGTTTTTGTTTTTTTAACCAGATGTCCTAATCCAAAATATTTTTTCTCATGAGTATAATATGTGTGAATGTCCACAGTCCTTGGTACAAAGCAAGCAAATCTAGTCAGTTTGCTGGTGTCTAGGTGAACTCTGCTCTTATAGAGGAGCAAAGAAAGCAGTGATGTAACATTCACACACTGTCGTTCTCCTAGCTGGCACGGTTAACAAGCAGAGTTACAAACTGGGTTTCCTGACAGTGTAAACTGAGTCAGTGAGATGAAAGGATGGACCTGAGACACCACTGGCTCCTTCAGGGGGTTAAGAGCAGGGCAGATGTTTGAATGCGAAGACAAGTAGGAAAGCAGTAAGAATGTATATTTGTGCATGGAAAATTCAGTCTAAGTACAGAAACATCATTTTGAAAAAAAAACCCAAAGCCGATTAGCAAGAAAGCAGGATTTTTAAAAGACATGTATAAAAAATGATGAGTATAATGCCCAAAGGTGCAACTTAGAGGAAAAAACAACTTTATATACAGTACCATGTCCACTGTGGAAGCGAGTTCTCTTGTCCTCTGACTTTATCCTCGCTTTAATGTACCCCTGACACCTGCACAGATGAACCAAATTAACTAAATGTAAGTAACATGCTCTAAATCAGATTAAACTGAACTTCACAACAATTTTTTTCTGATAAAGACTTGTTTTTTCCTAAAACAAGGTGACTTGTAGTTATGTCATACATAACTAAAAATGTCATACATAACTAAAAATTTTAGTTATGTATGACAATAGAATCTACATAAAATCTGTAATTACAGTACATTCTCTATAGAATAGAAATTGGTACAAAAGTAGCAATTAAACATAAGAAGCAAAGGAAGCAATTCCATTATTACAAGCTACACAAGTTGAAGTTTATGCTTCAAAAACTGTCAATATCAATTGCAGAAGTTTTGTTTGTACATATTTATATAGTTTGAGCACAGTTTTATGAAGTCACTTTAATGTTTTGACGGAGTTCAACAAGAAAAACATAATGGATTGTAAAGGTCATTCTCATATTATACATTTTCTGGCACAAACTGGAACTGGCCAGATTACAAAATGCAAACCAGCTGTTTTTCATATCTGGTAAGTGATCTGTGCTGAAATAAAACAAGTGGCTCTATCCAATATAATATTACTAATATTAATACTAGAATATTCGTTCAGATAGTTTCAAGTGATGTTATTTTCACCTTTTACTGACCAGATGATAACTGAGGATATAATGATCAGACTAACTGCTATGATTTTTTTTTTATCATTTATATAATATTTTTTTGACGATAAGCCACTAAAGGTAAATCCCTGTTAACGAGAAGTGAACTGACGACAACAGTCTGGGCAAACCTGTGGAGGTTAATGGAATGGAGCAAACTGCTGGTACGTGCGTTACATGCCGGGTAATTAGGCAGAAAATGGGTTCAGCCATTTGGAAAATAAGGGTGGCAAAAAAAGAGTCCATTAACAGGTTTCTGAAGCATCACTTTGAAGAGTTAGAGAAGAAAGGGTGTCTGTGCAGAACCACGTTCGTGTGACCAGAAGGAAACAGGAGAAGTCTCACCGTCCTGTGATGAGGAGGAAGAGGGTGAGGATAACCAAAAGGGAGAAGCCGCCGACAGATGCCGTGACAACCACCAGAACCTGACCCTGATCAGCGATGTCTGGATCTACAGAAACCGAGAGGAATGTTAAGGTGACAAAGAGAAAATGATAAACCAGCTCCTAAAAATAGAATATCGTGAAAAAGTTCAATATGTTTTGTCACTTAGTTCAGAAACTGCAACTCATATATTACTGTATGTCATTACACACAGAGTGAAATATTTTAAGCTTTTATTTCTTGTAATTTTGCTGATTATGGTTTACAGATAATAAAAAAACAAAAATCACGTTTCTCGGAAAATTAGTATGTTACATAAGATCAATAAAAAATGACATTTTAAAGAGAATCAGGCTTCTGAAAAGCATGTTCATTCCTGTGCACTAAATACTCGTTAGGGGCTCCTTTAGCATGAACTACTGCATCAATGTGGCGTGGCACTGAGACACTCAGCCTGTGGTTCTGCTCAGGTGTAATGGAGGACCAGATTGCTTTGATAGCTGCCTTCAGGTCATCTGCCTTCTTGGCTCTGCTATCTCTCATATTCCTCTGCCAATCAAGCACACTGAAGCCCTGGTTATTGAACAAACTTTAGGTGCCTTCCGCCATGTGGGCAGGTGCCAAGCCCTGCTGGAAAATGAAATCAGCATTTTTATAAAGTTTGTCTGCAGATGGAAGCACAAAATGCTTTAAATTTCCTGGTAGTAGATAGCTGCATTAACTGTGGGCTTCAGAAAACACATTGGACCGACACCAGCAGATAACATGGCACCGGAAACCATCAGACTGTGGAAACGTCACAATGGACTTCAAGCAACAGGGATTCTGTGCCTCTCCCTTCTTCCTCCAGACTTTAGGACCTTGATTTCAAAATGAAATGCACAATTTACTTTTATCTTAACAGAGGACTTTGGACCACTGAGCAACAGTCTAGCTCTGTTTATTCTTAGCCCAGGTAAGGAATTTCTGAAGTTTTCTCTGCTTCAGGGGTGACCGGAGGAATGCCGTATTTGTAGCCCATGTGAAGGGTCCTCTGGTCACTCCTTGTGAAGCTCCTTCAACTTCTTGAATGGCTCTAAAGGCTGTGGTTATCCATGTGGCTGATGCATCTTTTCCTACCACACTTCCTTCCTTCCTTCCACTGAACTTTCTATCCCTTCTGGCTAACCTTTTTGCAATAGGCTCCGTACTTTTCAAAGACCCTGGATTAAGTTTTTTTCTATCTGTTAGTAATATTCATCAAATAATCATGAAAATTACAAGAAATAAATATTACACACACACATGCATATATATATATATATATATATATATATATATATATATATATATATATATATATATATATATATATATATATATATACAGGTAAAAGCCAGTAAATTATAATATTTTGAAAAACTTGATTTATTTCAATAATTGCATTCAAAAGATGTAACTTGTACATTATATTTATTCATTGCACACAGACTGATGCATTCAAATGTTTATTTTATTTAATTTTGATGATTTGAAGTGGCAACAAATGAAAATCCAAAATTCTGTGTGTCACAAAATTAGAATATTACTTAAGGCTAATACAAAAAAGGGATTTTTTAGAAATGTTGGCCAACTGAAAAGTATGAAAATGAAAAATATGAGCATGTACAATACTCAATACTTGGTTGGAGCTCCTTTTGCCTCAATTACTGCATTAATGCGGCGTGGCATGGAGTCGATGAGTTTCTGGCACTGCTCAGGTGTTATGAGAGCCCAGGTTGCTCTGATAGTGGCCTTCAACTCTTCTGCGTTGTTGGGTCTGGCATTCTGCATCTTCCTTTTCACAATACCCCACAGATTTTCTATGGGGCTAAGGTCAGGGGAGTTGGCTGGCCAATTTAGAACAGAAATACCATGGTCCGTAAACCAGGCACGGGTAGATTTTGCGCTGTGTGCAGGCGCCAAGTCCTGTTGGAACCTGAAATCTCCATCTCCATAGAGCAGGTCAGCAGCAGGAAGCATGAAGTGCTCTAAAACTTGCTGGTAGACGGCTGCGTTGACCCTGGATCTCAGGAAACAGAGTGGACCGACACCAGCAGATGACATGGCACCCCAAACCATCACTGATGGTGGAAACTTTACACTAGACTTCAGGCAACGTGGATCCTGTGCCTCTCCTGTCTTCCTCCAGACTCTGGGACCTCGATTTCCAAAGGAAATGCAAAATTTGCTTTCGTCAGAAAACATGACTTTGGACCACTCAGCAGCAGTCCAGCTCTTTTTTTCCTTAGCCCAGGTGAGACGCTTTTCGCGCTGTTTCTTGGTCAACAGTGGCTTGACACGAGGTATGCGGCAGTTGAAACCCATGTCTTTCAAGCGTCTCTTGGTGGTGGATCTTGAAGCACTGACTCCAGCAGCTGTCCACTCCTTGTGAATCTCCCCCAAATTTTTGAATGGGTTTTTTTTCACAATCTTGACTAGGGCGCGGTGATCCCTATCGCTTGTACACTTTTTCTGACCACAGTTTTTCCTTCCCTTTGCCTCTCTATTAATGTGTTTGGACACAGAGCTCTGAGAACAGCCAGCCTCTTCAGCAATAACCTTTTGTGTCTTTCCCTCCTTGTGCAATGTGTCGATGGTCGCCTTTTGGACAGCTGTCAAATCTGAAGTCTTCCCCATGTTTGTGTAGGCTTCAGAACTGGACTGAGAGACCATTTAAAGCCCTTTGCAGGTGTTTTGAGTTAATCAGCTGATTAGTTTGTGGCACCAGGTGTCTTCAAAATTTAACCCTTACACAATATTCTAATTTTGTGACACACGGAATTTTGGATTTTCATTTGTTGCCACTTCAAATCATCAAAATTAAATGAAATAAACATTTGAATGCATCAGTCTGTGTGCAATGAATAAATATAATGTACAAGTTACACCTTTTGAATACAATTACTGAAATAAATCAAGTTTTTCAAAATATTCTAATTTACTGGCTTTTACCTGTATATATATATATATATATATATATATATATATATATATATATATATATATATATACTGTATGTGCCATAAATCTATATAATATCTGAGTGTTATTTTCTGAAATTAGTGACTACAGATATTGAATATTCTAATTTCTTAGCAATATTTGTGCACAGCCAGGTTGCCTTCTCTGTATTAGAGCTGGTATGTTGTGTCTCTGCTCTGTCTTCTGTAACCCCCAGTCGGTCGAGGCAGATGACCGTTCATACTGAGCCTGGTTCTGCCGGAGGTTTTCCTTCCCGTTAATGGGGAGTTTTTCTTTCCGCTGTCGCTTCATGCTTGCTCAGTATGAGGGATTGCTGCAAAGCCATGGACAATGCAGACAACTCTCCCTGTGGCTCTACGCTTCTCCAGGAGTGAATGCTGGTTGTCGGGACTTTGATTCAATCAACTGGTTCCCTTATATAGGACATTTTTGACCAATCTGTATAATCTGACCCAATCTGTATAATCTGATTGAATTTGACTTTGTAAAGTGCCTTGAGATGACATGTTTCATGAATTGGCGCTATATAAATAAAATTGAATTGAATTAAATATGTTTACTTTTAAAAGTGAAAATGATAGTTTATACCTAACCCTGATCCTATAATTCAGCTGCAGTTTATGAGAGAAACTCTCAAGGCAGCTACTATCAATTTAGGCTGATGTGAGAATGATAGCTAGCTTGTACAGTACAGTATGTAAATCAAAGAAGGTATTTTATCATCTATCTGAGGAGGGGCTGCCACATCAAGTAGCATCATCTAACAATTATCTAAATATTAATCTAACAATTATACTGATGAAAAATTTTCACATGTGGCTTTTGGCAAAAGGGTTTTCAATCAATTTGTGTTAAAAATATAAGAAAGGAGAAAACAAAAGGAGCTTTTCAGCTGTTCTGAGCTTGTGGCGTTTATATAAATAGCTTATAACTGTATAAATAATTTATTTCGTTGCGACAAAGAAACACCAAAGATTTCTTCAGGGATTTAGTTGATGACAATGATTTGATCATCTAATGGATTGTTTGAGAACATATGACGAACATATGCCATCTTCCTACCCCAGACTGAAACATTCTGAACACAAACTCCCAACCTTCACACTCGTACCCTCAGCTGCGGTTGCAAACTCAAAGTTGGGGCTGAAAGCTGTGTAGCCGGCTGAAGTGCGAGCCCGCACATGAAAGACGTAAACAGTTGAGGGTCTCAGGCCTGTGACGACCACGCTGGTGGATTTGGTCCGTGTTGATGAGTAGATCAGCTGCTCCTGCTCCTGGTTGGGTACGAACAAGTAAAGAATAACTTGTGAAGAAGCTTCTGGCAAATCAGAGAAATTGGATTCTGTCGGGTTCAAAACAAAGTAAAACTGGTAAAAGCATTTTTGATATTTTAGAACTTTACCTTCTCATGGTATTTGATTTCATAGTCCACAATGTCTGAAGTTGGCTGTTCCACTTCTGACCAGGAGAGGGCGATGCTGTTGTGGGTAGTCCAGTCTTTCCTCACTATTCCCAGGAAGGCAGGACCTAAATCAAGCCAAAGAAAGAAGGGAATTCAGTATTTAAATATTAAATGAGAGACACAGTTGTTAAGACATGGACCTTAGCCTAAACAAGCAGAAATTTCCAGTTTGGAGCAGACTCAAGAAGGGTCTTTCTCAAGAAGAAGAACATACTGTCGAAACAAGTGACCTACAAAGTTTCATCAGTCATCAGAATGTAATTCCACTCACTGAACCAAAACCTTTTAAGATTTCCAAGAGGTAAAATCGCACAACAAGCAGGGGAAATAGTGATTTAGGAAAGTGCTTGAAGCCACATCCAGCAGAACCTCACTTTAAAACTTGCAGTAGAAAAAGTATTTTTACCATCCAGCTCTTGCATAATGTGCAGACTCCAAGCAGAACTTCAATATCTTCATGCCTACAGCAGCTGTTTAGAATGGTGGCCATCATCTTTGAATTTGGGCTAATGGTTTATGAAAGGATGCTACAAACATGATAAAATCACCTGTCCGAAGTTTAAATATTTGCTCTCAATTATTCTCAAAGCTGCTGCTTAAGCACGATATGATTCAACAAACTAATAGATCTCTGTGGCTCGGCTTCTGTCTGGAAGATTATCACTGGTACAGATTCAGAACCAGACGTGTGTCCTAAAGTTTTCTCACGCTCAGAGAAGCAGATAACCTGCTCCATACAGATGGCCGCCGAGTGGACAGCGCTCTTAAACACTGTGACGTGTCGCTACATTCATTCAGCTGTGGTCGGGGTGCAGATCCAACTTTCTCATCTTGTCAGGAGGCCAAGATTTTCTCGGCTCAGACGGAACACTTCACACTTCAGCAGCTCAAACACTTGCATTAGAAAAAAGCAGCAGAGGAGAAGTGGAGCACGCAGAAAGCAGGGAAATCAAATGCTGACACTTGCAAAAATATGTTTTTTTCACATAAGCACAGAAAAATTCTGACTTTTGATACAAGTTTAGTTTTATACAGTTAAAATCATATATCTACATTTAATCTATAACAAAAGGAAACAAATGTTTTTCCCCTCACTGTCTGACATTAAAACAGACTCAGTTTTATTTATTATAAGTCAATTAGGTTACCAAAATTATTTATATTTGCAGAAAGTCACTACAATTACTCCAAAAGAGTAATGGGTAAAAAGCTAGATTAAAGTTTACAAATGTATTCAAGGACAAATACCTACTTTGATTTAGGAGCTCGTAACCCTGAGAAAACGTTCCAACTTAAGAAGAATGAGTTTGGTAGCATTCTGTTTTGGGGGTGTTTTTTTTCTGCAAGAATGATTGTAGTGATTCAATAAACAGATGGCATCAAGATGAAAGAACATAAGATAGACATATTGAAACAGCATCTTGAGACATGAAGCAGCAAGTTAATGTTTGGGAACATGTCGGCCTTCCAAATGGACAACAACCATACATACAGCCACATTAGTTTCAATGTTTGGGAGTGAACATCACAAAGCCCAACCAAAGCGCCTACAGACATGACTCAGCAGTGCCAGTTCTGTCAGAGTCCAAAAGGAACTACTGGGATTGTGGAAGGATACCCAAATGGTTTGAACCAAGTTATGGATCTTTAAGGCAATTCCACCAAATACTAAGAAACTTTACAGAAACTTGAAAATTTGGAAAGTAAAAAGCTAAATTGTTAAAAAATATACATATCTCACTTTGGCATTTAGCAAACAAATAATTTTGGCTATCCGCACAGACCTAAAATATGGAAGGTTTAGTTTGAATGTAAGAAACAAAAAGAAGGCCATGTTTTCTAACAGTGTTTGTAATACAACTGAGCAATGAGTGGAAGATTCAAACTAAGCATCAAATCCTAACTAATGTCGCAGCTATTATCGGAAAAACAATAACAAATAATTAAACAACTTTGTTATAGGAACATCGGTTTAAAGGCAAGCAAAATCAGTTTACAATAGATGTTTTCATGGCTCGCCATGGCTTCTTTGGGTTACATAAAAAAATCCTCTAGATCTGTTTTATATTTGCTCCTTTCTTGCAAATGATAAACTCAATGCTTTTGCTTCTGCATTACAAAGAAGATAAAAAAAACCTTAGCAGGCCATGCAAAGGGTTAACTTTTACCCACAGAGGCAGAACATCCACATGCAGATTGAAGGATTTTCTTTACATGGTGACAGCTTGTCAGTGTCCGTGATGGAGAAGCATAATGCCTGGGTTTTAAGGATTTCTGGCATTGAATAATAAAAGATTAATTCTTCTGATTGGGAGAGGATCTGTTAAAAATGGCTTAAACTAAATAGTGCCCAGAAACCTTGAATCAGTATTCTAATTATTTCTTGGTAGGTGTAACAGGGACAGAAGACATATATTTATGCGTAAACCGCTTAAGGGACAGGAGTTTTCCTCAGAGTCACGTTACCAAACAAGATTTCTTAGCATGCTTTTTTGCAGTGTATATTCTTTAGGTTGAAAACTAACAGAATAATCCTTTTTTTATGCATCCAGATTTGGAGAAAAAAAACATTTAAACAACCCCCAGCACGCTTATGCAATAGCCTATTTTAGTTTGGCAAAAATCAATCGGCTCCATCTATGTATGGGGTACTCTAAGAAAACAACTTTGATTTATTTACAGAACCCACAACCCAATGCCATAGAAAATCTGAAAACTTGTAAAAATGGGTTAACCCTTAGCAGATGCTCAAAAACATGAAGAAAAGGATGCAAAGAGGAGAGAGCGAATGAGGGAACAGGGAAAGCTGCAAAAAATCCCATGAGGTTGCATCTCCCCAGCATCTGAGCATAAAAATAGAAGACAGATTTTTTTTCTCCCAGAGCAGGGGGGTGAAAACAGGGGAGAATCAACTGAATGGAAAAGGGAAAGAGCAAAGAGTGAGAATCCTCAACTGAATCAGGACACCAGAACAGTGGGAAACATCCACAAGGCCAGTTGTTCCACAAAAGAACAGATCATACAAATGGGAGCAGCAGGTTTACAGGTTAAGACAATTTGGTGAGATTTAGTGAGATGCATCGTGCATGTGCAGTCACACTTTACTATTTCCAGAGTTTGTCTAAAAAACTGATTGGGTTTTCACCAGGTTCTGAAATTATATAAACCTAACCGTAGGTGTGTGAGGAGATAATGCAGATTTGACACGTCATTGTTTATTAAATACAAAGAAAACAAACAAGAAAAGCAAAATCTGCTTGTTTTCTGTGTGAATTAATTAATATCACACATTGCCATGGAGGACCATTCTTCTTTAAACATTCTTTCACTGTTTTCTGGAAAGGTTTTAGTCTAGTTCTTCAAAAAAGTGGCCAAAACTTTGACTTTAGCATATTTTACATCCCGTGGCTGAAAAAGAAGCCCAAATCTTCACCCCTCTGCCACCATGCTTACTGACTGGTTCGATGTATCAGCTAGATATGCTTAATTTGGCTTTCATCAAACATGGCAATGTGCATTTGCTGGCGTTACATCTGTCACTTTTCGTTCTCTCACAGCTCAAGCAGAGCTGCCACATTATTTTAAATCGGCAAAGCTTTTTCCTGGCAACTCTTCCAAAGAAACAACAAAGTCATTTTTCAACCTTTTTCTAAATCTCCAGCTGTGAACTTTAACCTTTATTGTGCTCACTGGGGCCTGCAGAGTGTGAGAGGAAGCTTTTGATTGTTTTACCATTTCTTCAGCATTTCACAGTATGAATTTTAGGTGAATTTGCTGGGACATCGACTCCTAGAAAGAGTCACAACTTTACAGGATGCTTTCCTTGTGAATGAAGTTGTCTCGCTGTAGAGTGATTCACAGATGCTAATGATAAATCAATGACTTTTAATTGCACAACTTGGCTGCCACTCAGCAATTTAAATCATCTGGAGGCAGAAAAAGAGCTACTTGCTTTATTCATTGCATCTGTATTTTGGTTTAGCTTTAGTTTAATACGCAACAACAAGTAGGCTTTACTGTGTGCTTATGTACACTTAAGGTCCGATTTCAGTGGGCTCTTCTAAAAAAACAAAAAAATTCACTGCACACAACATGTTTAATTCATTATTTTCTGCAGAGTTAGGTCTGGGGTTCAATAAGAGCTGCAGAAAAACCTCAATTCCAAAATGCGCCTTAAAGAACACGTGAACTGTGCTGCTTTTTCGTAAAGATTGCAGCCCAGACAGACATGTCATGTGATCAACAGGTGATTTTCAGTGGAATAAATATATACAGTTGCACAGCAGGCATAGCAAGCTACATCCAGCTGCAACTAAAAATTAAGAAAGTTAAGTTGTTATTTTGAGTGCAAGGAAACACCAAAGAAAAAAGGAATGTCATTGTGCAACTTTAACTGTATGCTCAGTTGTGTCTCTAGCATGATAAGTTAAGTGGGGCACAAAAACTCAACACCTATTAGCAGCAACTAATTTTTACGTGATGCATACAACCTGACTTTGATCAATTTTGAATTAAACTGATAAATTAGAATAAACCAACAATTTTTATATAAGCTAAATGTAACTAAATTTTTATACCTAAAATTACAAATAAAGGCTCACTCATATTGTTAATTTATTGAACAGAAAAGTTTCACATAAATCATTGAATGAGCGAGCATTGACAACCAAGATTAGATTAATATTTTCTTTTAGTTTATATTTTCCTGTGTTTTATTTTGTTTAAATGTTCCTACTTTTTATTCCAACTGTTTTTTTACTTGCTTTTATTCTGTTCTTATTTTCCAATGTTTTAATCATGTAAAGCACTTTGCATTGACTTGTACTGAAATGTGCTATACAAATAAATTTGCCTTGCCTTGCCTAGATGGTCGTACGTTGAACATAAACCTAACGTGTGCATTTCCAGCATTTTGATTGGACAATCAAAGCTTGGGACCACAGAATATGTGCCCCAAAGCTACTGAGTACATGTTGGGCGTGCCCACTGTGATTTCAAATGTTCATTATTTAAACAAACGTTAGTTGGCTGGCCCCATTATCAAGGTGCTTCAAGAGGATTTAGCCTACTGAGCTTGTCAGTTTTCTGGCAGTCTTAGATATATAGACAAAAATGTTTATGACATAATATTATACGTAATGGAATCTGTCTTTTTTTACTATTTTTTAATATTGCTATATAAAGAACGATCATGTCCCACTGATTATTGCGAACATAGAGCTCTACAGCGACATCTGGTGGGGCCAGGCTCCACAGGCTCCAAATGCAGAAACGCCACAGTCTATGCTACTATCATGCCTAAATTGTCTGAAAAAATTATTTGCCCCCTGCAGAGATTTGTTTTGTTTTGGCGGCTTTGTCCCACGTAAACTTTTCATATATTCAAAGATATGATAATATCAGAAAGAGATAACCTGGATTGGCACAAAACATTTTTTTTTTTATTTACAATTACAAGAGAAACTTCTCACAAATCTAGCAAATCTAACACTATTTGAAAAAGCAGCTACATGCCTCTACTTGTCCTGTGTTTTAAAAGCTAAGATTAGTTTTGCTAGCCAAATAAAGACCTGAAGAATTGCCCGACCTTTAAAATCAAGAAATCTGTTGAATAGAACCTCTGTGTTTTCTAGAAAAGTAACTTATCATACCCTGTTTCAAAGAAAGTGAAGAGTTACAGCAGATGGGAAGTAAAGTCTCAGACATTAGTCACATAAGAGATACAAAGCCATTGCTAAGGATTTGGGACTCCAGTTAACTACATCATTAACTCATGTTGAAGACGTGGAACAGCGGTGAACATTCCTAGGACTGGACACACAACCAGTATCATTTCAAACGTGCACAATGACTCTTCAGAAAGAACCTCCATTAACCTTTGAAACATTGTACTTTTCACCTGTTTCAATTTATGTCTGTTAACGACTCAACAACAAGAAAGAGACTGAGCAAAAATGGCTCCTGTGTCGCACATTTACTAAAACATCATGATGATTCCCCAAGACCTTTGGTAACTTATTACGTAGACTGGTGGGAAGAAAGTGTGACGTTTTGAACATGTCATTACATCTGTCATAAAACGAATTTACCAATTCATTTGCAAGGATTATTGTGATGGTTTCTTCACTGGTGTTTGTAAATTATTATTTCAGGAAGCTGTAGCTCATCCAAAATGCTGCTGCCATAGTCCTAACTGACTCAAGGAAAATTGACCCACATCACACTGGTTCTTAAATCACTGCGCTGGCTCCCTGTTTATCAAATAATAATTCTGCTATTTGTGTATAAAGCCCTCAAGGGCAATGGGTTGAAATACATTTCTGAGTTGCTTGTCACGTATGAACCATGTAGATCTTTCAGCGCTTCAGAGACCACCTTTTCTCAGTGTTCCCAGGTTCAGGACTAAATAAAGCAAGGACACATTTAGCTTCTATCCTCCTCACGTCAGGAGCAAACACCCTGAAAAACTGAGATGTCCAGACAGCGACTGCTGGTTCCATCAAATCAACACAGCAAAAGTATTTGCTTACAGGAGCTTTTGATCGAAGAATCTAACAAAAAAAGATTTATTTTATTCTTCTTTTATATCTGTATTTTTAACATCTGTGTCTTTTATGCCAGGGTTCTCTGCCTATACTTTACCTTTTGGCTTTCCTTTCTCCAGTAAAGCACTTTAGATTGCCCTGTGTGTGAATGCCGTTATAAACCTACCGTGTATTGCCTAACAGAATAAAAAAAAACAAAAAAAAAAAAAACACATCAGAATCACCGCCAGAACACCCCCCTCCCTCACTGCAAATAGGAGTGAAAAAAATCCCTCCTGGGAGATTTGGAAGACTAATTGGCCGCTATCCACTCCTAACACCTTTGGCCATCAAGGTGGCAAAACCAGTTATTAAGTTTGTGTGCAATTTCATAAAAGGCCAAGTTGGTTTGGATGCTTTTTCCCCCTAAAGAAATGAGATAATTTGACTGAATTTTGTATTTAGTCAGGCTATCTTTCTCTGATATGAAAAGTAGTTTGATGATCTGAGATAAAAATAGTAATAATAATAAAACTCTCATGGGGCAAATAGCTTTCAGTGGAGGAATATGCAACGTGACCACCTTTTTTAATACATACAAAAGATTGTGATTTTTTGTTTTATGTTTAATTTTTCAATATAATAAGAAACATCAAAGTTGTGTGTGTCCATTCCAGAGGTCTGCAATCCCTAGGGGCCATTTTTGTCTTGGTCCAGCAAAACTAAATTTGTTTTGGCTTAAAACCATCTATTCCTGAACCTGCGATCCTCAGTGTTTTGACAGTTTAACAGACATTTTTGAGTTGTTGATGAATGAAAGATTCATGTGTGAGTAAAATATGCACATTAAATGTTGGTGTTTCCTTTCCTATTGTCAGATATTTGCAGTATAAAGATTTATTTCAAATGGATAATGCTTCAAAATAAATCACCCGAAGACAGTTCATGTTTACTGACAGTGTATTAAAACATTAATGATTCATTCCAGTAACAGTGCTTGAAAGTTTCCGTTTCCATTTGAATGCTATTTGAATTTCATCAAAGTACACTTAGTTTAAGAAACAACCGTTTTTGTTATATTCTAAATCATAGACACATTCAGTGTTCATACCCCAGTAGCAATGTATTTTCTTGGGATTTATAGTAATAAACCACAGCATGGTAACATGAAAAATATTAGATTTTGACATATTTAACAGCTCCCTTATTCAGTGATGGGCACAGCAAGCCTTTACTACTTGCACACAGACTTGTTAGAGTCTTTACATCGGATGCCCTTCCTGACACAGTCGGGATTCAAACCCAAGTCCCCCGTATGAAAGTCGCCAACTTTGCCCGCTGTACTACAGAGGGATTAGCAGCTGTTCTAAACTGAAATCTTTCTACTATTCTTCTTTGCATCATAGCTGAAGCTCGGTTATTGAATGGACGCTATCTGTAAGCATCAATGTTCAAGCATTGCTGCTGCTTCTCTATTAGATATAGGTCAGGATTATAACTGGGTCACTCTAGCACGTGAACACACTTTGATCTGAAGAATTTGGTCGTATGTCTAGCATTACGTTTAGTAATTATGGTGCTGCTGTTTTGAAGCCTTTTGCAGCATCTAACAGGCTCGCTGTCCAACAACCGATGCTTAGGGGCATATTAACAGACTAGTAGCTGTCCTCCTGTCAACACATTCCCCCACTTGAGCTGTGGATCTCTGTAGCTCTTCCAGAGTCAGTCAGCCCTCTGATTAATGCTCTGGATGGACTGAGTAGTGCTCTATGATTTGCTGGAAGCTCGGGACGTTATTTGTTTCAACTTCGGCCTGCTTTAAACGTTTCTACAACATTACTCCTGTCTGGTGTTTTCCTTGGTCTTCATGGTGCTGTTTGTTCGCTAATGTTTTCTAAAAAAAATAAAAATAAAAAAAAACTCTGAGGCCTGCTTTGTACAGCTTTACTATTTCTGTGAGTTATAAAAGCAATTGGTTGCACTGGATGTTGTTTAAAGATATGAGAGCAAAACACATGCACAACAAGCTTCATCATATTTTTTTCTGACATATTCTTCACACTGAAGGAGTTTATATCGGTGGATTCCTGTTTGTGCTGCTCAGTTCTGATCTGTGTGGCAAACTTCGTGCACTAATTTGCACTCGCTTGTCTGTGCTTCTTCAAAGAGTGCTGCAGTGAACTAAGTGGGAGGAATCTTCAGTGACAAATGCTCTGCTGAGCAACAACTAGCCCGCAGCATGTTCTGGGCAGAGTACATCTCAGTCTTCATAAATAGAGAGATCATCCAGCTCTCTCAGCTCTGTGTTGCTGCTATTAGAAATGTTGGGATGGCAGCTGACGATCATCGGCTAACCAGCATCTTGGCAGACTATGACATTAGTTATGCAGCCAAGGTTGAGCAAGTAGCTGTCATGATCTGTTGGAAATCAACACCTGAATAAGACGTTGGTCTTATAAAACTACAAAACGCAAACTAATAAATTCTGAATTTTGTATGATGGATTGTAGACATTTGTTTAAAAATAAAGCCTACAATATATGCAGTTTTGAGTTTTAGTTACTTAAAATAAACAATGTAAATATAGAGTTGTGGTGAACATGAGCAGATCATCTTAACCAGGTTTAGACATCAATATGTATGCACAGTTTGCCAGACTCAAAGGAAACACATGAATCTGTACTTTAGTAGGTGGGAGAAAATGCCAGGACCCAGGGATGGCAACGAAAAAACCATTGTTAAACAAATGCACGTGTAGGTATGTGCAAAAGTCATATTTTTATGAATCCGTTTGATGGTTTGTTTACACATGTGCCTTGTTGTGCATTCCTACTGTAGGTTTACTGAGGAAAAGCAATTTGACAACTTAATCCGTCCTAAACATCCTAATAGGAACATCCCCACAGGCTGCCTCTTCTCCTTTGTGGAGATTACTTTGCATTCTGACATCCTCCCATCAGTCTAGCAGCTTTTGCCAGAGAGACTGGAATGCAGTTACACACACACACACACACACACACACACACACACACACACACACACACACACCGACTGACATCTAGCTTTTATGGAAAGATGGCAGTTTTTCAGAATACCTATCAATTCTAAAAATAAGATCTTTAAACAATTTTGCTCACTGTGTATTAGAAGGCAATTAGGTAGAGATGCATTAGGCTGTGATATAACTGACAAAGTGTGTTTTTATCTCAGCACTACTGCACCGTACATTAGCTGAACACCCTTAGTCAAACAGTGAAAGTAAAACCTATTACTTTCACTGTTTGACTATCTGTATAGATACAGTTGAAGAAACACAAATTGGGCTAAAAAGACAATATATTATTGGAGAAAGATTACAAGATCAGGTTTTTATATTTGCAAACACAAACTACATATTTCCTAAGGCGAAATATTTTTTTTCTGTATGAATTTTCACTGCCAGTAAGAACCGTCTAATGGTGTAACAGCCGACACGCTGTGCTGCAATGTCACTTGTGTACATTCACTAACAATCAAAACAAGGAGGATGGTGTCCATGGAGCTTTGGGTTTGCGGTTGTTGAAGGTCTGATGGTAACCATGGAGTCCTGGAAAAAGAAACTACCCCACCTAACCTCCTGTAACTTATAGAGGTTTATGTATTTGGCTTTTAAATAAAGTTTTTATGGTGCATGTAGATTCTTTCTATTTTTTAAGTTTGGTGTTCAAACGTAGTTAATAAATAATAAAATGGTGTAATTGGCCATCTAGGGTTTTATATACGTAAAGTTCAAACTGAGCTATTTAAAAACCTTGTGAGATTTACATATAGTGTATGTACATGACTATGGGGCATGTCTCACTGGAAAATGGCATCATAGCAGTATATATATATAAAAAGTGGGAGGAAAGAATCATTGGCCTTTTGCTGAAACATTTAGTTATTATTGTGTCAGGGGACAAAAAATTGACATTGATTTTTTTTTCTACCTGGATTATTGAAATGCATTAGGATATTCCTACTTTAGCATTTTTGAAACAGTAGTTACATCTTATTGTTACCATGTGGTATTGTAATGTTTGGAGGGGGATAAATAAGAGACAATCCTTTGCACACACAACAAAGTGCATGCCTTGGATTTTTTATTTATAAATGTGATGGTGACGGAACCAGATGTAAATACATCTGCTCTTAAAACATTGCGGGCTTTTTAAGTAAGGTGTTAGCGAAGTTTAAATTAAATGTGATTCAGTTCATTAACATACTGTACATTGTGCGAATTCATAACACGTTCTATTTCACATGACTTTACAGAATTAAACTAAAATCAAGCCGATTCTTTCCAGATCCTGATCATATAATGCCAGTCACAAACACAAATCAAATTTGAGCCAAAAGTAACCCAAAAAACACATTTAGAATATTTAGAACTCCAAGTACATTTGCAGCATTTGTAAATTTCAGTTATGAAAACCAAACCAAGGACACCCAGATAGTGAAAATATAAACCACTAAAAAACCCAACAAACTCCATCTAGGGTTGCCCAGTGACGGTTATTATTTAGATCAAAAATATAACTTGTAACCTGGATTGTTTTAGCCTATATATTGCTTGTCCAAAATTAGCCAGAAAACAGACATTAAAGGTCAGGTTGACGTGTTGTTTTTAGGCAACAGGGAAGACTGCATTTCTGAGGTTAGAACAGTCCTTTCCTGTTATCAAAGTTTTACTCTCCTTGGGAGTTTAAAGCTCAAAGTAAAGTTGAAGAGGACTCTGTTGCTTTCTTCAGCTACACAACTATTTTACAAACTGGGGTTTTATAACTGCTGATTTATTGAAACTGGCAATGATGAAATGAATTTGATTATAGCTTGGATTGTTTTGGACTGCAGTATTGTATTAGAATAGATTGAAAAAAAACAGGATTAAATTTGACTGAAATAAACTCACAGCATGTTTTTGTTTTTTGTTTGTTTTGTTTTGGACGCTGTCAGACCTGAGTTCGGGAGATCAACTTTCTGAATAAGCCGACTCTTCCTGCAGAATGACAGGAGATTTCTCTCTTTTGAGACAAAAGAGGTTTCAGTTGTTTGAATATTACCTGTCAAAGCTGTCAGAAAACTAAACTACACTGATGTAAAGTAAAGAAAAGTAAAGCAAACTTAACTAAACCAGTGTCAAGACATGCAAATAAATAATTTTCACTCTGTATGAAATTAAGTATATTTGTAAATCTTGAGTTGTGAAATGATTGCTGTAGATATTTATTTAAATAGACATAATAAAAAAGTGATGGATAAGGTCACTTATATTGAGCATAGTTGAATGAAAAGTTCAGTTCTAATGTAGGGATACAATAAAGAGTGCAGCTACTGCATTAATGACATCTTGCATGGCAACAAAGGTTGTCTAAATATAGTTTAAAGGATAAAACATTGCAGAAAACCTTATATAAACACACACACATATACACACACATATATATATATATATATATATATATATATATATATATATATATATATATATATATATATATATATATATATATATATATATATATATATATATATAGCAGGACCTCAGAGGACCTCAGAGACCCCATTGCTACCAGCAGCTGCATAATAAAAGCCTAATGAATGGATCAATGTTAAAAAAAAAGGTGGATGTTCTTTAGGCATTTATTATTCATAGCAAGCTTCTTGCAGCATATGAGAGAAGAAATTACAGTGTGTGAGTTTGAAAAATGATTTGGCCACACCAGAGTCTCACTGTGGTGTGAGTCTTCCTCACTGGAAAAATAACACATTCAGTGGGTGGTTTCTAATGTTGGCCGGTGCTTATAATCAGTTCCATCATTAACACTTTATAAGTCAGGACAATCATATCAAATCTAACTATTTAACACTTTAAAGACGGATTAAAAACTTTCTACGGAAAGAAACTCACTAGACATGCCACATGGTAAAGTTTATGCTTCCAAAGAGGCACATTTTCCATCAGATGCTCCATATTTTAAACCTGGACCAACAGTCTAACACTTGATAATGATATGAATAGTGTTGGCTCAGGTTTAACCATTGGAAACATTTGGCATCCTTTGTAAGCTGTTTTATCAAGAAATTAATAAAAGGAATAAAAATGAGTTATTGCTAGACAATAAAAGGAGTTGTTACATATGTATTATATTAATTTTTATTACAAATGGAGAATTGATTAGACCTCATCTCATGTTAAACAGGGAAATAGGGGAAAAATATTCACAAATATATATATTAAAATACTACCCTGGAATAGTCTATTAACCCACCTTCATATTGACCTGATTAATCAGCTATTCCTTCGGTATCCCTGTCCCTGAAATTTCAGTCTAAGGTTAAACTTCAGGTGTTTTATTTTTGCTAATTCAAGCTCATGACAATGATCCCTTGTGAACTTGTGTCTCAGCAAACCTTGGGTCAGTCGGGTTCTGCTAATTAAAATTAGGTTCAGCTCAGAGAGGCTCTGTCAGCTCTTCAAGGGTCACGAGTGTGTTTCACACATCGACTTGTTATTTTGGACTACAAGGTTGGTCAGGAGGGGGCAGGGTGCTCAGGAAGCAACACGGTGGTTTTAGTAGCATATCAGTTCAAGTTGCAAACACAGCGTTATTTAAGTATAAATCAAATAACGAAGCACAGTTTAAATATTATATAAATTGTAAAGCAGTTAAAGGTCAATTCAATGTTAACCCATCGGAGTAAAAACTAAGCATAACTAGGGGATTTACCTTATACTAAACCCTTTGTGAAATAAAGAACATAAAAAGCTACCATTTAAAATCTGTTTTAACTATTAAAACTCTTGGAAACTTATGCAACTTTGCTGGCCTGAAAATTTAGAAATCTTTTTAATCTATCTCTGCATGGCCGGACAGGCAGAACAGCCCGTTGAGACTGTTGCAGACAAATTAAGGCCAATTACCACTTCCCAGTCTCCGCTTCATTCTTAGTCCTAACGTCACTTTTTGCACATTCATGAACAAAAATTCATCTCTGTTGCAGTTGGGCTGATAAAGTGAATGAGCATGACTTTCTGGACCTAAAAACAAGGATTTTTTTTTTTTTTTTGTGGACACTGAGCGATTAAAAACTGGGAAATCAGATCAAAACAGCATAAATCTCAAATTGTTTCGTGGTGATTACTAGGGGTGGGAATCTTCAGGCACTTGGAGAATCGAATGCTGCTCTAGTTTGAAGCACACAGCATGCTAGCTGCTGCACATCAGAAAAATGCACAGCTATGCAAGACTGAAGGAAAGGCTTTCCGTGGATCAAATTTTAGAGTTATTTTTTAATTGCCTGTAATCCTGTTACTTTGTTTGGTCTCCCTGTGGAGCTGCATGACCCTAGGTGTTTGGGTTTTTCGGTTTCTTTATGTTGCCGTTTCTGTTCTCTAGCTGTTGCCATTTTAGTTCATCTGCTTGTGGATCAGGTTCTTAGTTCATTCTTGTGTTCATTTTGTGATTATTCCCTGTTAGATTCCTTCCTTGTGTTTGTCTCTCTTCAGCTACTGTGCATTTCTCTCCTCCCCTCAGGTCCCTCTGCCTTCATTAGCATCAGTTGTTCCTCATCTTCACCTGACTGATCTCACCTTTTTCTGCCATACCTTTCTCCAAACCTCCCTCTGCATATAAGTTCCCTGGTTTTCACTGCTCATTGCTGGTTTCTTCTTTTTTTATGCCTCATGGTCCATCACTCTACCCTTTTTTGCTCCTCGTGCCTGCGTAAGTTTGCCTTTTGATTCTTTCATTAAATCCTTATATCCGTCATGCGGAAAAAGTTGTAAATTACAACAGCTCTGCTACTTACCAGCTTGGTGCGTGTTGACGGTAACGTTTGCCAGTGATCGTGGAGCTACACCCAGTCCGGAGACACCATTCACAGCCTCCACATGGAAGGTATAATTGGCATAAATGGCATAATCCAGTATTGCCACTGAGGTGCCAGTTATACCGAGCGGTCGTGGGATAAATCTCAGATCTGGTTCACATGGCTCACATTGGGTCACGATACCGTCACCTCCATCACATCGTTGGCACAGAACGTTGTAGGTGATGTCGCTTCTTCCTCCCGTGTTGATGGGAGGCATCCATTGCAAGAAAAGAGCAGTGTCGTTGATTAGTGAGACGAGATTTCTTGGAGCTGACGGCGGCCCTGAAGGCAAAAGCAAACAATAAAATATAGCAATTTATTAGAAATTGTCACATCTTTCTTTTAATTAAACAAATACTTTATCCCAAACATACTCCTCACATGACAAGGTAAGGGCCAATTGTTGAATTCTTTAGCAAATAATGTGCAATTAACATAAGTGTGTAGGTGTTTCATGATAAATATATGTTTCAATCTTACTTTTTTTCTAGATAATAATCAGCCAGTCCTCATCTTTATTTTAGTTTTCAAAGCTGTCCATGATATCATTTGGCAACAAAATCTGGAGCGTTGTGAGCGTGTCTTTAAATGTCTGTGTGAAGTTGTGTGGGTGGTAGGCTTTTGCTGAGTTTGAAATGTTTTGTTCCATCAGGCAACTCATTAATTTCTCACTGACAAATGTCTGAAATTTCAACCCCTGTTAATGAGTCCATTTTTAACTGGTTTTGAAACCATTGGATACCACAAAGCATAACTCAGTGACTGTGAAAACGTTGAGACCTGTAATGAAAATTATATTCTTAACCGTGTCAAAAAGCTTGTTTAAACTGAGGATCACTAAGGGGGAGGAAACAGGATTTAAAGTAACTTTAAACATTGTTGGTGCCAGATCAGCTGGTTTAAGTATTTCTAAACGTGCGGTTCTGTTGGATATTTTCACAAGCAACCGTCTCTCAGGTTTACAAAAGAAATGGTCCCAAAAACAGATAATATTGATCTGAATTTAAAACTCCCTGATACTGGAGAAATATTAGCTAAAGTCCAGAAATACAACCAGTCCGAGCCCCACTGATCAGAATTAGTCCCTCTGACCAGAGTGGTTTTCAAAACAGCTGGATTGTCTTAATATCACCAAATAGATTAAAGTAAAGCCTTAACAATACTGACCATTTTCTAATGGTTATGTATTTGCACAAACAATCATCCATCCAGCCACCGTTTGGTAAAATGTACCAAACCATGACTTAACTCAAGTACTGACCAAACTGCAATATTTGTGTACCGTTACACCTAATATCAAGTGTTGTTTTGTACAACAATACCCCGTTTATGTCAGAGAAGAGTGGGCAGCATGTTTCAATATGATAGAAAGCTAAAAAAAAACCACTCAACAGCTAGGATCCAGCCAACCATGTCTCAACAGTTCAGGTCGCTGGTGTCATGGTGTAGAAGATATGTTCTAGCAGCACCAAATTAACACAGTTTCACCACCGCAGCATATTCATACACCGATACGCAGCTCGGTAGGCTCAGTGGTCAAGTGCCTTGCCCAGGGGCACATTGACATGTGACAAGGGGAAGCTGGAATCAAACCAACAACCTTCCGATTGCAAAACAACTACTCAACCCATCAAGCCACAGCCACCACTGATGGTCACTTCCCGCTGCGTAATACCAGGTCATAAAGCTCAAATTGTCTGAAGCTGGTTTACTGTAATCCAAGGGTCCCTAGAGTGACAGATCTCAACCCAACAGGGCACCTTGAGGTTCTGGTAGAAGTGGAGACTGGCACCATTAAATAACTGAAATCAGCCAAAATAACAGCAGCAGCACGAAGCTGTCATGACAACATGAACTCCAAATTTCTGAGACATGCTTCTGACACTTTGTTGAAACTATGTTATAAGGAATATAAGATAAGCCCTGGAAGTTGCAAGCAGGGAAGTGTCACAGCTGGTGATTAGGCGTCAACGTTTTTTCAACATTTGAGAAGAAATAGAAATTAACTATAGCCCTTGGATTTTTGCTGATGAAAATGAGGGCAGAGTCACACAACATATGCAAACATCATCAGCAAGCAAAACGTGTCTTTTGAAGACTCAGATGTTTGTGTCCTTTTCCTCCAAAAGGAACAGTACCACAACGCATGGTTTAATTAAACTGTCGTAGCAACCTAATAACAGCAAGCCCAGTGAAATTTGTTGGTGCACCTTTAAAGCAGTCCAAACAGAAGGTAATTTTTCAACAAACCAATAGTTGCAAGAATCTACGGTGTCCTAAAGTTTGTCACTGGCGAATGAGTTTAGTAACATAATCTTTACAGTAATGAGGAAAATGAGAATCACTCGTCTTTTTATGAAAGCACTGTGTCTTTATGTCAAACACATATGTGAGATACATCCTTTAACAAAACACATGGATTATTTTTCTTTTTTGTGACAAATGTTTAGGTCTGTCCACAGATTCTATGTCAGATACAGCTCAGGACTCTAGCTAGGTCACTCCAAAATGTTAATATTTTAGTACAGTCAGAGAAAAAAATGGTGACAAAGTTAAAATATCAATTTAAAACTAAATCCCTGAGAGGTATGAATCAGTTATGGCTGAACTTTAGATGTTTGAATACTTAATCTTTAATGTTATTGGATGTTGTATAGAGCTTTTTACTTTTTAAATTCATCAATATTTATTAAATGTAGTGACTTCTAATAATTCTCATGATTATTTCAAATTAAATAATTGAAATTCCATCCATCTGATAACTGCTTAAACATTCTTTAGGTGAAAAACTAAGGCTACATTTTAAAATGTGGATTTAAGAGGAAGAAAAACAGGAAAAGCTGAATCTAGGAGGAAACAAAAACAGAATTTGGGAAAATATAAAAAAGATTTTGCAACTAGCTTGTAAATAACCATGTTTTTCTGCTGCAACACATTGTTTTGGTTTGCAAAACCGGTATGGTTGCATGCAACCATTTTATACTATATAATAAGACATGACAACATGCATAATAGGAACTCAATCATTTACAAGTATTAAAGTTATTTGCTGCTAATAAAACATATAAGCTTTACAAGAACATTTCTTGTTACATTGTCATTAACAAGACATGGTAGTATTAAAGACTTCTGTACTTTTTTGTAAAGTAAGGTTATGTACAGGCAGGAATTTTGTCTGGCACGTTAAGTTTGCTGATACTCAGTGATGCCTTTTTTTACAGCAGTTTAAAATGATAGGATATATAACAATAATTTTGGTTTTAGGGTCATGTGATTTTTAATGGGTAGAATGACTTTGATACAGAGTGCATCCCCCTATAACATGGTGCACTGCGCAAAGCCATGTTGCAAAAAAGACTGTATAACACAAAGCTAGTCTCTCCAACTATTGGACACAAAGGTAATGTGGTTTAAAATAAAGCCTAAAGTGTTTCCCGTCTGACAGATGGGTGCGACGTCAAATGTTTCTTTTATTATTAGATTTTCCGTTAATTTCTACTCACTTGTGCAGGCCATCGAGGAAGGGTCTTTGACACCTCTGTAGAAGCCTTTATTGCAGTGACAGATTGTGGCTGCCTGGTCATGGCTGGAGCTGTGCTGAGGACATTTGGAGCATTTAGTGTTCCCAGCAAACGCCTTGAAGTAGCCAGGTTTACAAGCTGGAGAGAAGAAA
Source organism: Fundulus diaphanus (assembly GCA_037039145.1). NCBI lineage: Eukaryota > Metazoa > Chordata > Actinopteri > Cyprinodontiformes > Fundulidae > Fundulus > Fundulus diaphanus. The sequence continues at coordinate 32,112,912 of CM073122.1, read as the reverse complement.
CATACAAAAGAAGACTGTTAGGAAAAAGGTAGGCTTCCTCAGATAAGTACTTCTCCATCAGCCCAACTCATATCCAGTGGTAAAGTACTACGGATGACAAGTACCCACTTAGTGGCTCGGTAAGTTAAAGGCATAAAGCTTGCATGCAAGTTTGGCTCCAAAAATCTGAATTTGGCGAAAAAGTATAAAAAAATTATCAAACATTTCAGAGAATAAAACACACATATTAGATTTATTATACTCAGAGTGAAATATGCCAAGTCTTTAACTTTTGTGAATTTATCGATTACAGTTTACAGATTATGAAAACTCACATTTTGTGTCTTCGAAAATTAGAATATTGTCAAACAGTTAAATATCAGAAACTTGTGGTGTCACACCCTAATCAGCTAATTAACTTAAAACACCTACAAATTCTTTTTAAAGTGAATGCATTTATTTGTTTGAGAACAAGCCTTAAGTATTAACAAAGTCCATACACTTTAACATTTAAAGCCAAAGTACAATTTGCAACATTTGTCCCTAGTTGGGTTTTTGGTTACATAAAATCATAAAAAAGTAATTGATTTAAAATAATACTACTACTACCCTCAGTCTGGGTCAGTAGGCTACAGAGTCATGAGAAAGACTGCTGACCTGACAGATGCCCGGAAAATAGTAATTGGCACCCTCCAGAAGGAGGTTGAGTATCAAAAGGTCATTGCTAAAGGAGCTGGTTGTTCACAGAAGGCTCTATCCATGCATACTCATAGAAGGTTGAATAAAAGGAAGAAGTGTGGTTAAAGAAGGTTCACCAGCAACAGGGATAACCGCAGCCTGGAGAGGATTCCTGAGTAACATACCTTTAAGAAAATTGGGGAAGTAAACTGAGGCTGCAGTCAGCACAGAAGACCCTTGGGCTACAAATGTTGTATTCTTTGTATCAAACAGCTCCTGAACCAGTTAGACAGGAGAAAAAGATCCGGGCTGTCTCTCAGTGGTAAAGTCCACTATGTTTTCTGATATCCGCAGTTAACCCTGCAGTCTACCAGGAAATTTTAGAGCACTTCCCGCTTAATTCTGCTTACAAGCTGTATGGAGATACTAATTTCATTCTCCAGCAGGACTTGGCTCCGGCCCATACTGGCACAGGTACCAAAAGCTGGTTCCATGACCATGGTGTTACTGTACTTGACTGGCCAGGAAACCCGTCTGACCTGAACCCCATAGAGACTCTATAGAGGTAATGTCCGGAGGAAGACGAGAGACACCAGATCCAACAATGCTGTTGACATCGAAGCAACCTGGGCTTCCACTGCACCTTATCAGCACCACAGGCTGATCACCTCCATGCCACGCCACACTGATGCAGTAATTCATGCAAAAGAGAGCCCCAACCATGGAGTGCATGCATTCAGAAGGCTGTTTAACATATTTGCATTTAATGGATTTATAATTTTATGAGACACTCAATTTTAGGGTTTAATTATATGTAAGCCATAATTATAAAAAAAATCACAAGTAATAAAAACTTGAAATATTTCACTCTATGTAATGAATCCATATAATTGATTTAAATTGGCATATCCTTCTATTGCATGGTTAAATTTTAGATTCACAGCTCGCTAACATGTTTTTAAGTAAAAACTAAATTAAAGACATCATAAGTCTAAAAGCACCTATAACTTGTGTACAGGGAGGCTCATTTCAGATGCTTTTACCAAGGATTTAATTTACCCCACACAGTCTCTAACTATCATAAATCTAAACCTCTGTCTTTTGACTCAGCCCTTTCTTTACCACAGCACACTAAGGTGTTGTCCTCATTATACGCTAGGAAGCAACAAAAAAAACTGAAATGAGGATTGAATAACAATGATGACAAATGACAGATCAAAAGCCACAGACCAAGTTTGAACAGTAATAATGATGGCTGCCTGGAGCTCATTTCTTTTCATTATGGGATAATATATATAATATCTCGAAACCGGAGAGAAAGTATGAACTTTATTTAGGTAAATTAGTGGAAGCATAAAGATATTTACAGTTGAACCTTATACTCTTGCGTTAATTCAGGTTAGCGGGGTATTCTCTATTTCCCATCCAGAAACAGCTTTGCTTTTGAATTCCCTGATTACAATTTTACCTTCCAATTTCTATTTCTCCATCAATTTTCCTTATCTTTTCAATATTTCATACAATTTAGCTCTTGCTCCATTTTCACTTTTTCTTGTTTTTTCCCCCTGGCTTTCCTCTCAGTACAATTCCTCTTCCATTTGCCTTCCTGCTTTACTCTCTGTTGCCTTTTTCTTTAAGACTTATCAGACGATGGAAAATGTCATAACATATATTTACTCCTATCTTACCTAACTTAACTCAGCAATGAAAAGTGAAGCAATAATAGTTATTTAATTTCTGGGAATTTTAAGGGAGGGAGATTTGCATAAGAAAACACTGTATGCGTGTGGGAGGCATGATAATTACAAAAGTATCAAACAAACGTGCCAGCGACTGGACAGGATATGTGATGCAAAAATTTAACACCCAGAGAAACTGGTGTGGGTAACATGCTTTGTTTTTTTCCCAGTCTGCCTCCGTTATAAACAATTAATCAGACTTCTGTTAGTTTGGATGATAATTGAGGAATTCAAGACAGGTTTTAAGCGATGGTCAAGTGATACTACATCTGAACGACTTGCAGTCATGTAAAACTTTTCGAACTGATGATGTTGGAATTGGTCAGTGTTTGGAAGTGACCCAAAAGGACTTTCCTAACTTCGATAAATTTACAACGTTCTTATCTTTCTGAGTTCTGCTAAGTCTAATAAGTGCTGTGCAACAAAGCCTACCACTGGAAAAACCTAAACAAGGAAAAGGGCAGTAAAGATTGTTTAGAGAAGAGTGCTGTGGGACATTTGACGTGCAGCATTTTCCCAAAAGCTTGCATAATCTTTTTAGTGCGTTAAGAAATGGCGTCAACTTGTGGAAAACTGACACAAAATGTCTACTTTAAGTTTAAATCTCCAGGTGAAATATGGTAAACTCAGTGTAAGAACAAAAGCAAAAACACCAAAATTCCATATAACAAGCCAGGAGCTATTGCTCCTGCTGCTGTGAGCCACACCACCTTATCTTGCAGATATATCTCACCAGTTAAAAAAGCACACTAAAATATCTCCAGCTAAAAAAAGCTTTCCACACACTGATTAGTTTACTTTTATGATGGGGATTGTGGTCAAAACCACACCATGTAATAAGTATTGAAACTTTAAATCCCTGTAGATTTTGGGAGGCACTCCTAACGTTTAAATTCATCCAACATATCAAACCCATTGATTTATTCTCTTCACCTGCTTTATGTACGGGGCCACAGGAACAGAAATGTATCCTTGTTCCCATGGAGGATAGTCAACCCAGTGCGACTTTGGCTGAGCTAAGCACTAACCATGTTTGTGTGAGAAAACTGTGCACAACTGTGCAAAAACTGTGCAAGTAGGCGAATGAGCACTGCCTCTTGATAACATAAGAAACACATAAATAAACTGAGGGCCTGGAATCAGACCAAGTCTTGAGAGTAAATAAGGAAAAATTAGTCCAATGCTCCACTTGCGGCTTGTTTATTGCATCCAAGGACATTTAGTACACATACATGAAGAAAGAAACATTTATGTAAACAGTTTTTTTTTTGGTGTCAACTAAGACTTGCAAATGGCAACTTTTAAATTAAATATTGAAAAGAAACTGTACACACGTTTTAATGGACCTCAAGTCATGTATGAGTGTTTATATTATTTGTCACGTTTAGAAGCTTCCTACTTCCGTAAACAATAACTTCTAAACAAACAACTGCAAAATTACAAACTTTGGCTCCCCAAAATTGCAGGGCTGGAAAACCCGGGTGGAAACTAATTGCATTGAGATGGCAGGGGATTGTTGGCCGTTCATTGTGTAAAGCAGCCCCAGAGTGGCTAATCGGAAGGAACGGGACAATTCCTGGAGTGCCAGACTCATGGCCGTTGTTTTTTTCTCTCTCTCTCTTTCTCTCTGTCTGTTCGGTCATGAAACTGAACACTGTTACCGCCATCCCTGGACTGCCTCTGCCTCCACTGACAGTTTTTTTTTTCTTTTTCGCGCACCATGACGTAGCGTCAGTGTATCCGGTCAGTGGTGTTTGAAAGGTGTGGAAAGAGCAAGGGTGGCACGGTGGAGAAAGCTTGGATTATAGAGGAAAGCTCTAAAAACAGACACAGCTAAATGTGCAAAGATTTACAGCTTTTTCAATAAAATGTGCTCGGGTTTGAAACGTCAAATGAAGACAATGAAATTGCTAAGGATAGATGTTGAACTTTTCCTGCAAACCACAGTACACGGTAATTACCAAGTCATTGACTTTTGTAATGTTGTGGCGCATAATGTAATGTTATAGTTTAAATAATAGTATGATGCAACACCACATAACTGGGAATTTGTGTCTCGTAGTCCCTCAGAGTCCGAAGCATACAGCACCAAGTACCAGCCATGAGTCCACAAGTCCTGAGTGGGCAAGTAGGATTACTCATGAGGTGAATATCATAATGAAGATCGTGGTCCTGTTCCGTATGAATAGAGCCCTGAGATGTTAGATGATTCAGCACTACATTCATGAAACTGATCTGTGTTTATCAGATGGCTTTGTAAAGAGAGGTGATTTAATTTGTGCTGAGAGACCATTTTAAAAACAGGGATGAGCGATATGGACTTTAAATTTTATCACAATGTATTGTGGTAGTGGTGTGATATCGATAAAAGTGATGATAAAAGAGAACCTGCAGCTTCATGCAGTGTTTTTTGGGTAATCGTGTGGCTTTGACTGCATGTCAATGATTGCCCAACAAACACTAATACTGTCCTTTAAAACAATTAAAAATGTAACATATATTGAAAGAAAACTCAAAATATGTTTCATCAGGACTCAAGTTACACACTGAAGTGTGATTTTTAATACCAAACTGCACACAGTAACTGTATTTAATTAGAATTTTTAAATGTATTGATATTTATTGATGCTCTCAATAAACCAATGATGGAGAAAATAGCAAAAATAACAATCCGGACAATAGTGGTAGTTCTGGGGGTTTTCAGACACCATTAGTTGAATTTTATATTTGTCGAGATAAATCTAAAGTCTTATCACACCAAGGAATTTTTCAAGATAACGATAAAACAATACAATAAAGGCCCAACCCTGTTTCAAAATGTGATTTAGCGTCAGAATCAGAGCCAGTAGTGTTGAGGGGATTGCTCCTGTTAGTATGAAAGAAAGCTGTTGTAACAGAGTGTGAACAAACAAGCATTAGTTCTGCTTTCTATACCCAAACAATATCAGTGACCCTTTATATTTTTTAATCATTAAAAGTAAGACAGTAAATACACAAAGCCCACAAGTGAAAGTGAATAGGATGAAATATGAAATAAATCTGAATATTTTTTTTTAATAATAATAGGTTGTTATCTCAAGTGGGCCAGTCTGAGGCATGAAACTCCAGGGCTGAAAAGTCACTCCAGCCCTGGTGTAAACTATTTTCCAAACTGGGGTGGAAAGGGGCCGCTAAGAAGTGGACCCCAGAATGAGTCTCTAATGTCAGAAAGAACCCACCAAGATGTCTCTGGCTAAAGCGTGGGAGTTTGTGGACCCTGAATGCAAACCAGGGTCCCCACTGAGTGGATCAAGAAGAGTGAGGTCTTGAGATCCCTTACACAAATTAAAAAGAAAATCAAAGATGATGATGGAAATGGATATGTGTTTCATACATTTTAAAAGAGATAATTAAGATAAAAAAAGCAATATATTTGTTTTTCACCCTGTTTTTGTTGTTTATTTTATACTCCTGTTTCACTGAATAAGTGGTATACTCCACCAAAAGTTTGAGTGGTGGAGTGTAAGCTAAAAAGTTTTCAGGATGACTATTTAGTTGGTAATCCTGTTCAGAAACACTTTTTGTTATAATGGGTAAAATCTTCCTTCCACCCTGAAAGTAGTTAATACATTATTCATTCACAAAAACAAGTTTTAAAAAAATCACTCTTTCTCTAGTACAGTTAAAGAAAAAACATATAGTAGGCCTATATTATACAGGAGTCTGTCAACAGTAGTATTGTTCTACTTCTTTATTCTTCAAATCTAATTATCCATCATGGCCAAACAAATACATAAAATGAAACAGAATGATGCACTGCTGACTAACTGGGTTAGAAAAAAAATCCAAAACGGATAATTTTTTGGACAAGACGCATGATTTTAAAAGTGGAGTATTTTGTTGAGATGTTTCTCACATTTCTAGCCACGTTCTCGTTGTTTTGTGACTCCTCAGTCATTAAAGATGATTGAAACACTGTCAGAAACCCTTGCCAACAAAAGTACCTGAACAGAAGTCGTTTTTCATCAGCAAATGTCTGCAAAACATTGTGAAACATTCCACAAAACACTCAGACACATTCACAGATGTTGGTGCTCAATTCGACTATAGAGGTTTCATCATTTTTCTTCACGTCATGTAATTCTGATGCTAATTTGGATGAACTAAAAGCTTTTTCGCTTTGAAAACATGACTGTACATCCACACCTTGTAACAGTGATGATGATAGATTAGGTTTCAATTTAATGGCAGAGCTAGTGGATCCCCCTCATGCTCCAGCTCTGCTTTGGTATCTGCCTGTTTAAAAAGAATATAAAGTCTCAGCCTCCTTTTGCATTGCATGATGAAATCAACACACAACACATCAGTGGTCTGATGTGCTTAGTTTCAACCACAGGGGCAATAAAACATTTAGCCTCATCCACAAATAGTTTTAGTGTTTCCCTGTGATGTTTCAATTTATGATAGATTCCACATAACTAAAAATAGCAAGGATTAAACGGTCATGTTGAGGTATTTCAAACTGTGTGACTCATCTTTTGACCCCAGCTTGAGTTTCTCCACTAAAATGTGAGTCTCAGCAGGTTACCCTACAAAGAAGAGGTCCATCAAAGAACATCACTTTTGTATTTATCAAGAATGCATCGTAGGTAATTTTGAGTGCACTGTCCAAGGTTATAAGCTGTCTCTTGGCTTTACGTTGTCAGAAACAGATGGTGCCAGGGAGTATGTTTACCCTGCCTGGTCTCTCAGCTTTGATATGCAGATGGGAAGTTCACAGAGAATGAGATATGTTCTAGTCTGCCTGTGCTGAGTTAGAGGCCCAAGTAAACACAGTCCTTAATGGACCTAAGAGGGGCACAGTAGCTCAAACACAACCAAGACATTATCGATTCCCTCATTCCCTATTCTGTCTTCCCTTAAATTTAAGGTCAGGAGTTTGTAGTCATGGAGGAAGCATTGTACCCTTTGGATTTCGAGTAAAAATAGATATATTTCCATTGTGTCCCCCAAAAACCGAACGCTTCCCCACCATTAAATGAACACTAATAGGATAAATATCATGCACAGGTATGAATTACGTACAATCAATGTGCAGAAACCCAGAATTTCTAATAATTTCATAATTTCTCAGTTTAGTCTGGTTTTACATGCGACTGGTGGATGTTTTTTATTTTTTGCAGAGTATCTGCACTGATTCAAATAGAATTTGAAAAGACATCTCTATTAGCTTCTCCCTGCATTTCACTGCCTCCTTTTGAATGTGGTGCCGTGACGAAAGGATGTGGAACAAATAGAATCAGCTCTATGATGTTGCCTTATCTAGGTCATGATATAACCACCCCATCTCTGAGTAATCCTCTTGTGACTGACACTGAAGGAAAGCAATAGAATAATAATAAAGTGCATGATTGAGATGTCAGAACAGTCTGGTGGAATGCTGTTGGGGTGGAAAGCCGGGTTTGATAAGCCCCAATGCCTTTGTTTCGGCAGCTGGGAGGGAAAGATGGACGTGTTAGTACCGAGCTCTGCTTATATTTGGGAGCGTTGGGGTTTTCCCTATTCTCTATCTGGCTCTCTCATCCTCTCGCTCCCTCTCTCCCTCTTTTGCTTTTTTCCCCATGCTGCCTCTCAGACAGCTTTGATCACAGCACCCTTTGAAGCAGTGTTCCAAAATGAAAACGGGGAGAAAGCAGAAGTCACCGAAAGTTCACGCCTAAACTTCCTGCAACTACTGTTGAAGTGCATATCTTTATAATGGCATAAACCCTGACAGGAACATGGAAATTATTCATCAAAATTGGACATAAACCGTTAAAGCAGTAAATAATTGATTATAGGGCCACGCTGTGCTGTTATTTTACACTGCTTTTTTAAGATGGTTGATGTTGTTTGCAAATTCCACAGCAGATTTGTTTTCATATTGATTATTAAATACATTCATGAATTTGCTCAGACAAACAATTGAGCATGCTGTAAAGGACACTCTGATGCTGATCCTAATGGTGCAGCAGAAGAAATACTGAATTTTTGGAGTTTTGGAATTTTTTCCATTCTCTTGTCCAGCTTCATGCCTTGCAGAATGGTGCTCTAGCTGCCATAGTTATTCATCCATTCTGATGTCCACACTGGGTTATCTATCTAGGGTCACGGGGGGACAGCTGCCTATCTCCAGCGGTCATTGGGCAAGAGGTAGTGTGCACCCTGGACAGGTCACCAGTCGCTCACAGGGCAACGCAGAGACACACTGTCACGATCGGGGCTGACTGCTGTCTTCATCCTGACACTTTTCCCATGCTCTGTTATAATTAAGCCTTATGGACCCTGCCTCCCCGCTGCTCTGCAATCAACCTCATTCCATGCACTTGTTCTATGCTCTTTTTAAGCTTGCAGAAGACAAAAAAGCAGCGGTAGGTTACTGAAAGCTTTCATGAGTAGATGTCCAGCGTTTGTTAATGCCTGTTATCTCGTTCTGACCATGATGATGTTTCCTGCCTTGCTAAGCCCTTGTCGGAAATCTGCCTGAGCTTCTGCGTTATTGAGCATAACCTGGACTGTTCCTACAACTACGAGCCTAGCCTTGTCCCTTGGATTTATCTGTCTTTCTCAGTCTGTGCATGAACCAAGCCTGTTCTCCGGTCTCAGTGTGAGCTCAAGCTATCCTGGCTGTTTACTCTGCAGTGAGCAAGCCAGCTCTTACCTCTGCCTGGACTTCTGCTTGCTCCTGCAGAAAATCTCTTATTCTCATCCTGAGTTTTGATAACAAACCTTTTAACTTTTTAACATCATGTCGGGCTTGGATGTGAGTTTCCCAGCCTGTTTGCTACATAACACACACAGGATAAACAACCATGCACACACACACTCACAGTCACACCTACGGCCAATTTAGCGAGACCAGTTAACCTAACAGTCATGTTTCTGGACAGTGGGAAGAAGTATCTAGAGAGCAGACAGGACTCCAAGACCCTCATTAACCCATATCAGCTGCACGTGGGCACAATAGTGAGCAGCGAGGCAGGGCAAGGAGTTGGTGAGCCCCATTCCCACTGAGACAGGGACAGCATGAAGGAACTCGCTGTGGTCCGGTGTGGGGGAAGCTGTGACAGACAGGATCAACATTAACCCCGCCCACAGTGACAGTTTAAATGATTTCATGAGCAACGCCATGGAATAAATACAGAGTGAAATAATGAGGGACATGAGCGGCTGGGATCTCGCGAGAGCTGTGCGTAAGTAAAAATGGTGGTATACACATAATATCAATCCGATCCACCCAGGTAAGAACAAGCCAATAATTTAAAATTAAACGAAGTGAGGTTTAAATATTAACACTTTCATATTTCACAATAAAACACACTGGGTGAGTAGAATTTCAGCATCAATGACCAGTTTCCAAAGGAAATCATTGATCGAAGGCGAGAATTATTCCAAGTAAGGAAGAAACCTTACATGGCTGAGGAAGTCAGAGCTACAGTGACTGTAGATAAGCTTTATATTAATGGTCAGCTGTTTAGGGATAGGGAGGTCACTCCGTGGCTTTATTAGCAGCCCAACAGGTGAATTTAAAGCATGTGACAATTGTTAAAAGAGAATAGAACTGAATACGGTGGTAAATTAAATGGATGTACAGCTCAGCAACTCGTTTGCACGGTATGTTGATTAGTCACGGCTGGGTTTTTGGATTATGGGTTGTATCCTTTTTCTTTCACCCCTTCTCACTCTCTGCACTTTCTTAATTATCTGTCTTTCTTTATCTTATTCCTCTGATAATTTCCTGTTGTTTAGACAACCACAAGCACTTTAAATGATGTCACCTGGGTCTATGTATATCTATTACTATAGGGACATGCACTTTCCAACTCCAGCTTCTCACTCACATCTATGGTAATTGGAGTCAGCGGGGGAGCTGCCCAATCATTCCTTCTCACCTCCCTCTGCCTGTTCCATCACGCTGCCACACATGTAGGACGTGCTGTCTGGTGACGTCCTTGACCTCTTTTATTATACATCTTAGACACTTTCATTTATAACATACTCACAACACGCATATGTAGGGAATTAATTAGGGGGGTAGGGGGTAAGACATCCGTGTGATTTCGTAGGCCTCACCCCTTGTGGCTTCCTCTGCTCCCATTCACATTTAGACATTCAGGGTTCTGGGTAGGGTGCATGGGGGGGGGGGGGGGTTTGCTATCTTCAGCTATCTTCTGGAGGGGTGCGTGGGTGTACTGTGCATCCCATTTTGATGTTGGGGTTCACCTCCCGGGTCTGGGGGCTGGATACCCCTCTGGGATGCCGGTGAATATTGGATGTGTGTGGTGAGTGTGTGTACTGCGTCCCCCTTTTTTGTGCAAGTATTTGCATGTTCATGGAGACACTAGGGTGGGAACGTGTGAATGCCACTGTGTATGTCGTTTTCTGTTTGTCTATTTGCCAGGTTGGGTTTGGACTGCCCCCTCTCCTGGGACATCTCAGGTCTTGACTAAGGATGGAGCCTATCCCCCTCGTCCTGCTCTCCTCCGTTGGCTGGCGTCTTGGCCCACTGGTGCATTGGTGGTTCTCAGTGTCCGGGGCTGGATGCTCGGGTGGGTGCCGGCTCGCTCCTGGTGGCTGCTTTGAGGGGCCTGGTCCCCCGTGGCTCTGGCGGGGCTCACTTGGGCCTTGAGTCCCTGGGGCCCATGGCTGGATCCGCTCCGGCATAGCTGGCTGCCAGCGGAGCCCACAGGCTCAACCCCATGGCTCCCGGGGGCTTCGGCTTTGTGGCTGTTGGGGTGTTTCTTGGGGCCAATCTCTGCTTTTCCCTCAGGTGGGGTGGGCCTCTTTCCCTGTGTTGGCCCCTCTTGGCAACTTTGCTCGGGGGGTCTCTTCGGGCATCTGGGATTTTGGTTCCCTTGGCGTCTGCCTTGGTGCTCTAGGGGGCGGGTCTTTGGCTCCTCCCAACCACTATTGAGCATTTTTCTTATGGAGAAACCTTACAGACACGAGTGCTCTCTCACAAACACCTACAGGTGCTTGGATTCAGGTACTTACAGATTCACTTCTATACAGAAAACCCCTATTATTATCTTTAGCTCTCACTTTATACATTTCGTAATAAATCATACTGTATTTTCTTCAGTGATGGTAATACTTTATCGTTTGGTTTTCTCTTTGCAGGTGTAGAAGCAGACTCAGAGGATGTTATATTGCTCTCTCCCTTCCCTCTCCTTTTCTCTTTCACATTTTCTCCCTTTTAGCATTTTGTCTCATCTGTTTCTCTCCTTTTTTTCGTCTTACACATTTCAGTGTCCAATGAACATGAAACAGTCCCAGCATAAAATCTAATAAAGCTTCTTGCATATATAAATCAAGCGGAGCACTATGGTGAAAGCAGTAAGGCTCTGCTTTCACCATAGTGCTCCGATCTAGCCCAACAGTAAAATCTGTTGGGCTCTTTTTGGCATCAAGACAACAATTCTTATTTCGACATTGCCAGACAGGACGCAAGAGTGAAATAATGAAATGTATATCCAAATTAATTTATTTAATAATGACATTAAATTTGTTAATGTCATAATTTGAAAAGCATATTTAAATATTTAATTTTACATTTCACAATTTAATGGTACATTTTATTATTAAATGATATATTAAATAAAGAAATTATACATTTAATTATTCAATGGAATATTTAATGGTAAATTTATTTCATGTTACATTTATTTATTTCATGTTATATTTAATTATTTCATGGCACATTTATTTATTTCAATTGTGTATTTATTTAATTCATTTTACATTTAAGTTCTCATGGTACATTTATTTATTTCATGATATATTTATTTTTTTATTTAATATTGTTCCCTTTGACCCTCTATACATGACTGTGTTTGCCTGATACAAAATTAAAAGAAAGCGCTCATTTTAAATTTTGTAGACTATGGTCTTAAAAATTTGATCAGCTGATTACCTAATTTATTTTAAGTGCAGTTTCAGTTATTTGTCTTCTTTATTTTTTGTGTTTTTTTTCTAGCCTCTTGCATCAGTGATTTCATTATTTATTTTAAAGCTCTAAGTCCAACTTGGCAATAATTGAGGTGCACAAGATATATATTATGTAAATTACATTTAAAGGTAATTAGTTTCTTCTTAAATTTTGTCCAGAAGTGTATCAGTATCTTAACTTTCCTTCCATCTACCATGTGTGACATTAGCTTGAAGTGGCTAATGTTAAACTGCATGTTTCTCAAGCAAAACATTTTGACAGTGCAGTTAATCCCTCAAGAAAAACACATAGAGCTCCCATAGCTCCGTAGCTACTCTTCATCTGCACTACTTTTATAGCTCTACTTTTGTTGCATCGTCTCATTGACATTCTGTTTTGATAATTTGCTTAATTTGGACTGAATGGTCTTGCCATGTTTGGTTCTTTTATGTAAATTCATTGTTGTTAAGTATTGAAATTACGCCTCATTCCTTTAGGTTTAGATTCTGACTTATTTCTTGCGTTCGCTGTATTTAAACTTCTCCTCTAGATCAGTGTTAGTATGTTTCCCCCTGGGTGTGTAGTTTCCTTTGTGTTCAGTTTGGTTCTCTCTGAGGTAATAATTCACCATCACTCAGTTTCCCCCGTGTTGCTCTCCACCTTCCTCTGTTTCAAATACCTTTGATTAGCTCACCTGTATCCATTGTCTTTCTCCACACTTTTCTGTGTAAATCTGTTCCACCCGTTTCTTTGCCATGCTTCATGTCCTGCTCTCATTGTGTATTTTATGTAAGATTTCTTTAGTAAACCTCCAACATGATCTGTCCAAACTCCTGTTTGCATTTTGGCCCTGCTTCAACAATAAAATACATGACAGCGTGTTGATGGACCTTTGTTTATGCCAAAATCACTGAATCAAACTGCAGCATAAGAAAGAAATACATTGTTTTACATAGAGTTTTTCCAAATACCTGTCAGCGGTAAATCGGGTTGTTGACAGTGTATCAAAATATACAGACCATACCAGATCCATATGTCTACCTTTGGGAAAAGCGTTTAAGGCCAAGTTGTATTGGGAATAGCAGTATTTTACCTTAAATCAATCAACTATATACTGGTATAGATTGAATTATTGACAATTTACTTTGCTTTTCATCCATCTGTGACATGATAAGGAATAGTTTTTGAAAGTACAATAATCCCAATAATCATGAATCAACTTTGCAGTCTACACCGACAACACATTTGCAATTGCCTAAGGTATCTGTCACATTGTTTTCACAGTGCTAAGTGGGTCACAACTGCACAATTTACTGGCATATAGTAGCTGCCAAGATAGCCTAGGGTGTTGCAACTACTGAACTATCAAGAGAAGCCACCACTGTCAGCAGAAGAGTGTGTACAGGGAGAGCATAGATTTGGGACGTATACAGGATACATCATGAGATGGCTGCTCCTAAGCTGCCTTCTCACTGATAATCTCTCCTGACAGACTTCAGCGTTGTTTAACTTGGTATGATTGAGTGTGAAAGAGAGTCAAAAAATAGATAAAAGGTAGATAAAAGAGATCAAGATAAGAAGAAAAATTACACCCGAGGAGCAAATAAAGAAGATATTACAGACTGTCCTACATATCAGCTACTAATGAGTGTTTGAGCTGCAAGACCCTAAGCAACTACATCTCCACAGGGGTACTACATAAATTTCACCCCAGCCAGCCGAGACTGCTGTAAGTCTGCAGAAATCTGGTAAGAAACAGGGAGGGCACTGTAATTGTAATCACGCAGTGTGGCTCAATTTAGCTACTGCCTTAATTACAAGAGTCAGGCAGGGATGAAAGAGGGTTGGGGGAGATTTAGAAAAGACTAGGTGCAAGCTAAATTATCTGTGAAACTAACAAATGAAGGCAATTAGCCAGCTAGCTCCCAGTCTGTCTGCACGGAGGATATGAAAAACCAGGCCAAAAGACTATCTGGAACAAGCCAATGGTTCCTTTAACTTTTCATTAATGTGTTCAGTTCAGAATGTGCTACTTTTAGGTAATGCTGAGAGGGCTCATTAGAGAACAGGCATCCTAAAAAGCCGTTTGCTGAAGTACCATGGTATTCATCGTTGCTTTTATAAGTGAATTTCTGTGTGTACATTAACTTCTAAGTGATGCTTGCTGAAGTAATGATATATGTGTATTTGCCTTTATTTCCTCGAGGAAAGGGAATATAGTGTGAGGGTTTGACTTACCAGCGAGTCACTGAAGGACTATTACAAAAGGGGGGGGGGGGGGTACAGAATAAACAAAGTGGACAAGAAAGGAAGGAAGATGATAAAGGGAGGGGGAGCTGAAAAATGTGGATGGAAAGGAACAGGCAAGGATGTAGAACCTCAGACGAGAGGGTAAGCTATACATTCTATAAACTCAGAGTTCTTACATTTTCAGAAAGGGCTCTGGAGACCTGATATATGATGCAATGCTTTCTTTTCTCTTCTCATGAGTTACCCTCTCTGTATTTGCAGATTTACACACTGAGAAGTGAAGTGCCCTAAAATTAGCTCAAACACACACCCATGCAAATCCACCAGAGTGTAAAATATGAGATGTAACTCCTCACCTCGGCAGTGGTCATCCATCTCCTCATGACCGATTCTACAGATGCAGCGTCCCAATGGAACCAGCCAGTCTCCATCGGCACCGCAGTAAAGTTTGGGTGTGTCCCTTTCCTCTGCGTTCTCCACACATGCCCCCCTCACTTCCACCAGAGAAGATGAGTCCATGTGTGGCACTGTTTCAGGGAATTCTGCCAGATTCCTTAAAGTCGATGGGCAACGTTTGTAGAACACCTTAAGCAAAACACGACAAATTAAGGTTTCCGCTGGAGTTTTGAAGACAATCACTGGAAGATGTGATGACAGTCATTTATGCAAACCAATGTCACAGCATCCGGTTCACAGACCTTGACAGACACAAGGGCAATACAAGCGCCCACGTCTTGAAATGCTAAGTAGAAGCCCTTCTTTGTGACGGGTCCCACCTCCCTGACTTCTGTGTTGAGACGAAGAACACGATCTCCAAGGTCTGTTTGTGTGAAACTTTCATCTGCTGCAATAGTGTCCACCTTAAAACCAACAACAAATACTTTGCACTTCATTTTTGGATATAACAGCAGCGTGCTTTGGAAAGATAACTTTGCCCAGTAACTGACCTTGGCGTAGTCAGTGGAGCGAAAGCGCGTTCTTCCAGGAAGCGGTTCATCTGTCTGCAGATAAAAGAGGTTGAAGGTTTCCTTACACGTGCCAGAGACCCAGGGAATGGAGTTACAGTCCCTCAGGGTGAAACGTAGCTCCACGTATACCTGAGTCAACGCGTAGAAAAAACAGAAAAACACATTTGTTTTAGCTTCTCTTTAATCTATTTTATTTTGGATAAACATTTTTTGTTTTTGTCTTTTTTGGCTCAAGAACAAGACAACTTCTGTACTTAAACTAATCTGTTTGGTAAAATCTATAATGATGGTATGAATTGTGCAAGAGTCATACAACTTTACCTATGTGTAAACATTTTAGGGGACAATTCATTCAAAGAAAACACCAGGCAAAAAAATAAATTATTACAAGGGCTAAAATAGTATAAAATGGGAACATCTACAAACACACAGTTTTTATTCTATTATTTTCAGCATTTAAATTTTAGAAATGTGCAAAAAAAAAAGGGAAGCACTTATTGCTCTTATTTATTCTAATGCAACAGTCTTCCAAGAAATATTTATTTTGGGAGGGGGGTGTTATGAAATGCATCTGCTCATCATTTATCTTCTTTATGTCAAAAACTGAATTCCCTCCATGGCATCAATCTACAGAAGCAGTCACAACCACAAACTCATCAAGACAACTTAGTTTCAGATGAATTTCACAAAAGGACAATATCAAGGGTAGCGATGGTCCAGACCCGTTGAGCAGCTTGTCGCTGGATCCATCCAGACCGCAGCCAGTTGTTCTGGTTTGGCTCCATCACATGGCAAACCTGAAAGGTGTGAATAGGTCTGTTCTGTTCATCCATCTCTGTGATGGCATCCCACTGCAGACAAGCATCAGACAAAACACAGATAAACATATAACTAATCCAGTAACCAGTTTTAATTCAGTACAATTTATACACATGATTGCTTATTAAAGATTACTGCCCTTGTAAAAAACTGATCAAACTGTTTTATTGGTTTAGCGTAAAGTACTTATTTAACTCTCAAATTTGACAGAAGAAATACATTTCTGGTCACCATTGTTCTGGGTCTTTAGCTCCTGTTTACACTTCACCAACATGGTGTTTCACAAACTGTGTGAAAACCCAAGTCCTACAGAAGCAATATGGGCTGTAAATTTGAATCATTTAAATTGTTGTGTTTCCACAAAACAAGACTAAAAGAGCACTGGGACATTGTATTTCAGCATCAACGAAACTCATTCTCTCTAATGTTTTATGTTAACTCTGTTCTCTGGTGTCTAAGGTATAATATCAGGCAAACAGTTTCAAACCTTTTTTGCAAAATTAATTAAAGTATTTCGAAAACAGCCACATTTCCCCATTTGACTTGAATGACATGGTTTTTCTGGAGTGTTCACAAAATGTATATGTAAAAAATGTAAACTTTCAACCAAACTGTGGATTAAGTTAATGATTGCACACAGTGTGCTAAAATCCTTACATCAAGTTGCTATGGATAGCATCAATACAGACTACATTATGTCAACAAACCATTGAGAAATGTATTTGAACAATGTGAATGTGTCAGACTGAGGTTAGATTAAAGATATGTATAATAAATGACACAACGCTGCTCAAAATCATTGCGTGTCCTCCAAGTGAACACCTTCAGAGTTAATTTCAGATTTACCTATTTGAACCTTCCTAACTTTGAAATAAAACATTTTTTAAACAAAAACATGACATTGGAGAGAGCCTAAATCAGTTTTCAAGTAGTTGCATCAGACATTGCCATTCATTTGCCTGCTCCTCTTTAAAGGTGTCAGAGCTTGAAAGCCCTGACATACTGGCTGGACTTCTCCAGTGGTGGTACAGCAACAGCTGAGATTGTTCCACTTTTACATCTGGACATTATAGCTCAGAAATGCTTGGCAAACAGAGACGTTTTTGTGTTTGCTTCTGTACTTCACTCTCTGCTGAATAGAGAGAATTACAGCATTACACATAATACATTTCAAGATGTCAGTTTTAAAGAAATCTCCTTTTCTAGCTATACATTTTATACAGCTCACATATTAAACAGAAAAAAATAGCTTCTATACATTTTTTATATTATTATTATTATTATTATTATTATAAAACTTTCACAGCCTACACGGTAAAACCTTGAAGTCACAGACAGCTACATTTTTCTCTGTTCACCCTTTCAGTCTGCGTGCAGCTGGCATGTTCTCCAATACAGCGGTGTCCTTCCACAGATCAACACGCTTGGTAACTTAGGTTAATTGCTTACTCTAATTAGACCTGTGGAGGGAGTGGGGGTGTCTGTGTTGGACATATTATGAACTTGTGAACTGTCTGAGGTAGCTCACCCTTGACCTACCCCAACCCTGCTTGACCCTGAACAGAATTAAGCTGATAGGGGAAAAAGTGTCGTTAAATGCTGACTTTATCATACCTTTAGGCATTAGAAAAAATAATCAGTGATGACACTGGAAAAGTAATCACCCCCTGACACAGTGCGTTCCACACCCTCTATTCCAATGCAAACACTTCTATGAGTTTATGAAAAGCAACTCACATATTTCAAAGATGTGACAGCGATTGATATTCCACAAAATCTTTCATTTCTAAAATTGGACCTGAGTAGTATGTGTATATATATGTATATACATGTACGTACAGATCCTGTACATATTGGTGTGAATTTCATTATCACATTCAATGACATGGCTCTAATATTAAAACTTTAGAAAATCTGAAAATTGTTTCTCTATGTTGTGAAAACAGTGGAAACTTATTCTTCAAATAAAAATGAATAACAATGATAACTTTTCATAAATGAAAAGTATTAATATTTTTCGGTTTTGCAATTACAATTTTGAGGAGTATAAGACAAACATTCTCCGAGATGGCTATTGATGTTGTGATGTGAGCTCCAAAGCTGCTTTATGAGCTTCCAAAACAAGGGAGAATTTATTAATTTTCCCCTTTCCTATTCAGAGGCAGTTCTCCACAAGACATAAATAAGTTAGTGTTGCCTCTGAGAGATCAAACCTACTTTCTTCAAAATGAAAATTACAATTATCAATTATCTTGTGTTGCAATTCATTATTACAATACATTCAAGCTGCAATAAGGAAATGCCAGAATGTATGCCCATCTTTACAAATATGCAGCAATTGTTCCCCAGCTTTTCACAAAAGTCTAATTATTGCATAATTATAAGGATTAGAGTTAGAAGTACTTCTTTCACTTTCAGTGATCAGGTATTAGATAAATTATAGATGCATATTTCTTAGAAGGTTCACAAATTACTACAAGCCATAAAAGATACATTTATAGTGTTTCAGCAAAATTTAAAGGACCACTGTAAAAGTGTTAGGTCGCAACAGCCTGTTAAAATGTCTTTGGTCTAAAATGTCATCTTTAGAGCTTCAGATTTCCACCGTAAGAGGAGTTCAATACTCGCACATTTTCGCTTGCATGTGTTAACTCTTCTCACTGCGTCACAGCTTAAGATATAGTGGACGTGACAAAGAATAAGCAGCTACAACGAAAACACTGTGTGAAGCGTTACTGATGTCCCTCTCTACCATGTGACTGATTGATGTCAGTTTGTCATACCCCCAAAATATATCAGAAGACTATAATTATACGCTCAGCACAGAGACTCGAAGACTCAAACAGGAAATTAAGCAACTGAGGTAAAGTGTTCTCAGTCATGAATTATTGAATAATACTTTAACCTTGACTGGAGTGTGCCAAAAGCAATTAATCTTACATTAACTCAGCTATGTAAATCATCTCTATGTGACACCTCCAGGCCAAATGATTAATCAATCATAATCATTTTCTCTTTCATTTGGTACTCTGGTCACCTTAAAATTCTTTATTTGTTCCTTAATAATGCTTGGTAAACTTGGTAGACTGTAATCAGGTACAGTTCTTTCTGGCACAAACTTGAAAATGACTTAGAAATGGGAGTAAATATTCGCACTCTATGTGCCACAATATCTGCTGTGGCAACATAACCTTTATAAATAGGCTATTCATCAATTCAAACCATTAGAAACTCATTAAATGCGTTTCAGTTAAGCTGTTTCCACCCTCTAATCCACCTGAAGCTCCCAGTGATGTCCGCTGTTTCAGAATGACTCTGATTGGGTAATGGTCTTTTCGCCCACTCTCCATTTTTGTCTTGTTAAACAATTTAGCCCCAAATTATTTACACCAGTAGCAGATTTGGGTTAAAAATAAATTTGTTTTCATTTGACCGACATGTTTCTTCTCACTAGAGGTAATGATTAGAGTGGTCCCAATCAGTGTACCACCGTGAATATAATTATATGAAGAGCATCTGTGGAGGAATCTGAAGATTAGGCTGTTGGCAAGGAGGCTTTCTCAACCTCAAAGAGGTTATCACCAAAGATAAATTGTCAAAATACCAGTGGAAACAGGCAAAAAGCTGGTCAACTATCGTTTATAGTACTGGAATACCTATATCATGCTTCCATTAATTAGCAGAGAAGTGTTTTTGATACATAATTGATTGATACATTTTTCTAATCTTTTGAGAGAAGCTTGTCTCATATCCAGTCAGGAATGAATATTGTTGTTGAATAAACAAATAAACAATTGTAAATCTAAATCTGTGCTGCAGTATAAAACATGTTTGCATTAACTGAGCATTTTTAAGATTCTTTATCTACATAATTAATTAAAATGACTAATAAGTAAAACTATTTGGAATATGCAGTGGTAAATTGTTTGTTTACATTTTGTACAAAATTAGTGCATGTTGGGACAAATCTGGAAAGCTTTTGGTGCAAAATCAGGAGACAAATTGACAAAGTTAACATTTAACTTGAACCTAGGCCCTGATATGGTAACAATTTTCCAGCAGTCCCCTAAACAAAAAATAATGAAGAAATAGAAAAACAGCACAATGTAATGTTCTGTAAGCACCCTACAATGTTTGATTAATCCAGAAGATCTCCATCTGCTGGATTTGTTTTGGTCCAAAACGCATCATTATGTAGTCATTCATCAAACTATATTAAATGTGTGGTCTGTAAACCTCTGAAGAGTGGAGAAAATAACGTTTCATGTCACAGGCTCACAACGCCACAGCCAGTGGCATGTAGTCCAGTCCTGTTTCAGACTACATCAAACTGTAAGTCCAAATGTTCAATGTTCAAATGTCAAATACTGACTCTAATCAATATAAACTACTTGGTCAAAAATCTTCATGACCAGTTCCATTATGAATAATCTGTATTTTCAACTGAACACAGAGATTTATTGACTCTAAAAGCCTGTATAGAAAATTGGGATGACGTGAGGGAACACCAAGTCATAGTACCAGTAGTGTTCTATAAAAACAACAAAAAATAAAAACTATATGTTACATTTTGACAAGCTACAAAAACTCTTGTTAAAGTTTGGGAAATCATCACCACTCACAACAAACAGTTTTGTTCAAACAATAAATAATACATGTCAAACTCAACAATTCTCCCCTTTGTGGCGATCTCTGCTGTTTTCTGTGCTACCAAAGTTGCAGGACAGTGAAGTCAGCAGAAGGTCACTAATGCCAGATGTCTTTTTGACAGGTTTCTTGAGATGCATAGTGACAATAAGCAGAAGTGTACTACAGTAATAGTCAGGCCAGAACTGACACATTGAGGCAGATGAGAGGCGGGGATAAACCTAAAATAACTGAAATTGTTAAAGAGACATTTTAGTGTAAAGCTAGTGATGTTAATGTCATTTAATTCTAGCATGATTTTTGTTTTACAGGCAAGGAAAAATATATCAAAAGGTATTTGATCATAACTGATTTGATGACTGCTTGATGCTTATGTCTGATTTGATACCAAACCATCAACTGAAAGATATTTTATATCAATCACCTCTACTGTCTCTTCTTACAACTGTTTTTTTTTTAATGTATTAAATACATTTTTCATTGTTGTTAGTACCAGGGAACATTTTGACAAATAAAAACTGATTGATTATAAAAATGAAAAAACCAAAAACTCCCACGTTTATTTCCACGCACTCCTGAGGAGAGCTTGACAAGAAAACTGGGGATTTAAAAAGGACTGGTTTGCATACGATCAGCATTAAGTAATTAGAGCTCTGTGATGCGTACAAACAAGCAAAAATGGTGATTTGTCACCGCATTTGCCTCAGCCTTTGAAAATATACCCCCTGGGATGTAACATGGTTCAGAGCAGATAAAACAAATGCGACGAGTGGGAAAGATGAGCAGCAGCTCGTACTCTAAGAAGCAATCAGATATGCACCTACTAATCGCTATGACTATCAGTAACAAGCTCAGCAGACAGCAAAAACACAGCACAAGGTGGATGTACAGAAGCTCAGAATAATATTGGAATAGGAGCATTTAATACAAGGTTTTGAGACTTGCTGATAAGCATTCCCACAGCTGACTTTGCCCCAACGGTGTGATGAAATACTGAATCTTAATTTATCATTCTGCTTTATTTTGTCACCAAAACACAAGCACAAAAATAAACAGAGACATTTTCACCATTGTGAGTACACTGTCTGTACCCGTATGAAGACTTGTGCTTGTTCAGGACAAATATATTGAAGACCACTTGAGACTTATTTATGCTTGGAGCTCAGCAGTCAAATTCATTATTTGCAATCAGTTTTCGAAGTGGGAAATAATACAACAGCAAGTCAAAGCATATAAGAGCCAGTCCTTGAAAAGACTTAAAAAAGGTTTAAAAAGTTGGAGCTATTTTGTGATGTTAGCTCAGTTATAATTTATTCATGAAAGTCATATTATACTTTGTTCTTTTTTTATTAGCTTTTCAGTTTTTGTACCTGGTATGCAACCTTGAGACAAAAGTCCCAGAGAAGACGGCTCATCTAACTTTCTTCAAACACTTGATTATTTGCCTATAGGGGATTCTGCTATACCTACAGTATATAAAATAATTATAGATTGCTTTATGTCTTGACCATGCCAAGTGACTATAGTGTTTTGAAAAAAGCTTTTACAGTTCTCAGTGTTGCTGCTCCTTGAAGTTTTGTAGGTACGCTAAACTTCATCTGCAACACTTACTTTCTTTAATACACAATAAGGACTAGTAAGAATGAAAAAAAAAAGCTACCCAGTTTCAGATTAAATTCAACAAAAAGAACATGATCAAGCAACATAGAACAGGTCGTACATTGTGTGCATATACTGTATATATGTTGGAGGGGGGCGGAGCACCTGCCCCTTTTTCTTTTTTTTTACCCAAAGGGCACTTTGGGTAGAAAAAAAAATAATTAACCCTCTACGGTACACATAATGCCAGTTGAGAAAGGTCTTGGGATGTTTTTTTTTTTTACATTAAATAGTCCAAGTCAAGAGGTTTTTTGTTATTTTTTGTTGACTTTGCCCTTTGGCAAAACTGTACGATAGTGGAAATTAATGAAAGAGGTTGGTTTATCATTATAAAAACCTTTATTTACCTACTCAGGTTATAGTCTAAAAGGTCTCGGTAGCATTAACAGTTAATGCAAATCATTTAATAGTTAAAAACAATTTAAATATATTTTTCAACATTTCATTGAATTTTTCATTTCAATTAATTGTTTTCATTTGATTTGCTGCCTTAATGCTGCCATCTTTGCCTTACTGCTTATGGAAACTGATGAAGCAGTTCCTCTGAGGTGTGAGGCACAGGTGGGTCTCACACTTTGTGCATTGCACTCTGTAACAAACAGCCGTTTGTTACGTCTAAAAATTAACACCTTTAAGTTTTCACTTGAGCACTTTAACTTGCATATTTAGCACTTTAAGGAAGCATATTTCCACATTTCAGAAATATTTTTTATTTTGTAAGTGTTTCTTCATTATTGTCTTTCCTTTTTTCTGGTTTTAGATCCAGTGGCACTGCAGTACATTAATAGAGTGGTTGGACTCTGGAGAAGAAGGGTGACAGAAATTAGAGTACCAACAAAGTCAATATTTGTACAAAATTTCCATTTAGTCCTTAGTGTTTACGTGTTATTGCATCCTAAAGTGCTTTAGTGAATTATACTTTGTGTTTGTACTTACCTTCTCCATTCGTCCAGGTCCTGTGCTGAAAGGAGTGCTTTAAGAAGGTTCCGGCCTGGACCAAGACAGGGAAATGTATGGTGGGAGCCAAGTGTAAGCTGTTAGTGGTTTATTGGTTTTTTATTTATCTTTGGTGTTTGGTTTAGGGCTTTACGTATATAGCTTGGGGTTTTATATGGTTTATGGTTGTGGTTTTGGTTTATGGAGGGTTTTAGATAGTTTTATGTACTTATCTTAACATGTACACCCCTGGGAGAGTTTTAGTGGTTTTAGCCAGTTAGTGAGATAGCATTTAAGGCGCCTGTTTCCATCATGTGCTGTTCTGCTGCTGGAGAAGACACTGCTCCACCAACTGCCAATGCACTTGCGTTTTGGTATGTGCACTTTGTAAAAGGCATTATGATAATAATAATTAAGAATTGTGGCGTGGTGCGTGGTGTTGTGTTCTATAATTTTGCCTAGATTTGAATCAATTGTATAACTCTGTTAACTATTTTTCAATACATTACGGTACATTGAACTTTAAAAGTTATGTGAAATTTGTACTAAAATTTTGCTCTAGAATCCAGTCAAATGTGCCCCTTTTTTTACTTTGAGCACCTGCCACTTCAGTGGTCTCTGTACGGCCCTAGCACACAATATGTATATGTATTACTAATGTTATGACCACAAAGGGCTCTTAACATATTTAGTGACATATACAGGTCCATCTTAAAATATTAGCATATTGTCATAAAGTTCATTATTTTCCATAATGTAATGATAAAACTTGAACATTCATATATTTTAGATTCATTGCACACTAACTGAAATATTTCAGGTCTTTTATTGACTTAATACAGATGATTTTGGCATACAGCTCATGAAAACCCAAAATTCCTATCTCACAAAATTAGCATATCATGAAAAGGGTCTCTAAACAAGCTATGAACCTAATCATCTGAATCAACAAATTAACTCTAAACACCTGCAAAAGATTCCTGAGGCCTTTAAAACTCCCAGCCTGGTTCATCACTCAAAACCCCAATCATGGGTAAGACTGCCGACCTGACTGAGGGTGTCAATGATGTCCAGAAGGCCATCATTGACACGCTCAAGCAAGAGGGTATGACACAGAAATATATTTCTGAACGAATAGGCTGTTCCCAGAGTGCTGTATCAAGGCACCTCAGTGGGAAGTCTGGAAGAAAACGCTGCACAACCAGAAGAGGTGACCGGACCCTGAGGAAGATTGTGGAGAAGGGCCGATTCCAGACCTTGGGGGACAGCGGAAGCAGTGGACTGAGCCTGGAGTAGAAACATCCAGAGCCACCGTGCACAGGCGTGTGCAGGAAATAGGCTACATTCCCCAGGTCAAGCCACTTTTGAACCAGAAACAGTGGCAGAGGCGCCTGACCTGGGCTACAGAGAAGCAGCACTGGACTGTTGCTCAGTGGTCCAGAGTACTTTTTTTTTAAAGCAAATTTTGCATGTCATTTTAAAATCAAGGTGCCAGAGTCTGGAGGAAGACTGGGGAGAAGAAAATGCCAAAGTGCCAGAAGTCCAGTGTCAAGTACCCACAGTCAGTGATGGTCTGGGGTGCCATGTCAGCTGCTGGTGTTGGTCCACTGTGTTTTATCAAGGGCAGGGTCAATGCAGCTAGCTATCAGGAGATTTTGGAGCACTTCATGCTTCCATCTGCTGAAAAGCTTTATGGAGCTGAAGATTTAATTTTTCAGCACGACCTGGCACCTGCTCACAGTGCCAAAACCACTGGTAAATGGTTTACTGACCATGGTATCACTGTGCTCAATTGGCCTGCCAACTCTCCTGACCTGAACCCCATAGAGAATCTGTGGGATATTGTGAAGAGAAAGTTGAGAGACGCAAGACCCAACACTCTGGATGAGCTAAAGGCCTCTATGGAAGCATCCTGGGCCTCCATAACACCTCAGTAATGCCACAGGCTGACTGCCTCCATGCCACGCCGCATTGAAGCAGTCATTTCTGCAAAAGGATTCCTGACCAAGTATTGAGTGCATAACTGTACATAATTATTTGAAGGTTGACTTTTTTTGTATTAAGAACACTTTTCTTTTATTGGTCGGATGCTAATTTTGTGAGATAGGAATTTTGGGTTTTCATGAGCTGTATGCTAAAATCATCCGTATTAAGACAATAAAAGACCTGAAATATTTCAGTTAGTGTGCAATGAATCTAAAATATATGAATGTTCAAGTTTTATCATTACATTATGGAAAATTATGAACTTTATCACAATATGCTAATATTTTGAGATGGACCTGTACTTATTGCCTTCTATCAGCTCCTAAATAAATTTCCTTCAAATTCCTTCAGCTGCAAAGCCAAATATCTGGCGGCGATGTTCAGACGTTCCTAAAAAAACACGTTTTCCTTTTTTTTTTTTCTTTTACCAGGTTTCCCAGCAGCATAACGTCTATACCCAGGTCCTGATGGGAGTCTTTGATAGCCACTGAATTTAAAGTTCAGATGCAACATTGCCTCACAAATAGCTTGGAACGTTGACCACTTTAGACATGCAGAAGACACATTCAGCAAACTGAGAACAAATTCATGCTTTCACAACCTTGCCCTTTAGAGTGATTTTATACGACAAATGAATCTGGGTTTCCAGTCAGCATTTAAGTATGGGTTGGTAGAAAGATGCTGAGGCTGGGACTGCCAGGCAAGAGGCCTAGAGGAAGACCAAAGAAGAGATTTATGGATGGAGTGAAAGAGGACATGAAGGTAACTGGTATGAGAGAAGAAGATGCAAAAGACAGGGTTAGATGGAAACAAATGACTTGCTGTGACAAACCCTGAAAGGCAAAAGCAGAAATAAGATTCAAGAGTAGGCTGTTGATTCAGTTGTGTCAATAGTAGCAGATGAATATCTGTTTTTATTTTTTTCTGGTGAATCACAGAAACCAGAGTTCTAAATGACTTTCATGATTAAGCCTAGCATGACAGTGACATCTTTTAAAACATCTTTTTGAGGAATTAGGCTCAGACTTTTTTCTAACTATGTTAATGCTTCCATTTCAGCTCTTTCCCCTACTCTGCAACCCTCCCCCTATGTTTTGCAAATTGATGCTGGTGCAGAGCATTTTTCAGGCATTTTTTGTGATGTAAGCAGAATGGGATAAGGGAGAGTATGTTTTTTTTTCCTTCAGAGGAACATATGAAACTAGAGAACATTATGAGCTTGCAAGAGAATCAGAAGATGAGTTATCTGTGAGCACAAAAACCTTTAATGTCTAGTTAAGAGGTAAGTTATTTGACCTTGTATTATAGTTGGTATCATTCTCAACGTTTCTTAACAAGCAAAAAGGGAAGCAAAGACATAAAAAATGTTTATGCTCATAACATGTGCTTCTTTCAATTCATTTGGCGCTCATGTCCTACAAAATATAAGACAAGAGAGGACTGAATTACTTTCCAAAAAAACAGGATGTCCACCCTTACCATTCGTTTTGGAGAAACCACTGGGTGGTGCTTCATTAAGCTTGTGGGGACCTTTAGTTAGTGTCTAGACAGATTGCAAAAGTTCCCGGTGGCCTATTTAACTGCTTTAACAGTTTTAGACGCTATCAGGCATGGCAAAGCACAAACAGCACTCCTTTCAGAGTGCTACCCAGGTTTTATTGGAACAGTACTATATACAGTGGCGTATTTAGGCCATTTTTAGGGGTGCTCAAGCACCCCTAAATCTTAGCTCAGCACCCCTAAAAAAATTACTGATTCACAGTATTCCTGCGTGTCGGTTCGGCTCTGCCAGACGTGCGTACATGCACAGGTTCGCCCGGAGTGCCTCCGTTTGAAGCGCTCGGCGTTACCACGGTGTCACTTCAACGCTGCTGTGCGCAGCTCCACTGCCTGCTTTTTCTTTCCTGTCCCTTTAAATCTGCAGCACACCGGACTGTGCTGTGTGCCGTTTAACTCCACTCTCATTGGTTGTGCTGCCTTAAATCCCGCCTTCCCTCTTCCTGATTGGCTGTTTTCTATTGCGTGTTTGTGCCTGCATGTTCGTGCGTGGTCGGAGCGCGAGATTAAAGTTTTGATTACCACAATTAATACTAGGCTATGAAACTAGTCCCAGTTAAGAAACTAAATATTATCTGCACTAAAATAGCTGAAAGCCACTGAGTGCAGTTCTGTAAAGAAGCAGGAGAGACTGTTTTGATCTGTTGAACTGGAGAAATGTAAGTAACCAACGTTAGCATCTCAAAATAGCATTTAATTCTGAAGTATAATACATTTTATCAACAAAAACCTAATCTCTTTTATAAAACTAAATATTCTGTGCCAGGCAGGAGTTCTGAAGACTGCTGGAAAGATGGAAAAACAAAGACTGTAGACTATTAAAAAGTCAGATTCTTAGCCACAGCCACCTGAAAAAGAAAAGGTAAGGGTTTCCCTTTTACCAATATTTCATTGTTATTATTGTTTTCATTTATTGTCGACCATTTGAGGCAGTTCAGGCATAAATAGCAGGTGTTATTTCTTTTGCATAATATACAGTATAAGAACACTAGATGCCCCCTAAACAACTGCTATATTTTGTTTAGACTTTTGCTTAGTTATAATAGCATGATTAGGATTCCACAAAATAATAGTGCTATTTATTTGACTATTTCTACTTCTAGAATTAGGATAAAGACAAATAAAACAGAGGAACACTATTTACATTGGTTTAATTGTACATAGATTTCCACACTGTCCATTAGTAAATTAGTACAAACCAGAGGCGGACTTAGACATTCTCATGATCAGGGGCTTAGCCCATAAAATATTACATTATTACAAGGGTAATTTGGTACACCAAAAAGTAAGCAATTATTTAATCTGTTGATGTGGTCGCAAAATTGATTTAATATAGGCCTTTACATATCTTACATTTTAATCTGCTGTTCTTTAATAGTCGTACTAGTATATACCAATAGTATATTAATTTGTTCTCATTTCAATTATGAAATGGACAACCACTCATGTAATAACTCAGTTTTGGTGTCACCCATCTTACTCAAAGTACAGTATTGGGTCCTCCATGCTGCTTATGTATAAAGGTTTACTGCACATTTAAACATTGACATCTCACTATTGTTAAGGAAATAATTAGTTGTTTGAGAAGATGTAGATAAGGAGAAGCTGTCCTGTGTTTGGAATGTTAAGATAAATTACATGAAATGGGCTAAAGAGAGTAACTACAGCCCAGTTGTACATTTGTTGTTTGAATTTAATATTTGTAATGCTGTCAGTGTCAGTGACACTTCTACTTCCAGTGCAGAGTAAATACATGAAATTTATTTGCAGTGCCTTGAATGTATAATTTTGCTGTGTTTTATGATACAGAGAGAGTATCTTAGATAAAAAAAAATAAGGGTGGGGTTTATCTCTGCGCATTTCTATATCTTCAAAAGAAAATACAGGATAGACACAGTAGTAATAGCAGCCCTTTTTTCAGCCAGCTGACAAACACTGTGCAGCAAAAGGTTTTTTGTGGGCTACCACGTTTTGCTCTGTTAAGCCAGAGAAAATTAAATTTCAAGAAAGCTAAGTTAGTTTTTTGTCTTTAGGGAAATTATTAGAGCTGCAACTAACGATTATTTTAATAATCGATTAATCTGTTGATTATTAGTTCGATTAATCGATGAATCGGATAAAAAATTAAATAATAAAAAGCATTAATTTTCAACCCTTTATTGAAAAATATAACTGACACTGCAAAACATATTTAGAAAGTGCACAAACAGATTGCTCCTTGAACATCCCTGAGCTGTTAAAGTAAAAAAAATGAACACAAAAACACAAAAAACATATACACATCTCAGGTATACTTTACATCTGCCAAATTAAATATATAGGCTTTTTTAAAGTGCACACAAAGATTTAGATTTTTGTTTAAAGGCACTTGAGCTGTCTTAGGAACAATAAATAATTTATAACAAATAAAAAAAAAAGTACAAATCTGAAAACATAACCGCATTTGTTTGAACGTCTGAACTTATCTGCTACACTACTACACTCAGACTCACAAACTCTCTCTCTCTCTCACACACACACACACTCACTCTCTCTCACTCTCTTTGTTCAGACATTTTGCATTGCAATGCAAAAATGTTAGCATGTCCACATGCTCCTGGCTCAGGCTGGCTCTTTTCTTGGAGGCTATGTTTCCTGCTGCAGAAAACAGCCGTTCAGATGGTGTTGAGGTGGCAGGGATGCATAGATAAGACTTGGCTAGCCTGGCCAACATGGGATATCTGTCATTGTTAGCCTTCCACCACAGTAATGGGTTTTCTTCCTTGGCAAGGCTTTTTTCTTCAAGGTATGTAAGAACTTCTTTAGTCACTTGAGTGTGGACATCCTCAGCTTGGCCTGCTCTATCATCTTCTTCACCATCAGAACCAAGGAGTGAGTCAAGTAGAGTGGCTTGAGGCGTTGATTCAGTAGCTGTAGTGTCGGTGGAGGTAACACTGCAACTGCCATGCTGCTGCACATCCATCTTCCTTCTCTCTTCAAGTACCATTGTTTGCACTTTAGTTTGAACACGTAGGACTTCATCAGGTGAAAGAAACTGGTTCAGTTTCCTAAACCATGGGTCAAGGACCATCGCAAGAATCACTGTGTTTGGTGCGCTATCTGAGAAAGTAGTCTCCCTTTTCCATCTCTCCTGCAACTGCTGCACAGCAGTGAGTTGAAAAGCCCGCAACGGGGCTGACTCGTAGACAGCACTCTGGGTGGACTTCAACAGCCCCTTCACAAGTGGAGGTATTGTAGATATTGTTGCATATTTCTGTCCACTCATGAACACAGTGGCACATTCAAAAACCTTGAGGACTGTTGAAAGCTCTTCCAGCAGACTCCACTGGTCTGGTTTCAGATCTAGGTACCTTTTGCCTCTCTGTGTGACAGAGCTGTCAGACAGTGTTGCTGTTACAGGCCACCTTTGCTCAAGCAGTCGGCTTATCATGTAGAATGTGCTATTCCACCTGGTGCTTACGTCTTGGACAAGGCTGTGCTCAGGTGTGTTCATTTGTTGTTGTTTCTCTCTGAGCTTACTGCAGGCTAGCTCACTTTTCTTAAAATGTTCTGCCAGACATCTTGCAGCCCCAACAGCTTTTTCAATGCTTGGATTCTTCAATGCAGCGTTGATCACAAGTTGCAAAGTATGGCCAGTGCAACGGACAGAGGACCACCCATGCTTCTCCTCCAGGATATTTGCCGCAGCAACAATGTTAGCACCATTGTCATGGACTATGGCAATGGTTTTGCTTGGAGGAATTTCAAATCTGTCTACTACCTGCTCCAACCACTCTGCAATGTTAGATGCAGTATGTCTGTCCTGCAGTGGCATGGTGGTGAGGGAGATTGACTGCATGTCCCAGTCATCTGTGATGTAGTGGCATGTGACACCAAGGTAGGCTTCAGTTGCTACACTTGTCCAAACATCAGTGGTGAGAGCAAGTTTGCTGTTGTTGGTGTTTATTACAGTCTTCACTTTCTTGAATGTTTCTTCATATTTTCTCTCCATGAGCTTTGTAAAGTGGGTCCTGGAGGGCAGAGTGTAACCAGGGTTCAAGGTGTGGATCATTTTAGTGAAGCCCTCATCTTCAACCATCGACAGCGGCCTCATGTCAGTGACAAGCATGTTGAGGATACTATCTGTCAAGACAGCAGCTTGCTGTGGTGTACATGAAGCATTTCCCATCAAGAAGCCTCTCATGGTTTGCTGTTTTTTTCTGGAATCAAAAAGATAGTATTAGTATGTGTAATAGCACAAATTACTTTAAAGGCATACTATGCAACATTTTTCAGTTAATTAATGTGTTCCATACCGTTTTGGATGATTAAATGAGTCATTTCAGGTCGAACAAAGGTTTTCTCGGCCGCCCCTGGGGTCTGTGGGGGAAATACCGCACTTGCTATGCAAGAGCCCTCGGCTCGCACACACAGAAGTCTCGCTTTACGGCGAGAACTCCATGTGTTTTTGCCCTGCCATTCACTATATGCACGCGCGAAAGCAACAACAAAGAACCGCGTGTTAACGTCAAATAAACATGCAAGCATATCGAGTTTTATTATTATTATTATTATTATTATTTTTTTTTATTTTTTTTTTATGTTGGCGAGACGCTACCGCGGCTGCGGCTTGACCAGGCAGCTGCGGCTTGGCTAGGCGGCGGCGGTAGCGTCTCGCCAACATAAAAAAAAAAATTAAAAAAAATAATAATAATAAAACTGGCGAGGCGGCGGCGGCGGCGGCGGCGGCGGCGGCGGCGGCGGCGGCGGCGGCGGCGGCGGCGGCGGCGGCGGCGGCGGCTTGGCGAGGCGGCGGCTTGGCGAGGCGGCGGCTTGGCGGCCGCCTCGCCAAGATAGCGCTGCGGGAAGCTTGATGTTCATACCTTCACTGTGTTAGTCATTGTTTGTACTGCCGTTTTTTCCACTTTTCGTTGCGTTCGTCTGTCTGCTAAGCTCAAAACAACCGCGCCTGTCTTGACGGAGAAACCAGAACAGCTGAGCATCTTTACGACAGTGCACTTTTACTTTCGCCCTCTGGGGGGAGCCTCGCTGGAAAATCAACCCCGGTTGCATAGTATACCTTTAATACATACTTACTTGTTGTTTTAGCTACTTGTTGTGTAAAGGCAATTAATAATTCATTACATTTAAATAAGCGCTTTGAGTGCCAAGAAAAGCGCTATATAAATGTAATGAATTATATACACACATATATATATATGAAGAGTTCAGATGCAAAAGCCTCTAAGTGCCATTTGAAATTTTCTTCTAAAATGACCATTTTTATTAAGCTTGTATATTTAAATTCAGTAAATACACTTAAATGACAATTAATAGGCAATCTTCATTGCCATTTAAGTGAAATTACTGAACTTAAATATACAAAATTGATAAAAATTATCATTTTAGAAGAAAATTTCAAATGGTACTTAGAGGCTTTTGCATCTGAACTCTTCATATATATATATATATATATATATATATATATATATATATATATATATATATATATATATATATATATATATATATATAAATAATAAGAAAATAATACATTTTTAAACATTTTTAAAAATGTACAATTTAAAATAAATATTACAAATTAAAATTAATCGTTTTCTATTTCAATATATCTAGAGCATTGCTGTTTTTACTGTAATTTAGATAAAATAAATGTAGCCTGGGTGAGAATTTACAGATTGAAATATTAATGGGCCAAAAAAAAGGCAAGGGAATAAAAACGTGTCTTTTGTCTTGCTAACTATAACGTTATACGTTATATGCTTTAGCCTAGTAACGTTACTGTTTTTAACCAGCTAACACTAACGTGTCATGCTTATTAAGCTGGATAACGAGTAAACACCAGCACCAGAAGAGCTACTGGTGGGACGTTACATACCTTTTACTTCAAAACGGAACAAAAGTAGTAATTTGTAGTGACTTACCCTGCTGTTGAACTCCCTTCCTCATCAAGAACTCCAACATGTTTTCGTTTTAGGTGCTGCATCATCACCGTGGTGCTCCTGTGCCAGGCCATGTCGCTTTTGCATATCTTGCAATTAACACACTTTTTTGATTTATTTAGTGTGAAATATTCCCACACCTTGGTTGATTTAGGTCGTACTGATTTCTCTGCCTCCGCCATGTTTCAGAACACTGTTACGGGTCTCTCTGATGGTCTTTCCTCTAACGTTAACTCCGCTCTGTTCTTTTATTTTCTTTCTCGTCAGCTCTGCTCTGCTGCGCGGCGCGCTCAACTTTTTCTCTCTGCTCAGCTGCGCGCGCTCAACATGTGACGTAATAGTCGCGCGACACAACGAATCGATAATGAAATTCGTTGCCAACTTAATAATCGAATTTTATCGATTTTATCGATTCGTTGTTGCAGCCCTAGAAATTATTCCTCACTTTTACCAATATAGCTAGTTTAACTATTGCCATCATGCAGGTTTTACAAATGCACAAGGTTTTATCGCATGAAAACATTTCAATGTGTTTGTCACTGCTTTTGGATGGGCCTATATTGTAGCTTGTTTGACGAGCTTTAGCTCAAAAATGAGTCAACTCTAAGAATCTTACATCTAGACTAAAAATGGAAAGCCTGTTGTTCATGCCAGGAATCACAGTCAACACTGGGGGCTAAGTACCCCTAAAGGTCAGATCCTAGAATCGCCCCTGACTATATAGTAGCTAAGTAGCTTTCACATCATAGTATGTATAATTATTTTAATTTGGATGCTTTACAATAATTTGGTTAGTTCAAGACTGCACTGAAAGTGAGAAGTTAAACATACCTTAATAGAAATAACTGAAAATGGCACCCTTTTGGGCAGACAGGCATCTGGCTGCTTCATCCACCTAAGATTTCTTTGAGAATGCATTATTTTTTGAAGTACAATTCAAAAATGTATGCAGAAAGAAAACCTTTTTACGTTGGATCAGGCTCTTTCATTGCATGCTAAAATCATAATGGTCTCACTTGTAAGCATACAGCCTTAACATGGCTAAAATAATTTTCTTGACTTTAATTTGCTGAAAAGCAGTGCCGACAAGCTATCTTCATATCATAATCTTTCTCACAACAGGCTATGTTTGTCTGTTTAATAATATTTACCTGATAGAGATGGCTATGTTGAAATGTTTGCATGGCTGCACATTGCTTTCTATAGTGATTAGAATTCCTTTGTCATTGCAACTTGATCAGAGGACAAATATGTAGATCGCATTAGGAATGATAGTCGCTACATGTTTTATATTGGGATCTGCAGATTATAATTCTATAGGCTATGTCTTACTGACCCCTGCTTCCTGCGCAGTGTATCTCTTTTTGCAGCTGTGGTTGATTGGTGTTAAAGAAAATATTCAGTCCTTCTTTTTGATGCATTTTCTGATCCCATTAATGTTGACAGTCAAGTTTTTCTGGTGCCACATTATTGAGAAGGGTGTATTCATGCATATTATAATGAGAAAACAATAAAAGAATTATATATATATATATATATATATATATATATATATATATATATATATATATATATATATATATATATATATATATATATATATATAATCATCAATATATATATATATCCCACTTGATATATATATCAAGTGGGGAAATGCAGGTGTACCAGCAGTGAAATCACTCAAAGGTAAAATTCTAAAAACAGAAAGTAAGAATAATAGACTGTACAGTAAGGGCAAAACAAAAACAATACTGTGGAGCAAATTTTCCTTTTTTTTTTAAAGTTGAAGAAGGCGGGCGCCTTCTTCAACTTCTTCAGAAGTTGAACGTTTCTAGTTGAAATTGGCATACACAGATTCAAATAAATGTGCGTCTGAGAAAGATACATTATGTGCATGTATATTTGTATTTTCTCTGAATTTGATGGGGTGGGTGATGGCTGAGAGCTGAGAGGTGTAAAGTTTGAGGAAGAGCAGCAGGCAGCACCCCAGATCTCTTCGCATATCAATGCAACAGAAGCCTAAATTTGTTCATTACTGTGCAAATTTTAATTCATGTTTCACCTGTTTTGTGGAAAATCCTAAACTACAGTTTGTTCTTTAGTTGTTGTTTATAATAAAACATTATAAAAAGCATAGGAAGCACATCTTTTCCTGGACGAGAGAAGTAAACAAATGTCTGGTGAGTGACCTCTATGCTGTCAAGTTTATTATGAGCCAGGTTTTATTTTGATCTTCCCTAATTAGCACATTAAATAACATGTTAATGTCTGTTTCAGGCTTAATAATTCATAACATGACATGAATTGCCAAGTTCACATTGTATTGTTTGCCTGCAAGGAACCAGCAACAACTGATGACATATACGCTCCATGAATGGGTTGCCCATTTTACAGTGGATTATGTGATAGCTAATTTCTGTGACTATGAGTTAGGCATTCAGGGATGAAGTAGGCTTCAGTAGAAATGGCTGTACAGAAATTTAAAACTGACAAGTCGTTTTTTTTTTTGGAAAAAATACATTCAAAGCATTTAATTTCACCTTTTGTGCTTCTTTTATTTTATCTTAAGACCATTATTGGTACAATTTGCATTGCTGCATCTGCATGTACTCATCACTATTATTCTTTGTGAATGACAGGAGGGAAACAGGTGTGGAAAGAAGGATGCAACATTTCTGGTGACACTCCTGTAAGGGTTTGAATATTTCATATCAAGACGTTTGGTTGTTGAGAAAACACACACACACAAACATGCCCACACCAACTAACCAATAATGCAGACATGCTGCGTTGTTTCAGGAACAAAGGTGGGGGCCCTCATCCCGAAGCAGAGGTTTTAGGTTTTGATTAAAGCAAAGCAATTTGTCTTTGTCAGACTAAAGGGAAGAAAGAGAGTAGTTGTTATGGAAATATCATTAAATCTCTGTAGTTTTGATGAATTATTGATTTGATATGAATCTGGGTGGCATCGTGCTGTGCTTTTCTTCAATCACTTAATGCTGTTGTTGGTCCCTATCGCAATAAAGTGTATTTATAGAGGAACAAGGGCAGAGTATCCTTTTTTCCATTGAGGTGCTGTCACTTTAGAAAGATCTACAAAACCGTTCTGTATTTATTAGTCTTGCTTAATTGATTTATTAAACTTTTAATAAAAGAATAAAAGCACCAACATTCCCCCAACATACCCACAAACACACATCCGTGTTTTACATGCTTACCGAGAACCTTGCATTGACTTTCATTCATTTTCAACCTTTTCTATGGCCTTACCCTGACCCTAACCCTACACCTAACCCATACCAGTACTTACCATAACCCTAACCTAATTCACACCTTAGTCCTAATCATAACCCCTAGCCCAAAAAAGTGAGGACCAGGAAAATGTCTTCACTTTCCCAAAGTGTCCTCACTTTACTGGTAAAATATAAAAATGGTTCTCAATTAGCAGCAAGTACAAGTACACACACACACACACACACACACACACACACACACACACACACCCTTGTGTCATATTATACAAATTGTCATTAAAAAAATCACTGCTGTTGCTATGGTTTCTTAGTCCCAGATGAAATATTTGTAATGATTCTCTTTTTCTCATGACCACCACATTTCTCCTGCCTTCTCCCTGCTCTAATCAGTCTCATCTAGTCCAGCTGTGTCATGTCTGATTGGCTCGCTGCTGCACCTGTGCACTGTACTACTTAAGCGCTTCACAGCCACTGTCTCCTCACCAGATTATCTCCTCACCTTGTGCCAGTAAAAGACCAGTGTCCCTTTTCATGCTCTCTATTTCTTGTATCGACCTTGTTCCACAACCGTGGATTTATGCCTTTGCCTTACCGATGAAGGATCTCTACTGTTCGTCTGATATCTGTACTCTGACCCTCGCTCTGCCTCTCGGCTACCAATTCTCACCTAAACCCTCTGGCAAATATTGCCCCATCTGCCTCTTTGTGAATGACCATTGCCGGAACATTGACCTTGCTTTTGGATGCTGGACAACAGATCTATTTGAAAGGATTATTAGTGTTTGTGTCGCTTGAGTTAACTTCACTTTTTCTGCTTTTGGCTTATTATTATACATTACAATCAAATTAGTTTAATCTTTGGATGTTTTACTAGTTCTTTCAGTTTTGCTAGTACAACACATAAACATTATCTTTGCTTGAATTAGTGTGTGCATTTGTTTAACATTTCCAGAATAATTATGATATAACAAAATTTTATTTTTATAGTTGACAAATGAGAGAGCTGTTGGCTTGGTCTACTAAACCAAAGGAAGAACTTTAGTCTCAGATAATTTCATTTTTTTTGTGTTCTTTTAGTATCTTATATTGGATTTTTACTGTGTTATACTTTATTATATGCAGCTTGTAGCACTGTTCCCTTGTAGTGAAAATATCCTAGGATTGAATATTGCCTGGGGTCTTTCTGGTAGTTTGAATACTTTGGTTGTAGGTACTCCGACTTCCTTCTACAATCCAAAAGCTTGCAACTTGCCTTGAGATGTAAGTGGTTGTGAATGACTGTTTGTCCATTATGCCAGTGTGTTGCCCTGTAATGGACCGGTGGCCTGTCCAGTGTCTACTCCACAACTTCCAGTCACCAGGAATAGTTGAACATAGAAAATGAACCGGTTACATTGACGTTACATTGCTTCATTTGTTCGAATTGAAAGCTTAAGGAACAACTAATCAGAACAACAGCAGGGATTTAGACCAATAATGTCCAATTAATATTTGTTTTAACCTGTACACTCTTAATGCTTCTTTTTATGTATATTTAGAAGGGGAAATTTATGTTATTTTCATGAGGCTTTTAACTGCAGTTGTGGTACAAAAATGACCAGACAATAAATTATGTTATATGGTAATGTTGTATGTTTTTCAGCCACATAATTCCAAAAAAAGTGGAACCATTATTTTCTGTGTAGATTTATTATGTCACAAAACATAGCTCTGTGTACAGTTATCCATCCATATCTAAGTCATCTTAAACCACAACTTGATTTTTATCTTTATTTGAGGAAGATAGTTAAGGATGAAGGGTTATGTTTAGTTCTTGGGGGAAATCTGTCCAAAATATTTCACAATGATTATAGTTATACCTTTGGGCAAATGTAGCCACTCATTTAAACAATATATTACATGTTATTCCTTTCCATCACCTATGTAAGACTAGAAGAAGAATATTACCACTGCTTTTAGTACTGTGATGGTATACAAATACAGTATCATTCTTTTGGTATGTACTTTGGGTTTAAAGTCATGGTTCAGTACATTTTCGGTTATATTCAATCAAGAGTAACAAATAAAAAGCAGCCTCTATAGAACTGACTGAAGAGTTAGTCTAATTTCTTTAATTAATAAAGCATAAACACACCTTCATGAGTGTTTTAGACTATGGAGATATTGCCTGTATGAACGCCTCTGTCAGCTCTTTACGTATGCTAGACGCCGTGTATCATGAGTGCTTAGATTCATCACAGACAGTAAAAACACTACTCACCACAGCACCTTGTCCTCGTTGGTAAGATGGCCCTCACTACATATGCGCAGACTCTTACACTGGTATTTGTTCATTTATAAATCTATTCTTCATATGGTACCACCATACTTGTCCCATTACTTTAGACGCAAAACAAGCAATTGCTTTCTCCATTCCCAGATCTGTATCCTTCTGAGTTCCAGCAGTTCGCGCAGAGCTGGGGGAAAAAGGCCTTCTCCTTCTCAGGCCCCTCCAGCTGGAGAACACTTATACCTGCTTATTATAAAAAATAAGCTGGTATAATGCCTAATTGAATGGATGGATGGATTATAGAACAACAAAACCACTTGAACATGGCTGTTATTGTTTATGACTTTTCAAATAAGAGTGTAGACATTTGAGAATTAACAAAAGGTTAGAATCCTTTGGGAGTTATGCTGCTATTTAGACAACAAAGTGTACAAGATGTACATGAATGCACCTTTGGTCAGAGGGACTACTCACAACCAGTGTGTTGTCCCATCCCACATATTGTGCAGCATTTTGGAGTGGTTGAATGCTGCAGACAGCTG
Organism: Fundulus diaphanus; assembly: GCA_037039145.1. NCBI lineage: Eukaryota > Metazoa > Chordata > Actinopteri > Cyprinodontiformes > Fundulidae > Fundulus > Fundulus diaphanus. Next base: position 32,073,738 of record CM073122.1, on the reverse strand, counting down.
GATTTGGATTTTCTCCAGCACTGGTGATGTTTTCATTCAGCTCCACATTTTTTCAGGTAAGTAATTCAGTTACCTATACATTGAAAAATCAAAGTTTCGGTTTGGTCTAACTTTGTTTCTCCACTGCAGCTGCATGAGATACCTTATTGTTCCCCAAATAGCAGAATTTAATGATAACTGGGAAAGCACTCTGGCTTGTTTTGGTGTTACCTTTTAAAGTTGTGCTACCAAATATTGCATTGCTAATACTGCATGTTGCATTTTTTAGGTATAAAGCAATGCTATGTTTATTTGGTGCATGGGTGAACTGATCCAGCAGGGCTGTGCCAGATATTTTTGGTAAGAATACATGTAGCACAACCCTAACTTCTCCTGTAAAATGTCTAGGTCATGGGGCAAAAGAATTATGCGTTGCCATACCTTTTAGTAGATAATACTTTATTCAAATGAGTTTTGAATAAAACTATTTCACACAGCAAATTAGCACCATCAACACTAAACACCTGGCTCTGATTAAGATTTCTATATATAAACCTTACTCTTGTTTCCCAGCCTAATATATTTGCAAACACATGCTGTTCACACAAATACATAATGTGCTTTAACCAGCAATTCTGATGCCACCTACCTCTGCTTTGGTGGAAGTAGAAAACAAAGTACATTTCTTTAAGGAAACAACACCCTGCCACTGGTGCCGATACAAGATGACAGCTGGGTCAAAATAAAAACCCAAAAAGCAGAAAACATCTCAAAGCACATCAACTGTGTGAACAGTAGCATCAACTTCAAAAGGGAGGATGTCAGGGGAACAGGCAGCCTTTTTGTGCTAGGCTCAGCACATTGCGGAAATTCAGGTAAACACCAAAGTTTATAGGAATACACACACACACAAGCCATCACCTACTCTTATACTCCCACTGTCCCCTAAAAATATAAAAGGCTTGTGGGGAGGTATGAAAACCCCAAAGCCCAAGGCAGAGAATGTCCCAACTAAGGCACAAGTAGAAAAAAAAGGAGCACACAGATTTTAATAAAGCACTTAATATCTGTGGACGCCCCACATGGGACTTCTACAAGTCAGCCAAGAAATAACACAACACCACCCCATTTATAACATGGAATCTGCGACAAACCTCAACTGAAAGCTACCGTGCAATTGCTGCTCCCCCTGTCCACGGTTCACACTGAAATTCAAAAGTCCCATATCCATCCCAGATTCTGAGTCTGCCTTTCCCTCGGGGGAAATTAGTGCTGTTACTCTTCACTCCCTGTTCTCCTGTTCTAGGCACTCACTTATACTGAAAAAGTCAAAGCCCAGATACCAAACACCAGCATGGTGTATACTGTGTATACTTTCAAACGATAAGCTAAGTTTCATATTTAAAAGAACATCCTTAAAGTTACCCATTAGGCCCAGTTTTAACTTTAGGTTTTTCTTTTTTAGATTTTTCACCACAGGAAGCCAGTACACACATATTGGTTTTACTACTGAAGAAGGTTGGTATAACGATAAAATGTGTCACCACTGGTATATTTCCTTCATTCTTCTTTTGACCCAAAAAGATGTCTTTTTTCTGCTTCAAACTGAGGCACAGAAAAAAGTCTTTCCAGCTCCAATTCAAAGATTCTGTGTTATTGAAAAAAATGGCTGCAAGTCAGAACACCTTATGAATGTGTGTTTTCCTTTATGAAAAAATAAAAATAGGTATTGAAGACACCCAGGTTTTTCTGAGTGAACATATTTCTATATTTGTTATTGAAATAAAATTCACACAGTGTGTTAGTAACGACCCATGTAATTTAGACTGAAACAATTAAGCCAGTAATTTATGCATAATAAAGTGGAATGTTTAAAAAAGAAGTGATAAAAAGCCAAGAAAATAGCACAAATTTGTCACCAATTAGGAGACATTATTTAAAATGAATGATGTATATTTAAGGGTTCTAGTAATCATGGTATCACGCAAGAAGCATAATATGATGGCTAAAAGTAAATAGCCCTCTCAAGATAATCTCAACCATAATGCAAAAATATGGATGGCGTTTGTTATAGATGTATTTCTAACTTGAATTTTGAATTTGAATTAGAAGGCACAGTTTTCTCGCACTCAACGGCACAGATCTTAATGCCAACCACTGCACAAGACTCCACTGCAGAAGAAAAAGACAAGCTAAAGCTCAATAAAAGCTTGTTACAAAACAATTCGGATAGCCTTGGAAATACTGGGAGAATATACAGTGGGTCAGATGAGACCAGAATTCAGCTCTTTGAATGGCATTGCGACACTTGTATTTGAATGGCCCGGCTTATGACCAGAAAAACTCTATAGCAATAATTAAGTTTAAAGATAAGAACATCATAGTGCTGTAATGCCTTTCAGCCTAAGGACAGCTTTCATGGAGCTAAAGGAAGGATGAATAGAATAAGGAAGATTCTCGATAAGAATCTGATGATAAAATGAGTGTAAACCCTTAGGCAAGACAATGATCCTAAACTGCAATCCAATTAAAAATATGTTGAAAAAAGAACAGAAGATCAGAATGCTTATAGGAAGATCCACAGACATTCAAGATCTGAATATAGTTTATGTTGAAGAGTGGGTCTGAATTATACTTAAGAAATGGATGAGAAACAATTCTTCATTCTGGAAATGTCTTGAAGCTGTTATTACAAAAGTTGGCTTTTGTACTAAGAAATTGATCAAATTTAAATAAGCTTGCTCAATAGTGAATCTATGTCATTCTTAACTATGGACTGATTTCTTGTTTTTGTTTTCTTTGTGTGTGGATTACCTGGGTTGTGACTGATATCTGGTGTGAATACTATGTCATTGGCTCCATTAGACAGAGGTTAGAAAACGATGACATGTTCAACACTTATTTTCCTCACTGTAATTATTTTGAGATTTTTGAAAGACTTTATCATTTCAGTTAAAAAATAAACCCTCACAGTAAAATTCAAGGAGGTAATTTCACTCACCCCATTGACGGGAAAGGTTTTCCAGTCCAGTTCTCCCAGTACTGTTGTTGTGTCCAACAGAACCACTGCAGACAGGAAAGAGGTGAAGGGGAAAAAAGGTAATGGAAAATGAAGGAGATATGTTGGTGTAGCAGAAGAACAACCGGATAAGAACAACAACAACAACAACAAAATAGCAGCAGGCAAAGTAAAGGAGTAAGTGCAGGAGAGGTTGTACAGTGAATTTCAGAAAGAGGAGAGATGGAGTTGACAAAAATGGAAGAGAGTGCATAGTAGTTATCAAGCTGTCAATGAGGAGCTTACATAAGCTGCAAAGCTCTTATCAGATTCAACCACCTATGAAATAGCAGCTCTCAGGGAAGTCTGGGACAACTCTAACTCAGATCCACCCTCTTTCTGGCAGACATTTAGAAAATGTGTTCTTTCCTTTTCAGAGGTCAAGAAATTTTTGCCACATCTAAAACAAACAATAGAGGAATAATGGGGGAAAACAGAAGCAGTAGAGAAGGTATAAACAGTCAAATTAGGCACACAGATAAAAATAAATACATTTTATAGGAATAAACACATCACTTGTGTTTGGTAGTGAACGCAGACACGGGAAGAACAAATATATATATATATATATATATATATATATATATATATATATATATATATATATATATATATATAAACCTTGTCTTCTGAAACTATAAGCCGGCTTTAAACTAGTAACTAGTCTTTACTTCAAATGGAAGAACTGTGTTTAAAATGTGGGAACATGTTAATTTCCAAAAGCAAAAATTTTAAATACTGCTGCATGTGCACATGTCACACTTTGTGTCAGTATTTGACCTAATTTGTGTACATCATAAACATAGCCCATATACAGACCACATTTCCTTCCTGAAACATAATGTTTGAATATTATCTGTTATCTAAATTGGAGAAAGAGAGGGACGGAAACAGACGAGCATTGATGTTTACACATAAAACCAATTTAGAATCACAAGTTATTCAAACAAATATCTCATTTTACTGAATCAAGGTACCTTGAAAGGCTAACTCCACAATAAAATTCATGCTGTAAAGCTTCGCACTTTTTACAATGAAGACACCGTTTTAACAAATGGTGATAATTGTGGAATAATAGATTATTCCCAGATCTAAAGCTCTTAAGTGAATCTTTAAAAGACAATTGAAAACCGTTTTACAACAACAATGTAAAAAGCAAATAACAGTTCAATTTTCCATCTTAAACAGCGGTTTTCCAAGATGGACAAATAGCACTGATGTTTGTTGTTTAGAAGTGTGTAAGATATGTTCTAATAAAGGTGTCTTTATCACCACATTTATTAAATAAGCATCAAAGTAGATGAGGAAAGGGGGAGACTGGTCCCTATTTCTATTCTCTTTCATTTACCCTTTTTAATTTATTACCTACTACCTGTTAATGTAAAACATTACAAAGTAACTGACTACATTTTACACTTGAATGCTGAATTTCTAAAATGGCTTTTAATTTGAAGTGGAGGATAAAACTGAATACAAAAAAGGCTTTGAATTATCTAATATTAAATCAAATCTATGCTAAAAATGGTTCCTAAATACATCACACAGACTATGCATTTATTTTTTATCTGAAAATAATGAACAATTATGTGAACAATGTTGTTGGATACCCCTAATGATCCATGTACATTAAATCAGCATAATAAAGGGAAGAGATGGGGTTACCACCTCGACAGCTTTGATCTTTTCAAATTGTATAAAAAAACTGCTGAAAGAAATATGGATTATTTTCTCCAAAGCAGCAGACAACTAGCTCAATACTCATACAAATCAAAAGTTTTTTTGTAGTTGTTTAGATTGTGTCTTTCCTTCAGACCCAGTCCAGGTAGTAAACTGCTTTAATTAATCTGTTAGAAAAAGAGATATAGTTAGTTAGAGGTTATTTTATTATTTTTAAAGTTCTTTAGTGGCTGTTTTTTTCATTTAGATATTTGAAATTATTTGGTTATTCTAAATTTATCTTAATTTTTTTTCTTTTCAAAGTTCAAGAGATCTAATGATTTGTTATAAAAATACTTCAATATATGTTAGTTAGTTAATAGATAGAAGTTTTAATATTGCCCATATGGGCAATTACTCAAAACGGTTTCAAAAAAGGGGAACACCAGATTAAAATAAATAACAAATACCTTGAATAAGTTTTCTATTGATTTTATTTTAATATTTTTTATGTATCTATTGCAGTCAATGGGGAGTTGACACTCACGTGTTGAGTAGCCATCCTCTAAAACAGTTAAAGGGGCCTAGTCACGTACTATGACTTGACAAGTTTCTATGCCATTAGCTCTCTTGTTGCATACAAAGGTTTTACGATTAAATTATTGTGCCCTGTTGGCTTATTATATGTTATTTCTGTGTTTTGCATTTTTTACTTGCTCAATTTGTCAGTAGAAAAAGCGCTTTTGTATATATTTATAATAACAAGACCAGCTGTCACTTCACTGCGAGGCATTGCAGATCAGTCTACTGGCTCTTACAGTACATGCGTCGATTGCGGCCATCTTGTTTTTTGATAGTTCTGCTGTACTGCCGGCAAATGGCACAACAATGTTTATGTCTGCTATCGCGCCTGTCTCAAAGTTCTTTAAGGCTCAAAAAGTACAAGTAAACGCTTGCCGTATATAAGACAACATAAGAAATTCCTTTATTGTCCCTCCATGGTAAACTTGGCAGCGACAGTGCCGAAGACATAAAGAGTTGCACAATTAGGAATGAAAAAGTAACAAGCTAGTCTAGTCTAAAGTTAGTTCTAAAGAAATAACAAGAATAAAAAGTAAATACTAGAATAAAAATTGCATAATTATTTATAATATGACATACTCAGGTAAACAAAGATTACATATACAAGTTTAACAGGGGAAAATAAACTCCAGCATATTTACAAAAATTGAGATGATATGCAGTATGCATGATAGTACAGCAGAATCTTGAAGTAGCCAAGGCATGTGCAGGTTTACCTTAGTATCTGGGAGAAACTGGTCATGATGACATCAGAATCTGTGCAACCATTAGCATTATGTAACAGCTATTGAGTCTGTTGTGAGCAGCACATATTATAAAGTCTAACAGCAGCTGGGAGGAATGACGTGTGAAAACGTTTCTTTGAGAATCTGGGAGGCAGCAGTATGTCACTGAAAGAGCTCTCCAGCTCTGCAACAGCTCCATGCATGGGATGGGAGACATTGTCCATCAGTGATGTTATTTTTCTTACAGTCCTTCTGTCTCCCACTACCTGCATTGAGTCCAGGGGCCTCCCAGGACAGGGCTGGCCCTCCTAATGAGTTTATCCAGCTGCTTCTTCTCAGCTAGTGACAGGCTGCTGTCCCAACAGACCACACCATAGAAGATGGCTCATGTCACCACAGAGTTAAAGAAGGTCTTCAGGAGCACCCCCTGCACTCCAAAAGACCTCAGCCTCCTCAGCAGGTAAATTCTGCTCTAACCCTTCTTTTCAAGAGCATCAGTGGTGTGACTCCAGTCCAGTTTATTGTTCAGGTGAACACCCAGGTACTTGTAAGAGTCCACTATCTTAACATCAGTTCCCGGGATGTTCACCCATGTCAGAGAGGTGGGTCTGCATCTGTGAAAGTTCACCACCAGCTCCTTTGTTTTCCCTGCATTTAACATGAGGTGGTTCTGCTGGCACCAGTCTACAAAGCTCTAGATCCATCATCTGTACTCTGACTCGTCCTCATCTGTGAGGAGACCTACTATGGCAGAGTCATCAGAGAACTTCTGAAGGTGGCAACCTGGTGAGTTGATGGAGAAGTCTGCAGTGTATAAGGTGACAAAACGGTGCCAGCAGAGTTCCCTGTGGTGCTCCTGTGTTGCAGATCAACTTGTCAGAGACACAGCCCCGGGTCTTCATATACTGCGGTCGACTAGTGAGGTAGTCGAGTATCCACTGGGACAGGTGGTGGTCCACCACTGACCGCCTCAGGCTGTATTACAAGAGTTGGGGTTGGATGGTGTTGATTACGCTGGAGAGATCAAACAACTTGATCCTCATTGTGCTTCCAGGATTCTCCAGGTATATGATCTTCATCTTCAGGTCTTCATCAGTTCCAATGGTAGCGCTACCGACCTGTAGCTGTTAAGGTCTTTGGGCACTGGTCTTGGGCACTGGTACCATGCAGGAGGTTTTCCACAGCTGTGATACTCTCCCCTGCTTCAGACTGACGTTAAAGATGTACCCCATGATGCCACACAGTTCATCCATGCAGCACCTCAGGGGCCTGGAGCTGATGTCATCTGGACCTGCAGCCTTCCTCAGTTTGGTATTCTGCAGAATTTTCCTCACTTGGAGCATTGAGAAGAGCAGGGCAGCGGAGGGGAGTTCATTCATGGAGTCATCTGAATCAGAGGGGGTGAAGGATAGCTGAGAGCCGAGGGGTGTGCAGTTCTGGGTGGAAGAACGGGTAGACGGCCAGAACAACAGTGCTCACAGCTTGTTAGTCTGGGTTGGGGGGCTGGCTGGTCAAACCTCAGTAAGTTCTGATTCAGCACATTCACCCATCTCAAGTCACCTACATCCTGGGCATTCTGTTTGTGACCTGAAATTGTTTTTAGGCTTTTCCAAACCTCACTGATGTTGCTGTCCTGCAGCTGCACCTCCACTTTCTTCTTTGTAGCTGTTTTATCTTTCTCTGATCTTCCTTCTCAGCCTATTTCTGTACATCTCTCACCTCTTCATTATTTCCTTCTCCCTCAGCAAGGATTTTATCTCAAGTTTTATCCAGGGCTTGCTGTTGGAGAAGCACCTAACATTTCTGATGGGCATAGTAGAAGTTGATGCAATGTGTGATGCACTGTTATTTCATCTATGTCTTCCCCATGAGGATCACACAGCTCATCCCACATAGCGGAGCTGAAGCAGTCTCTCAGGGCTTCTTCTGCCTCCTCTGACCATCTCCTCACTGTACATGTTACAATGGTTCTCTGTGCACAAGAGGTTTGCAGACAGGCTGGAGGTACACTAAATTGTGGTTGGAGGAGCCCAGGGGAGGGAGGGATGCGGTGCTGTGTGCCTCTTTGCAATTTACATACAGTAAGTCCAGAATTTTGTCTCTAGTTTTGCAGGTAATGCACTGTTTAAAGGTGGGGAAGGTGGAGGACAAAAATACATGGTTAAAGTCCCCCGAGATCAGAGAAAAGAGTCATAGATGTTTTGTTTGCTTTCTGCTCACGACAGTGAGGATGACGTCACAGACTGCCTCTATATTATTTTATTTGAAGATGATTAGCCTATATGTTTTTTTTGTGTTTTCTTTTCATGGGCAAAATACGTCATTAGACCCCTTTAACAGACAATACAGTCGACACAAACTAGCAATAAACAGATCCATTTTATGCCACGATGAATAAACTAAGCAAAAAATAATAAACAAATTATATTAGAGAATTTTCAAACAATTAAACCGTCATATAAAAGTTCAACTGTGGATCGTTTTGTGAAATGGACGAGGTAGAAAAAGCTGCCAAACTTCGACATGGAGTAAAAGCAGCCTGTTCCTGGAACATGATCCAATTATCGTAGTAATTTTGATAAGAGTACAAGAGAAAAGATGACAGAAAGTAATCTGGGGAGATAAAAAGCTTATTAATAATATCAGACATTTTTATTTTTATTTCATTGATAACCCATTGCAGGACCATTAGGTATAGTGTGATGTGAATAAAAAAAAAGAGTTTGGCTTTGTTTAGCATCTAAGAAATCTGTGTAACAGCATTACCCGCCAGTTGGGAAAATTAATCCATTAAATCACACCTGTAGCTGCACCTTTACCTGCTGTGAGTGCATATTAAAGCCCCACAGATACAGGCTTACCTTGTATCTTTCTTTCATTAATGACGCTGTGATCACAAAGACAAACATCAGTTGGTGCTCTGGGGTGGCATCATTAACCACCGTACAGTCATGCCAATAATTCATGCCTCTCAAAGCTAATCCGACACACTAATCATTTAAAAAAAGTCCAAACAAAGCGGAGTCTGATCTTAGTATTAACGCCTGCTGGTGTTTTTGCATCAGCACACTAACAAGTGTTTGTTTGCCTAAATCCAAAATGGGATTGCTTACATACAAACATAACACTTTTAGCTGTCTGTACTCTGGTCACGGCTCAGGCATGAGGAGAGCCATTATCAGGCCCATGCTATAAGCCCCCTGAGCCAATTTGATGTGATGAATGTGCAATTTCCTTTGTCTCCACACAGCCAGTTAATTACAATCTCTATCAATAAAGTATGTCCCACTTCAGTGGTCGACATTATAGACCAAAGAGTCACATCTTCAGATGACCTGTCGCTCCGGTGCACCGCAGACTTTCCCCAACTCGGATACTTTAATGGGGGCCAAGCTGTTTTAAGGGTCGACTAGATAACCAGAGGAGATAAACGCAGAGAGAGACTAAATTAACCACTTTAGTATTTACAGAGACTTCACTTAGCCTCGGTTCCCTGCTGGTAATTAAGAAATGAATTATAATAAGGCTTACTTCCCTATGTTGAAAGGAGGACAAAGAAAGAGATAGGGGAGGGAGAGGCAGACCACGAGACACAATGATATTGATTTTTGGACCAAGTTAGAACAATATTTCATAATAAGGAGCAATGTTCCATGGCATGTCTGACAATAGCAAATTTTTTCCACTTATTCCCTTTATACATATTTGTCCTACTGAAATACATAACAATACACTTATATAGCAATGCAGTCAGAAAATACTTTGATGCAGAAAATATCCTTGGAGCCAAGAAACAATGAACCGTGACTCAAGTGGTGAATATAATGCACAGATTTTTTTCAAGCGCACACAGATATGCAGCTCTACTGTTTTCTAGAGGCCAAATCACATTTGTTTTGTCTGAGTATTTCATCTGGAAGAATACATTTCTGTTTGTGTCTCTTTAGAGTTTTTCTGATAATTTTAGAAACCAAGGTCTGCTCGGGTAATCTTCAACTTTTAAATGTGCCTGAGCAAAGATTAGGATTTCCATTGGGAGGTGGCCTTCCATTATCATCGAGTATCTGTAGCTGATGTTAAAGGCGCCTATAGTCACATATTTTGACCATAAAAAGAAAATACAAAAAAACAAATATTCATCCTCAAATAAAAGAATACACACCAAGTGTTTGTCCTGATAGTGTTTACTTAGTCCCATTTAAGCCTGAAAAGAACTTTGCAGTGGGCGCGATCAGCAGACATTGACATTGTTGGGTCATCTGCCGGAGGTATCGCGGAACTATCAGAAAGCAAGATGGCGACAGTAGACACAGTCAGTAGACCGTGTTGGAATGCCTTGCAGTAAAGTGACAGCTCGGTGTGGTCAAAGACCAACACGATCTACAGTCACTTAGGGTTACTGAACATCTTTATTTTCACACCTCAGCTGGATTTTGCTGCCTCGCTCGGCTCCATCACAGACATATATACGTAGGCACCTCGTTGAGTGCTGAATTGCACATCAACGTTGCCGCCATATTGGAAGTGGTATAGTGGAGCGATTCGGTGAAGATGCCTCATTCATGCGCTGTGTGGAACTGTACCAAACGATTCATAGTACAAACCAGATCTACTGGTATCACCTTTCACAGATAAGAATGAAAATATACTTATTATTGTATTTATTCATTATAACATGCTTGTGCAAATTCTCAGTTATCCGGGTCATGGCAACATCAACCAGGCTTACATCGGAGGCAACCGGACTGGCACTGAAAACGTTATGACACTTATAGAGGAATTTGTGTTAATTCTGGTGGCCCACACTTGAGTCACCAATGCGGTATTCATTATAATGTCATTATGACATCATTATAAGATCATTATAGCCTTGTATATATGTCTGTGGGCCCCATTGCTTCTCTTTGTTTACTAATTGCGCGCATGCGCAATATCGTACTTCCGGTTGCATGGTCTTGTTGTTGTAAATATACACAAAAAACGCTTTTTTACTAACACATAGAGCAAAATCTAAGTGTAAAACTTAGAAATATAATAAGCCACCAGGGCATTAACACATAATCAAAAAACCTTTATATGCAAATATAGTGAGCTACTGGCGTACAAATTTGCAAAGTCATAAGGCCCGTTTACACTACATCTAAAAACTGAGCCATGCCGAGACCAGTCCGAGCTTGGTTCAGTTATCCAAGACAAGCCGACCCGTTTACACACAAAGCTTATCTCGGTTCCTTGGTTGCTCCTCGCCCCCTAGTGGCGATCTGCGGTACTACCGCTCTCTGGGATTGAAGGCTGAAGCAGCAAAACACACACGGCTGCGCCCGTAACATTCAGGAAGTTATGCTTGATATTGTGATATTTCGGTGTTTGCAGAGAGTCAGGGGAAGAAGGCAACCATTGGTTAATTTACTTGAGAAAGTTGGCTTTTTGGGAAGTGGATGAGACAAACGAACGTCTAATAAGGATTTACAGACGCCGGAAACAACGACAGACACTGAGGTTCATTGCGCTGCTAAGCAGAATCATCACTGGAAACCGTGTGGCACGGTAAGGAAGCTAGTATTATTATGAATGTCTGAAATTTGTCTGAATGGAGTGTGAATCGGGACGTGCAGCCAGACACGCCGGAAAACCCGCTGACAGTCAGCTGACTGTAAGGGCATGACGCGGTCTGCTCATGCGCTCTTCGTTATCAGAAACCGGGATAAAATAGAACCAGGCCGAGACCTACCCAAGAGCTGGTCTGCAGTTAGCGCGGTCCGGTTATGTTTAGCGCGGTCTGGTTCAGTCTGCTGACCGTTTACACACAAGAGTTATCTCGGTTACCGAGCTCGGACTGGTCTCGGCTCGGTTAAAAAAGTGTAGTGTAAACGGGCCTATAGTACTTGAGTAGATCCCTTTAAACTCGATTGCCATGAGTAACAATAACTTTGTTTGGCTTTATTTGACAATACTGACAGTAATGTTAGGTACTGAAAAATAACTAACTTTCTTGAATCTGGTTTTATTAGATACACGTATACAGTAAAATATTTATGATTTTATCAAAACCATTTAATCAGCGCACTGATTAAATGGTTCTTTATTCTACCTGAGCAGAACCGGTCCAAAATGTTAAATGCCTGATTTCGATCTAGGTATGTCAAAATATCAATGCACAATCCCGTTTGAAACTGTTCTCACAGAAAAAAACAAACAAGATTGATGTTTTGCTTTATTTTGTCTTTTTTTCAGATTTTATTAACCAACCACTAGCTGAGTTTTAGATTAACTGTTATTTAGATATTTCTTTCACAGAAAACCCATGAAGAAGAGACTTCTGATCACCAAGTCTGATGCAAACGTGGCCTGTGTTTGTACTACTAAAGCTGCTTTTGCACATCACTTCTAAAGTCGGTGTCCAATGGATGTGATATTTGATTTAATTAACTACAAAACAAATAAAGAGAGGCTAATCAGACTAAGATGTGGTTTAATCCTTTGTAGATTATCTCAATTTTGCCTCAAGGCACCAAGGTGACATGTGTATACCAATAATGCCTTTTGATGCATATTCTACACATATTAAGTTGGAAGCAATTTACAATAATTGAGGACTCACAGCTGTGCCTAGTGATGCCTGATTTAATTCAGTTGCACCCAGAACACTCCCACCAGATAACAGAGCTCCTCACCCTATCTCTAAGGCTGAGCCCGGCTACACTCCGAAGGAAGCTCATTTCGGCTGCTTGGATCCACGATCTCGTTCTTTTGGTCATGATCCATACCTCGTGACCATAGGTGAGGGTTGGAATGTAGACGGACCTGTAAATCGAGAGCTTTGGTTTTTGGCTATGCTCTTTCCTGAGCAGCACCCTCATTACAGTAGATGCAGCCATAAGCCGTCTGTACATCTCTCGTTCCATCCTACCATCATTCGTGGACAAGACACCACTACTTCACTTCTGCAGATACAGGATCTTCACTGACTTGAAGTGGTTCTCAAACATCAGTATCGTAGCATTAGCCTTAAGGTTGCTAACATGTGATGTTATTTGGCATTTCCTCATAGGGAAAGTGCCTCAGAACAACACTTTTGTGTTTGCCTTGTCCGCCAAGAAGGGTTGCATATGTTTTCTTCTGGCTGTACGCAACATATTGGCAAATATTCAAGCTTCCAGCAGCAGATCATTGTTGTGATTGTGGCAGCGACGGAAGTGGCTGAATGTCTTGCTGATATTGCAGCGATGCGGCTGGAAGATTTGTACCAATTCTGACAAATTTGAATGAGTCAGTTTATATTAATTTTGACAAAAAATGTGTATCTTTGAATAACTTTTGTTTGTTTGATTATATTGAGATATTATTTCGATAATTATTCGATAATTTCGATTTTTTTTAAATAATACCTTTTCTTTGACATCTAAGTCACGAAAGCAATGATTAACCATTGTTAACTTTAACAATAGGCCAACTGGACATTATTATAGCTGATAAGACTTTGTTAAAGCACTGATGGGCATAACACTCCATTAGATCTTCAGTCTGCTCAAATATGATTACAGTGTATATAACACATGGTCCTTGGTCCCATACCAATTAAGGCAAAACTGCTTTTCCAAAATATCCTCCTCGTGTGTGGAATGATCTCCAGTTTTATCACTCTCACCATCAATCTTACTTGGAATGGCAGCTTTCAGAAATTTACTGTGTTTTTCTTGAATAAATGACAACAGAAAGGGAAAATTATAATATTCTCACAGCAGGAGGTTTATTACTTTTTTAAATAAGAAAATGGTGAGCCTGGTATTTGGATCAGAATATTATTAGGAGAGCATCACTTAACTGTCTCTGAAAAGAGCTGCTATATTTTTTGTCTTTGCGGTTCACAGATTATGTGACTTCAGAAAGTCACTATGAGTAAGTATGATTGCCCTCTATGTGTCATGTTCTGACCTGTTTGTCTGGATGCTGCCACACTCCTCCTGCACAACAGTTATTAACCATCTGCTTATGCACCCGTGAGCCACCTTCTGCGGCAGTGCAATCCAGCTCATCACCTTCACCTGTTCCTCTACCTCTATATACTGGACTCCTGCAGACAGACAGTGCTAGATTGCAGAAAGCCATGTGTTAGTAGATGTCCAGCATTTTTGCAGGCCTGATTACATGTTCTGATTTTGAACACATTCCACAGATTACTCCTTACTTGCCAAGCCCTTATTGGACATCTACTCCACCTTCAGTTTTCTGGACATGACATGGACTGATCTATTCACCAAGAACCTTTCCAAGCCCTACAGATCTGTCTGCCTGTCTCTGTCCTCCAGTGAATGACCCTAGCCTGTCTTAAAAAACTGATCCAAGCCTCAGCCAACCTGCCTGTCATCTGCTGCTGGGAGCAACCTGTTTTCCACCTCCAGGCTCCTCAGGTGTCTCCAGCAGAGTTGTTCCGGTCTGCAACAAGTCTCAGGCTTCTTGCCCTTTTTTCTGTTTTTTCATCGCAGTACTGTATCTGGCTCGAATATCGTGTTCTCTGTCAGATGGCATCACACTGTATTAGAAGTAATAGACATGAACAGCAGCATCTAATTCAACACACTCTAAACCAGGGCTTTGAACCGATTTTTTTCCCCAATCGGTTCGTTCCGAACAGAAACGGAATTATAACATTTCCGGTTATGAGTTCCACCAATAAATTGATGTTCCTGAACCGGTTAGAACAAAAAAATACTGTTCCCGGAATGGTTAATTTCGTTCCTGTCAGCTGTTTGGAATGAGCGTTTTACTTAACGACGGATCGTAATTTACCTCTTATTTAAGATGTGTAGCTCTAGTGGAGACACCGCTCTCTCTCCATTCAGTCAGCGAATGTGTGATGTGATGTCACACAGGAAGTGAACCTCAGCCGTCATGGTAACGTGCGCAGGAAAATAATTACTTTTTTTTTTAGTTAATTAGGCAACGAAAACTTTGAGGAACGAAATAAAACCGGTATTAACCGGTTACCATTATTTTTAAATAAGTGTTCCAGTTCCAGAACATAAAAAATAATAACGTTTCCGGTTTCGTTTCTGTTCCCTGTAAAATACAAAAAGTTCCCGGTTTTCGTTTTCGTTCCATGAACCGGTTCAAAGCCCTGCTCTAAACTCAAAGTATGCAGGCTCCTTTTATTTAAACCAGACTCGATCTGAATGTCTTTGATGAGTTTAGATACAAATAATAAAAAATACCAGGCTCTTCATTTTCAAATTCCATCATGGTGTTATTTACTGACTTATTAACACAGCACTTGTTGAAAGAAAACAGTTTCCTTGAAAACAGCGATGAAGACATCTGCAGAGTTTATAACAGGACACCTCCAACCTTATAAGGGAAGGCTTTACACACAGGAAAGGTTTATTTTTTTAGGCATTATAACGAACTAATGTGTAACGGCTGAACAGTGTGCCACAGGCTGAGCCAGAAGGAAATGTACACATTTGAAGTGGGTCAGACTATTATGAGACCACCCAGAACCTGGACACTATGTAACTTAAGCATCAGGTCTGCAGTTTTATTCAAGTGGCTGGGTAACATTCTTTGTTCAGTTTCCAGTTAAAGTATCCACATCCCTTGGAAAAACTTCATATTGTATCATGCCATAACCACAATATCCAACATATTTTATTGTAATTATTTTAGGCCCCAAAGTAGCATATCATTTTGAAATGGGAGGAAAATTACAAACAAATAAAAATCTGAAAATTGTGGGGTAAATATGTATTCATCTGTTTCACTCTGACACCCTGAAATAAAATCCTAGTTAGTAAACATAGTCCACCTGTGTCTAGTTTTATTCATCTATATTGTGGAGAACAATGAGTAAACATAGTCCACCTGTGTCTAGTTTTATTCATCTATATTGTGTAGAACAATGAGTAAACATACAACATCATCAAGACCAAAGAACACACCAAACACACACAAAAGGTCAGAAATAAAGTTGTAGCTAAAAAGTCAAAGCTCAAAGCTTGTTTAGATGTTAAAGCAATTCCCAAAGCTTTAATCGTGTCACTGAGCACTGTTCAATCTATCATTTGAATGGAAAGAGTATGGCACAATTGTAAACATACCCACTTGGTTGTCCAACTATTAGTAACACAGTTAATAAATCTGACCATTATAGAAAAGTGGCAAGAAATGAGCCATGAAAGGACAGCCATCACAACCCCGTGGAGGGGAACACATAAAATGTGAAATAACGTTCTCTGGTCAGATGAGGCTAAGGTTAACCTTTTGGCTTCCTCGCAAAAAGCTATGTGGGTAAACTAACACTGCGTATCATCTTAAACACACCATCCACTAAATGAAACATGGTCGTGGCAGCATCCTGTTGCCATCTGCAGCAGAGACAGTTAAGCTGGTCAGAATTCATTGAGGAGAAAAAGAGCAATCTTGAAAGAGAACTTGTTAAAAAGACCCGAGACTGGAGAAGAACAGGACAAGAACCTTTAAAATAAAGCCAAAAACAACAGCTAATGCTTTAGATCACACCATAATCCGGAGTTAAAATGGGCAATTTAAACTCTAGACATCCAACTCTTTATCTAATCTCACTCAAATTGAGCCGTTTTGCAAAGAATAATGGGCGAAAATTTGCGTCTATGAATATGAAACCCTAAAAGAAACACAGCTAAAATTGCAGGAAAAGTTTGTTCTATTAACTCAGGGGAACTGAATACAGACAAAACTATTCACTTTTTCAGATCACATATAATCTAAAAAAGATAATCTTAAATGTCATGATAAAAAGTAAAAATGTCTAAAGGTTGTGATTACTCTTTAAAGACACTGTACAAATTGGGCTCCCAGGAGTATTTTAGAGACATAACAGATGCCTGTTTTCTGCCTCATAAAACCAAACAATCCGAAATAATGGAAATATGTCAATAAAATGCTAACCTTGCAAATTATTATCATCTAAAAGTCAATCAGAGATGACTGCAACATTGTTTCACAAAGGTAAAAGTGGGTGACCATATCAAACTAAACACTTCAAAGCTTGACACATGAAGAGATGACCATCTTAACTGAAATATGCTGCAAGTTATTTACAAATACAAAACTTTGTATTCTGACTATATGAAATCTTGTTGTTTGCACATCCGTCCCATCATACAGAAATGTGTACAGGGCTGTAGAGGAAAAATGATCTTCAGGTCAACATTTATGAGTAACGACAAGGTCTACTGATATTTACAGCCAGTACCTTAGGCTTTTAGACGACATCATTTAAACACAAAGACACTCAAAACCATTCCCTCTGACAAAATGCTTTTTAGGAGTCCATTTGCAGACTGATGTAAAAACACGGTGATAAGCCCTTAGAATAGATAGGTGACTTGTGCAGACCAGTATGTAAACGCTTAATGGATCTGTTGCATAACTATAAAACTGCTTTTTGGTGCTATAACACCACAGCCACTTCATTAGGAAAAACTGGGTGTTTTTAGCTAGAGTATGCAACATTGGAGCACCTTTTTAAACCTTAACATTTCAAAAACGCACTCGCAAAGGGATGCATGCCCTATTACTGGTTTTCTGTAATATTTAAAGCTCCAGGAATGAGTGGATTTTCAAATAGCCCACGTTGACCTTGAAGTATACTACTATTATTACAAAGACAGGTTCAGTTTCAATATCTATTTATACAAGGCAGAACTACCTAAAATTATTCTGACCTCAAAAACCTATAGCATCCATAAATAACTGGTTATATAGAGACAAAATATCCTCTCCCCTCACTTCCTCGAAGCATGAGAAAGAAATCTCATTCATTACGAAACTAAGTGTCACGTATTGGCTCTTTCCCACTTGTTTAAAACATCTCACGTTGTCATTTTTTCTTCTTGAAGTTTTCCCTGAGTGTACCTCCTCTTCTTCTAACCTGTCACCATCACAGGCAGACAGGTGTCCTGGTGGGAAAACACACACACAGAAAAGAAAAGGAAAAAAAAACGCAGGACAGGAGACTCTGACATTTGGCTGTAGTGAGAAGGCTCCTGTCTTCTTTAAAAATGTGTGTCCTAAACATTAAACATTCAGAGGAGGGATGCTAAACTCACCATATCAAATGTGCAAAGTGAAAGATGTTGAGAACAGATTACATCATGGCAACTTTTTGCCGGTGTGACACAGTGCAGCTGTGTGAGAAATAACATTATTATATCTTGTCTTTCTCATGCATATGCAGCGGCACAAACTATATCCATGTGGCAGCAGGGGAGGTCTGGAGAGCAAGAGAGATTGCTCTAAGGAATTTTGTCAAAAGTAGGCAAACATAATTTAAAAAAAAGTGACATGGTGTGTCTCCGTGCATTACCAATCCTCTTCAGACTGGGACTAACCTGGGATATTTTTATACACTATATATTATGAACTCATCAGGAGGAAGACAGGTGCACCTCCACAGCACCAGCTGACAGACTTTGCCGGAGGCTTACATTTACTGTAACATTCAGTGGCCCCTATAGCTGTGGTGATGTTTACTGCTCTGTGGAGGTGAAGGAGAACCTCTGATTTGCTACCATGATTCTTCTGAATAACGTATCTGTGCGTTTACATTATTAAGGTCTAATGTGTGTATTATACTCCCTTTTAAAGCTGCAAGTACTTTTTACATTTTAAAAAAAGACATACAATTGACCCTGAGAAAAATAACGGATTTGTGAAGTGAGCTGCACAAAAAAACAAACAAAAAAAAATATGCATCTATTAAGAACAAGACATATCTTTCAACAAGGTCCAGATATTTTAGTATCTCAGCAGCACCCCGTGTCTTTTGTTGCATGACAGATTCCCGATGCGTGAACAGCTTGATCAACAAAGGTTCTCATCTGACATGTCTGTGCGTAGTTCAAATGTTAAGAACTACTTTAAATGGTTAGATGTGGTTCTGGGAGCCTCGGCGCGTCGTTTTTGCACGGCAACACTCACCTTGGTTAGAGGTTCCCGAGTCCGACAGGACACTTTTAAGCAGGAGCAGAAACACGCAGCATTTCCCAGCGGAGCGCATGGTTGAATCAGGTCTCAAAGCGCGCTTTGAACTAAACCCACGCGCAGCCTCCCGAATAGATCCACGAAATGTAAAGTTGATGGGGTTTCATTAGAAAAAAGCGGGGTCTACAATATGTTTACAATATCCAGACGAATAAGTCACTGCTGGATCCACAGGAGTTGTCTTCTACAGTCGTGCTCCCGGATTCCTCTGACAGGAGGCGGACAGACAGACGATTTAAGCGACCCGTGGAGAAAATAAGGGAGGACAAGAAAAAACAGAAAGAAAACGATTTGAGTTGCAGTAAGTTAGAAAATTGAGAGTAATTAAAACCTGAAAACACGCACAGGTTGGTATCAACAAAGCCAATAAAAAAGTCAGGTTCTTAAGTCGTTTTTTTTTTTTTTTTTTTTTTTTATATTTCAAATTATTTTATAAAGTGGAAGACGTGGAAGAAAAAAATCGGACTTTCCGTCTGACTTTCGGCCAGTGCATCCCGTGCTGTGCCTCTGTATCAATGCTTGCATCTCCCTCCCTCTCTTCTCAGGATGGGAGAGATGCTCACTGCGCAGGCTAACAACTCGTCCCCCCCCCCCCCCCCCTGACTCCACAACCGGGGATTCTGAAGCAAAGTCCAGACGTGCAAAAATAACTTGTCCTTAGAGATACATCGCATCATTCCTCAGTGTTCGTCACTGAAAATGCGTTGTTTCCTTCAGCCGGAAAAGTCTGCTTGGTTATTGATTCCAGCAGGGTATGGGGGCTGCAGAGATGAGGGGGGAAATATGAAGCCGTCATTACACTGCCATATCAAGCCTGTGCTCTAGGATTTACCTGCATTGAATTATGTTGTAGGAATAGTAATGTGTCTGGGGCACTTTCTATTTGCGGTGGTAAAGGAGGAAGGAAGGCAGACAAGGCAGATGGGTTGTGTCTAATTTGATGGTGGGTTCAGGGTACACACAGAGCAATGGGAAAACAAACCTGTTTTCTTTAAGTTTTTTATTAAGGATTATTTGGAAAAAAAAGGCTATTTTTCATCTTGACTGACTTCCTGTGAGCTTCAGAGTCATGGAGGGGACTCTATAAAAGTCATCTAAGATCCCCAGTCAGGGAGGAGATACAGTGACCTTTTGGACTCCAAAGTAAGAGCTCAGCTGATAAGGTGCTCCCTGTACTGGAGGGTCACATTAGTCGCTCTCTGTCTGTTTGGCTGAGAATTACTGCTTGCTCTGAAGTTGGGAAAAGCTCAGCCAGAAAGAATCCAGTAAAGAAAAGAATCGTAGCATGTACTTGGCAGGGATTTTCTATCCTGTCCTGGACTAAGGTAAACTTGTTGCTGTTTTAGTCAAACAAGCAATGTGTTGCTATCTTGGCAAGAAGTTTATTCTCTAAGAGAGAAATGTTGAATCTCAGCAGGATTCCTGGTTAAATAAAGGTCAAAGACATAAAAAGAGAAATTAAATTGATTTCTTGGTTTTGTATTAGGCTTTGCGTTGACCTTTAGCTGTGGTTGTTGATAATTTGACCATTTTTAGATGAAAGCAAACATTTCATCATAAACCTAAACTAATTATTACTTAAATAGAGTCTTGATAAAGGAAATTATAGATTACTTTTTTCTGACTGATAATGAACTTTGACTATATTTAAAAAGCGACAATGTAAAACTCACACATAAATGTCACCATTTGATGTGTTGTATCAGACTGAAGGTTCAAGCTAATTTACATCCTAGGTTTCTTGACTATTGATAAAACCTTTCTAAGTCTATATACAATATACCAAATCAATATCATCATAACTTCAGTGTGAGAAATAAAATAGCAGAAAACTAATTGAATTAAATTTGTATTATTTTATTAAAACTCTGCTTGCCAATATCATATTTGGCCAGTTGGACAGATTCTTTATTTTATAATTTTTTTATGTGCCCTGTCTGGCAGTGTAGCATTAAAGCAGCAATAAGTGAAATGTCATTATTTTAGATAGAAAGAACAAAAGAAATGCTGTGTGAAAAACTAAAGGTATCTTTTTAGATGGACTATAGTTAAACGTCACACACTATCTCCCTGTGTTAGGCGAGGCACAAAATGGCAGAGAGCATGCCCATCGTATCAAAACATTCTCTTACTAACAGCATTATAAAGTTATGAGTTACTTACTTCTTCACTGGACATGCCCCTCTGAAAGGTGATGTTTTGTTGTGTTTCTATCCTTTGCAAATAGGCTCATATGAACCGATGGGTGAGAAGGGGAAATGAGTGCAGAGAGCTGGAGCAGAGAGAGGCGTGGCTTGATACACGTCTTGTTTCACCTAGTGGTGAAAAATTGCTTAATGCACCTTTAAGCATTGCTGTGTTAATGCCAAAACGTGCTCAAAAGATTTTACTTTCACAAGTGGAGCATTACTGCTGTCACCATAGGGCTCTTCTTGATTATATATGCATAAAGCTTTATTGGATTTTATTCTGGAACTATTTCATGTTTAATGGACACAAAAATGGGAAAGTAGAAAAGAAAAATAAGAAGAAAAACAGATGAGACAACATTCTAAAAGGGAGAAAAGGTGGAAGAGAAAGAGGAGAGGAAAGGGAGAGAGCAATGTAACATCCTCTGAGTCTGTTTCTACACCTGCAAAGAGAGATATAAAAAGAACAGCAAGACAAACCAATAAAGTATTACAAGCGCAAACAACTAATGCCTTGATAACATCACTGAAAAATACACAGTATTATTTATTACAAGATGTATAAAGTGAAAGTTAAAGTTAATGATAGGGGTTTTCTGTATAGAAGTGAATATGCAAGCACCTGGATCCAAGCACCTGTAGGTAAGAAAAATGCTCAGTAGCGGTTGTGAGGAGCCAAAAACCTGCCCCTGAGCAGAAAGGAGCCCAAGGAAACCCCCCTACAGCCACAGATACCCGAGGCCATGGGGCACCCTGACAGAGCCATGGGGCCCAGGCCCAGCGAAGCAGCCGCCAGGAGTGAGCCAGCAGACACCTGAGCACCCGGCCCCAGTCACTGAGGACCACCGATGTACCAGCAGGTCAAGGTGCCAGCCAACAGAGGCGTGCCCGAAGTGGGAGGTGAACCACATCATCAGGATGGGGTGGGGAAGGGGAGCCACCATCAAAACCAACAGTCCCCCCAACGAGCCAGCCAACCAGAGCCCACCCCACGAACCCGAAGGCGCTGCTTCCCCCACATCCTACCCTCCCTACTTTAATTAATTCCCACTCCCCATATTCTGGGGGAAAGCAGAAGTGCCAGCCCCAGCCAACCCCCAGCACCCAACGCCCATCCCCAGCTCAGACCCCGACCAGGTGACCCACTCCTCCTCCAGGCCACGAACTGTGGATGGTAATCGGAGAACAGGGGTGTGAGAAAGACCCCCTAGCCTGCCTCTGCCTGCTCAAATGTTGTGTTATTGCATGTTGTTCTGAAGGGGGTGCCTGGTGCACCCCCTTCATGCAGTCAATGTCAAAAAAAATTAAATAGCAGTTAGATGTTATTTTATTTCAGTTCAAAAGGCAAACTTTTAGTATAGACTCATTAGACACATTTCTGTCAATTCTGATGAGTATAGATTAGATGTAACAAACCTACAAAATGCAGTTTGTCACAAAATTTGTATATTACATAAAACCAACAAAAATATTTTTGCTTTAACATTTCCTGGCAGACAGCTGCTCTCACTTTGGTCTTCTGGAAACACAGTGGACCAAAACCAGCAAATAACAAGTCTCTCCGAATCATCACCAACTTTGGAAACATCACACTGGATCTCTAGTAGCTTAAATTCTGTGCCTCTCCACTTTTCCTCCAGATTCTGGGACCTGGATATTCCAACAAAAACAAAAAATTTACTTTCATCTGAAAGGACAACTGAGCAAAAGTTCATCCTTTGTTCTGCTTATTTCGGGTAAGATGTTTCTGATGTTGTCTTTGGTTCAGGAGTGGTTGCACAAATTAATGTAGCAGTTGTAGCTTATTTCCTAGATGCATCTTTGTGTCGTGGCCACTGAAGCACAAACTCAATCCGCAGTCCACACCTTGTGAATCCCATCCAAACTCTTGAATGAACATTGCTTCACAATAACCACAAGGTTGTTGTTGTGCTGGGTAATAGCACAATTACACCTTTTCCTATTATCATGCAACCCTATTTCTGGACTTTGCTACTATTTTGGCACGGTACTGTACACAGCTCATAAGAGATTTTCAAATAAAAGTAGCCTCTCGTTTTCTCCGATTTTAATCCAGTGAGAACAGAAAATGCTTCAGCACCCAGGACAGTTACACCCCCCTTCAAAATTGCGTATGCCAGCTTTATTCTGTCTTTACTGGAATAGTGAAAATGTTTACTTACACAAGACTCATATATTTTACAAAAATGATAAGAATATAGGATATGCAAGCTACATTACATGGACAGTGGTGGTCAAAGATTGCAACTATGTGTGCTCCACTTGCAAATATTTGATTTAGCTAGCTAAAATAAAGTGTTTTGCTTCTGGAGGAATATTATAAATCTCCCATGTCTATATTCAACCTTCTGTTTAAATAAAGTATCACTTAATAGTGCAAATAGAGTTAACACCAAGACCCACTGTTTTTGTATTTCACCTTTGTTACTATACACCCTTCATTGTGCCTTCTTTTTTTTTTTTTTTTAGAAAGACTCAAAGCAAAAGGCTATTGATTCCAATGGTCAATAGTGTGCTGTTTTCTGTAGCAGAAAAGAACAACGTCTGCAGATTTATTTATGATACTATTTTTGGCCTTTGAGCAGTGACCTTATTTGTCTCGGAAACAGTTATTTTATGACACAAAGCCCTTAAAGGGTTCTGGGAAATTTTGAGGAATATTTGCAGCTTTTCTGATGGATTATTTCTAGCTATTTTGAAAATGTGCTTTATAGAGATGTTTCATAAGTGTGATATTATGGTTAAACATTATTTGTCATTTTCACCATTTATATCTGTAAGGGTTATTCATTCGGTGAAACAGAATCACACAGTTCAACCTCTGACATAGCTAATCAAAACCTTGCTTTGCCTTAAGCTTTTTGCTTTATTCTTGGATAACCTACAGCGGAGGGAGAACACTGGATGTGCATTTAATTGGTTGCAAACTGTATTTTCATTATGTCATATTATCATACAGACAGAACATGTAAATGCAATATTACTGATTCTGAGTTTCTATCAGGTTTCCTGTTATTGTTGTGCACAATTGCATCCAAACAGGGATGAATAATGCTAATATATTTGATGAACTTTAAACTTAATCAGGTTATTTTTATTTCTCAAGGAAGATAACTGTTACTTTAAACTCAAAGAAATAAAACAATGAACATTTGCTACTTCTTTTAGAAAAGACAAGTACCATTTTTCCTTATAGGCAGGATATGGTCTTCTAGCCATTCTGTTCAGTCAAACTATTACACAAACTCACATCTTGATGGGAATTCATTATTAATAAATGCATGCTTTTACTCTAAACTTACCCTTACTTACCCTTTTACTTTAAACTGAGGCATAAAAACAGAGTTCATGCCTAAACATCAAAACTGAAAACTCATATTAAGTTTTGGCTGCATTCCCTGTTACGGGTGCACATAAGGAAAGTTTGCATTAGCCACAGAGTCTATCCGGCTCTTGGCTGGCTAACCTTAGAGCAGAGAAATACAGCTATGGGACATTTGAAATGAAGTCTACAAAAATGAATTCCCCCTCTTTACTATGTATATATATACAAGCAACAGCTTCATCTGAATCTTTTGGGTACAAATAGAGAATTGATGTAATGGGGAAAAAGTACTTATTTGGAGCTACTCTTTTTCTTCCAAACCTTTTTATTTTAGCTAAATCTACATTTAAAAAAAGTTATTTTCAATATAATCTTTATAATAATATAATCATGTTGGTGTGTGAGTTTGTGCATTCATTTTTTTACAGCTTTGCCAAGATCACACAAGTTA
This sequence comes from Fundulus diaphanus, assembly GCA_037039145.1. Classification (NCBI taxonomy): domain Eukaryota; kingdom Metazoa; phylum Chordata; class Actinopteri; order Cyprinodontiformes; family Fundulidae; genus Fundulus; species Fundulus diaphanus. The sequence continues at coordinate 32,048,732 of CM073122.1, read as the reverse complement.
CATTTTAAGATCCCAAAATTAAGAGATGTACTTTGTCACCAAGGCTGTAGACTTGGTATTTTCACCATGTTTGACACTTTTTATATCAGTAAGATTGTTAGGTTTTCAACTAACTTTTGTCTCTTTTTTAAAAATAGCACACAATTTCTTATCATCAAGCAAAAGCTTTGCAGAAACCATCTTTTACTATATGTCACATATAACAAAAGTGCCTGCAGAAAGATTAAAGGTAAAATTAAATGTAAATGATTAACATCTTGCTATTGGCTTCACTGCAGGTGTTTTCAAAACGTAATAGAGATTGAATTGAATAATGTGTAGCTTTAGGTGTTAATCATCCTGGAAAGGATATGATTAAGTAATGCCACAGCTATTGATTACTGTAGAGAGACTCTTATGAGGCAGAGTTAACTTGAGGTTTTACTGTAAGGACATTAACCCTTTTTACAATTGTTTTGTATCTTCTGCTAAAATGTGAGAGAATATTTGAAAAAAGGAGAAATCCTGCCCACCTCTTCCCTACAATCCAAGCCAATCCCTTAAAAAAGTATGAGTTTATGTGCCAGATTATCATTAAATGATAGAATAATCCAGAAATTGCTAAACTTGTATCCAAATTTTGATCCATCAACCAAGCAATCAGTCAAACTCTATTTATAGAGCCCTTCTCACATTGTCAGGTGTAACACAAATTGTTTTATTCAGGTTGAAAATAGAAGTACACACACTAAACCACCACCCAATAAAATAGTTAAATTAAATGTTCAAACGCTTAAATCTTCACACCTTTATGTTTCCAAAATATTTACAATCTGGGCCTAAATAGCAATCAATTAACTTTACTTTTTATAATGGTAAAAGCCGTGTTAAAACCTGACCATTACACGGAGATTAAAAAAAATGGCACAATGAAGAAGAATGCTTTGAACTTTACTCTGCTTGTTTGTGGTTTGAGGTACCAAGATGTGGCTGCAGCAGACAAGTAATACATCGTTTTAATTTTTTTGGTGATCTTCCAACATCTCAGGACTATATGACCTGTTAAAGAATAAACCCTCGTTAAATGGTGGACAGGGATTATCAGTCTCCACTTGCAGGCTGACTGGGACCATTAGGAGCTTTGGAGCATCACTTCCTGCAGTCAGCTTACTTGAATTGCTGTGGGAAAACACATATTTTGTCCGAAAAACATGTCTGATTGTATCTAATGCAGTGTACCATCCACATTTGCCTTATCTTCTTTTTTTTTATCATTTTGTCATCCTGTCACACTCTGTAAACTCTTTCCTTCCTGTGTATCATTAGCCATCAGCCCTGCTGTTCAACCCTCTAATTTCCTCAACAGCGTCTCTGTTATTCTTCTCCTTCTCAACACAAACAGCCCAGTCCTTCCCCTCACATCTTCCGCTGTTTTTACAGTGCCACCCAGCCACTAACTTATCCATACCATCCGTCTTATTCTGTTATGTGTGACCTCCTCCTCCTCTCCTTCTCTTCTCCTCTCTTCCCTTTCGCTCTCTCCCTGCTCCCACCCTCCTCTTTCTGAATATTTCATGACATGGTGGCACACTGCTGAGGTGAGGAACCTTCCTCCATCTAGAGCTCGCACTGCACAAATATTTACTCCCCGAGCCGAGCTTAGTTGAGCGTTAGTAAAGACTAACAGTGTGTGTGTGTTTGTCTTATAAGTCACAGTGATTACATGTGACATGGGCCCCAGAGGGTGAGAGGGGTCTTTCATTGTAGCCTGCATTGATGTTACTGCCCGATTGCACATATCTCAACAGTATTCTCAGACAGGTAGACAGCAAGGTAGACAGATAGATAGACAGATAGATAGATAGATAGATAGATAGATAGATAGATAGATAGATAGATAGATAGATAGATAGATAGATAGATAGATAGATAGATAGATAGATAGATAGATAGATAGATAGACAGATAGACAGATAGACAGATAGATAGATAGATAGATAGATAGATAGATAGATAGATAGATAGATAGATAGATAGATAGATAGATAGATAGATAGATAGATAGATAGATAGATAGATAGATAGATAGATAGATAGATAGACTTAAAAAGAAGACAAGCAAAAATGGTGGGAAAGCCTCAGGAATGTCACTGTGTCTATACATTTGCAAACGTCGGCTTTGTTTTGGCTGCCAAGAATGGAGCTCAATTGCAGGTCTGGAAGAACATCAAAACACAATTAAGGGCTGACATGGACCTGGTCATGCAGAAGAGTGAGGACACGGGAGGAAGAACTGGAGTTGAAAGGAGGCGGAGCGCTCGGTGGAGGACAACCAGTGGGGTGTCTAAAAACAAGAGAAAAAGATGTTTGTATCCTCATCGGTCATCATCGCTGCATAAACATGGGCAATAATGTGTATATTTTGAAATAACAGTTTTGTGAAAATATTAGGAAAGGGGTATGTGACAGATTGGCCTTGTTTATTGAATATTGTTTTGTGTACAGACACAATTTTGCAAGTGGAGTTGGAACCTTATGAGGTTGATTTTGAGGAGTGACTAGAAATCCTAATTAAGGCAATAACATGAGAATTTCTAGATGTGAAACTGACATTTATTGAAGATAGTCTAAATTACATAATGTGACAATAATCATAAATGTGTCCTTGAGTATTTATGTACTCAATAAACTATGAATGTATGGAACCAGCACTAAGTTAAAATAATGTCACAATTTTTCCATTAATTAAGTCTGGTGTAATAATGTTAAGTGACGAACAGTGGGGTTGAGAACAGAAAAATAACCATGAAAGTTGTGAAGCGCTCTACAGTACGTCGAGGTGTAAATCACAGAGTAGCCTATTGTGTAATTTCAAACCCACACATTCTGGAGGAAAAAGATAGTTGCCTTCTCTGGGCATTTGATTGTAAAGCATAGCTATTCAAATGACAATTAAATCAAATCAGAAACACTGGACTTATTATTATTACTACAAGAGGGGAAAAAAGTTCTCGATCTAATGTCTTACTCCGCTGTGTAGCTCAAATCTTTCCTGTTGTGGGTACCTCATTCAGAGATGGGTGATCCCCAGACACTTTACAGAGCTTAATTTTTGTTTCTGACTCTCGGGACAATAAGACACGTGTAGAATTACAGCTAAACTGCAAACATAAAATTTAATTGGAAATAATTATTCCAATTTGAGATTAAAATTTTGTCCACCTTGCACACTGAATTTCCCTGATTTAATTTTCATGTAAATGTTTTCTCCTTTGTTGGAGGGGGGGGGGGGGGGGGGGTCCTTTTGGTTAGTCTGAAGCGCTGAAATTATCTAAGAGCAAGAATTTTCGTCTTAAACGAAGACTTTGAGGTTTCTGCAAACTCTTAATAAAGCTTCTCCAACTTTTACAGAAATATTTAGATTAGGTGTTTTTGTGAACAGAGCTCTAGATGTATAGTGAGATGATTATTATTCCCTAAATAGTTTAACGTGAGCACATGTAGTCAGTAGGGAGAAGTGAAGACGGCACATGAATACAAGAGAAGGGTACATGGATTTTTCAATAAGATTGCTGGTGCCACACTTACTGTTAATGTCTGCTGTAAATATTTTTACAACCCTCTTTTGCCAATAAGAAAGCACATATAAAGTTTCAAAAGGTTGGAGCACACAGAGAGAGGGATCTCGGATCATTCATCTTTGCACAATAGATTGTCCAAATTTCTTGGTCCTCTCTTATATTCTCTTGTCTACAGGTCAATCCAAGTGTTTTGTGTAGGATTTAGGTTTGGGAATGTGGATAGTAATGCAAAGAGGCTTGTGTTCGGTGAACCATTTAGTGACATATTTTAGGTCCAGCTGAAGACCTGATGATGACACATAATCAATTTAGTGCAATGGATGGAAATAGATTTACATTTAAACTCTCCTGGTATTTCAGAGTTGAAGGTCAAATGCCCTTTAAGCAAGGTTTTTAGTGCCCTTATAAAAGAAGCAGGCCCACAGCATCACATTTCCTCCACCATACTTAAATGTGACCTATTATTCTTCCTTTTAAACATTTAGGATAGGTCTATTGGCTATACGAAACATGTTCATTAAACTTTTTTACACTAAATCATTATCAGATATTGAGATTTCACCATAGCAGTTTTGACTATTTTGAGCTCCTTTCAGAATGAGCGTTTTGTAGGGCTCTGTCACTTTTATGCAAATAAGCTGTAGATGGCTGCACCCCCAACTCTACATTTACACTTTACATTATATAATTCTGTTATATCTTCTCAACTGTCTAGAAACACCTGTCAGTGAGTGTTGATTTGTGTAAGATACTCCTGGGATGGATTTTGATTTTAGGTCGGAACAATCTGAGAAAAAAAGTAAGGCCCTAATAGCGCTAGCATCCCCATGGGATTTTAGTGCAAATTAGCATCATGCTAACCATCAGTTGTCTGTCTCTTTTCACCTGTAGTTAAGTGTAAGGGAATTATATGCCAATTTTTTGGCATGTATTAATGTCAACTTTAAGTTGTGTATATAATTTATTCCAATAATAATTATAACTTCAATACAAGATGTGATGTCAATGTAATGCACTACATTTTTGTTTGTTACAGTTGTACTTCACTTGGGTTGTTAAGTGAGGGGCTGGGCTGGGCTTTGCTGGGGTTGCTAAGTGAAAGGTACTGCACGCCAATTGTGATGTAGTAATCGTGAGGTTATTGAAACAGTCTGGTTTCCAGACACCAACAAAACATTTACGTATTGCCAAAAGAAAAAGAAAAAAAAATGGATGTTTTGTTTATATTTTTTGCATTTGGGCTGTCTATAGAAGTAGTAAAGACCCGAATGAAAGTACAACAATCATACAAAAAGTGAGTTTTTCATAATAAGTCATCTTTAATAGTGGGAATCGTGCACTTTTCCACAAATGTATCCGTTGTTTTACAATAGACCCATGAATACTATTTGTTGCAGAAATGTTTAGTTTTAGTCTAATCTGACCAAAGCACATCGTTCCAATAAAATACCATTCAGCAAACTTGAGTCCTTATGTTTACAGCTGGTGGGACAGAAAGGTTTTTTCTAGCATCCCTCCCAAAATAAATAGGTTGGCATGTAGATAATTGTTAATGGTTGTCATGAAGCCTTGGTGGACCAAAGATGCTACCCGTTGGTCCAGTAAACATTTAAGATATTCGGCCTCCTTTGCCATTGTGCTCATCATTCAGTTGCTCTGCCTGTTTAAATTACTGATTTGACTGAAGATGTGGGCAGGTTTGGGCAAATAGCTATTTTTGCAGTCATTTGTGGAGTTATGAAGACCAACACATTTCTACCTCACTTGAATTTCATGTTCTTGTTTTTTTTTTCTCACTTTGATAGCGGGTAATATGTGTCACGACATCCTGGAAAGACTTTTCTTAAGGTTTTAGTCTGTGGTTACATTGCTGCAATGAAAATTAAGATTTTAATGGCTTTTTTCCACAACCTTTGCCAGGAGTGCCTATAGGTGTGGAGACTGTTGTACCTTACAAGATGGGGGTGTTCTTTCAGAGCTTTCGCTCTGATCTATCAAGTTAAACCCTGAAAGATCAGAAAAGAATGGACAAGGCACTGAAAAATTGGGTTTTAAGTGACAAAACCGATGATGTTGATGTTACCTGAATATACACAAACTGTGGGGACGACAGAAACAATATGACTGTAACTACGGAGTAAATCAATCCTTTTTTACTGTTACTGGTAAACACAACTTTAGCAAAGCACCGCTGCCATTTAAGCAACCACTTTGTCAGTTAAATGGCAATGTGAACATGATTAAACTTAAAAAGAATGGAAATATGCCATTTGCCATATGAAGGAATATATATGTTAAGTTTAATATCCATTCTAGTCTTGTTTTGCCCTTTTGCTAGCTTGTAGTGCTTGATTGATAAATCTTTTTTTTCCCTTCAGGGGGAAGTTTGAAAAAGGTCACAATTAACATTTTGCTAATGTTTTTGTGATCCCTGGGAAGAATAGTTATACCCGTGGAAATAAATAGATGCACACTAAACAATACAGATAACATACATTTCAACCTTCTGAAGGATATGCAAAGCAGGATATGCTTCATGAATGTATCATACAACATCAAAACACTTTAGAAACATCAAAAAGTTTGAACACAGACTTATTTCAAACTTTTTGTCATGCAATTTGGGTAATGTAAGATTAAAAATAAAACTGAGACCGCATTAATAGTCTGAGGAGCTGAAACTTTGTTGTTGTTTTTTTCATTGTTGAAAAAGCACATGTATTTTTTATCTTATTACATTCAAAATATGTAAACTTGTTAATTTGGATGGTTGGAAGCTGTCAGAAACCGCTTAATTGGTGAAAACATTGAGTTTGACTCAATAAGGCTTAAACCACATGTACCAGTCACATCAGAGGACATGTTAGATATTCAATCCAGCATTTCAGGGTCAAAGAGAAGGTGACACATCAAACATTTACAAAGGACATCGCATAAACTGTGATTCTTCCTCTCCTGCTGCCTACTGAGCCGATTTCTTTTGTTCTAAAGCCCGGAAAAGCATTCTGTCGATGCATGGACACATTTGAACACCTGAGCACCTGTTGTTACAAGATCGATCTTAGTGGCAGGAGGGGAAGCCCAGATTTGTGGTTAAGGAATTGGATTGAAGCTGTGCCTAAGAGGCCCAGTGGGATGTAGGATCCTCACAGTGATTAAGGGATGTGAAAGGATCCATGCCCTTCAGAAGTATTTGATAGCTACAGCTCTGCTCACACTAATCCCAGAAAGGTCTGCAGACACCATCTAAACTACAAATTTAAAAAAAAGTAAGAACCTGTGTTTAAATCTCTGGGTGAATGGATGCTGTGTGTTTCTGTATGAAAATACACGCAAGTTGATAAAAACCGAAATAGCTGTAGCAATTAATAACAAAATGGCACTAATAAGAAGTTCTCACACCAGCTTCTTCTCTCCTTCTCACTTTGATTTGACAGTCCAGATGAGGATTAGGCTTCGGCTCATCTTGAAGATGAGACGATGAAAGGCTTGTATCTCTCCTTCAGGGGAGATTTTTAGAGTTGGCTTCAGGCTGCTCTTTTTTTCTTACACTGATAAATGTATTGCTGCAACACAAAGTTATCCTTGTAAAAGTATTTAGTTACATATTTAATCAACAGTGAACTTAAAGCTCATCTTGAGATTTGTTTCTGCCTCTCCTTCCCCCTCCTCAGTGCTCTCGCAATCTACTTAGTCTGTTGCATTTGAAACTTTCTGCAGCTATAATCTCATAATCCTTAAATAAACATAAATAAACTTGCCAAATAGGTAACACAATATACTGTATATATATATATATATATATATATATATATATATATATATATATATATATATTTGCTCTTAAAAGAATCCAAGTGTTTTGGATGACGTTTTCAACAAATACATCAGGGCTATGCACACAGTCTAACCATGAAGTGTGGCCTCAAGACCCTCAGGAGGAACCTTGGAAAGCCATCTGCACGGTCTGCTGTTCTGTGTTTTAATTTTTAAATGTTTTGCTTTATATCTGATATAATCCACCAGTGTTTCATACCCATACTGCACCTAGAGTTGGGGGGTGGGGTGGGGGTAACAGGGTAACACAGGAACACAAGCATACACGCTTGGTTGCAGAATAAGATTCTCTGATTCATGATCAAATTATACATATTTTTTTTATCATTTTAATTACCTGTAATACGAGGTTTCACTTAAGTCATAATGGTTTTACTTAGTCTGCTAAATAAAAGTGTGAACCTGTTTTATTGCAGCAGCTATCTATAAGATATGGCTTTGGTTAACGTAATTTAGAAAGTCATATTCCAAGATGAAGCACTTACTGCTTTCAGTGAGGTAAAAGGGCTTCATTGATTCTGACATTAATGTTAGGACCATCAGCCATGTGTCACTGATTTGTTCCTCCTCCAGTCAAGAAAAATCTGAACAAGTCAGTCTTATAAGTATCTAGTTTTAATTCACTTTTAGGATAAACGTATTTGCTTACCTGAAGGTCATAAAAAATGAAAATAAAGAAAATGTATGAATATGTTCAACAGATTCTCATGATAACTAGGGAAATTAAATCTAGGCTAAAATGGGGAAAAAAATAGTTGGATGTCTTATTGTTTACAGTTTGATTTCAGTTTATTTAGGCCAGCTAATATATGGGTATGCTTTAATGATGGATTAGTATACAGTCTAACTAGAAGGTTTTCTTTTCTACACAACAACCCGTGGTGCTTAACTTCCACCAAGGCTAATGAAAGAGGTAGCAAACGAGAAAAAATAAAACAGTATTATGGTGTAAAACTGATTCTCTCTATTTTCTTGGTTGTTTGCACCAATTATTGTTTGCATTGGTTAACCTTTCCTTACCAGTTGATATATTTCATAGCTGTCAGGAAAACATCCTTTAAAGTGGCACGTTTTTACCATGAAGAACCTTGGCATGATTTAGTCATAAAAGAATGACACATTTTAAATGCATAAATAGTTTGTGGAGCAAGATCAGTAGCCCACCCAAATGCCCTCCTTGAATGGAAATGCCAACAAAACTGTTGCCAACTGTGACACATTCGCAGAGGAGGAAAGAAACAAAAATAGGACAGCTGAAATTTTCAGTATTTGTAGGACTATGAGTTTTGTTTGACACTTTGATCTTCAATTTAAATTTTTTTGTAATCCTGTGAAATCTTGTGTTTTGAAGTCTGGATAACTATGTATGCAGTCATGTTCTGACCAGTTGCTGAACACCTTTTTCTCAGTGCTTCCCTTGTGTTTGGTTTTTGGTTTTAGTTTTTTCCGTCCCAGCAGCATCACAGTCAGTGAATAAGACTCAGCTGTTTTTCATTTGTGTAACCACCCTCTTCACTATTTATTCTCTAGTTTTGGTGTTCGATTATTGGATCCCTCTGTCACCATCACCGTGTTTTGCCGGATGCTCCTTGTTGTGTAAACCTCTATGTTTAGTCCTGCCTACATTTGCCTACTGTCACAGGATCTTAGAAAAGTATCAGTTTCAAATTATTTTAAAGAGGACATATCATGCAAAATTTGTTTTGGCCCTTAAATACATTTAGTTGTGTGCTTGGAGTCTCTGCAGAACATGTTAATGTAGTCTGTCCAGGTTCTGTGTAGATATCTTTATACTGTTTTTGTGTCACATATTTCAAGCCGTTCAGTGTTCTCTGCTTTCTATTACGTTTTTTGTACATTTATGTCACAGTATTTGCTGCGGAGCTGCTAAACAAGGCCATGGACTTGGATTGATTTTGTAGTCCAACCCGAAGGATGCTGAAGCTACAAGTGGATAAGTGATTAGTTGTTCACTACACCATCCCCCAGCATAGTCCACAAATGGCTGAAAAGGGTGAAGTGGAATGCTCTGCGACCTGGAGGAGGTGTGAAGCACCTTCTTTTAGATTTAAGGAGACCACACCAAAATGAGTTGCTCTTAGATGTATCTCAGAACAGGGGTAAAAGTGGGAACGTGGGGATAAATTAATGAGGTATTCGGGCCAAATAATCGCAGTTTCAATTTATATAGACCATAACTGAATGATATCTATGTGAAAAGGAAGAACTGAAAAGGATGATCTGTCCCTGTTAAGGTTAAGAGTTGCTGTGCATGTTAAAGTTGGACCAGTTCACAATTTCATTCTACCAGGCTTTCACAAGACAGTTTACAGATACAGTAAATGTCACAGAGTTCATTTTAAGCCACATCCACCTTCCACAAACAAACCCTCCAGATGCTCAAATCCTGTGAAGGTGTGAGAAAACAGGAGTGAAGCCAGAGCTGAGGAGAAGTGAGTGACAGCAGTGCATGTTGATTAAAATCGAGCTCTGCCCCAACTACACTCCTATTCAAAAAACAACGGGAGGGTAACTTTCCTGGTGTGTCAGAGGAATAAGTTAGGTTAGTAAGATAGACCCCTTCAGTGTCGGTGTAATCTATTCGAAGAGACAGCCATGAAATAATTAGTGATATTTTGTTCCGGAAGAACTACTTCTTTTTTTAAGTTAATTAGTTGAGCAATTAGAAATTTATAATGACAGTCACGTTAAGTTAAATCACTGTCAATTTAGAAATGTGCATTTTCTCCCTCCTATGTATTGGGATTTATGTGTATTTATGTCTATTTACCCAGCTGCTAATGTTTACGCTATGTGTTTACAACGGCAATGTTAAATGCTCTCTCGCTCTCTCTCCCTGCCTGCCCTTTTCCTTTGGGTGAACAGCCTTGAAAATGTATGTTATAGGTCTTGAGTGCTGAGTGCACTTGTAGGTTTCACAAGAACATCAAAACACAATCAAGTGGTGTGGATCCCTGAGGCTCCAGGCTGCAGCACTTAGGGAAAGAGAGGATTAGGAGGAGGGATGGAAAGGAAGCATCAGAAACGCAGAGACGGAGGGATGAGGGGGCGCAGGAGGATGAGCAGTCAGAAAATAAATCGACAAGTTGATGTAAATGACTTTATGCCACTTCATTTATCCAGGAAACAGATGCTGTTTAGATTATGTATTTTAATAAAACATACACTAAGAATAAAATAAAAACATTTCCAGATATATTCTTTTGAAGAACGGAAAGGTTAAAGCTAATTGATTTCATTATATTTCTTCACACCTTAGCCCTCTCCTCTGTCCCTGAGCAGTGAGCTTACTGAATTGATCCATAGCTCAGCTCCTACCCTGAAATCTTTTAAAATTACTGGTGTAATTCAGTACAGAGCTCAGTGAGCTCTGGCAGTCAGAGAAGGGGAGTAAAAAATTAAAAATCTCGTCTTCTTTCAGTCTTTTTTTCATACAACCCTGCTCCATTTTGTTCCCTTTTGAAGCCTGAGTGTGAGGAATGGTAATTGAGCCATCACTCCAGGAAAGAGAGACAGAAAGATGAAGAGACTAAGAGAAGAGAGAGAGAGAGAGAGAGAGAGAGAGAGAGAGAAGTGAGGAGAGAGAAGAGTAACAGTGGTGTAAGACTGGCTCACAGTGCAGTCAGATGAAAGCTTGTAAGTCTACTTTGAATTTTGTTCATTAAGATCTCTGTTTTTTTAATGCAAAGTCTTCAAAGCCAGCTATTAAATGCTTTTGAAAATGAAAAATTTCTTTTGTTTCTTAATAATAATCACTCAGTCAAAAGGGAGATGGTGGAACAATAAAAGCAAAAGTGGTGCTTTGGGATTAGGCTGATGATTAAAGAACTCAAGAGTAAATTAACATCTTGTGATGGTTAAATTGTTTGTAGGTTGAAATTGATTGTGGTATAGTTTATATTGCCCAATGTCTCTGCATATGGCCAGTCTTGTATAAACTTTATATGGTATAAATTGATTAAAGCTTCATAGCTAAACTTAAATAATAATACATTTTATTTGCATAGCACATTTTAAAATTTTGCGACTTCTCAAGGTGCACCACAGTTCTACAATAAACAGGGTTTAAAACAATCTAGAATAACAAATCCTAAAATAATCAAGATTAAAAACATAACAAATCTAAAATAATAGTATTAATAATATGGCTAACAATTGCAGTTAAGAACAATGAAATCATAGAGGAAGCCTTATTTGTTGAAAGCAGCATGAAACAAATGAGTCTTCAGGCTGCTGTTGAAAGTTGTGAGGGAGTCTGACATGCTGACTGATTCAGGCAGCTGATTCCACAGCCGAGGTCCCAGGGAGGAGAAGGCACGGTCACCCATGGTTGATAGCCTAGTACGGGGGACAATGAGGGGATTCTGGGTGCCAGGTCTGAGTGACTGAGATGCAGATTGAGAAAAAAGAAGGTCCTGGAGGTAGGTTGGGACAGTGTGGTTGACAGTCTTGTATACCAACAGGAGTAACTTAAAGGTTATCCGCTGGTTGACAGGGAGCCAGTGGAGGGAAATGGAGGACTGGGGTGATGTGAACAGATTTCCGGGTTTTGGTGAGGATGTGGGCAGCACTTTTTTGGACATACTGTAGCTTCTGGGTGGATTTGGAAGGGAGACCTGCTAGTAGGGAGTCACAGTAGTAGAGGCAAGTTGTGATGAAGGTTTTTCAGCGTCCGGTTTGGAGAGTGAGAGTTTGAGTTTAGCAATGTTCCTCAGATGGTAATAAGAGGTCTGGCAAATGTATTTAATATGAGCAGTAAAGGAGAGGGAGAAATCAAACTTGACACCAAGACTGGTGACAAGTGAGGAGAGAAGGATGGAGTGATTGTTGATGGTGATGTGGGTGATGACAGCTTGTTTAGTTTGATGGGGGGGGGGGGGGGGGTGGATGAGGATGGCATCAGTCTTACCGACATTTAACTAGACAGAGTTTTGGCTCCTCCAATGACGGATGTCGCTGAGACATTTGGTGGCTTGGGAGAGAGCCAGATGAGTGTCAGGGGAGGTTTTGAGGTAAATTTGAGTGTCATCAGCGTATGAGTGGAAGCTGATGTCATGGCTTCGGAGGATATTACCAAGGGGGAGCATGATTAAGAAGGAGACGGTGGGAATGACGCATGATCTTACTGAGTCCAGATGAGCTTTCTCCAGGAGCCTCTATGGATGTACCGTGGCCGACAAAACAATCACGGGTCTCCAACAGCCAATGTGCATGCTGGAAAGGCGGAGCTCCTAAGACTCTGGAGTTGCGGGTTGGAATATCCAAACAGCATACTGAACCCAGTAGGAACCAGCATTGGTCCAATGCTAGTTGAATGGTGAAGTCGACTGACTTAATGTACCTGTGAACAGGTAGTCCGGCCCAAGGCAATTGTCATTTGAATATTTGTGTAGAGATGAAACAGCAGATTAACTGAATGCTCCACAGATGACCAGTGTTTTTAGTCACCATGTTGCCATAAATGTAAATAATTTTCATCTTATGAAACATACAATGAGAAAGCTATCCAGCAAATTCCAGGAAAATAACATTTTATATTGTTGATTTCAATTTCTTTTTGTTGCTGCAGAAAACAGACAGCATCAGCAATTGTGTAAATGCTGCAATCTGCTTTCTTAGAATGAGGGATTGCGATCATGACTTGATGCAATTGGCAGACTTCCAAAGATAGATAACTTTTTACCACTTGGCCATATGAGATTAGCTGGTTTTGATTGTACTGCATGATTATTCAAGTTTCCTGGCATCCCTTGTATGCTGGTGTATCGTAGAATGTGTGTTACGCAAGTATACACATGAAGAAACAAATGATATTTTGAGGAACATCTTGCCCATCCAGGTCTTTGTTGTTTGTGTGTAACTTTTGATGTATTGCTGGTTTGAATAATTCAAGTGTATTCAGATAAAGTATGGTGACTGGTATTCAACTGCTTCATCTGAGCATCTAAGATTAAAATTTCAGGGTTTTATGAGTCAGATAATTATTTGTCAGGTTCAACAGAAATCAAGGCATGCATTTCACCTTCAATTTCAACCATCCTGCATCCCAAAGTGAGTGAATCTTCATCACCTAACTCCTGCACCAGTGTCGCCCTATATACGGTGTTTCACTTAGTAAGTTGAGGTATTAAAATATATTAACTATATTTTTATTTATTAAATATGACTGTAGATGGTTTGTAAGAGCTGTGAAATTTTTCAACATGTAAAAATGATTGTGTAGGAGCCTGACTTAGCAGGTGATCAAATCATGTATGCTAAAATGGTAAATGCATAGGAAGCCAAAGCTGTGGGTTATTTACTAATGTGACTATATGCATGTATTGGAAGAAATATGGATCAAATTTGTGCTAAAGTGAATTCTGTTTAATTGCTAAAACGTTTGTACCAAGCCTTAAAATTACATTTGTCGTAATTTGGTGCTCTTAATTAACTGATATGAATTGAAATCAATTAGTTATGCCAATCTCAGTAATCACCTCTTTTGCATGCTTAGATTGTAGAAGAGAGTATGTTCATTTTCTTTGGTAACTTTACTTTCAGTTTCTTTGAAATACAGAAATGATTAATAAAGCACTAAAATCCTGTCATTTTCCTTCATCACTATTCTGTACTTTTTTGTGTTTGACTGTTAGATAAAATTCCAATAAAATATATCCAAGTTTGTTGTTGTTACTTGACAACATGTGATAAAGTTCACTGTATGTCCATTTCTGCACAAGACACACTTCTCTAATAATCCAGGCCCTATCATCAACACTCTTTGGGTCTTACTGATTTAGTTTTCTCATCTTTGCCTTTTCTCAAACAGATGTTATGCAGTGAACCAAATGATCATCAATCTACTATACATCTATGTCAAAAAATATCAAAATTCATACCAGGAACCACCTGAGCCAAATTGAATCTCCAATATTCCCCAGTTTCTCTCCTAATATCCTCCTAACGCAATTCCAAAAGACTTGACTGATTGCCAATCAACATTTTCTCCAAGGTGGAACATTTTTGTTTAAATATTTACTTTTGTTTCACTAAGCAAAAAGTTGTATAACAGCTTTTTTATGCAGAATGTTGGTTCTATGTCCACATGTTAATATCATAACTTACATTGTGGTGCTATCAGGCAGAAACCTTCCATCTACATAAATTTTTTTCGACGGGTAGGCAACGGAAGGGGGACCCGTCCGGTCCTGATTTGACTTATTTTGTGAGATACACCCTAAATTCCTGGACGAAAACGGTGTGTCTTTCGACCTTGTCATTCCTGGACGTTTGAAATTTTCACATTGGATTAAGGATACTGGGATCTCTACTTATTGTTTTTTGTGGATTTTTGAAGTATCGGCAAATACAGCGGATGTCGGAGCCATTTGGCCTTGATCAGGCTGCCGGCTGCATGACGCGCTCACTCTGGCTGTGAACGGACAAACCTGGCAGGTGAATGGAGCGAAGCCGAAAACCTGCCTGTGTTGGAACGCAGACTGACTTTGGGGTTGAACTCAAGGGGAGATGGGATAAAATCTGGGAGTGAAGCGCGAAAAAGCCCAATAATTTGGAAAATTGGATTTATGTGGAGCCAGCAAAAGACTTAAAAGCTGACAGGAAAGGCAGTGCAGCTTGTCTCATAACAAATAACATATTTGGATTCCCTCCCTATCTTCTCCTGGATTGTTATGACGGAGTGCCCAGAAAAGCCCCCGGCTACCCCCCTCCCCCGCTGACACCTGAGGATGCTTCTCTGAACTGTGGGCCGGCTGATAACATCAAGGACAATGGCCTCTGGAGAGTGTTCACGGAGAAAAACTCTTTCGCCCACACACACACGCATAACTGATACTCATAAAAACTGACACACACGCGACAGGTCTCAAATGTTTACCTTCTGCATACATGTTGTCTTGTGTTTATTTGTGCTTTTGTGCTATGAGGGTTTTTTTGTGTCGGTTGTTTGTCTCTTTATAGGTGAGAGCATAAATAGGCAAACATCTGTCTCTTTTTTTTCTCCCTCCCCTCTCCCCCATGTTGTTGCTCTTTCTTCGAGAGTTTCAAGGCAGCGCCTGTAAACTCCGTTTAGGCGGGGTCTGGGCAGTTTGGAGGAATGTGGCCTTGACAGCTGCGCTTTTTAGCAGCGGCTGGCTGGCTGCGTTCCTTGGTAACGCAAGGCCTCAGTCAATCGTTCCCCCCAAATGTTTGTTTGTTAAGTGTATGTGATGGACGGTTGTACTGGAACTGACTTTTCGATTGCAATGCAAATTGTAATTGACAAATAAAATTTGATTGATTGATACATGTTCAGTGCTTTTTGTTTACAAGTGAGAATCAACTTTATTGATCCCCTTTTACATCGAGCTGTGGTTCCACCGGCAAATATCCTGTGAAAAGTATTGGAAAGACCATGTGACACTGACCAAATGGTGTAAATTTACATTTAGATGCAAGAGGATTTTTTTTCCCTTTTTTTCCCCTTTTTCCCTATCTGAAAGGTTAATTCTTTAGAGATACAAGGTTACTATCCGACAGCAATATTATATAAAATTGTAAAAGGATGTTGATTTTGCATGGTTCAAAAGCTCTGAGCTCTTTTGAGTTATCAACACGTGGAGCTTATGAGTTGCCTGTGTTGCAGTGGATCTTATACATTCACTCATTTTTATTCATCATGCTGAGGAAGAAGGAGGGCACTCATAAGAGGAAGCAGCAGAGGAAGTGTGTGTGGTACAAAGACAGCGATAAACTGTAACGTTTTCTGTTAATAGCTGTTATTTTAAGCAAACAGATAGTTCCATAAGCTGTAAAATTTTAGATATTATTTCTAATTTATTATACTTTTTTCTGGTCATAATACGGTTGTGGGTAAGTAGCCGTCATTATGAATACTGAGCTTTTAAGCATCTTTTTCCTGTTTGTGTGACAGTCTGAAAACAATCTTGGCACCCGCAATGATGTATATTTGCCTGAATTACCTTGTCAATGCCCTGGTTGCTGTTTCGGTGCAGGCAGCACAGACCCCTCTCCTGAGTGTGCCTTATTGCATGGGCAGCGCCTGGTGTGCAAGGCTGGACCAGCTGCGACTCATTATTCACCTACTTCATAAAAATCTGTTGGCTCCATGCTCACATCACTGGATCGTAGTATTGCATTTGCAAAATCCTGCTGGAGCTTGGCCTTGTCATCTACCGCTGCCTCGTGGATAAATAGATCAGACGATCACATCATTCAGTAAAAAAAAAAAAGTGGGACTCAGAAGCCAAGCCATGGCCAGGACTAGCATCAAATGGATTAAAGTCCCCACCATGAAACATTAGTCCAAGCCACATACCGCAAGGGGCTGGAGCAGGACCTGGCTTTGTAGGTAAATTCACCTCAACCGTCACGTGAGCTCTACGTTTGATACTGAGGTGGACACATTCATTCAGATGTCACCCCACTAGACACTTATACGGTGCCCTTATTACTAACTGTTCTTCAAAATGTTTATTGTAGTTTTTATGGATTTGTTTTAGTGCAGTAAAGTTGATCCTTCTCCCACACATTATTTATAAAAAACAAACAGGCAATGATTTCATCATGTCTTCTCACTGCTTGTCTCAGCTTTCCTGGATTCCAGACCTCATTTTAATTTCTTACTCCTCTCTGTCTCCCATCTACACAAACATACATGCATGCAGGTACACACACACACACACACACAAAGAATATGGTGTGATTAAGGGTGTCCAGGCCTGTCATTACACAGTATGGTGTGGGGAAATGATGTCTCAGTAAAGCCTCAGCAATAGGCAAAGTAAGAGTTAAGACATTAATAGGCAGAGAAAAGCCATACAGCATCACTGTCTACCTGTGTGCTGGGGCTGGCGAGATCAAAGCCTGACTTTGAGATGCGGAGGGTGGTGGTGGTGGTGGTGGTGGAGAGAGGTGGTAGGGGAACACCCAGCAACTCAGACGCAGAGAAAAGCAGAGGGAAAAAGTCATCTGGTGACAAGGAGACTTAGAGAATAGCAAGTTCTGAAAGTACAGAAGGGACAGGGAGACAGGCTAAAAAAATAGACGGAAGGAATAAATATAAGTCACATCCTCTCTGCCATCTGCCTTATTTCTTACAATAGTTTATGAGCTGCATTGGCCTCTGTGTGACCTTCTGCAGATATTAAACTTGCAAGGTCAGCATGAATGCCATAAAGTTAAGCTAATTGGTCAAAAGTACGCAGTAAAATATTTTCCTCAAGAAGAGATGATGCTGTCTAATAGATTAATGATATGATTACATGAATATCAGCGTTGGTTTGTTGGTGGGCTCACCATGGGGTTTGAGATGAAAAATTATTCCTCTTTACAGATTCCAGTTTTCTGTCTGACTGGCAGCACCATGTGAGACCCCAAACATCTACAAACTGTTTAGATGATCACCTTAAAGTCAGCGCTACAGAATGTTATTTGCAAAAATCAGGCGCCACAGAGGCAATAAACACTTAACAGTCAGAATACCAATTCAATTCAATTCAATTCAATTTTATTTATATAGCGCCAAATCATGAAACATGTCATCTCAAGGCACTTTACAAAATCAAGTTTAATCATATTATACAGATTGGGTCAGATTATACAGATTGGTCAAAATGTCCTATATAAGGAAACCAGTTGATTGCATCAAAGTCCCGACAAGCAGCATTCACTCCTGGGGGACCGTAGAGCCACAGGGAGAGTCGTCTGCATTGTACATGGCTTTGCTGCAATCCCTCATACTGAGCAAGCATGAAGCGACAGTGGGAAGAAAAACCACCCATTAACGGGGAAAAAAAAACCAGATAGATACTTTCTTATTTCTACCTATGCAACCATGCCTTTCTATTATTCGTAGAAACACATATATATATATATATATATATATATATATATATATATATATATATATATATATATATATATATATATATATATATATACGGGGAAAAATATTTCTGTTTTCCTTTTTTGTATATTTTTACTTAAATGTCAGTGACACATAAGGATGATTTAAAGAAAATAAAAACGGGACCTACCAAACTTACTCCAAGAGAGCGTATCAGTAGCTACGTTTATATGCACCTGGCTTTATTCAGAACAGAACCTCTGACATGTGACATGCGCAGAGTTATAAAATTTCCCTAAAAAATAAAATCACAAAAGAAGAAGTACTTCCATCTTTGCTGAACATCAAAAAATACCATACAAAGCAGTGGTGCATGAGTTTGTCTTCCGAGCGCCCAGGATGGACTTGCACCAGGTTCTTATTATGGTTGAGACGTTACTGAATAACTAATAATTTTGAGCTCTCTTAATATTTCTAATTAAAGGTCGTATCAGGAGCACATACAGTTTTGCTTACTGACATAGCGTCTAGCAACTCAAAGCGTAAATGTGTCATATTGACGTGGGGCGCACATGTGCACTCAGGTCAGCTTGCCACATTCAGAATAAGTTGAGCCTGACAGGCGTTTACATGCATGATTGGATTATCAATCGGCATAGACCACCCGTCTCATCCAGAAAACAATTTAATTCCGATTGAGCTTACTCTCATCACAATATTCCGATTGTCATGTTTAAATGACACATTTTTATTCCGATTAACCCTTTATTTCGATTACTTATGTTCATTTAAATGTAGCTCATGCCTGATCAGAAAAATCTCAAAAGAACCCAGAAGAACAGATCTAAAAAAAATTCACCACAGACTAGTTTAATGTCGGACGATATTTTCACATACTGGCCTTTATGGTGTGCAGATAAACATAGCAAAATAAAAGGATGCTGTAGTATTTTCTAAACATAATGATAAATATGAAGCCACTGTGTACTCGTATGCCACTTTATTAGCAGCGTCTTGGTAATGTCGCCCAGATAACATAAAAAGAGGTCGCCATGGTAACATTCAAGCATGCCTTTAAAATAAGATACACCACAAAAAACAAATATAAAGTGCATGAACAATACAACTTATATGAATCAGTGGGAGCCCTGAACCTTTTTTTCTGCAACAAGGTGGTCCCATTACATCTCTAGCGCTAATGGGAGACAGTGACACCTGAAGTGGGTTGATTGTTTCCAGACTACTCCCTAATATTCTTTTGGATTTCCACACAAGGCTGCCGTCATTTGTGATCTCCAGTAGCTGAATTGTTTATTGCATAGAAATTCTGGATTCACCTGGTATGTTGACAAGTGCATTTTTGTAGAGGACATCATATTAACGATCCATCACAGAGTTGGTAGACTAATGTTCCTGCCGGACTACTTTGCTGCTTCAGGACCTGGTCAAGGTGCTATACTGTAGTTCTTACAGGACTGTGGCCTTAAGCTTAAGCACACTTGGGTTATGCAGCTGGACAAAGACAAGTCCACCTCTGAATGGCCTAAAAGGACAAACTGGTGGTCTTGGAGAGGCATGGTCAAGCCCATGACTTAACATTTAAAAGACTCGGTCCCAGTTATCACACACAGTTACCACCAAGGGTGGGACACCTAGTTTCTAGGTTTAAGGGACTTACTTTATCACACAGGGCCTGGTTGGTTTGGGTTGCTTTTTACATTAAAAAAATAAATCATCACAAAAAAGTAAAACAGCAGAAATCTGAAATGGGGAAGCAGTTTCTTCACCATACTCTCTGCATAATAAGAAAGAAATACAGACCATTTCTGTCAGAATAACTTTAATTGTATGTATATAAGAAAGAAACATTGCTTCCCTCTGGTATGTATAGAGGCTTCTCTACTGCTTCTATGAGACTTCTAGCAGGGAGATTATCCTTAAATTTTCCCAGAGGATCAGTCCTTAAGATTTTAGTTTTGTGTCTTTAAAGTGGCTCAATCAAAGCATTAATGGGCCCCTGGGCAAGTACTTTGCAATGGGTACTTGAGCATTTAGCCTGCTTCCACCATTAAATTCTGTGGGTCTAAAAAAATATCTAATAGGTCTGTAGAGTTTGAGGTAATTTGATTAAAAGCACCTAAAATTGGAATTTGTTAGAAAACAGCTACAACATCATTAAAGCAGTGATATAAAGTTTAGTGTGGCAAAAAAAAAAAAACTGTTAGAAGCTAATAAAATTCCCCTGCAATCGATTTTTTGATGAACATTGCGAGACATTGTTGTGATAAAAGTAGAAGAGTGAAAGTGATGCATTCACTCCAGCAAAGGAACTGGATAATTTTGTCAGCACCAGATTGCGAAGGCAAACTGGCCAACTTTTATGAAAACAGAAAGCGTGAGAAAAATAGCACTGGAGGAGACGGCATGCTGCAAACGTTCATAGCTGCACACATAAACACACACAGAATATGAATAATAAATGTACTGTCTGTAAGTGCTTAGTGCTGACGTAAAATGTGAATAGGTTGTCAAATATTTCATCCGAGCATTGTAAGGGTAAGCTTCAGGAGGTCTCCATTATTCCTCAAATCAATCTCTGAGCGCTCATTGTGAGGAGCCATAACCTTTGTCATGTTTCGATTAGGATCTGCTTCTAATATTTTCAAGCCTGAAACTAAAGACTGGTATGAAATCTTTCAGTTTTAATGAGCACCTTTATTATTCCCCTCACTGACTTCTATTCCCCTTTTTTGTCCTGAAGGTGAGGGATGTTTTATTCATGCTATTCGTTTTCCTCAGGGCGTGTCCACTTCAGCAAGGTTTGAAGAGGGGAAGATGAACCGAGTTGAGGTAAAATTAAGATGAAGCACCTCAGTCTTGGGATAACTTTACTGGATTTTATCCCTGGGTGTGTGTATCACAGGGATTCATACTGGGGGCAAACAAGCGTTAACACGGCCCTTCATTGCACGTTTTCATTCTAGGAATGTAACCTGAGCTGGAGCTTTGGTGCTGAATATTATGAGAAGTACAGAGGGAATTACTAAAATCAGTAAGATTAATGTTAGGATACAGAATGGCAGAAGCCCAAGAAGAGGGACATAATGTAAGCTCATTCTGTAAAGGCTGTTCATTAGCACAACACTCACCTTTTCTGTACAATACCCATAATTGGAAAACCTTTTTTAATGATGCATAATTTCCTATTAAAAACCTTTCAGGCCAGGAATCATTAATATTTTGGTTGTATATTTGTGGTATTTAACAGGAAAGTCTCCAAAGAATGATTAGCTGTGGTAGAAAACCTGATAATTCAGAGTTGGGGTTTCTTGAAGGGATTTTATGCTGCACTAATGAGCATCTTTAGGTGTTGGGAGAAAGATAGACAGTAAAGAACATCACTCTTGGACAGGGTCTCCTGTCCCATGCGTGATGCTATTATGGAAGCGAGCTCCTTCAGTGACAGACTACTGAATCCTGGATACACAAAAGAGCATTATTGTGCATCCTTTCTCCCACTGGCTGTAAAAGTCTATAACCCTCACTGCTGCCAACAAACTCAGTAAGTTGTAATTATTTGAACAGCTCTCCAAATTCTTGTGAATACTTATTTTTATACAAATATATGGAGCAGAGTTACCACATAATTTTAAATTGTCTCTTTCAGTTGCACATTTCTTAGAACCCACATGTGCTATCTTTCATAAGCTTTTGCTAACACTGCACCTTTGACCTTAATGTGGCCTTTACTTTCTTCTTATTTATTATTATAATTGCTGTATTTATGTATATTTGTGGGCTTCCCATTTTCCTGCCACTTTGTTGCTGATATGCCTGAATTTCTATTCTATGCTATTCTATTCTACTCTTTCCTGCATTAGACTGAGGTCAGAATGATTTAAGTTCGGGGAATCTGAGAAAATCTCATTGTGGAGTCAAGCTCAATGCAGGTCCCATTTATTAATACATTTTCAAGATGCACAACTCAAGCCTCAAAAATTATATTGTCCTTTCAATAAACAATATTTTGTAGATTTAGAGTTTAATAATCACAGAGACTCGGCCTTAAAACTGTTTTGTAACATGATGTTGCATCTAAAGACTCTGTGGTATCATGGTCTGTATTGCGTAAGATGCTAAGCATCTTTAATGAAAAAAAAAAGATCTGATGCAAAAGTGATGTCCATTAGGCAATACAGGCAAACAGTAACAGCGCCAAGGCCCCCCAGGGGCGCCACAAAATCGGGAAAAAATAATATTCAATACAACTAAATTAAAACTAGTTGCTACTACTAACTTTTAAAAGGGAAACGTTAATGTAGATTCAAATGTGAAACAATACTCAATATTACTACAGAGTTACCATATGTTGATGTCATAAATGAGTTTGCTGGGAGGAAATAAAGGAAAGTAGAGCTGTAGCGAGAAAGGTGAGGTTGAGCAGGCAGTGGCACAGTTTATCATTCAGGTGGATGTAGCAATGAAAAGCACCACTAGACATCTGTAAAATGCCTTTTTTGTAAAACGTTTTGCATATAGTCAAAATTTTATGATAATTTACATTGTGGAAATTAATTCTGAAGTGAATACATCCTTCTCCCCGATCTCAAAACTGACATACTAACTTCACATAAGCAGTTCACATTTAAATATGAATCGGTTCATTTATATAGCACCAATTCCCAACACATCTCTTCTCAAGACACTTTACAAAGTCAGTTCTATCAAATCATCCAGACAGACCCGTCAAACAATCTTTTATTCAAGGAAACCCAGCAGATTGAATGGAGTCATTGACCCCCAATCATTATAATCTGTCACATAAAACTGCTAAACTAAAAGATGGTTAGGTTTTGTATAAAGTGGTAAGACCACCTGTGAGTCTAGGTTTTTCATCACAACGTGATGAACCATCGCAAGCTACAACATGATGCTTACATACATACTTAAAATTAGTTGTTTTGGGGTTTTGTTTTCTGACTGCCATTAAATTAGACTAAGCTTTTCTTCTTCTAGGTCAGTTAGGATTGATAAAAATATTTCAATTTACTAAATGCCAGAATAATGAAAGAGAGAATCTAGAGCAGGTGTGTTCAAAGTGCAGCCCGGGGGTCATGGCTGCAGAGCACAAGTGAGGGGATGCGACGACCTGGCAGTGAGTGAGTGAGTGAGGCACAGGCATATGAAGGCAGGGCAACAGGTGAGCAGAGTAGGAACTGATTAGTGGCAGCAGGTGGAGCTGGTCTGGGCTGATGACTGGTGACCGAGCTAATGGAGGGTTTCTGTGGCTGAGAGGTGACAGAGCTGATTATAGACAAGTCCAGAAAAGAAAAAATGAACCCCAAAAAAATCAATAAATTGTATACTTTTATTCTAGAAAGATTAATGTGCAAGACTTTACTTTTTTATTTTGTTGTTGAGCAGGTAAAATAACAAAGTTTACAAAAGTATTTTCTCATTTTTAACTGGGGATAAAAAAGAAACTGAATATTTGAGGCTGGTGAGTGCTTTCAACTTAACAGTTTTGACTGTTATGGATACCACAGTTTTAACAAACTCCTTCAAAAAAAGACCAGAAGTTTACATACATTTCATTAGTGCTCTGTAAAATAGCCTTTAAACGGTGTAAACTGGGTAAAATATTTTGGGTATCCTTCTGCAAGCTCATCACAATGGTGTGTAGGGGTTTTTGGACTCCTGGCAGAACTGGTGTAACTGAGTCAGGTTTGGTGGTTGCCTTGCTCACACACATCTTTTCAGCTCTGAGCAAAGATTTTCTCCAGGATTTACAATAGTTTGTTACAGCCACTCCAAAACATCATCATGGTTGTCTTTACTCCACTTTGTAACTGATTTGGCTGTCTGCTTATAGGGTCAAAGTCCATTTGACAGACCAATTTGTACCCGAGCCTTGACTTCTTTTTACACCATGTATGTAAGCATCTGGTTTCATCCGTATACTTGCTTCACACATAGGTGAGACCCACACAGGTTACGCATACACCCAGACATTAAGGGTTCAAGCCAATGCAGAACATTTCTGGCTGTTACTCTAGATGGATTTCTTTAATGGGATAAAGTTAGTTTACTTTTCCAAAAACATATATAAATGTATCAACTTGAAATGTGAAAATAATGCTTGATAAAATTATTTTTTACTGATTTTGATATTTTAACAAACTGTAACTTTCTTTTGTTTTACAATTATACAATTATAAAATACATACTTCCCTTTTCTTGATATGTTTATTCATTTCTGCCACCTGACAGGAGGGTTTAACACACTGTTTTAGGCAGTTAAAAATTAAGCAGTCAGCGGCATAAAATCTCATATTTAAATGTTATAAATTCAGACCACATTGCACTGATGCCCCATTTCCTTTTTGCATTTAATTTGAGAAAGAGACACGTCAATACTTAAGGCAGAGAGGACCTGGTGGTTTTCCTTTAAATCAAATTTTGCTGCAGTTCTGTCCAGGGCTTTAGTTTTATATCTCCAGATCAATTCTGTCTTTTCTTCAAAGGATGAATGGATGTCTGGGCCAAGGTAATCTGTCCTGTCTTCACTCCGTTAAGCCTGTGCTTTGTCTTGTGGTGCCACTGTTATGGATGTCTCCTTTCTGGCAGCTGCTGAGGCTCGCTGAAGTGTGTTGAAAGAGAAACAAGCAGAAAAACATCTCCGTTGCCACAGTTTATCAGGGGCCACACTGCAATCAGACTTGATGTTTCATTTATTTTCTTTTTCCTTTACCCCCCTGGAATTGAAATTGTGAGCAAAGTTCAATGAAATACCAAACGTACAAACAAACCAAAAGTTGGTTAAGACAATCCACGTCCATGTCTTCTAGAACCGTCTCTCCCAAACTCAGGGTTAGGGAGATAGCCAGGGTTTATTTTGCACTGCAAAGAGCATGAGTTACACAACATAAAAAAAAGGAATCCTATTTAACCAAACAGCAATCTTAGCCAAATCTCAAAAGGTATCACATGAGGTGGTACCTAATTGCAAAGGCAACATGACTGGTGAAACGCTAATCAAGCGTGCTGCGGTAGCTACATATATGTTGGTCTACGTACTGCGATAAAAAAGCTCATCAGCTGTAATCAGTGCTATTGTCCAGTGGGAATGTTTCTGAACGTATCGCGAACGAGGTTCTGCAGAGAAGACCTTGAATCAAATACTCCAGTCAAAGAGTCTGGAACAGTAAAGGAGTGACAAAGTTGGAGCTCCATGTATGCAACTCCACAGACTTCCTTTTCTCTTACATACTATCCACATCTCACTGGAACGGCCCTGAAGTAATCACGGATCTTTACTGTTTCATTTACAGGTAAAAGTGGTAAAGCTGTAAACTAGCAATTTGCTGCATCAAAGACGCCTTAACTGACGGTAACCTTGATTCATGCCGTATGACTCTGTCAGACAATACATTCCTTAAATAACTTGTTTTTTGATTTTGATAGGGAATTTAGAAATGAAGATGCATTCAATGACAGAATTGGGCAATGGAATTACTATTTTGTTCCATCATTCTCTTTTCCTTTTTCTTTTTTTTTTTTACATTAGATCAAACTAGAGCTTTTCTTCAGAAATAGACGTTGATTTTCTTTCAGTGCAGGGAAGCATCTTGTTTTAATGACCTTCCTGCTTCTGTTAGTTTACTCTGATATTGTTTACGAATGCATCTGCCACCTCTCTGCATGTGTTGGATGCTGTCTATCATGGAGCATTAGGATTCATAACAGGGTGTAAATCTCTCAATCACTCACTGTACTTTATATTCTCGAGTCAACAGGCCATCGTTATCAAGCCGTAGACTCTCGCATTGGTACATTTTCATCCATAAAGCTATCCTTAGACCCACACATTGGTACATTCTCATCTATAAAGCTGTCCTTGGACGGTTCCTGCCTTTTTTGTCCTCCTACATGTCACTTAGAAAGTCCAGCCACAAACTTGCCTCTGAGGACTTTTTCTGCTTCTGGGTTCAGTTAGTGTGATCAGAGTTTGAGGAGGGAAAAGTATTTTCTTATTTTGCCCATCAACTTGAAATACTCTACAGCTGGATCTGAAACCACCCACACTAATTTCTCTGAGACAATTTGAATTTATTTTAAGAAAAAAAATACAATCTTCTTTATTAGCTTACTTGATCTGAATTGAATGTTTTAATTATCTGTATTGTTACTGTGTTTGTAACATTTTTTTTTATCAAAACAGGGCTATCTTCTAAATGAGAGCTTGGGTCTTAATGAGACAAACAGTTCTGCAGGTGTTGACAACAATCACTTGAGTTTAGCTTCCAGTATTTTGCTGTAGATGAATCAAGCTAGATCACCAGCCTTTCTGCTTCAGGTCTGAGCAGAAACAAAATAACTATCCTCCCTTTTCCTTCCATACATGACAAACAGCAGATATGAAACAGACATTTCTGTTCCTTTTTTTCATCTTGAAGGTGTTTCAGCAACCCTTTCTAGTCTGTCCCATTAACTTTCCTCTGGTGTTGTCTGTCAGAGTTGACGTTGATGGGATCTGATCTTCATTTCCAAGGCCATAAAACACAAAAAGGAAAATGTCTTTCTCATCCACTAAGTCTTTGACTATAACCCCTAACATTGGTTCTGATCTATTCAATTCAATTCAAAAATACTTTATTAATCTCAAAGGGAGAATAAATGCTGTTGTAATTCATGTTGTGTGGTTTCTTCACAGAGTTGTAGATGGTGATGGCTGCCGGCAGGAAGGATCTCCTGTAGCAGTCTGTCTCACAGCGGTTCTGGACAAGCCTGATCAGGGCTGTTCATGTTTTTCATTTTATGAAGAATCCTTCTTTGCACAATCATCTGCAGAGGTTCTAGTGCCTTCTTTATATGCTTGCTGAGCTTCTAAAGTCAGTTACTCTGGTGCTGCTACCCTGCAGAAGGGATCACGCTCTCAACAAGACTTATAGAAGATCTGCAGCATCTTGCAGCAAACCCCGAAGGGCCTAAGCTTCCACAGGATGTACACTCTGCTCTGTCCCTTCTTGTAGACAGCTTCACTATTGTGTCTCCAGTTCAGTTTGTTGTCCAGGTGAACACTGAGGTATTTATACTCCTCCACTTCTTCTCCCAGTGTGGTAATCAAGTTACTACTATTCCAGTTTCTCCTGAAATGTACAATCATCTCCTTTGTTTTATCCACGTTCAGAATGAGATGATTGTTTCCACACCATGCCACAAAGTGGTCCATCTGCTCCCTGTACTGAGCTTCCTGTCCATCTCTGATGCACTCGACTGCAGAGTCACCTGAGCATTTCTGCAGATGACAGGAGTCTGTCTTGTATTGAAAGTCTGAGGTGTAAAGAGCGAAAAGGAATGGTCAGAGTACAATGCCCTGTGGTGCTCCTGTGCTCATGGCTACCTGGATAGACACACACTCCTTCAAACTTACAAACTGTGGTCTGTTTGTGAGGTAGTTTACGATCCAGGTGATTGTTGAAGTCGCCACCTGATTGTTCTGGAGTTTCTGACGAAGCAAATCTGGCTGAATTGTGTTAAATGCACCGGAGAAATCAAAGAACATGATCATCACAGTGCTGCCTGCCTTGTCTAAATGACAGTGGGTTTGTTGAAGCAGGTGTATGATGGCAAGTCCAACTCCAACGAAATGGTGACAAGCAAATTGCAGGGGGTCCTGATAGCGGCTTGTTTGCTTACTCAGGTGGGCCAACATGAGTCTCTCTAGAACCTTCATGATGTGGGATGTCAGGGCAGCAGGTCTAAAGTCATTGAGGACGGATGAGTAAGCTTTCTTCGGTACTGCAACAATGCAGGAGGTCTTCCACAACACTGGAACCTTCTGGGTCAGACTAAGGTTGAAGAGTTGCTATATGTGTGGATTATATGAATTACACATCAGCATTACGTCACATATTGACGACTTAAAATGTTTTCTTTTAAACTCCATCATGCGTGCAGCAACTTTAGATGGAAATCCCTTTCCTTTGTTGGATTTTTATTTTTTTTATTCATTCATGTCTTAGATTCGTTTAAGGTTCTAAACTTAGTATTAGCATTACGATTAATTATTTAGATTTTGTTCCATTGGTGTGTTTTTGCTTGTTGATTGAAAAAAAAAAAAACACCGTCTGACTGGCCTCAGCATGGGTTCATTCTCATCTTTTCCTTCAAGACAAGTGGCGTAACAATCAATCAAGAGCATCAGTCGTGCTCTCCTTTTCACTGATGGAATATTGACAAATGATGACTTTTGAAATGAGCGATGGATACCCCAAAAGGCACTAAATCTTTAAACTCACTTGTTAGCTGTCTATGCCGTTCAATCTCAAAAGCTTCACCTTGAAAATTCTTACAAACAGCATGTCCATCGTATTGTCTTGTAGCTGCACAAATATCGAATGAAAAGAAGTAATATAATGGGTGTACACTCAGTGGTCATTTTATTAGGTACACCAGTTTTTGTTTTTTTACCCTAACAGCCAGTCTGACACAGAGCTTGATGTAGTGAAGACTAGTTGATGAAGATTAAACCCAAAGAGCTCAATCCAATCGGGTACTGCTGGGATGTGGTGGAATGGGAAATTTGCATCACGGATGTGGAGCTAACAAAACCTGCAGCAACTGCTATCATGTCAATATGGGCCAAAACCTCCAAGGAATGTTTCAGACGTATATAGGCATATAGCTGAATGTATGCCAAGGAGATCCAAGGGAGTTCTGAAGCAAAAAGGTCCAAAACGGTACTATCAAAGTATTTAACAAAGTGGCCGGTGAGTGTATGCTTATAATATACAACAAAAGCAGAAAGATAAAGAATTGCCCAAGTTACTTTCAGATGTTTAGATGAGCCTGTACAGAAATGCATTGTAAGTGTTTTTTTTTCTCTCTCTGACACGCAGCTCCCTGCCACTAAAACTGCTAAAGACCGCAGAGAAACCGAACAATAAAATGCCTTCACAGACTGTGGGTGTCATGTTGAAACCTATAAACAGACAACTAAGTGGCTTTCGGTTTTGTTGGCGTGTAGTGTTTTAACATTCGGATCCTTTCTCTAAATGTTTCTGCAATTTTGTCCACCACCGAGATGATGAAAAACATAAAGTAAATGGTTAGGAGCGAAGTAAGGATTAACTTCATCCCAGCATGTCCTAACAGAGAATGTAACCAGGATGGGGGGAGGGGGGAGGGAATGCTCCTAGCTGAGCTCAGATGATTCTGTGTTGCTATGCTTTCCTCTGGCGTTCAGCACCATCCTGTGCTCCACGTTGCTTTCTAACTCCATTTACTGTTCTACAATTGCTTTTCTAATTTTCCCTCCTCTTCTCCCTTTATTGTCAATGACTAAGGTTTTAATGATTACATCTGGTGGTGCCACAAATTAATTCCTACCTCTCTGGCAAACGCGGCTCTCCACCTGATTATGCAAAGCAGGCCTACATTCGCTCCCTTTGAAGTGGAGGAAAAGCTGCTTAGAGATTCTGCCCTTGAGGAAACGCTGCAATATGGGGAACATCAACAAACCAGGGTTCACTCAAAGGTCAGCAATACAGTTAACCCCGATGAAATTCCGCATCATCCCTGCATCATCTCTGCATCTCACCACGGTAAATTTGTGTTGCTGTGGTTGTGCTGCATCGGTGTTCCCATATCAGAGAGAAGCCGTTTTTTCTATTAAAAAAAAATAAATAAAAATTGGAAAGAAAAACTAGGACAGTCCACAAAAATAGGCATATAGGTGCAGTAAATATTGCTTGTGTCTATATGTCCAAGAGGAACCGCTGGATTAAGCTGTTATGAAGCTCCAGGCACTGTCTCATTTCAGCAATCATCTCTATGACTGTGTCTCATGGGAATTTTCTTCCAAACGGCAACCTTTTTCTATGTAAGTGCAGAGTTGCCACGCGGAAACTACCTTGACAATAGTAAACTTTGTCAGGCTGAAATGCTCAGACGGTGAACTATATGCATTTGCCTTCAATGTACCTCCGCCTCAGACCTGAGCAATTACAGACTAATGAAAAGTTGCAACACTGCGACGAAACGGTGTCTACTTTTTCCACAAGCATGACTCCAGCGCAGTCCTTCAACTTAATAACCCAGGAGAGATGATATGATCGTCTCTCCGCCGCACCGAGAGAAGGTACAGTGTAATAACAGACCTCACAGATGTTAAGATTACCGACAGCGAAAATTAAAACTCGACTTCATTCAGACAGGACGCAGTAAACGAGCTGGTAGGGAGATCAGAGGATCTTTGTGACATCTCTATTTTCACTGATTTATCTTATTAAACTTGCACCTCCAAGAGACAATTTCCTCTTTAAATATTTATCATATCCTGAATTAAAATTCTGTAAAAAAAAAAAAAAAAAGCTATTTTGTCAATTCTCAGTTTTTACTATATACAGATCTTGGTTTTCTTTCAAGAGTTTCTGCTTGTCACAATAGAAATGCCGTGATGATAATTATGTTTCTACTACCAAGAATACAGCCTCCGATTAAACATGTAGACTCACTTCTCAGGATGTCCAGTCAGTGGTTTTTCATTGAGTTTATGAATGACATTGTTGTAATTAATGACACTTTTTCATATAAATTAGAGGAAGGTCAGTCAGGGTCCCAACTAAAGAGCTGTCACTTTAAATAAAGCAAAGGACTATAAATCCTTTATATGAAGGTAAATAATCAGGGAATGAGGCAATATATGTTTTAGGTCCGTCTTTAAGTCAGCTCTGTCTGAGTTTTGGAGAAAGTTCAAACAAAATGTTCTGTTTTTTTTAAGGAAACAGGTAGAAGCAGATGACTAAAAACTCAAAGCTATAGGACTCATAACAGAAAACGTAAAACAAAAGAAATGAAGGCAATTCGGTACAGACAGGAATCCATGTTAGTGACTGAACTGTAAAAATAGAGTAAAATAAAAAGGAACAGCTATCAGGATGATAATGCATATTACCAGCAAAGAAAAGAGCATTATGATTTATTTATTTATTTTGGGGGTGAAACCGATTCACCCCCGATGTCAATTACTGTGAGAAGAAATTATTTTTGTTCATAAAAAACAATACCTTAAACGGGGTCCACAAAGTGCTAATTATACACATATGCTTATTTGATTCCATGGTTTTCATCAACATTAAGCAATTCCAATTTATTTGTTCTGAACAGAAAAGATGTTCTGCAAATAAAGACATTTACATTTTGCTTAGTTATGTTTTACCAAAGTTTTTGCCTGTAAAATAAAACTTTCCATCAATACTGAGTTTGTTTTGAGTAAAACATCTGACACCTACTCCAACAGTCGTGGTTACTTGCTTTCTAATAGATCTGGATGTAGTTGGTCCATATTCTTTCCCCTCATCCAGAGGATTAGTTGATGCTTCTTGGTGGCAAGAGTATTTTCAGATTGATGGGATTTCCATCTTAAATCAATTCTAAATAATATCCAGTAAAAAGAAGATTACTGACCGGCAAACGAAGCAGAAGAGATTTCCGCAACAGATTGAAGTTTTAAATCCAAAGGCTGAAGACATCGTGTTATCCACTTTAAAGTTGATATACAGAGCTTGTTATCCAAGTGCTGCTATTTTTGTCTACATTTACTATAGAGCGACATGATGCTTCAGCTGCAGTGTTTAATCTCCTAATGAATAAATCCCTCTTGGTTTTATCTGTTTTGTGGTCTTTTCCAGCTTCTGTGGATACCCAACGCTTCACAGAAATCCTTTTGATCCAGACAAAAACAGTCTTTCTAGCCCAGGTTGAGACTAGAGGACAAGCGAAACCATACACACAAACTCAGTGTGAGTTTTCTGCTGTTTTATCAGTATAAGCAGCTCCTTTACTGTCACATTGTCATTTTCCTCGTCGCCATATTAAACATTGATTACAAGTATCCAGCGAACATCAATCTGTCTCTGATGAAAATTGCTGGAGGTAAGAATGATTGATGCGAGCGTTGTTCTATTTTTATTTGCTGGTTAAATGTAAAATCTCACACAATACGCCCACTCATACACGTTACCCTCAACTAAGACACTGCAGCTCCGAACACCAAGTGCTGCTCTCCTTGAGACCTTTTAAATCCCTGATGTGCTGATCCTGACGTGTTTGCATCTAAACCGCTTTGTATTGTGTGAGAAGAAGTGCTGGAACTGATACAGGACCTGACTTAAGAGTTGCAAGATCTTTGCTCTGCAGGTTAAGTTTTATCCCTTTTTTCTAATTCGAGACAAAAACATCGGCCCCCAGGTCTTGCCAGGCTGAGGAACCACCAGAATGCCGAGCTTATCGTGAGAACAGGACGGCGCGTCAGTCGGTGGACACAGGGACGGCTTGGCATCTAAACGTTTATGACCAGGGCGTGAAATAAAGGTAAAGTATTTTGACAGAGGCAAAGCAATCTCCTCCCACAGACTTTCAACTTCAGCACCAGGGAAGTCATTCAGCACAGCCTCAACTACAGCATAGTTCTCCAAGCTTGACAGTGTGCAGGTTGAGTAGACGACAACACCCCCTGGACGCACTGCAGATATGGCAGACCTATAGGAGGAAGGCAAACAGTGCTTCTTTACATCACACCTTATCGATTTTACACAGTACAAAGCGTCCATCTGTTATGTTTTAGCTGCTCTGAAGCAGCAGCACACCTTGCAGGTAATTTCTATCTCTGCTCCTGGGCTTACCTTAGAAGCTGAGTCTGTAGCACAGGCAGCCTGGCTCTGTCTTCCAGCCTCTGTTGCCCCTGCTGTCTGCAGCTAGAATGCAGCCAGCTCCTGTCATTAGAACACGGAGCATCAACTAAAACCTGGGACACACACACACACACACACACACACACACACACACACACACACACACACACACACACACACACACACACACACACACACACACACAACAAGAAACATGGATAACTCAGGGTCATGGTGGTAGGAACGCTTCAAACAGAATAAAACAGGAGCAGAACATCAATAAATGTTGGATAAACTGTTATCATCAGACCCAATAAAAAAATCACTTTTTTTTCTCAAATTACTCCATTCTTAGATCTGTTAGGAGAGCAGAACCTGGAGACTTCTTAAAACCCAGCAACAAAGAAGGGAATAAGTCGGTACTTCTAGTGCTGGTTCCGAGCTCGGAAAAGTTTGGAGGGTTGCATCAGAAAAGACCACATGTGGATCACAAAGGAAGGAATTAGAGATGAAAGGCTGAAATGGTCTGGACATGTGCAGAAGAAGGGCAGAGGACCTGTTGGACAAAGGAGATTTAACATGGAGCTTGCTTGGAGGGGGAGAAAAGGAAGAAGAAAGGTAGCAGTGACAGAGGAGGATGGTACGGACAGAGTGGATATTCTGCTGGGGCCACCTCTAAAGGAAGCAGCCAGAAAGGAGATGATAGCGGCTTTTCAAACGTTTACGCTGTTGGCATAAAACTGTGAAGACAGCCACCCTTTAAAGGTAAGCATTCATCTGTTTCAGTTTAATAATGCCAAGAAAAACAATGAAATAACGTCAAACTCTGTTAAACATAGCTCAAAAAAGCTTTATGGAGATGCTGATTTCATTGTCCAGCAGGACTTGGTACCGACCCACACTGCCAAAGGTACCAAAAGCTGGTTCAATGACCGTGGAGTGACTGTGGCCAGAAAACAGGCCTGACCTGAAGCCCAGAGGGAAGCTTTAGAGAATTGTCGGGAGGAAGATGAGAGACGACAGACTCAACAACGCAGGTGATCTGAAGGCCGCTATCAAAGCAACCTGGACTTCCATTAAACCACAGCAGAACCTCGGGCTGATCGCCTCCACTCCACGCATCATTAAAGCAGAAATTCACGTTAAAGGAGCCCTGACCAAATATTTAATGCACAGAAAAAAGATCACACTTTTCAGAAGCCTGACATTTCTCTATAAAACACCATTTTTTACAGATCTAATGTAATTTTCTGAAGCACTGGATTCTGGGTTTTCATTATCTGAAAGCCAAATTACAAGAAATCAAAGCTTGGCATATTTCACTCTGTGTAATGAATCTGAATAAAAAATTCCTGATATCAGTAAAAAATACCGTAAGGTTTTTCACAATATTTAATGCAACTGTACCGCTTTCAATTTTCTAACAATTATACTTTAATATGAGTTGTTTGGTTCTCTTTTCTGTTTATAACCCTTCAGGTTTATTGCTGGAGCCATTTTCTTTCTATCGATTAACTGAGTGCAACAGCTCCAAGGGTCTTTTTTGTAAAATTTATGACTTATGGTTGACGGTTTAAATTCAAGATTGTTTTCTCAAAATAAACAGAGATTATGCTATTAATCTATCATAATAGCTATGTGTAAGGCATGTCTTGCAAAGCATAACAAAATGCAAAATCCAAATGTTTTATAATACACTTCATACATATATAACGTAATTTTTTTGATATTTTAAATTTACTTGTATTTGAGTGTAATCCGAAATTATTCTGCTATTTATTTTTATATTTATTTTCATATTCATGGTATTGTTTACACATATTAACATACTTTTAAAACTACTTCCAAGAGTGAGGAGTCCATACATTTGGCCAATGACGTTCAAATTTTCCCACGAATCTTACCTTGGATCTCATGTCTGTGGCAAAGTACACCAGTACAGTCTGTCACTTCTCCCTTTCAGACAGCTAATAGTAAACCTTTTATTTCTCTGCTTTCCTTTGTTATGACTCGGTTCCATTATCAGCCACTTTTAGTCCTCTGATTCCTCCCAGCCATTGTCTGCCTCCTCTCCATTTCTGCTCTGCATAAATGCTTCTCTTTTCTTCTTCCTTTATTAGCTTCCGTTCAAAGAAAATAAAAGTGTATCACCCTAATTTGTTGGATGCGGAGTGAAAATTCAGTTGTTAGTGGCCACAAACCTATCAGGTGTTCTTTGCTCACCTTGTCATAAAAGCCGGCTTCACTTTTCCCAAAGGACCGCCCGTCCTGTGCCGACACCATCACTCTGCTGCTCAGGGAGGGAGGCAGAAAGGACTCCAGGGTTTTGGCCAGCCAGTCCCGTCTGTGTGGGTCTGGCTCATTACAGCAGAGAAGAGCTGCAGCATAACACAGGCAGAATTACCGGCTGCTAGTGGTTAATAGGATAGGAAACAGGTTTATCATTACACAAGCTTGCTTTTTTTTTTTTGTGAAACACGTGTGCCTGGTCAAATAAAACGCAGAAATGAGGATTTATTGCACTCGATTGGTAATGAATAAACGTTAAACAGGAGCAATTTGAACAACAAGCGCTTGTTATTGTATAGGTAAATCACCGCAGATAGTAATGCGCCCATCTTTTTGTTTTATTATATTCATCTCTTTTAATTGCGCCCGTGCCAATCCTTTTCCGTGATATACTGAAAGTCTCGTCATAACGATTTGTTTACCTGGAGTTGCACTTTGCATTATGGCGACAGCTTTGCCTCCGGGGGCCGAGCACAAATCCAAAACCGTATCCCCGTCGCGCACTTGCAAAGCCAGCACTGGAAGAAGGGAGGCCGCATTCAGGAGGTAGTACTGCTTCAGCTGGCCCGGCCGGTGAGCCTGGGAGGGAAATCTCAGGGGGCGCGGGTGGATGTAACATTGTAATGATGAACGAGGCAAATGGGGAGGAAGCTCCGACTGATGGGGCTGCCTGAATGGATGGGAGGTTATGCAGGGCAGGAGACGAAAGTCCTCAGGACGCCACTTTGAGGAACAGGGACGTGACAGAGTGTCTGTTCCTTTCTGATGTGTAGAATTAGACACAGTGGAGGCATCGTTACGAAACAGCTCTGGGACATCTGTTTGTGGCAGCAACGATGAAAAGCCCCGAGAGAGAAGAATCTGTGTGATATCTGTCACGGAGCTGAAGCGGTTTAACATGACCCCATACTGCCACGAAGGAGGGTCCAGCAGCACTGCTCTGCGGGACAGAAGAGAGTCCCGGACGGACAGTTAGATCTACTGATGGGCTTGGCTGGAAAATCACTCAGGATAAAATTCACCTTGCCGGTGCCCACAAATCCCCCAGTTCTTCACTGTACTGCTCGTCAAAATGCTCAAGGACTGCTGGGCATGGATGTCTCTTGCTGTCACCCGTTTTTCTTATCTAAGAGAAAAAATGCAAGCAGTAAAAAAGACAGCGTCTGCTATAACGTTGGCACTCCAGATAAAGGCGTTCACAAAACATGATCTGGTGGCCCCTATATGCCCGTTTTTGCTACAATTCTCTACCAGGGAGCTTTGGAGATTATTTTCCCCTTACCATGCCCCCTTTTTGTGATAGCAAGATAGACTTGGAGGGCAAGTCCTCTTGTATTTGCCATTTTGATCAGTGTTTAACAGAAACGGGGCTGTGATGTCATACACAAAGTTACTAGATAGGGCAGTGTGTGGTGTTGTGGTAGAGTGGACGCCTGTATAAGGGGCTATTAGCGCCCGAACCACCCATCCAGAGTCTAAATCCTGACCTCGTGACCATTGCTGCGTGTCTAACCTCCTTCCTTCATTCTCTGCCTGTTTCTTGTCAGACAGCTAAGATTAAATCCGTCAGTGCCACAAAATCCTTTAAAAAATGTTCCTAGACTCTCTGATTAGCTACAGAGTTAAAACAGATTTTTTTGTCTTCCTAGGATTAATTAATGTATCAGGGGTTGCATCACCACAGATTTTGTTATTTGAGTTTTTATGCATATGTTCATGGATTTCAGTAATTATGGAGGGCACTGCGACTGCTCTGTTTCTCAAACTTGCATTTATTTATGTTTAATAGTTATAGTCAAATTTGCATTTATATTTTACAATTTTAATCAGAATTTTCTTTCCGTTCTCTGTTCTGTGCTATGCTCTTCAAAATGATGCGTTTTTATAATGTTTACAGCTAAAAGCCAAAAATAAAGTGGTCTTGATATTCTGCTTTTAATTAAACAGTTTACAAGGAAGACATAATTATTTAAGACTTGAAGTTCATACGCAAACGAATTTATCCGGGTTGAAAAATCTTAATGCACCAGCGCCCCCTGCTGGATACTGAGGCTGAACATGCAGAAATTATCTAAAGTGGTAAAACAGCTAAATGTACAATTCCTAGCTTGCGTCTTGAACTTTAAAATCACACATGTAACTTAAAAAGACCTTATATTAAATAGAGTCGGCTTAGGTAACATGTGTTGATGCAAAGCCAGTCTATCGCTTTAAACTTTCGCTTTGAAAACTAAGGAAAGAAAAAAAACACAGAGTTCGTCAACCCACGCGTGCCGGTTACCTTGTTCTTCTGAGCCCCTCGCTGTTTATTTCGCTGCAAAGCGCCATCCGGACCTGTGCTGCAGGTAAACGGTGCCAGCCACTGCAGGTGTGTCGGCGTTGTCTCAAGTTCGACACATATTCTCCTCCACATAATGTAACG
Source organism: Fundulus diaphanus (assembly GCA_037039145.1). Lineage (NCBI taxonomy): Eukaryota > Metazoa > Chordata > Actinopteri > Cyprinodontiformes > Fundulidae > Fundulus > Fundulus diaphanus. The sequence goes on along the minus strand of CM073122.1, from coordinate 32,011,058 downwards.
CCAATCAACTGAGTTCTACGTGGCTTACGTGCATTGAATTTATTAAACAATCCCTTAAAAAAAAAAAAAACATTTAAACCATTCGCCACTGACCCCTGATGGGTACGTCTATTAAATTCGTCCCCCCTCGCTTTACAACATTTACTATAGTTCCACCTCGGGAAGATCAAGCAGGTCATGTCTCCCTGCTATTACCTCTGTATATGTTTAAAAATATATGTGTTTATGTTTACACATCTGTACACATTGACATATAAAATGTATTAAACATTAATTTAAATGTCGTTTCTTAATCCTAACGCCAATAAAACAAAATGAATTCACAATGTTCTATTGTCAGTATTGTGCTCCTGCACAATTACACTGCTAAAAAAAAAAAAAAAATATAGATAAGTAAAATGGAGTGGCAATGATTGTTGGATTTGCACCAACCAGTGTTATTTTATTGAAAAACTATGTAATTGTTCAGATGTCTTCAATATACTATTTCAATAGTTTACTTATGAGCCAGGCACTAAAAGACCTTTGAGCCATTTTACAGTTAAACAATTTTGCTTCAGTCTCTTAAGACATTAAACTTTTAAAATTGTATAATACATTTTGTTTAATTGGCCTTTCAGAGTACTCAAAGACACTCTACAGAACAAGCAGCATAATAATAAAGATAAAAACAGCAAAGAATAAAAGTTAGTTAACCAGCAATTGCAGAGAGTATGCACTTTTTAACAGATGGGTTTTGACTTTAGACTTGAACTGGTACAGGGTGTGGGTGTTGCGGATGTCTGGAGGGTAAGAGTTCCAGAGTTTGGAATCAGACCGGGAGAAATCTCTGCTCCCCACGGTGCTGAGGTGGGCAAAGATGAACAGTGTGCTCATCCTTCCTTGGTAGAGGAGGATCTAAGGGTGTGGGAAAGAGTAGAGATGTGAAGAAGATCAGAAAGGTATTGGGGAGCGAGGTCGTGGATGGCCTTGAATGTGTAAAGAAGAATCTGGAATTATATTCTGAATCTAACCAGAAGGCATTGGAGCTTCTGTAGGACAGAGATGCTGCGATAAAAGGAGGGGGCTTTGGTAATAATGTGAGCAGCTGAACTCTGAACCACTTTCAGCTTATGGAGGGATTTATATAGAAGCCCATAGAGAAGAGAAATACAGTAATGAATGCAAGAGGCGACGAGGCTATGGACCAGAATTGATGCAGAGTGAGGGGAAAGGGAGGGACGAAGGCGATTAATGGTGCATAGATGAAAATAGGCAGAACGGGTGAGGTTGATGTGAGAGGTAAAGAGTGCTATCGAGGATGACACCCAGGCACTTAAAGGGTAAAGCAGACTATAGAACCATCAAGTGAAAGAGGGAAACTGTCAGCTTTGGATAATATAGATTTGTTTCCTACAAGGAGGATCTCAGTTTTATCACTGGTCAATTTAAGGAAATTGAAAGTGAACTAAGATTTTATTTCAGATAGGCAGGGGGGTAAGGGAAGGTGTGTGGAACTTGGCTTACATGACAGACAGAGCCTGGCATCACTCACTTAACATTGAAAATGGATTTCAAACTAAGGCAGTACAACGTAAACAATAACCACTCTGGATATCTTTTTTTTAATACACTGAAAGGATTTCCATGGCTGCCTGTTATCTCCCCTCCTAATAGAGCTCAAGTGTCCAAGATGGACAGCTGCTCAGTATATTATTCTGGATTCTGGCAATGTTTATTTCACCTTAACATCCAGAGGAGGGTAATGACTAGTTACATTTACTTGTTCCTTTCTGAACAAAATGTGCTCTTAGTAGTTTTACTGCGCTGCGCTTTTTACTCGAGTTACATTAAGAAGTATTGCTACTCTTTCTTGGGTATAATTTCTGGCTACGCTACCCACCATAACTTCGTTAAATAAAGAACAGACTTGTTTTAACCAAAAATGCACCAGAGAGACACATCTGCAGTTTATGTTAAAGTGAGATTTCTACATGTACACAAGCTTTGTTGTTGTTTGTTAGTTTCTATCTGCAGGGTTTTTTTGTGCCTGAATTTGATCGTTTGTAATGGTTATTTTTGTATTATTTATTTGTCTTTAAAATACCAGAATGGTTAAATCATTTGAAAGTATTAAACCAGTTACGATTACTCAGTACTTGAGTGGCCTTCTTACTAAATACTTTAGTCTTACATGAGTAAAGTAGTGATACTCTTGAGTAACATTTTTGGCCACTTTACACACCTCAAATAACACCACAAATATACTGAAACCTGAATTTATGTTGTTCTGCTGTCAAGTAAACACACACCGATAATGAGCTGAATCAAAATATGCACTGTTGGAAAGTAAGAGGTGGTGCTGTATATTGGACGTTCAAGACCCACGTTTCTTCATGACAAACAACACAAAAAAAGCAGATGAAGAATTAAGTTTTTTACTTCCATTACAGGCTGCAAGATTGTTAAACCCTTCAATACACAGTAGTTCAGACCCATCATGAGTTTAGCAGAGGTCCTCAACATCAGATTAACTATCTTCCAAGAAACACTGATAAGATTTAAACACAATGAGCAGAAATCATCCTTCTTTTCCAACTGCTGACTCTTGTTAACATGATGTGTCCTTGTACAGTAAGGGTCAAGGCGTTTACATGGCAAAAAGAATGAGGAATGCAACCATCAAACAGAAGAGACCCATAGCTTCAGACAGGGCAAAGCCCAAGATGGCATAAGAGAACAGCTGCTGCTTCAGAGACGGGTTCCTGTTGAGAAAAAAGGAGCAAATGTAATGAAACCACCAAAGAAAGAACAGTTTAGAAAATCTTCTCTTTAAGATCCACTTTTCTTGACCCCTAAAGAGCTGCTAAATGATAATGGGTAAATAGGTCCATGCTTCCCGTTTTGTACAACGACAGATGTAAATCGCAACGATTTGTGTTACTGAATCCCTTTCCTTCAAAAGATTGATCCTGGGTTTGCAACTCAAAAGTGGATACTAAGTACTAAAGCATCTGTCCATAGCATATGAACATTTATATCTATTCAGCTTTTACTGTCACTTAAGTATTCTGTCCTCACACACCATTCAAAATAAGAAACGCCAAATAAGTTTGAACTACAATCATAATCTCAATAGCAAATATCGTTTGGCTCAGAACTATGGCGGACAAAACGGGTTTTAAAAAGTTCAGCAGCTGCAGTAAGCAGAGACGTCCTCAAGTCATACCTGGCATATCCAATAATAAGACTGCCGAACACAGTTCCTATACCGGCTCCAGACCCAGCCACACCGACGGTGGCAGCTCCTGCTCCAATGAACTTTGCGGCTGTGTCAACATCGCGGCTCACGGCGCTGGTCTGGAACCCCCGCAGCGCCACCAGCTGCTGGGCGGCTGCAGTAGGTGCCAGCAGTGAAGCGGTCTACAAGTGAATGATTGAAACACAGAACAAGAGTACATTTAAACAAATGGAGAATTTTGATTCAGTTCGTCTTCATATTAAAAATATAAATAATCACCAACTCAACAAAAACTCCAACTACAGAGATTGGACCTTCTGTTGTTCAGCGTCTCATTTAAGTTCTGGTGGGGGATGAAAGTCAATTGACCACTTTTAGTTCTTCTCCAGCATATAAAATAATTCAGACTGGATGCCTGTTTATTCTGCAAGGTGATTGTCCTAACTGAATGGTATCGGTCCTCCGATTTAAAGAAATTAAGACCTGATCAATACAAACAATGGATGGAAGGTTGAAGCAGGGCAAAAATCAAAAATGTAAGACTTTAATACTTAGGTTGTAGCATTTTTAGCTAAATAGAATGCAGACATTTTGCCTGCTTCTGCTATTAAACTCAAACCAGAGACGAGATTTCTCTTATTTTAATTTTCATGTTGGTTTTGTGATGCCACGCTACAGACTATTGGTGCAGCTTTAACAAGGTTCATTATGTGCTGATGCAGAGGTGGCATTTGTTTTAACGGAAGGATTTTGTGTTACACAACCTGAAAAAGACAAACTCAAAATATTTCAGGTTACTCCTAAATAGGAGACGTTTAAGGTAAGATGTTCTCCATTTCTCCATCGCCTCACATCCGACAATGTAATCAGGTGCCCGGTAGTTCGTTAAAGTCAAACCTCTGCCTGAGTACTAAATCATTTATCACCAAATCTTTAACTCCGGTTTGCATCTAAAACACAAAAGATTAAATAAGCTGTGAGGCCTTAATGCCCAAATGATCGGTGCAACAAGACTGCCCTCACCTCTGCTTTCCTGCTGTCTGAGACGACTGCTGCAGAGAGTGGTCGGTAAATTGCCCGGGATCCAGCACGGACCTGAGGGGAGGGGGGGGAATAGAGGGGATCAAAAAAAGCAGAGACGTTAAATTCAAGTTTACACAAAGTGAAAGGTTTGTCCGAGGCTTATAGAATTAGGGCTGATGAATATTTAAGGGAAATATGAATTATATATCTTTATTATAAAACAGACGAGCAATAAATGTTAAGACAAAATAAGACATTGACTAGAAGCATATCATTCAGGCTTCATCACTAAGGTTCAAATTACATTAAAAAAAAATAATTTCTACTTCAAATAAGGATAAAAATCAACGCTTATTAAATCCTACCCTCATCTACTTCATCCGGTATACAAATCATAGCTATACAATCTACAAGAAATTATACAGGATAGTATTAGATTCTCACCAATGTTTTAAAGTTCATTTATTTTCTTACTCCATTTTTAAAGATCAGGAAATAGCTGGCAGCTCAATGTGTCCAGTTTTTTTTCAATTTCTACATTTGTCTTAACCTGTAAGGCTGATCCTAAACCAACGAGTCAGCAGTCAAGTCTGAAGTCCCTGAGAATAAATACATCCAACAACAACAAAAAAGTGTACAAATTCACAGCTGTCACAATCTACAAATGTTGATCCACTTGTGACTCAATTGGTGTTACTTCAATATCATTTCACTAAAACGCTTTGTCAGGGGTTTAGATTTTTATTTACAGCCTTACCCTTTGTCTTCAGTAACTTAAAAACTATTTTATTGTTCCTTTTAATAGAGAAGCCCGACTGGGGACTGGGTCTGCAAATGAGCTGCCTGGCGACCAGAGGACATTATGTAAAAACGATCAAACTGAGGAAGGCCGCTATAAAACATTCGGGTTTCCCCCCCCCCCCCATTTTCATTTCTAAATGCATCTTATAAGCAGAAACAAAACGTTTTCTCGTCCAATTTCAGGTTTGATTCTTTCTAAGAAGAGATAAATTGGTGATTAAAACAACAGCAACACCGACCAAAGGTTACTTTGAATTAACTGTCCTACAACTTGAAACGGGCCTCCTCTGAATATACGTCACACTTTTATTTCGATTGTATGCTTATGTTAGCCTGAGCTCAAACCACGGCTCTCCGTGTGGCTGCAGCAGACAGGTGGGGATTTGTCCTTGCAGGTGCGAGCGCAGCTGACTTTAGCGGAGGGTCAAAGACAGCTCGGTGACAGTGTGTTAGCATCGTTAGCTTCCCGTGTAGCCTCTGACCGGTCTGTCCCCCACAGACGGCACCCAACCCTGCGGCTCCCAGTCCCGCAGCGAAAAGACGCCTTTTATCGCTCGTAACTTTGATCCGTCGCCATTCATTCGCGCGGACTCACCAGAGAGGGCGTGGAGACGAACTTAGCACAGGCGTACATCACGATGGGTCGTCTGGGTCGGATCAGGCGGAGCAGCAGGCAAATGTCTGCGGAAGAAAAAAAGCAAACGAACAAAAATAAGCAGGTGGACGAAACAAAAAAAGGGCGCACAGGTTGAATCAAGGGGCCAGTCTTGTTCGGTGGATAAAAGGGCCAGTCATTCGGCTTCAGCTGACACGCAAAAAGGTCAAGAGCGGCTGCAAAGACCGCACAGCGACGCAGAGAGAAGACGACTGGCGATGAACAAGAAGAAGCGTTGCTGCAGATGTTAAAGCTATAAAATACCGAACAAGAGGCTCCTAAAAGTCATTGAAACTCAATAGCTCCCGGAGGAGGTTAGCACTCACCGGTCTGTTGTAGAGGTCGAACAAACCAGAGGTAGACGCATGCGCTGCTTTTGACTTGTCTCGTGAGTTCTCGGTAGAGAATGGGCACGAAGAGCTCAGCTCCGCCCCCAGCAGGACGGCTGTTAAATTACACCACCTGGTTCCCAGAAATGTCCGGAAGCAGGCCAGAAGACAGCTTTGCCAGGGGAAGGGCCTACTTAACCTACTGGCAGGCACTCACAATAAAACCTTCCTCATTTATTGCATCACCAACTGTGATGATGGCAGCAAACTATCAGTGTCAAATATTTAAATTATTTAATAAACCAACCAATACAACAGAAACGCGAATAAAACCATAAACAGTTTAAAATAGAAGTTTTTTTCTCCACATACCCTGAGATCTATTTACAAGATTACATGTATGTGCAAAGACACACGTACACACCATTTAAACACCACAACTACAGTGATATGGGCTGAATACCAGATATCACAGATTTATTTTTTCACGGCACTAGCGGCTCTTTTATCAAAAGTAGACTGACAGGAAAGGGTGGCTGAGAAAGGGGGACGATACGCAGCAAAGACCGGAGTCGAACATGGGTCAGTCGGGTTGAGAACAAAGGCCTCTGTACATGGGCTGTGTGTGCTACCCCTGTGCCACCAGAACATCAATTGGTTCATTTTTACAAGATTTGCAGTATATTCTAGGTAAAGGAACAGACAAATGCATTCCTTTTAAATCATTGCACTGCTAAAACTTTTAAAAACCCAAAACAGGGTGCTGGAACTCAATAAATATAGCACTCTTACCTTTTTAGAAGTGCTTTTCCCCTTGTCTTCTTTGCAAAAAAAAGCCATGACTATATACTTTAAATCCAAACCACAAAGGATGCATATTCAGCTGACATCAGTAGGAGGATCCAGACTCTTTCTTGCTGCATGCCTGGTCACGGTCAGTTTGTGCTTTTCTTTTTCGACCCAATCCTGATTTTGTGTGAAATTCAGTTCCCTGAAATAACCTGTCCTCCTGCAGTCAAGAGACCACAGTTGAAAAGCTGGAGAGGCTGATTCTCCTACAGATTTGTTAGTGAAATAACATAATGTCTTCCTCTCCCTGGGCTGCCACCTTACCGTGGTGGAGGGGTTTGAGTGTCCCAATGATCCTAGGAGCTATGCTGTCAGGGGCTTTAAGCCCCTAGTAGGGTCACCCAAGGCAGACAGGTCCTAGGTGAGGGACCAGACAAAGAGCAGCCCAAAACCCCCTTATGATGAGTAAGATTACTGGATCTCGTGTTCCCTCGCCCGGACGCGGGTCACCGGGGCCCCACTCTGGAGCCAGGCCTGGAGGTGGGGCACGTTGGCGAGTGTCTGGTGGCCGGGCTTTTACCCATGGAGCCCGGCCGGGCACAGCCCGAAGAGGCGACATGGGTCCCCCTTCCGATGGGCTCACCACCTGTCGGAGGGGCCAAAGGGGTCGGGTGCATTGTGCAACGGGTGGCAGTAGAGGGCGGGGACCTTGGCGTTCCGATCCTCATCTGCAGAAGCTGGCTCTTGGGACGTGGAATGTCACCTCTCTGGTGGGGAAGGAGCCTGAGCTCGTGCGCAAGGTTGAGAGGTTCCGACTAGAGATAGTCGGACTCACCTCGACGCAATTCAATTCAATTCAATTTTATTTATATAGTGCCAAATCATGAAACATGTCATCTCAAGGCACTTTACAAAATCAAGTTCAATCATATTATACAGATTGGGTCAGATTATACAGATTGGTCAAAATGTCCTATATAAGGAAACCAGTTGATTGCATCAAAGTCCCGACAAGCAGCATTCACTCCTGGGGAACCGTAGAGCCACAGGGAGAGTCGTCTGCATTGTACATGGCTTTTCTGCAATCCCTCATACTGAGCAAGCATGAAGCGACAGTGGGAAGAAAAACCACCCATTAACGGGAAAAAAAAACCTCCGGCAGAACCGGGCTCAGTATGAACGGTCATCTGCCTCGACCGACTGGGGTTACAGAAGACAGAGCAGAGACACAACAAGAGAGACAAAAAAGCACAGAAGCACACATTGATCTAGTAATCTGTTCTACATTAGATGGTAGTAACGGGTGAGCCGTCTTCTATGGATGATGTCAAAGTTAACAGAACACCAGACCAGGTGTACCTACTATGAAGAAAAAGAGAGAGAGCAAAAAGTTAAAAGCTGAAATGACGACAGTCATTTCAATGTAATACAATGCAAAACTGGAGAACCGTAGAATGAAGAACAGTAGAAATCAGTAGAGTGAGAAAAATAGGCCCTGATGTCCTCCAGCAGCCTAGGCCTATCACAGCACAACTATAGAGATAGCTCAGGGTAACATGAGCCACTCTAACTATAAGCTTTGTCAAAAAGGAAAGTTTTAAGATTAGTCTTAAAAATAGATAGGGTGTCTGCCTCACGGACCAAAACTGGGAGTTGGTTCCACAGGAGAGGAGCCTGATAGCTAAAGGATCTGCCTCCCATTCTACTTTTAGAGACTCTAGGAACCACCAGCAGACCTGCAGTCTGAGAGCGAAGTGCTCTGTTAGGACGCACTGCTGTGGCTCTGGAACCAATCTCCTCGAGAGGGGCTGGACATTCTTCCACTCTGGAGTTGCCCCTGGTGAGAGGCGCCGAGCTGGGGTGGGCATACTTGTTGCTCCTCATCTTGGTGCCTGCACGTTGGGGTTCTCCCCGGTGAACGAGAGGGTGGCCTCCCTCCGCATTCATGTGGGGGGACGGGTTCTGACTGTTGTTTGTGCTTATGCACCAAACGGCAGTTCAGATTACCCACCCTTTTTGGAGTCCTTGGAAGGGGTACTGGAGAGTGCCCCTGCTGGGGACTCCCTCGTTTTGCTGGGGGACTTCAACGCTCACGTGGACAATGACAGTGGGACCTGGAGGGGCGTGGTTGGGAGGAATGGCCCACCTGATCTGAACTCGAGTGGTGTTCTGTTGTTGGACTTCTGTGCTCGTTATGGATTGTCCATCACAAACACCATGTTCAAGCATAAGGGTGTCCACATGTGCTCTTGGCACCAGGACACCCTAGGCCGCAGTTCAATGATCGACTTTGTTGTTGTTTCACCTGATCTGCGGCCGCATGTCTTGGACACTCGGGTGAAGAGAGGGGCGGAGCTCTCCACCGACCACTACCTGGTGGTGAGTTGGCTCCGATGGTGAGGGAGGAAGCTGGTCAGACCTGGCAGGCCCAAACGTATTGTGAGGGTTTGCTGGGAACGTCTGGCAGAGTCCCCTGTGAGACGGAGCTTTAACTCCCACCTCCGGGAGAACTTTGAACATGTCCCGAGGGAGGCGGAGGACATTGAGTCTGAATGGACCATGTTCCGCGCCTCTATTGTTGAGGCGGCTAGTCAGAGCTGTGGCTGCAAGGTTGTCGGTGCATGTCGCGGCGGCAACCCTCGAACACGCTGGTGGACACCAGCGGTGAGGGAAGCGGTCAAGCTGAAGAAGCAGCTGATGTGTACCGGCAGTCGAAGCGGCAGGCGGCTCGGCTGGTCGCCGAGGCAAAAACTCGGGTGTGGGAAGAGTTCGGAGAGGCCATGGAGAAAGACTTCCGTACGGCTTCGAAGCGATTCTGGTCCTCTATCCGGCGTCTCAGGAGGGGGAGGCAGTGCGGTACCAACACTGCTGACCTCGACTCGGGACGTCGTGCGTCAGTGGGCGGAATACTTCGAAGACCTCCTTAATCCCACCAACACGTCTTCCATTGCGGAAGCAGAGCCTGAGGACTCTGGGTCGGGTTCTCCCATCTCTGGTGCTGAGGTTGCCGAGGTTGTTAAAAAGCTCCTCGGTGGCAAGGCTCCGGGGGTGGATGAGATTCGCCCTAAGTACCTTAAGGCTCTGGATGTTGTGGGGCTGTGTTGGTTAACGCGGCTCTGCAGCATTGTGCGGACATCGGGGGCAGTTCCCCAGGATTGGCAGGCTGGGGTGGTGGTCCCCATATTTAAAAAGGGGGACCGGAGGGTGTGTTCCAACTACAGAGGAATCACACTCTTAAGCCTCCCTGGTAAGGTCTATTCAGGAGTTCTGGAAAGGAGGGTCCGTCGGATAGTCGAATCTCGGATTCAGGAAGAGCAGTGTGGTTTTCGTCCTGGCCGTGGAACACTGGATCAGCTCTACACCCTCAGCAGGATCCTGGAGGGGGCATGGGAGTTTGCCCAACCAGTCTACATGTGCTTTGTGGATCTGGAGAAGGCATTCGACTGTGTCCCCCGAGGGATCCTGTGGGGGGTACTCCGGGAGTATGGAGTACCGTGCCCTTTAATAAGGGCTTTCAGGTCTCTGTACGACCGGTGTCAGAGTCTGGTCCGCATTGCCGGCAGTAAGTCGGACACGTTTCCGGTGAGAGTTGGACTCCGCCAAGGTTGCCCTTTGTCACCAATTCTGTTCATAACTTTTATGGGCAGAATTTCTAGGCGCAGCCAAGGTGTTGAGGGGATCCGTTTTGGTGGCCTTAGGATTGCATCTCTGCTATTTGCGGATGACGTGGGCCTATTGGCTTCATCAGGGCGTGATCTACAGCTCTCACTAGAGCGGTTCGCAGCCGAGTGCGAAGCGGCCGGGATGAAAATCAGTGCCTCCAAATCTGAGACCATGGTCTTGAACCGGAAAAGGGTAGAGTGCCTTCTCCGGGTTGGGGAGGATGTGCTGTCCCTAGTGGAGGAGTTCAAGTATCTTGGGGTCTTGTTCACGAATGAGGGGAAGATGGAGCGGGAGATCGACAGGCGGATTGGTGCGGCGTCTGCTGTGAAGCGGGCGCTGTACCGATCCGTTGTGGTGAAGAGATAGCTGAGCCAAAAGGCGAAGCTCTCGATTTACCGGTCGATCTACGTTCCTACCCTCATCTATGGTCACGAACTTTGCGTCGTGACCGAAAGAACGAGATCCCGGATACAAGCGGCTGAAATGAGTTTTCTCCGTAGTGTGTCTGGGCTCTCCCTTAGAGATAGGGTGAGGAGCTCAGTCATCCGGGGAGGACTCAGAGTAGAGCCGCTGCACCTCCACGTCGAGAGTAGCCAGTTGAGGTGGCTCGGACATCTGGTTAGGATGCCTCCTGGACGCCTCCCTGGTGAGGTGTTCCGGGCACGTCCCACCGCGAGGGGGCCCAGGGGAAGACCCAGGACACGCTGGAGGGACTATGTCTCGCGGCTGGCCTGGGAACGCCTTGGGATTCCCCGGGGGGGGCTGGCCCAAGTGGCTGGGGAGAGGGACGTCTGGGCCTCTCTACTGAATCTGCTACCCCCGCGACCCGACCCCGGATAACCGGAAGAAAACGGACGGACGGACGGATAATGTCTTCCACTCATCAGACAAAACTATTTGTCTACATTCGAAGCTCTTCCTTACTAAAGCTACACAAAGGAGCATAATATTTCAACCTGCCTGTTGTCTCTCCAAACAATCTGTTCTACCTGGATCTAGAACAGAGGCCGATCAGATCATAGGTTGGATTATTGTTTTGGGTTGTTTTCTCCCACCAATTTTGGTTGTTTGTCCTGTTTGTCTCTGTATTGCCCTGCGATGGGCCTCTCGCCCATCGCCCATTAACAGCTGGAGATAGGCACCAGCACCCCTCGCAACCCCAAAAGGGATAAGTGTGTTGGAAAATGGATGGATGGAGGTGGAAAACTGATCTTTTGAGAAAGTTGGAATTGTCGTGTCCAGTGACTGAGCTTCCAGCGGTTTGTATCAGTGATAAAGTACAAGTGTTAGCAAGACTGAATGCGTGTTGGGTGAAACTATTGTTCAAGTGAACAAGACTCATGTTGGAGAGGCTGGCCCCCTAACGCTGTAGGCCCATGGGCTTCAGCCCAGGTAAGCCCATGCATTAAAGCGGCTCTGGCCAGGGGCCATAGGTGTTACACCAAATATCTGAGATAAATCATATTCCGTGACTCCAGGGGCTCTAATACTTTATAATACTAAGTTTAATTAATAAAGGAATAACGGTAGATGTTTGTGCGGCCGCAGCTTAACTTGTTTATAATGATAGAAATTATCTGCAGACTACCTTATTTTAATTGTGTCATAAAGTATAGTTGGGTTTTTAAAACCCAGCCAACTTTGGTCAGACATGACTAATATTTTACCGTCCAAAGGGTTTTAGGGTTAGGGTGTAAGAGCGACGATGGCGCTCTTACACGTCAAGAGATGTACATAGAATGCATATCTAATCAGCGCACTAGAGGGGCACTATGTTTGTTCTGGTGGAGTCACAGAACAGGATGGGATACAGAAAATCGTGTAACATTGTCATGGCATAATGTTCACTTATTCTTGTCAGCCATTTTCAGTTCATGAGAGAGTGATTCAGGCGAATCCTCTGGGTGCGTGTGGGTGTGACGCATTGCACATTCTCATTCACCTGGCTACTTCGTTGAGTCTCCATCGTAATCAATGCATTAGAGAGAGAACACGGGCTAACTTCAATATTTATAACTTCACGCCTTCAAACAAAAGACCTGTGCAGTTGCAGCGACAGATGCTTTTCTTCTTCTCCCACTGGTGTCATTTCAGCTTGTCGCCAGAGGGAGCAGACGTCTGCAATAATCCTGGAACTATGCTCCATTAACTGTCCTGCTTTCTTTGTATTTACTCTGAACCTTCAACAATTGAACAAGGTTTACTTTTGTAGACAGGTATTTTATGACAAACCAAAATTACTCTTTCTGGGTATGTGTACTTACATGGTGCACTATAATTTAGTCATGAAAAATTACACGATTCAATGAATCCAGCCAGAAGCAATTAAGAAAGAACGGACTAAAACTAAAAAATGTTTACATGGACAATTTATATATGTTACTTGATCATATTTCTCTCCATGTTCTCCCCCCCTTCTCTCTCTCTCTCTCTCTCTCTCTCTCAAAGTGTGCTTCAAATAAAAAAAAAACACAGAAAAGTGCAGTAGAATAAGAAGTGTACTGGATTTTAAGCTATTCTTTGAAAATGTCCAAACTTTTTTTCTTTTTTTTTAACCTGAGTGCAAAGACAAATAAATTACAAATGCAAAACTCTGAACAAATAACAGGAAATATTTTCATCTAGAAATTCTGGTCACCTGAAAAAGCTATTGTTGCACAGCCTTTTTTCAGTTCAAGAAGAGGACAAAAACAGTAAAATACCTCTGTGTTCCCTCTGTGGATTATTGATGTGAATCACAATCCTAAAATTAAAAACCTCCTCTGGCTTGTATGACTACTTCTAATCTTCATCAGCCACATTTAATCATTGTGTTGATGATAATAGATCATCAACACAATGGTGATGTAATAGATGTGCAGTGTAATGCTATACAGTGAATTTCCACCACAAAGTCCCTTGGAGACCCCACTCCACCCCCACCCTGGCATTTTACCTAAATTTTTACATTTCAACCTGTAATCTAAATATTTCTTTTTAAATCTTATTTTATGTGATGGAGAAAAGAGAATAAAATATTCAAACTGAAAATTGGCATGCGCATATGTAGTATCTACACTCTTTGCTATGAAGTCCCTAAAACATTCTGGTGCAACAAATTACTTTTAAAAGTCACATAATTAGTGACATGAAGTCTACCTGTGTGCAATCTAAGTGTCACAGAATCTGTCAGCATAAACACACCCTTTCTGAAAGACCCCAGAGACTGTAACACCACTAAGCAAGAGGCAACCACCTCCTCTTCCTCCTCCTCCACATTCATGGCTGGATGAATGCTGAAGTTTTCTATCATCTTGTCTTATTTGTTGCTTTCTTCACAGTAGGAAAAAGGATATTCAAAGATGTAGGCATGTTCTGTAAAGGAAATGGTGCTAACTCTCAAGCTATTTTAATTCCAGGTTGAGGCAACAAAACATGATTCATTCCAACACATTACTTAGTTTGATCACACACATACTGCGCACAATGAAAACACATAATTTAAGATGAGAATATTACATTGCACCCATAAAGAAAATGTTTGATACGGAAATGCGGGATTAATGAATAGTTTGTTTAATATCTGTGTAAATGTTGCTATTTAAGGAGAACTGAAACTCACAGATTTAAAAATAATAATTATTGGCCCCATAAATAAACCAGTACTTGTAAACTGCACCAAAGGAAACAAGCGTAAATGTAGATAGATAGATAGATAGATAGATAGATAGATAGATAGATAGATAGATAGATAGATAGATAGATAGATAGATAGATAGATAGATAGATAGATAGATGCCATACCATAGGCCTACCACAAGATGGCAGCAATAGAATATACCTTAATCTCTAAACAGGTGTGATCATAGATAGACAAGCATATCTCTGTCTAAGGGTGTGATAGTGAGAGTGAAGAATATGAGGTAAGATCACCCCACGTTTCAGTCATGCAGAATATGCACCAAATGCACTCAGCATCGTTATATTCAGATTACGCCGCCTAAATTCAGAGACTTTGATTCCAGGCATGGAGCAGCACAATTAAACCGTTCTTGCTCTCCTGTGAGGTCAGACGAGACCATTTTGAAAGACATTGCAACTACAGATCGTGCGACAGCAGCGTTTCTTTCATTTTTGAAATAGGTGGTGCATGGGGATGAATGACAATTGGCTGGCATACGTGTGGAGAATTTTCATGTGGTTAAAATCTGTCGGAGGTTTCTGGATGTGTTATCACAACGTCAATATTTTTGTATAAGCAACGTTTTTTTGTTTTTGTTTTTTTTTTACCCTCGATTTTGAGTGCGATACAAGGCGAGGTGAACAGAACCCATCTCTTTTAATAGAGCAGAAACCTCACCGTATTCGATTCAAAAACAACGCGCTTTAGTAATCTCCACTCTGGCTGTGGAGATTGAAATTCCTCACCAGTTTCACTGAGAACACTGATTTCGTCCACAGAGTGCTTCTGGGTGTGATGTGCGCAGCTTACACATCGCGGACATCCAAACGACATAAAAGAAGAAAACTAATTTGTGTTGTATTTTTGACACCAAATGTGCAAGAAATCCCGTTTCAAGTGGGCTTCCCCTCTTCAAAAATTCATCTCTGGCCGCCCCCTCAACCGCGAGCTCCATTTGGAGCTGCGGAAGGGAGATTCCTCAGCCTTTCCAGTCATACACCCCCTCCCCTGCGTGATGTTACCGTTACGCACCACCACAATAAACGGAGACGTGACTCTCCGGGGCGAATCCCTGCCGACGTCACTCCTGTCAGATATAAAAAGGCTGAGCAGCGGCTCGGATCAGACTCAAGCAAAACCGCCTTTTTGACCGCAGCGATTTTCTAAAGCAAGGATTACAGGATAGCTATCGTTGGATTTATTTATCGGCCACGGGTAAGTTTTTTTTCATATCTAAAGAAAATGTGAAACTTTTTTTTTAGTTTTACTATTCGACGTGATATAGCAGACAATAATATGTGTTCAGATCAGCTGTTTTTATTTTATTGCATGACCTTTTTAATTGCCGTAGTGATAAAAATCGATTATTTGCATATCCAGTGTGTTAAACTTTGTTTCTGTGTATGCAATTCGACCAAAAAAAAAAAAACCGCATATTCACGCATGGCGCATCTACCCACAGATCCTCGACATCCTCACAATGACTTTGAACAAGGGTGACAAATTGCGGAACATGGATAAGAGGAGAGGAAGCGTTCCGTTCCCCATGAACCTTCCCAACCTGCACAGGAGAAGCATGCCCGTGGATGACCGGGACCTGCGCGCAACGACGCCGCAGACGGGACAGACCGACGAGCTCTCCAACCTCCTGCGCTGCACGTCCTACTCCCCGAGCGAGGAGCACCGGGGCAGCTGTGCCTCGGACTCTTCCGACTCGGTGATCTCCACCGGCAGCGAGACAGACTCCCAGGTGTACAAGGTGGTCCTCCTCGGGGAGCAGGGGGTCGGCAAGTCCAGCCTGGCGCGCGTCTTTGGAGGACTTGAGGATGCCGGTCACGACTGTGATGAAGCAGGTAAATGGTGATGCTGACGATGAGTCATCAGCCTACATTCATATATATATACACGTTTACTGAAGATCTTCATTAATACAACGTTACACTGGGATATTTTTTGGGGGTAAAATATTGGGAATGATAAAATTGCTGAAGTAGAAAAAAACGAAATAAGTGTAATGTAATTAAAGATAGAGAGATAGGTCTCTTAATTATGTATTTGCACTGAAATTGTGCTTTGCTATTAAAACATGCGGATGGAGTGATTTATATATTCTATACTCGGTTAGAAAAACACAACTAACAGCATGTTTTAAAAAATATATATAATATAGCAGAACATTCTCACAGGCATAGGACAAACATTTTCATTGAATTCTGATAGAGCTGAGGAAAATGTCAGAAAAAAGTAGTAACATAGATGACAGATAGGGTTGCTCTCCTGGCAGAACGTAACACAATATTTGTTCCCCCCAGGAAACACCTATGACAGATCTATTGTTGTGGACGAAGAGGAGGCTTCTATTTTGCTCTATGACATTTGGGAGCAGGTAAGAGTTATATATTATTAATGCAGTGGGGGTTTTTCCCTCCATTGATGGATATCTCATTTTTAAAGACTTGCCAAGCCTCACGATAGTATCTGTTTTTCTCTTCTGTAGGATAACAGTCAGTGGCTTAAAGAGCAGTGCATGAGGATGGGAGACGCCTACATCATCGTGTACTCAGTGACAGACAAGTCGAGCTTCGAGAAGGCTTCAGAGCTCCGCATCCAGCTGCGCCGGGCCAGGCAGTCAGAGAACATTCCCATAATCCTTGTTGGCAACAAAAGTGACCTGGTGCGGTCCAGAGAGGTGTCAGTTGATGGTGAGTTAGTGCAGTTAATCAATGAGACGAACATGAGAAACCGGAAAACGAACACGAGAACCAGAGACCTAATGTGCGGCTCTTTTCCCCCATATGCTTTGGATTGCAGAGGGACGCGCCTGTGCAGTGGTGTTTGACTGCAAGTTCATTGAGACGTCTGCATCGCTTCACCACAACGTGCATGCCTTGTTCGAGGGCATCGTCAGGCAGATCCGTTTGCGGAAGGACAGCAAGGAGGAAAACGCGCGACGCATGGCCAACTGCAGGCGCAGAGAGAGCATCAGCAAGAAGGCCAAACGCTTTCTGGGTCGCATGGTCGCGCACAAAAACAAGAAGATGGCCTTCAGGCAGAAGTCCAAGTCGTGCCACGACCTCACGGTTCTCTGAGCAGCACATGGGACAGACAGACAGACAGACTGCTTTTTTCTTCTGTTTTTCTTTTTTTTTTTCTTTTAGCCTCTGAAGACCAGATCCTGTGTGTGTTTTAACACCAATACTAAAGGACTAATAGAGCTGTACAGAATATATTTTTGTTGTTTTTAACGCACAAACCAAAAGCTAAGACAGGATGTAATTTGCAAGAAAAACAACAACAAAAAATGACTGGTAATGTAAAATGATATCATGATAATGGTAATATCTTCTAAAGCTTTGCAAACATTTTACTTTACAGTCTGCCTTAAACATTTTGCCATCACGTAGGGATACTTTTGTCTGAAAGATCTGACATGATATTTCTAATAAGGTGCAAAGATCGTCTTGCTATTGGGTTGTTGTGCGCCATTGTTTGGAGGGGGGTTGATGTACATACCATAAGTAGGCATAGTGCTGAATGCGACAAACATCTCATCATTATCAAGGTCATGTGGGGGTTTCTAATATTTACTTGAATGTTGGTGCGCAGGTTCGTGCCTTGGCCAAGTTAATGAAGACTACTCAAAGCTTGGGCAAAAACTATTTTATTCTGTGTTGTTCCATGACATTGAATTCAGGTTGTGAATGTATGAGTAAAGCAATAAGTTGGTCATGTGAGCCTTGACATTGTTTGAAAATTCTTTGTTTACATTGATTTTCAATAAAATTTTCAATAAAAAAAAAAACTGTTTCCTCCCCCCTCTCATTATTCCCCCTGGCAACATAATACTCAGAAAGGGACTAAGAAGAAGTAAATGTGTGGGTGAGTTAGCCACTCATGAATATTTATTTGATCCAATCAGTGGAACGGAACCACTCCGGCTATCCGCTTTAAAGGAAGGAAATTAGGTAGTTAGGCCTGTTTTTTTCTCTCTCTCAGACCGTTAAACATTAACCCACCAAAAAGAGTACAAGTGTACAAATTTTCCACCCAATTCAAAGTTCTCTCACAGCTCTTAGAGTTAGGTAGCGCAAGCATCATCTGGAGAAGGTAGGATGGTCATCATTACTTTGGATGCATGCATGCCTTTAAGATAAATGTAATAGCTATGATCATTTTATTTGTAACGTCATCATCTGTGTTTCATAGTCAGTTTTTATTTTTATTTTTCTATTCTATTATCCATCCTGGAGTAGGAGACTTTGACTGGCATGCCCTTTGAGATTGCTGAGAGCTACGTCCATCAGACATTAGCACATAGCTGGATTATTCTTTGAATTCAGTTTCAGTTTAACAGGTCCGAGTTGTGCTTCAAACTCAGACATGTCTTTGTTGGTCTTCTGCCCTGTGAGCCGCTGTGGTTGATCCAGTGTTATGTTTTTGGGGCATTGGTTTTAAAAGGATAAATCAGCAACAAAGACGGTGCTTGTGTTGATCATTGGCAGGTTTAAAAAAAAACGGTGAGTGTGCCACATTTACAGGAACAGATGGATGACAGGAAAGCCACGGCAATGCTCCTCGCAGCACTTTTAGTAAGTTTCATGTTATTCCTCCTTATTTTTATACATATGCCTTATTGCGGTTGTTTGTCTAAGAAACTAAATAGGTGAAAAACTGTGGTAATCATTAGTAAGACACTTATTATCCTGTTTCATAGCTTGCAACGCTTCAGACATTATTGCCATGCTCAGGGGCAAGTGTCAAAATAGGTGTTCCTGAAAACTACGATGGCATTTTCCCATGGTATCTAACTAAGGTAAGCCCCCACAGTTTACTTGAAATAAAAAATATTCACTGTTCTCAAAGTCAAAACTAAAGCATCAGGTAATAAAAACGGAACTGAGAAATGAACCCCCAAAACTGTGAATGAATGAAGAGGAGCTTGTATGGAAAACATTTAAAAAAAAGTACCATAAGAAAAGCTGCCTGTATTGCAAGCTAGAATACGCATTTTAATAATCTCCCATCTTTTTTTCTGTTAACACTTTTACCATTGCATGATGAAAGACCTCTGTTGCTCGACTGAAAGAAGATGAAGGTAGATAGTGAGTCAAAACAACATCAGCCCCTTTTTATTACAACCCTTTTTTTCTGCACTCAAGGTTGAAGATGCACGAACACGCTGACGTCATGACTCTTCTATAATTGGCATGTTCACAGTGCTTCTCTGGCGTCTGACCCACCCTCTGCTTTTAGTCCAACTTGGAGGCAGGTGGGGTGTTTTATCCATCTGTGTCACTCAGATGTCCTCTGGATTGCGTGGCATCATGAGTGTCTGGCTCATTGATCGGCTTTACAGTGATGTCAATACATCCTGCGCAAATATATATCCATTTTGCTTTTTTCACCAGACTGTCATAAACATGACATGCTCTATGTTTTTTTTTGGAGGATAATAACCCTGCTTTGTGTTATAAATGGATTGGACAGAATAATTGCCTCAGATTTGCTCAAGGTAAAAAATCTTTTCATGCAGCTCCATTCGTCACCGAGCGGCCCACTCGTCTGTTCGCCTATTTAGACGTCTTGCATGATTCACTTAGCAAACCTTACGCTACAGCACTGCTGAGGTCCTTCTTTACAAATCATAAAGGGTTCTGTGAATAAACACTTTCAGGGCTGATTTATTTTTTGCTTTGACCTTCCCTCAGTTTTCCATACTAGCTTTGTCATGGTCAGGGTTGCACGAGGCTGGACAGTATCCAAGAAAAGAGGCAGAGGCAGATCCTGCACAGGTCACCAGTCCATCGCAGGGTTAACGGGGACAGACGCACGCTTTCAATTTTGGAATCATCTCAAAATCTTTTGCTGCCCCAAAAGTACTCATATCCATTCAACTTTTCTATGTTTTGTCACATTACCGGCACAAACATTTCTGTACTGTTTTTTTTTTTTTTTTTTTGCGATAGCAGAGTAACAGCAGTATTAGTTTTAACAACAAATATTTTTTTCTGTTTTTTAATAAATTTTTATCAATACAAGGCATGTCAAAAATGATGTATACCATTCTTAATAATAAATGGAGAAATCTTAAATGGCATTACATTATTATCATTAAACCCTTACTTATGCCGGTTTAATAATGATTGTAATGAAAACAGTTGAAAACCAAAAAAAAAAAGAAAGGAGAAAAGATTTATCCTTGATGACGGGTCTTCCAAGTCTTTGAGGTCGGAGATCCTCCTTGCCATCACATTAATCGTTAACTCTCTCCACAGGTTCTCTTCCCGATTCAAATTGATCCTTCTAAAATGTTAACATTACATACATCATATATAACAAGGGTATGAATAATTGTTGGCTTGTTGTGTTTAATTGTACAAACAAAAAGTTGTGCATTTCATGGCTGTAAAAAAACATGGTAGTGCCAGCTTCACGTTATGGGCATTTATTCAGCAATGACAGGGAAGCTGGTAAGCGTTGATGTTGAAATTGTTGGAGCTAAATACAGAACAATTCTGGAGGAAAATATGTTAAAGGCTGCAACACACCAAAGACTGGGGAGGATGTTCACGTTCCAGCAGAGTAACACGCCTAAACACACAGCCGGAGCTGCAATGAAATAGCTCGGGTAAAATTGTATTTGTGTATAGCGCTGTCGGAGTGCAGGCCTGCAATAACAACTGCCGTTTACAGAGGCTGGTTTTCCAATATGACAAACCTAAACTATTTTGATAATTAAAATGGACAAACCTTCATGTCCAGACGTGCAAAGCTGGAAGAGACACAATCTAAAACCTGAACAAAATGCCGAACATTCTCTATCCTTCCTTCCTTTTCTCAATTCTGCACCACTTTGTTTTGGTCCATAGCACGAAATCCAAATAAATGACATTAAAGTTTGTGGAGGCATTGCAACAAAATGTGAAAAAGGTCAAGATTTATGAATGGTGTTAAAAAGGTACTGTACTTGACATTTGTAAGGTAAATCCAAGCACAACAAAAACCATATGGACTATTTAAAACAATCATTGAACACTTATGTTGTCAATTGTGCTCGGAGGAATTAATGATTTTAAACCACATTTTGAGGAAAAAATTAGCATTGTGTTCTAATTAGTAGTTCTACAATCATTACAGACAAAATGGAGAAGAAAATATTTGAGGTGCAGGTCCCTGTGACAAAAAAATGTGGATGGTTTGCACTGAAATCAACAATGTAATGGTTCAAGTCTTTAAATTATTTATATGGTGAATTTATCTTAATATAGTAATAATTTCATGGGAATATTACGATCTGTTTTTCTTTTGTGTCTGTCTACCTCTGGGTCGTCTTGCTTATGCCTCTTTAGCAGCACAACAAACTATTTTGAGTCTTTTGTTTTTCTTTTTTGCACAGCTTCACAACCTGCCAAGTAATTATACTGAACTGGTGTTAACTGGAGACGATGAGGGGATATTTGGAGTAGACGCCCAGTTTCTGTACGCAATAAAACCGCTGGACAGAGAGAAACAGCCATCCTACTCTTTGCAGGTTATACACTGCATTGTGTCATATTTCAGTTTCCCATATATTGCTAATTTTAGATATATCAATTTCAGATTCAAGATATGTGAAATGAAGTTGGTTGGCATATCTATATCAAATTACATTCATCTTATGTTCGATGTTGTATAAAGATTTTAAATCTCTGGTTGGATTGTGAGTAATTGTCAGTGATGTTCAAACACAACACACCGAGTCAGGGTTCTGGCGTCTGTACTGCAGGTGTCCTTCAGACCATCGGGCGCCATTCAGAACATCAGATCGTCGTCTCATCGACAGAGCTTCACCGTGGAAGTGTGTGTCATTGACAAGAACGACAATGTGCCCACCTTCATAGAGGAGAGCATGAGAGGCAGTGTACAGCTTGGGCTTCTCAAAGGTACAAGAACGTTAAGGTCTTCCATGGCCATCTATTTCTCTCTGCTGGAAATTTGTTTGTCCAAATATGTTAAATATGATGAAGGAAATATCCCCAACCATTGCTTCTTTTTATTTGTATGTACTTTTTCAGGGAGGGAACTAAGACACACGATGGAATCAAAAGATAACATATGCATTATACCAACTTAAAAAATATCAAATATTTTTTTCTGTACAGTAAATATTGTACTTAAGGAATTCCTTAATAAGGCTGCAGAGTTGATTCTAAATCTTTTCATCGCATCAAAGCTTTTTTAACGCTTTGTCATAGGACCTGACCTGCACATTAACTTTTATTATTAGAAAGTAAATTTATTCAATCATAATGCAAAAAAGATATTCCTTCATCCCCACTGTAAAGATGTATATATTGTAAACAACTGTATGTACAATGTTCTGTTGTTTGCAATAATAATGAACAACACCAGTCTCTCTGTCATGCTTCATCTTTCTCTGTTGTCTCTGCATCCTCTGTGTGCACCAGGGATCCCCTTCATGCAAGTGGAGGCGCTCGATCGCGATGACCGTGACACGGCTCATGCTGAGCTGCGGTTCAGCCTGATGGAGCAAACGCCCAGGATTCCCTCCAGTCAAATGTTTTTCATTGACTCCATTACAGGAGAGGTTTCCCTCACTGAGGAGGGTCAGTTGGTGTACTAGCATAACATAACATCATATCACTTAAAGCAGGGGTCACCAACATGGTGCCCGCGGGCACCAAGTAGCCCCCCAGGACCACATGTTGTGCCCATGAGCCTGTTCTAAAAAAAGCACAATCCACCAATGAACTGCATCTAAAAGTTTGTTTTATTCCGTTACTCTTCCTGTTTATTCTCCTTTGCATTTATGTAGATTTAAAAATGACAATATCTATAACAAAACATGAAAAGAATGTTTATTTTACATAAATTTAAGGTGAACTCTGAATCTTCTAGTGTAAAGGTTAGTACTGGTAGCACTCTGTATGACACAACACCGATGAAGTAGCTCTCAGTTTGAGAAAGGTCGGTGACCCCTGACTTAAAGTATGACTGGTATAATAATAGTAATGACAAGGATGGAAGTAATAGTAACAATATGAACATCATACAAGTCAGAATGCCAGGAAGTAAAACAGATGCATATTTCTCACAATAAATAATCCGAATGTAAGAAGATTTTTTTTTTTTTAGAAATGTACCACATAAGGGTGTAAGAAAATCCGAGAAGAACATGAGACAACAAGGCAAAAGGGTCTGCAGTCAATGTATTCAATTGGATGTCTTTATATCAAACATTTCAATCTCTGCAAAACTGAAACCACAGGCAAAAAACTGGTGGGGAACCTCCCCCCCCCCCCAACCTGGCAAGATAAATGGTAAGGTGGCCCCCAACCCACACCCCATCGCAAAAAATGTCCTTACAGGAAACCTAGAGAAAGGAGAAGACAGTAAAAAACGGCTAAATCACTTGATCGAATATTTGACAATTCTGATTCAGATGGTAATAATTACCCTATGGTCATATGCAGCTCTTTGAGTGAATACAAATAATTTTTACGATAAATATGATTCTTAAAGTGAATTTGGCGATGCTATTTCATCCAGGTAAATTACCAAATACAGAGTACACTGCATGCATTATACTGTAGGTTTTGCAGCTGTGCATTTAACTATTCTTTTGACACCAACCAACCAAAAACAAAACAAAAAATCGCTCTTGAGAAATCTCTCTGTGCTCCCTCAAAACTGAGAGGGAATTGCTTTCGTTGTGTGAACCATACTTTCACAACACCGTCTATATCCCCTCATATTTTTACTGCAGCCACATTTCTATATTGTGACTGTATCTCACAATGAGATTTCAGTAAATGGGCCACATGAATTACACTTAATATGCTTTTAAAGCACTTTTGTGTTGAATCTTCTTATTATTGCATTCATTGAATTGTCATGAAAATATAATTGTGCTCATCCACCTACTTGCACTGAGGTTTATACTGAACAGAATATAAGCTGTGGGGCCTAGAGACTCTGCATTTTGCCGAAGCAAGTAATTTAAAATTGGTCTCAAAGGTGAGCTTTCTAGGAGACAGATTTCTTCCTTTCTAACAAATAAATGTCTGCACACCATTAGCCACGCATTGAGGTTATTTCCTTTTCAGGAAATAAGCTCAACACCTCTACAGAAGTCTACTAACAGATATGTGACACTATTTTTTTTTGTATGAGCTTCAAAGACAAAGAACACCATAATCCTTTAAAAATCAAGGCTACTTTATTGTTTCTGAACAGACACATTTTTAGTGCGGACTCGCAGTGAATTCCCGCATGCTCGTTTCTATTTCTGCTGCTCTCGTCTTTCCCCTTGCTACGCTTTGACAGAAGCTGGGTGACATTCGCACATGCTGGCCCTTTTCAGCCCACACAGCTGCTGATTTCCAAGTGGCAAGGAGCACTAAAATTGCCTCCTTGATTTCTTTTTTTTTTCCCTATTTCATCTGCAGTCTAGTTGAAACCGGTTATGATTGCCTCTGCGGTGAGCTTTTTGAGCTATTTCACTTCCATTTGTGCATTTGACAAAAACAGCATCCAGGTGCTTTAAATAAGCGCTGACATGTTAAATTTAGCAACAAAGGTGTGATGTCGTGTTTATCCGAAGGAGTCTGTGGTCAGTGACAGACTTACCGGGTTTAATTACATTTTATTTGTGTTTGCAGGTGTTAATTTATTTATGTGGGTAATTTTTTTTCCAAAAGCCAGATTTATTTTTGTCACACTGGGGCATATTTACAGTATAATCTTCAACTGAATTTGGTAATAATGTCAGAGCTAAGAATAAACTGTTCCCAAAATAAAATGCAATTTTCTTCATTTTCACTGCGCTGTGACCCTCCTCCCCCCTCAGGAGCCTCCACTCTGGACCCAGAAATGTGCGGTCGTTATAAACTCTCAGTGATGGTCAAAGACATGGGAGGGAGGAGCAATGCTTTCTTCACCACCGGCATCGTTACTGTTGAGGTCACTGGAAACACTTGGGCATCGCCGGACCCTGTGCGACTTCAGGAGAATCTCCCAGGTCCCTACCCCATTCCCATTTCACAGGTGAGACATCAAAAGCTCGGCAGCAGCGGCAGCGGTGTCGTAAAGCAAAGCAAGTTGTTCAAAGCAGCATTCATACACAACGTGATTCCAGGGGCTTTACAGAAAAATAATGCAACTCTATATATAAAGTTCTAATAAAACGTTAATACACAGTAACAGATGTGTAAGCTTCAAATAAAAAGAAACAAACTATATAGCACAACATGTAAATCAAATAAATAGCCAAGATATGATAGAAATGAATTTATTCCACTTATCCAGACTTTCGTTATGTTCTGGACTGAGATCCTGTAAAAGCTCATCAGATGGTTTGTGATGCATCCCTGTTGAGTTGCCAGTCATTTAAAACTTTTAGTGCCGGTTGGGTCGGATACCTGACTGGAATCAGAAGCTAAACAAGGAAGGAGGATTTTTCTTTTTACTTGTTTTATTCTCCTACCAAATCTGGAAAGCATGTTATCCATTGCGGTATTGTATTATAATCAAAGGATCATGATCAATAGTCAGGATGGAGAGAAAAGGTATAACCTTGCCAGTTTCTTTTTTAGTACTTCTCAAAACCTGCTAAGTGATCAAATACTAAATTATTCATGCTGGGTGAATGCAATGAATCCTTTCTGGCTGAGTCACATTAACTTCTATGATCCCTCACACAACGAGTGTTATTTTAATCCTACTACACAGTGTAAACACTTTAATATTTAACATGCTTTGGGAAACAAAAGCACTTATGGTCTGAGCCATGGTGAAGAATTTATGTTTATTTTCCCACTTAAGATCTCAGATGTTATTTTTGCTTTGCTTGTTGTAGGAAGTATTTTATCAGCCAAGTTAATCTGCAGCTATTTATTTAGGCTGGTTTTCTAGCTGCTGTACTAGGTGGGGGTAATCTTTGTTCCACACTATTTTACCTGAAGGGATAATTCCTCATGTTTACAAAAGAAAATAAATGCTGAATTCATCAGAAATGAATAAAGACTATTGGTTGCTTGTCATTAATAGAACAAAAGAACCTTTTTTATGGAAGCTACAGCAAAACAATGGCGATATTATTTTTTTTTAAATATAGGGAAATTCTTAGATTATAATTCTAATTAGATGAAATATCAGATTTGTATTCCTCCCTTCTTATGCCTCATTAAGTGATTGGTGGATCCTTCATACTTCAGTGAAAATAATAATTATTGTTTTTCTAGAGAGTAAAATTTGTCCAAAAGAAGAACATAGATTCTTTGTAATTGGTTCAGTTTTATCATGCATGAGTCTGATCCTGGGATATATATTTTTTTCCTTGTTACAGAGTTACTCATATTAGCTCTGCTTCTATAAATAACCCAAACACCCTCAGAGGTTTTATAAGACATGGATGGAACAGAAAATATTGGTTGAAAAAAAGGACTCTAAATTATTCTTTTCAAATGTTTTTGTGTAGTAGAGAGAAATTATTTTTATTTCCATTCAGCACTGAGAAATGGAATCAAATAGAGAAGAGCAAGCCCCATATAAATGTATTCTGCCATTTCTGGACAGACTGTGGCCAAAAGGTAGATGACAAACCTCCCCCTCTTTGTTTTTCTTCCACCTCCCCCACACTCACCCTCAGCTCATCTTTCCCTCCTACTCTAACATCCTCCTCCACCCACAGAAAATGTGTGATTGCACAAGTGGAGGCACATTTGATCATTTCTGTAGTATTTTCAAATCTTGACTCCGATTCACAATAAAGAATCAAATCTATTCAGGATTTTTTTTATGTAGGGTTGATAACTTAAATTGATGATTTTTGTTATTTTTATGTCTTATTTATTTGATGTCCTTAATGCCCCTTGGTGTCTGCGTGAAAACTGGTCTGTGTGGAAACACCTAAATGATCATTGTGACAAATGTCTGAGAAATTAATCTTATTAACTCGTTGGCTGATCCACCTAAAAAAAAAAAAGAAAAATTAGGAACCAGGGTTCCACCTTCCCTCATCCTGAATCTAAACCAGAAAGAACAGCAGATCAGGCTGACATGGCGCTTACTCGGGGAAAGCCTCGTTTCGCCTACGTAGCGTGATCGTCTTGCAGCGCTCAGTGGGTGTTGGGACTGACTGCTGTTATGACACATACAGAGATAGTCCTGTTGGAGGGAACACGCTATGCATTCCCACCTCCCTCACTTTCTCGTATAAATGGAGCAGTTATGTCCACACGTCGACTCAGTTGTGACAAATGTTTTGTTTTTCATGCTGATATTATCCACGGTGTGAAAAGTGCTCCACTCACTTTTTTGCTTTTTGCTGCTCTCATTCTCCCTTTAAAAATCTCTTATGAGGACAGATGCTGTGGTGATTCCTCAAATTCTCATATAAGATCAAATCAACCCCAAACTGTGAATTTAAATATTAAAATCCCATGTTTTTTTTGTTTTGTTTTTTTGTTTTTTCTTTTTTACAAGTTCTTCTTCTCCAGTGAGTAGAAGGAGATTAATTTGAGTCTATTATCTGGTGCATGTTTCTGATTGTCTAAAACTTTGATTAATTATTGCAATCAGCAGAACTACTTGAACTCAATGACAACAATCTATTTAGGTTCAGGAGCGGCTAAGATGCCAAAACACTTCTGAATTATTGTTCAAAGTTCTTAACTGCACAGACTTTCCCGTTTTAGCATCTGAATGCAATATTGCAGATCCGCCGTTTTGGCCCACCTTTACTGGTGCATATTTATTGATTTTAAGATATTCATATCATCATAATGAATTTTATTTAGACGCGACTTTCTTAAAACTCAGGGTCACTGTACAAATTAAAAACCAACAAACAGGTGGGGTTTAAGTCTGGTTTGGAACAGGGGAAGAGAGTCAATGTAGTGGATATTTGGCAGGAAAGACTTCCAGAGTTTTGGACCAGAGCAAGAGAAATCTGTTTTTCCCTGTACTGCCGGTGTTGCATGGTGTTTTAGCTAAGAATGGTCAGCAGAGGTGATCTCATGTTGTAAGAAATATAAAGAAATGATATATGTAATTTAATTGATGGTCATCTGCTTATAATGCCAGATAAACACAAAATCATCAGCTCTATGGGGCCATTCAGGTACCTTATTCCCTTGGTGAGAGTGACGCAGAGTAGCGTGCTAACACATTGTTCAATTTTATAAAAGAGAAAAAGAAAAAAAGGAATGTTTATTAGATTTATTTATGTATTTGTTTTGCAAATTACACCATTTAAGAAGTCAGAAAATTTTTAACTTTAAACTAAGACTTTTTGCCTTTAAAAAGCAGATTATCACTCTCACTTTAGAGATGAGTTGATTTACCATATTTATAAAAATATGGTATTTATTCATAATATAGTATTTTGAAAAATGGTCAGAAAAAAGGAGCATTCCATAATACCTTGCAAACTGGAAAACATGAGGATAGATTTAACCATGATTGCCATTTAAATTTCACCTTCTTGGTCCAATGTTACATAAAGTTAAAACTAAATATCTATATGGACATTATATCAAAAGAAACATAACCTGTTTTTCTCACTGACCGACAATAAAACAGTCTGAATGTGTCCTGGTTTGGGTCAGTTAGGATTTCCTAAATTATTTTTATTTGCTAAACACCAGAATAATGAGAAGTCCTTCAAATTCTGAAGTTTAAAAGATTTGGGAAAGCCAGGTGTGGCAACACCTCAAACATACAGTGCAACATCATGGAAAAATCAAAAGAAATCAGCCGGGAAGAGAATTGTGTATCTTCACAAGCCTGGTTCATTCGTAGGGTACAATTTACCGATGCCTGAAGGTGCCACATTCACCTGTTCAAATGAGTATAAGCAGCATGGGGATGTCCCACCATCATGCTGCTCAGGGAGGAGACATGTTCTGGGTTTGGACAAAAGACTCTGTGAAGGTGCTGGCTGAAATAGGCAAGAGAATGTCAATATCCACAGTGAAATTGAGTCTTGTCCCCCCAGGGATTGAAGGGCGACTCAAAGGGGGGAACATTATTCCAAATAAAAAAAAAGATTAGATTGGAAACACACTTCAAGTAAAAAGCCTTATGTTTTGGAGACATGCTCTGTGGTCTGATTTATGTAAAATGTGTTTGGCCATAATGACCATCATTACATATGGAGGAAACTGTCTGAACTATGAAGCACAGAGGTGGCAGGATAACGTTCTGTAGGTGAGTTGCTGCAGGGGGGACTGGCACACTTCACAAAATATTATTGTAGTATTAGGAAAGAACATTATGGGGAAATATTAAAGTAACATCTTAAAATTTTTGGGGTGGCACAAATGGGGTTTAAAATTGACAGGGACCATAAATGTTCTGCTAAATAAGCTACAAAGTGGCTTAAGGAGAATAGAGTTAATGTTTTAAAATATATGAGCAAGGCACCCAACCTGACTCAGTCTCACCTGCACTGGGGCCCAAAACTCCCAATGATTGCAATAAGCTTGTGGAAGAAAACCCGAGATGTTTGACCCAAGCACACGGGTTAGAATTAAATTCCCCCCAATAGCTGCGGTATGTAGACTTCTGAATTTCAAGAAAAAAAACATTAAATGAAAAGGATTCTCGCATTTAGCAAACACAAATAACCTTGGAAATCACAACTGACCTAAACAGGAAACATTTAGTCTGATTTAGTATCAGAGAATAAGAAAAAAGGTCTATGTGTATTTTTATACAGTGCATGTATATATCAGCTGTGTGTAGAAAATAATATCTATGCAATGAAGTATACGCATTGTTAGGGTTGTAAAGAAATACCACTCGTGTCATATTCTGCTTTGGATCACATCAATGATTAAAGCTTTTCAACAGTTTTCATAGTTCCCTGGCCTAAGTATGATGAAACTAAAAGGAGAATCATACAAAATGAAAATAAAATGACACTAAACTGAAGCTCTTTTATTTGGAAACGTGAAAAAGAATGAAGAAAATGACATTTGAGACTGCATACTCAAATATATGTATCAATATTTTGTGACCTACAACCTAAACCCTCCTGGCAGCAATTGTAAAATTTTCTTTGAAAATGTGCCAGAAATACCAGATAAATTACCACTAAGAAAGTTTTTCTGTAACAGTAAGCTGTCCATTTCAAATTAAATGTTTTGAACCCCGTTTTAATTTTTTTAGGTGACCACACTGTAATAAAGCTGTATCTTTTCATCATCTCTCTTTAACTAATATGTTAACTATCTACTACGTAAACTACCATGACCCTTATAGTTAATTTGGAAAACACTTTTTTATCTCTAACTAATCGACTAGTTGCTAAATTGTTTTTGTCATGGTCATTTCAGCTTTAGGCAAAGCCAAATGCTTATTTCAAAACGTCAGCCACCGACTCCTCTTCTCAGTGCTTGTGAGATGCTTCTGCGCAGAAGTACAAGCTGAACCTATAAAAGAAGACTGAATGTGCTCTGCTAACTCAGATACAGACAAAAGCAAAAACAGATGATCTCATCCATGTTTTTGCATGCAGCTTTAAATAGAGCAGTCAGTCAGGATTAATCTAATTTCTGCAGAGTTCAGAGGTCTGGAAACACACCATAACACAGTCAGATGTGTGGATTGGATATGTGTATATAAAAGCACCGTAGATGGGGGGCTGTTACTGCTCTGACAGTGAGCTGAGGAGATGCATATGCTTCGGGTTTGCATCAGCTGTGCTGCGTCTGGGATCCTCTCCTTGTTGGGGGCCATTTTGATGGAAGCTGGGGTCCTTCTGTTTAGCCCTGCAACAGGGGTTGTAAAACAAAGTGGAAATTCCCCTTTAGCCCGCCTCGTTAGTTTTGGCCATTTTTTTTATATATATATATATATATATATATATATATATATATATATATACAGAGAGAGAGAGAGAGAGAGAGAGAGAGAGAGAGAGAGAGAGAGCTGTCGTCATTAAAATGCTGTTTGCATGAATGTGTTTGCTGAATTCAGGTCAAATGGAGTGGAAGCCAGGCAGAGTACAGTCTGGACGGGGAGTTTCCAGAGATGCTCTTCACCATCAGCAGAGAAGGTGTCATCTATCTCAACGCCCCTCTGGACAGAGAGACACAAGACCAGGTTTGAAGCATATCTATTTCCACTGGTACTGAATCTCGCTTTAAAGTGTGGAAAGAGTGAAAATAACGAGCTTTATAAATAATGAAAATTGTACTTTTAACCTTAAATCTAATCTTTAAATTCAAAAGCATATTACCTTTGACTCCTTTTGTTTGAATGCAGCCCCACAAAATCTTTGATGAACTTTAGTGATGTTATCCGCAGCTTTCAGTCAAATAGTCCTGATACATAAAACTCGTCCAAAACGAGAGCACCGTGTAACCTTTTCTACTTCTTATATGAGCAATTTTAGCTGAGGAAACAATCCAACATTTGAATGTCACAGCAGAAGACCCCCCTTTGGCACAAGATTGCAACATGGCAGCGAGTTAATTTCAAATTACGTTCAGTTGGCGAAAGATCTTCTTGTGTGCTACGAACACAAATCAAAATCTGCAGTTTGCTCTTTGGTTTTGCATTCAAATGAAGCTCATCTGACCTTTGAATGGCTCTGACAGCAGTCAGTTCTGGCACAAATGCTCATGTGGCAAACTTATGACTATAGATTAGAGACTGCAGAAACTTTTCCCTTTAGGAAAGCATACCATCATGTTCTTGTAAATTTAAAATGGAAAGGTTAAATCATTAAAAAAAATAACCAGTAAGGTTTTTTCTTTACTAATCCCATTAAAATTATCAGGTGTACCTGACTGAAAGTTCCTCACTGTAAACATTATGTCGTCAAATATTATGTTTCTGTCCTCTCCTCCAGTTCCACATCAGTATTGTAGTTGAGCGTCCAGATGGCAGACAAATTGCCAAGCCTGTGGAGTTGCGGGTGATGGTGGGTGACGCCAATGACAACAGACCCACATTCCCTCAGGCCCAGTACCACACCGTGGTGAAGGAACTGGCTGCTCGGGGTAACTGAAAGCTTTTAGATATCGCTGAAGTGGATGCTTACAAAATGTTCTGTTTTTATGAATTTCCCTTCGCAGCATTGAACGTGAACCAGAGCTACCTATCTACCCCGCTGATGCATTGTAAGCTAAACCTTAATGTGGATCTACAGAAGAAATTGTATTATGTTTAAAGCGTAAATGTACATAATATTTTTGCAGAGAAAAAAGGCACCAACGTTATATATAGAGTGAAAGTTTGACAGTAAATTCCCTATCAATAAATTATGTTAAAGCAGAAAACTATTTGAAGAATGTTTAACTATTGAATTTTTGCAATTTCAAAAGTATTTATATTTATCCATATTTAAACAATCTACGAAAGTAATTAAAGGCAAATAACAAGCCTAACATAACAACAGGATATACAGTAGTTTGATATCTTGGGCCGCTGGTCAAGCATGTTGAGTCATAAAAGAAAAAGTTTAACCATCCATTCAGTGTCTATACCCGCTTATCCGTGCAGTGTCACAGGGACAGGTTTAACCTCTGACTTTAAATAATAAATAGTACAGGATCTACATTCAAGGCAATATCTTTCAAGATAGACTGAGGTGTAAGCCTGATCCACAAATCAAATAACTTTTGGGAAGTGGGCGAGGTATAGATGACAACAAACACCGGCTAATCAGAAAGCTGCAGTAGCAATCATCTGGAGCTGGCAGCATCAACTAGATTTGAATTAACTAGGGACAGAATTATTCTGAGCAGTCGAGGTGGAAGCCAACTTTTGATTAGCCACACACTTTTAGGTAATTATGTCCACCCAACCATCGTTTATCTTATGTCATCGGGCTGCCAGTCCAACACGGAGCAACTGCAGGGTAATGCAACCCAAATCCTTCTTTTTTTCACTGGATCTTTCAACCCCCCCCCCCCCAAAAAAATCCGATTTGTGCCACTTCCGCATGTGGAACTAATTTGGATCTGTATCTGATTTTTTTCAAAGCATCCACAGTCTGAAGGGTCCTGTCGCATTTCATCCACCGTTTACATCACAGGACCCTCTTACTGCAAGCCAACGGTGCTGTGATGCAGTCCACTCATTCATGTCCAGTCTGTTGTATAATTGTTTTCTGTGCTGCCTTGAATGATAATTGCGATGCAAACAGGTAACAAATAGTTTTTCCCTTTTTTCACCTCTGATTGAAACGTCTCAGTTTTTGGTTCTAAACATTGATGATGGACAGAAATCACCAAATGAGTGTTGTTAAAAAGACAAAGTTGATTTCAATTTACAATCAACTTCAATCCTTTCAATGGTTAACACTCAACCTGTACACTCTGGCATTCATTGTACAGTAAACTCACAAATTACACCTCACCTCCCAAAAACAAAACAACAACAACCAAAACATGTCCTGCAACAGGGGTTTCGGGCAACAAGGCTCTGCGTTATTTCAATGTCTTAGTTGAGCCCGATGTGCTTTCAGGAGGAAAT
Organism: Fundulus diaphanus; assembly: GCA_037039145.1. Lineage (NCBI taxonomy): Eukaryota > Metazoa > Chordata > Actinopteri > Cyprinodontiformes > Fundulidae > Fundulus > Fundulus diaphanus. The sequence goes on along the minus strand of CM073122.1, from coordinate 31,977,429 downwards.
TTCATTACCTACGCCATCATCGCTGCATCAGATTACATTTGATTTATTAATAAATGAACTCTTGTCTGGCCAGAATAAATTAGCGTAGTTATCAATGGCCCACAGTGGCGGGGTACCTTCTGGAGAGGTTGTCAGCCCATCACATGGCCAACACATGAACATTTGAGACAAACGAGCATTTCATACATCTCCTAAATCCTAAGGGCAAATCAGAGTCTCTACTTAATCTCACATGCCTATTTTGGGACAGTGGTAGAAATCCAAAGACAATTCAGTCATGCTGAGATTAAAACCCGGGACCAACACCCGTGTCACCATCAACATTGATGAGTACGCCATGACTGTGTCAGCCTACATCAACAAATGCATTGAGGACGTCAGCACCACCAAGACCATCATCACCCGAGCCAACCAACGACCCTGGATTACTGCGGAGGTCCGTCTAGCGCTAAAAGCACGGAACTCAGCCTTCAAGTCTGAAGACAAGGAGGCACTGAGGACAGCGAGAGCCAACCTGAACCGTGCCATCAGGCTAGCAAAGCGGAACCACAGTCAGAAAATCCAGGAGCTTTTCCATGATGCCAGCAACACCAGGAGCATGTGGAAAGGCATCCGGGCGATCACTGAATACAACACGCCCTCCACCCCGGTGGGTGAAGTTGATGCTGACTTCCTCAATGGACTAAATAACTTCTTTGGGAGGTTTGAGGCACTAAACAGCACTCCAGCAGTGAAAGCTGTTCCCCATCAGGAAGAGGAGGTCCTCTGCCTTGACACCGCCGACGTGTGGAAGACTCTGAGGAGAGTCAACCCGCGGAAGGCCCCAGGCCCCGACAACATACCTGGGCGGGTGCTCAAGGAGTGTGCAGGTCAGCTGGCTGGTGTCCTGACAGACATTTTTAACACCTCGCTGGACCAAGCCACAGTGCCAGCATGCTTCAAGTCTGCCTCCATCATTCCGGTGCCAAAGAAACCTCAAGTCACCTGTTTCAACGACTACCGGCCTGTTGCACTGACTCCCATCATGATGAAGTGCTTTGAAAGGCTAGTAAAGGAACACATCGTCTCCAGTCTCCCATCTACACTCGACCCGTTCCAGTTTGCCTACCGACGGAACCGCTCCACTGAGGACGCCATCTCCTCTGCTCTTCACCTGAGCCTGGCACACCTGGAGGAGAAGAACACACACGTGCGGATGCTGTTCCTGGACTTCAGTTCAGCGTTCAACACCATCATCCCACAACATCTGGTGGGAAAACTGGAGCATCTGGGCTTCAACACACCCCTACGAAACTGGCTGCTAGACTTCCTCACCAACAGACCTCAGTCAGTCCGGGTCGGACAGAACACCTCTGATGTCATCACCCTCAGCACGGGCTCCCCTCAGGGCTGCGTCCTGAGCCCCCTGCTGTTCACCCTGATGACACACGACTGCGTCCCCAGGTTCACCACCAATCACATCGTGAAGTTTGCAGACGACACAACGGTGGTGGGCCTGATCAGAGACGACAACGACCAGGACTACAGAGAGGAGGTGGAGCAGCTGGTGGGCTGGTGCAGAGACAACAGCCTGATCCTGAACGTGGAGAAGACGAAGGAGATCATCGTCGACTTCAGGAAAAACCGGCCTCACCATGCTCCACTGCTCATCAACAACTCAGCGGTGGAGGTGGTCAGCAGCACCAAGTTCCTGGGGGTGCACATCACGGACAACCTCACCTGGACTGTGAACACCATGTCACTGGTGAAGAGGGCACAGAAGCGACTGTACTTTCTGCGGAGGATGAGGAGAGCCCGCCTGCCCCCGCCCATCCTCACGACCTTCTACAGAAGCACCATAGAGAGCATTCTGACCAGCTGTCTCTCTGTGTGGTGTGGAGGCTGCAGTGCCTCCGACTGGAAGAACGTGAGGAGAGTGGTGAGGACAGCAGAAGGGATCATCGGGGCTCCTCTTCCCTCCATAAAAGACATTTCATCGCAGCGCTGTGTGTCTCGAGCCCGTAACATCATCAGGGACCCCTCACACCCCCACCATAGACTATTCTCCCTACTGCCCTCTGGAAAGAGGTTCCGCAGCATCCGCTGCAGGTCCACTAGGTTCTGCAAAAGCTTTTTCCCTGCTGCCATCAGACTGTTGAACTGCTGAACTGCTGAAGTATAAAAACGGACTGTGTACCACACTCGACTAGCTGATTTGCACATTTGCACATTTGTATCGTATCCTGCAAAATCGCTGCTGCACCTTACCCGGAAATGTACTGCTAAATTGTTTACAATGCAACTGACTACTTTAAATCACTGCTGCACCTCGCTGCACAACTGTCTACTGGTAAATCACTGATGCACCTTACTGCATATTTGTTTATATTTGTTTTACATTGGTTATATTTCAACTGCCTACTGTTCACTGCTGCACTTTATCTGGAAATCTATTGAAACCTATCCTGTAAGTGACTGCGATTTATCACTGCACTTTTTATCCGGTACTGTAATTCACTGCAAGGTATGCTGTAGAGTTACTGCAATCTTTCTGAGCTGTGTGAAAAACGAAATTTCGTTCTGTGTGCACTCTGTGTATACAAAATGACAATAAAGAAAGTCTAAGTCTAAGTCTAAGTCTAAGTCACCATGCCACCTGAGGAGCTAATTGTTTTATTCAACAACAGAAACACTTAAAACACATTTAAGATGACTGTCAAAACCTTAATTTTCAAACTCCTACTTTTTAAACACATAGGAGATGTAATGCGGGAGTATAATTCAGTTGTCCTTTCAAACAAAATCCTAAGCATTTAAAATGTTCCAGCTTTGTCGGATCATACTGGAGTTGGAATTTGTAATCTTTGTAAATAATGAACTGAAGAGTTTTTAAAAACAACATGAAGAATTAAAATTACTGTGTCCATTTTGGTCTGTATTTGGAATGCTTAACAGCCTCAGGGGGAAAAAAAATATATCTATATTGGTAAAGTGCTGTTACAGTGTTAAAAGTACATTGAGTGCCAGGTAGCTTTTGTGAAAGGGTTGTGGGATATGTGCCAAGACCCTGGGAAAACACCCTCACTCTTCTCCAGGATCATAAAAAGCACCCTCTGTGTCGTGACAAATGTGGTACCAGCATAAAAGCCATTTTGTTGATGCTTTTAAAATGATTTGATTCTGGGAAATGAATTAGATGGGACAATCTGTTAATCTAAAGGGAATCACTGAGTGAGTTATAAAAGAGAAGTTTATTGTTTTACCCTCGTTCTCAGTAGCGGCTGGTGATAACATGTTTTTGGAGGGGTGCACTAGAGGTCAGAGATTGTAAAACAAAAATAAAACTCTGTTCGAACATAAATCCATCCACTGTCAGTTGTCTGCTGCTGGATTTTTAAATCAAGTCGGTCTGCTTTTTTCACCAGTGAAAGCATTGTGAAGTTCTTATTTTGTAAATAAATTATTAAATGTTCTTGTTCTATGTAATGCTCTCCAATTTTGCTATTGCTGTTTATGTCTGATTCCTAAACTTGCATCCGAATGTTTAAGTGATATTTGCTTTAATGCGTCTACGCTACCAGGGATGTGACTTAGAGTGACGAGTATCATAAATTAATCTGATTGGATCAAGAATGGCACAAAAAGTGCTGATTGGCCATGGGTACAGAGAGCTCTGCCCAGAGGAAAGTATTTAAGTAACCAATTAGAGACCAGCATGAAGTCACATGGAAGACAGAAGGTAACAAAAACATATGGACACACATTTGTCCTGCATCCCACGGCATTGAAACACAAAAAAAAATCTAATTTAAGACTCAATTTATGGCAGAACAGATGTGATAATTACTTTAAATTACATCATTTTTGTTTACTGTGTCTATGCTTTTTTCCCCTGGAATTTTCATGGTGGCGGTGCCTGAGCGCCTCCTATTGGCAAGCTGCCACCGCTCATTCCATTATTGTCATATTACAGAAAATTAAATATTTTCAGATTATGTTGATTGATCCTAAGGTTTTGCATAAGATTTCTGTACAAATATTAGGATAATTAGAAACTTACAAAAATGCCTAAACTTTTAAAATAAAAATTGTATGGTTAGAAGCTCTGATGCATCAGGATGCACTTTTATTGTACCTTCCTCCTGTATTTCTCCAGGGACCGAAATCCTGACAGTGCAGGCAGCCGACAACGATGATCCCAAAACGGACAACGTGCGGATCTTCTACCGATTGGTCGGGCAAATTCCAGAGAGTCCTCGTGCCCTGTTCAGAGTGGACCGGGACTCAGGTGTCATTTCTGTCCAGGCAGACAGCATGGAGGGCACAGCACCTCAATACACCCTTACCATCACTGCTGAGGATGCCAAAGGTGAATATAAAAGACTACCTTTCTTAAAGGGACAGTGTGTAACTAATGTGGCTTTTAATTAGAAAAAAATCCAGTATTGCTTTTATAAATACACATGCTGGCAAAGTTAAATAACCTCACAAAAATGAAAATGTTCTCACTTGTCAGCAATACGCGCTTTCCCTATCGGTCTTTTATATGAAGACGTACTGTTGGTGGAGGAGGAGTAGAAAACAAGCAAAGACAACCGTAGATCATTATATTTAACCTTTTCTGTTGAAATGGAGGACCATCCCTGCTCTGCCCAGTGAGAGGGAAGAGAAAGTAAGCAAGAAAAGAAAATTAAGTAATAACCGGGAGAAAACGAGAGTGTACATTGGCGTAGCTATTATTACCAGGTGGAGTGGAGACAATTCATGAGGAAGCGGGGATTAAAATTGGACTGGGAGGTTGCAGGCTTTCCGCTGGACAGGTAAGTTAATTCAGTGTAACAGTGAAGTTTATTTTGAAAAACGTGACTCACAGAATTTACAAGCGTCTTTAGAAAAAAACACAAGCTCAGAGTTGGTTATATTAAGCGGACTTGGCAGCAGTGCCAAAAACTATTTCACACGATGACCGTAGCTATTAGCAGTAGCTTGGTACCAAAATACATGGAGTACATAGTTGTTGACATCGTCACATTTATGAAACTCTATGGCTTCTGTAGTAGTTGTTACATACTTAACGGCGAGATCATTTATAATTTATTTAGCGAAAAACTACATGTCTAAACACACTGTCTTAAACACTGAGGCTTTAGAGGAACTATGGCGGATTCTGCCATATCCATATTTAATTCGAACCATGAGTGAGGAGAACAGCTTAGTTTGAACTGAAAGCCCCGCCCCCAGCTGTTTTCTCCTCATGAGAAACCCTCCTTCTCTTCCTCCTGGCCTCCTCTCAGTCAACATGTACAAGACTAAACACACGCCTCAAGTTCATGCACAATCCTCCGGAGGAAAAACAATCTTGATCAAGAGACTTTTCTTTGTTTTCTTTGACATAAATGGCTATGTCTTGGGTAAATGTCCCTCATTGTGTCATTGGTAGAGAAATTAAGCCTGGGTTGTCCCCAGTTTGCTTCTTATTCCTACAAAAAAAGCCAGGACTAGCTTGATTATGCAATCAATTATCAAATTACATCTTTCATTGCATTACGTAAAAAGCATTTATTCTAACCAGACAAAAATAAGTACTACTTAACACCAAACTTAAAGACTCTATAGTATAGAGTCTTTAAGTTTGGTGTTACCAGATCACACATTATATATATATATATATATTAGCAAATCATAGATCTTCTTCTTTACATCAGTTAACAGGGTCACCATTTCTTTCTTCTTATTTTAATATAAACAACAGTGCCTATGATTTATTTGTGACCTTATAAAGTAATACCTGTATCCAATTCTCATTTTCCTCCTTTGTTCATTTTAGAACAAACCTCTGTAGATATTGGTCATGTAACAATATTGATAAATTGGACAAAACTCTTTAAGAATAGTTTAATGCGTCATACAGCTTTATTTTAAATGCATTAACAATTAGGAAGATATTTTATGATGGTCACTCACTTCATCTTGAGCTGTTAACTGTTTTACGTGTGAGAGCAGTGACTGAAACGTTGGTGGAAAATGCTATTGCTCCTAGCATCGACACTAAAAATATGGCATACAGAGTATATAAACTGTGTAAGCCATTACCTCAGTAGTTTTGTAGATACATTGGGGTCAAAGGGATGTATAGATACAGCCTCTGGGGTAACAGATGATGCGATCTCTCTGACTCATGAACTCAGGGTGTGATGGAAGCAAGAAGAGGTACTTGCTGTTCTTTCAGCATATTTCATTTGTGTGAATGGCTGACCCTGAGTCACTAGCAGAAGCTGTGATCATGTCCCTGGCAGGTCTAAACAGTTCCTGCACCGTGGCTGTGACGGTACAGGATGAAAACAACAACCCACCAGTCTTCTCCCAGCATGAGGTACGACAGTAGACTGAACACACACACTTACACTAAGATTTATGTTTTCTTACACCACTTACACTGAGATTAAGACATGGTCCTGTTCTTTCTGTAGGCTTCTTGAACAATAACCTTAAAAAAAGTGGCAGGGTATATATTGTCATGACTAAGTGGCTGCCGGACAGTGGCCTGTGAAAGTGCTCTGAATGCATGTAACAGATCAAATTGTCCTGGCGGGCAACACGCTGTGGGCCTTCTTAAGCCTATAGTTACTTGTTCCCTAAGTACACAATGTTTTCAAATCAATATTTTTGCTGATTCCTGTTTCTACTAGTAATTTTTCAGCTAAATCATTCTAATGAACAATGCCATTTCTTTAAAATTACATTCAATACATCTATTCACATTTTGAACTGGAGCAAGCTGTGTTTATTGCTTAAGTCCAAGACCCAAAAGTGGTTTCCCCTTTTTTTTTTTTTGTTGCTTGAGAAAAGTCTGCAACAGAAAATCTATTTACTTATACCCACTTATAGCACTATGGTAGAGCACACAACTGAGAAGCCATGCTGGTTGGGAAATAAGTGGGAGTGCAGTCACGCTGTGATAATTGGGGGCTGGATCTCTGTCAGACCAAAGTGTCATTAAAAGACTACAGGTTGTTATGCGGTGTGAAGAAATTTTTTATTTTAAGCAGTGATGAAGGTGCACTGACTGCAAATTTGCAATATATCACCATGAAATTTTGAAAAATTACAAATTACCAATGCACAACTTATGTCATCTCATGGCACTTTACAAGACAACCATGTCCAATCACATCAAGTTAAATTGAATCCATTTTAATCGAAAATTGGCTAAATGTATTCCCATTCGTTACAAAATTGTCTACTCATATAGTCATATTCATATTCATACATTCCTGTTAAATCCTAACCAAATCCAATATGGTACAGTTAGATTCAGTATAGGATTTATCATCACTTTGTTAATAGTTATCTTGTCTATGGAAGCCCAGCCAACTGCATCATGTCTTTGACTTTGCAGCCACCCTTAAAACTGAGCCAGAATATGGTGACAGTGGAATGACCCTCTCTAAGCATGTAAAAACTTAAATCAGAACCAGACATTGAGTGAGTGGTTATCTGTGAAGATTAAGAGGGCATGAAGAACACAATAAAACTGGTCTAGCTTTTTATGGTAAATGAAAACAAACATTTCCATGAAAGGAATGAAAAAAGGAGGAAAACCTAAGTTAGTAATTGGAAATAATGCATACATGTAAAACATCAGGGAAAAGAAAATAGAGAAAAACTGATTCTTTATGTCCAGACTACAGAGAAAGATACTTCCTCATAGCCCGATCAGTAAAGCAAATCTCACATGATTATAAATACCATTGAGAATTGTCAAAAGTTTATACCAAAGCTGGATTTGAGATGACACGGCTAAAATCACTCTTTCTGCAGCCAGTAATTTTGAAAATAACACATTCTGTTGAAATCAAGCCAAAAAATAAATAAATGGCCAGTAGAACAAACGTACTGGCTGTATGATTTAGAACAAAAAGTAAAGATATTTGTGTTTGATTATTTATTTTTGGTAACAATGCTTCGCCCATTCATTGGCCTCCGTTTATCCAAGATCCAGGGGTGGGGGGTAACAGGTCCATGAGGGAATCCCAGATATCCCTCTCCCCAATGACATCCTCCAACTCATTCTGGGGGATTCCAGGGTGTTTCCAGGCCAAAGGGGATATATAATCCCTCCAACGAGTTCTGGGCATTCTCCGGGGTCTCTTCCCAGTGGGACGCGCCCAAAACACCTCCAAGGGGAGGCCCTCCAGGGGTCATCCGGATCAGATACCCAAACTACCTCAACTGACTCCTTTTGACGTAGAGAAGCAGCCCCTCTACTTTAAGATCCCTCAAGATGACAGAGCTCCTCACCCTATCTGTGAGTCTGAGTTCAGCCACCCTCCAGAGAAAGCCCATTTCAGCCATTTTAATCAGGTATCTGGCTTTTTTGTTCATGGTCCATACATCATGACCATAGGTGAGGGTCGGAACATAGGCAGATTGGTAAGTAAAAAGCTTTAATTTTTGGAATAGCACTTTCTTTGCCACAATTGATCAGCACAGTGCCTGCATTACTTGAGACACTGCCCCGATCCACCTGTCCATCTCCAATCCCAACTGAGCATCACTTTTGATCAAAAGACCAAGATACTCAAACTCTTCTGCTTGAGGCAGAAATCTACCCCCAACCCAGACTGGGAAGTCCACCTTTTTCCAGCTGAGACCCAAACCTAGCGTCTGATGATATGATTACAAAATTGATCATCAACCTCTGGTTGGCTTGGTACCAAGTACACTTATGTACGCTTTAACATGGTGTCTATTATACACATTGCATGCCTTATAAAGAAGTCAAAAAATAAAACACTGCTCAGATTCAGAGCAGGGACGCCATTCTTCCTGATCACACCCCTCCAGATAGTGCCATAGTTACCCACATGGGAATTGAAGTCCCTCTGGAGCACCACTAAATCCCAGGAGTGTACTCCTTCCAGGGCACCATTTAGGGACTCTCCAGGACCAGGAGTTGGGTTCCAAAGCCCATGTTGTGCACATGGGTAAGTCCAACTATTTCTTGCTGGCCTTACATGAATGCACTTCTAGTTTAGACATTACAGTCTTGTAGACTGCTGAGGGGGCCAGTCAGGTAGTGACACTGTGTACCGTACTGCTCCGAATATCCAGTGAGCGGTGCGGCTTCGTTGCTAAGCAAAGTCGTACTTAAACATTTTGACAGATTTTGAGCGCATTGTACCACATAAAATTGGTCAGTAAGCACAAGTATGGTAATCATCTATTTAAGGCGTAGCAGATTCTAAGGCGCACCATGAATTTATGAGAAAATTTAAAGATTTTAAGTGAGCCTTGTTGTCCGAAAAATAAGTAAGTTGCCTAATTCTCTGCCAATGCCAAATAGCTTATTCTTCCATTGACTCTTGTTCTGTTTTGTTTATTAAATGGGTGATTGAGGGTTGAAGAAAATATTGTCAATTTAACATTATATTCCCTTATACAAAAAGGAATTCAGTGTAGCAATTGAGAAACATACACAACCACAACAGCTTGGTACCTGCTCCTCAGGCAGAGTCACCAGGCTGATCACACAATAGTGTGGGACAGCATTCCATTCCTCAATCAGCATTTGTCACATCAATCATTGTGTTCATGTTGGTCAGAGTCACAGCAAAAGCCCAAGCTGATCCCACAAATGTCCAGTGGGGTTCTGGTCTGGCCGTTCGATGTTCTCCACTCCTAAATTCTGGAAGTAGTTTCTGTTAAACCTTGTGCTTTCAGAGCTAGGACTGACACCTTGAAGGATAAAGTTTGTTTTCAAAAAGTGGACATATGGGACATATTGCCGCAGAATGGAATCACAATACGTTTTTACATTGAGATTTCCTTGAATGATGAAAAGTCTTGTTTTTCTAGTGAGGGAGATACCAGCTAACGTCATCACTCTGCCTCCGTCAAGAGCTGTTTGGGTCTTGCAGAGACGATCTGGCAAGGTTTTCATGGGTACCAGATTACTTAACTCTGGTGCTCAACCCACGGATGTATTTTCTTTACAAATGGGGGTCAATGGACAGCCAAATAAATAGGTTTCCTATGGTATGAAATGTATGGCCAAGGACTGATACAGTAAAGACAAATATAATTTTCCTTACTTTATTATGCTAAGTAGCTCAGGGTTAATAATTTGATATAAATGTATTTTAAGCTTGTTCCATCTCTAATGCATGTCTCGTAAACATTGCTGAGTGCCTATTTTCAAGCTGTTAAAACAAATGAATTCTTGCTGCACTAACGGTTAGCCCAGCCACACTAACACACACACGAACACAGAAGTGGAAAATGCTCTTGAGCAGGTCATGCCTTAAGAGAGCAGATTTTTCCATGGCAATGTGAAAGCAGCGCTGCTGTGGGGTGGGTGTGGGAGGAGAGTGGTGACAGGCCTGGGTTCAGCAATGCTGTGGATGGGGCAGCCGGATCACAGGCATGGCTGCTTTACTGGAAGACATCTGTGCGTAGCAGATTAAATGGTCGTCTAAACACACAGAGGTTGGTGAATAAAGGTCTTTTAGCACAAGCGTGGAAAACATATTCTCGCATACAGTTACATTTCATCACGGTAGAAAAGTGGCCAGTCAGTGACCTGGAATTTTTGCTTGCAAACACCAAGCGGCCATATAAACAATTATCTCTCTGGCAAAACCTACAGTGGTCAAAAAGTTACTGAAATATAAATTTATTTTTTTTAAATAGAGTCAATAAAGAATATTGTGTACATTTATAAAGTATACCTTTTATCCAAAATTACTACCCTGCCTACATTGTACTATACATCAGTGTTGGTCCTGACATGAATGCCAGCAACAGCAAGCCTTGGTTGTCTTTAACAAAAACTAAGAATCTAAATAGGTCAATGTTTAACCAGATTATATGTTGGGATTTTCACACTTGTGTAAATCTAAAATTGTCTTGGTGGGGGAAAAAAAGCTTTTGCAGACTAAATTACGATTTGACATATCTCAAACAGTGTTTTAAAGAAGTCCCTTTCAGTTGAGAACAACCGAAGGAAGGGTTAGGTATTAGGTACAGGTTAGGTATTTTAGATTTTAAACTGATCAGGTTCCTTAAAAACTGCAGAATAACACTTTAACTTGAACCCAAATATGGATCTCGGACCAGTTACCAACTTCAACCATAGTATACAGTTGTTTTGTGGCATTAAGGGAGATACTCAGTTCCCATTATCTGGTTGGACTGACAAGCAATGCAATTCATTTGAGGGACAAGCTGAGAAATTAACCACTGACACATTTGCACAATGGTAAAGAGCCATTTCACCTCTTTCAAAAATTACTGGTCCATACCACTGTCAGGTTGGCAGTAATCATACTTTGAATTAAATATTCTGAATTTCTCTACCATTATTTATTCATTTAGTATTATGTTCCTGGTCTCATACAACCAGAACTGCACATAAAGGCAGTCAAATGAGCAGTTTTTAATAACCACCCTCCATTTCCTTTTTCTCCATCCTCAGTATGGACCCTTTCACATTCCAGAGGATGCTCTCGTGGGCACCACAGTCACAACTGTGTTGGCAAGGGATGGAGATGTTCGAGGTGGGGACAGCTGGCAGGTGGACTACCATTTAGAGTCTGGAAATGAAGAGGAGGTCTTTTCATTGGTGACGGACAGGCAGACCAATGAAGTTTCACTTGTTCTTTCAAAGGTGAACAGCACTGTTTGTCCTGCAGAACCACAATGTATGCATTTGGCCTATAAGGAACCTATAAAACAATAGCTTTGTATTATCCCATTTGAACAAAAGCGTCATCTTAGAGGCACAAAGATTAACTTCAAGGACAATTTTCGTCATGGTGGCTTACGCTGGCCTGCCACCAGGGTAAAAATACCAGTAAAATAAAATTAAAGCTCATTTATAAGTGCTGGATATCAAAATTACAAAAATAAACATTTGAGCGATTGCAGGAAAATTACATGTTCACAATATTTAAATACAACATTATCAGGTATCTCATTCAAAGGGGAAAAACTAATGGTTATGTAGTACTTTAGCCCAATAATCTCTGCTGTCCCCAGGGTGCATCACCCTTTGCCTGACTCTCATAATCTATCAGAACGCTTTAGGCACGCTTGCTAGAATAAGTGCATGTCTGTGTGTGTTTCTGTGTGTTTGCTCTAATGGTCTGCTCTCTGTAAGTGAGCCAAGCAGGACACAGTCTATTATTTTCAACCTTACTGCTGGAGACCGAATTTGATTGAACTGTCTGTCGCACATGCACGGCTGAGATAAAGCAGACGGTAAAAAATCTAAAAATGGAGCTTGATGTACTATTAGAGATGCGCACAGGAGAAATGCTCTTTTTGCTGAGATGATGTCACTCTGTGTCTTTTTGAGTGGCTGTGCTTAAAGCTCATTGTGACCTTGTTAGATATCCATGTCAATTAGGAATTTCACTCCAAGGGATGCGTTTGTTTATTTAACTTATGGTGGTTTCATTTAAATCTCACAGACTTTCCGAGTGAAGCTCCTGAGGATTACAATGGACAAAGATAAAGTGTGAGGTCAGCATCTGAAAGCAGACACGGTTTTTAAAATGTGTGCACAGAACAATAGTCATTTGACTCTGTTGCTGCAAAGGATAAGACAGCTTTATATTAAAATACAGTAAATTGAAGCAACATGTGAGGATTTTGTGACGTTGCAAACAGCCCAAGTTCTTGGGATAAAAACATCCATAAATGATATGTTTCAGATGCATAATACAGAAAATTCAGAGCCCAGATATTTCACTAGCACACAATTTCTCAACATGAAAAAACAAGCCTCAAATTTAATCTTGCTTTTTGCCACAGATTCCCAAATCCTGCATTTGCATGGAGTCTATTCATGATCAAGTGTAGCTATTTCTGATAAAGAAAACTAGAGGAGCAAGTTCCCCATCTTTTCACAGCCTGCCACTACAGCCGTTATAATGACTGAAGCCTTGACACGATTCAGCCGTCTCTGTAACTGTGGCCGTTGCCATGGATTTGCCATTACTGTCAGAATAATAGCAAAGATTCTTGCCTTTGATTGCTGTTAACTATTGCATGTAGTTGGTTTATGTGTGGGGAGTACTTTTGTATTCAATTTATGTAATCCTCATTTTCTTTTGTTGTGCGTTTCTACATGAGTCATATAAATTTAGGCATAGAGCACAGATGCAAAAAGAGCATCTGTGGATATCACTGATCAGCCTTTTAGGCCGAGTAATGAGTGCCGAGTAGATCTTGGACTGAGGGTCTTGTAATTGCAGCTGAGCGAAAACATTTTTTGCTCATTGTACTAGTAAGATGAAGACTTTGATGCAAAGTGAGTACCAAAAAAAAGTAAGGGTTAGAGCCAGGGTCAGGGTTAGACCATAGAAAGGCTTAAAGATCAAAGAAGTCTATGGAAGTCAAGGCACGGTCTTCACTGTGGACATTCAAAAAGGATGTGTGTGTGTGTGTGTGTGTGTGTGTGTGTGTGTGTGTGTGTGTGTGTGTGTGTGTGTGTGTGTGTGTGTGTGTGTGTGTGTGTGTGTGTGTGTGTGTGTGTATTGTTTGTTCTTGGTGTCTCTATGTTGCCCTGTGATGGACCGTGCACTTGTCCAGAGCCTCTTGTTCAACGACAGCTGGAGATACCCACCAGCTTTCATCAAATTTCATAGAACTTAGATAATCAAGAAATTATTTTCACAGAGCCATTCTGACAACATGTAGTGGTCTAAAGAGCTTAAATAGCGACACATCATGGCCCATTCTCCTTTTTTTCCTTCTGCTTGTTGAATACAGAAATGGAAATCATATACTTGTCCTGGAACAAGTTTCTCACTCTTGTTTTCTAATCGCTCTCGTCTCCTCAACTTTGGCTGGAGGAGCCACATGTGGCAGCGTTGAAATTTCCATTTGTTTTATTGGTTAAATTTGAATGTGCTTCACACTAATTTGCAGTTAAAATAAGGATGTTGCAGCTGTGATCTTAATTGGTCTTGAGAAAAATCCTGAGTTCACTTCATCCAAGACTGAGACAAGACTAAGATTTGAAAAATGTGGTCTCATGACCAGCGCTGTGACCAGCTGCAAGTATCACAAAACAAGCCTGTACTGTTCAAAAGTCTGCATAGGGGTGAGCTCTTTCTCCTCTGAAGTAAACTAAAAGAGTGATACATGGATTCTTTAGGAATTATTATGGTTGTCAAATGATTGATATGGATGTTATTTAACTAGGATCAGTGCAGTCTCAAGATCAGATATGGCAAGCATTATGTTTAAGAGACAATAATTTATCCAAGGCAGTAACAGCAAAGCTGAGAGTGATAATAAAACCTTACTGACTCAAAAGGAACCTTGGAGCAAAACAAAACCTGTAACATCTGACTGATAATAATACAGTGGTTCAGATGTCTGACAACAGCCTGCAGAAAGTCATGTACGTACTAACACATGCTGAGTCTTTGGATGCGTCACTTCCATGTAACAACAGCACTCGTCTATTCTCCAAGGTTTGCATTACTTCTCCATGGAAACCAAGGGACATTCAGCATGATGTGAGCAGGATGATGTCAGGCACTGCCAGTTTTTAACATGGTGTTTTACTGGAAGAGAGAGCACGTTTTTAGATTCAATATCTGGAAAATGTCTCAGAAGATTGCATTAAAATTATTTGAAATTATTTCATCTATATTATCTTTTAATGTGTGACAAGCATCCACCTCACACTGTAAATCCTATAAAAAAAACTTTTTTCTTTCTTTTTTTACTTGTTTTTTTCACAGCTCCACTATAGAAATAAGGCCTGTTAAAAAGTCTAGCATATCAGGTTATGGTAATCCCATTTTGTTGTACATATATGTCTGAGTCTAGTTATACTAATCTTTGCACACCCTTAAAAGGGAGGTAAGCTAATTAATTATTAGTTTATTTTTTTTTCTATGTATTCAAGCATTGCATTGCATATCCTTTAATTTCAACATCTATTTATCTTGTTTGGGGTTGAGGAAGTTCTTGAGTGCAGCATCATGGAAAATGTTTTGTTAATGACAGGAAGAAACTAGAGCTTTTTCCTGTGAGGATATCTGGTTTATATTAAAATCCAACAATACTCAGCCAGAATTTCCAGATTTCTTGGAAGTCAGATAAGCAGAATGGACATAGGGGACTGCAGTATGTCCCTCTGCTGCTGGAAAGGAAAACACAACATTTTGTGCTTTCAAATGAATCCACCAAAATTCAAACCCATTTAGTTATTGAAGCTATTTGAACAATATATTAGTTACTGTGGTTAATTTTGTGTTTATTCTCTTTTTATTATTTTATTTTCCTTTTGCTGAGCCCACTACTTCATGTGACTATATGTATGTGCTCACAGGTGTTAGACTTTGAACGTGAGAGTGAGTACATCCTTGTGCTCAGCGCCCAGAACCAGGTTCCTCTGGTCCGTGGCCGATATGGTCCCTTATCGACAGCGACAGTGTCCATTTATGTCGACGACGTGAACGAGGGCCCAGTCTTGTCTCAGAGCCATTATGAGGTGACCGTCAGAGAAGGGGAGGAACCAGGGCGCGTTATTGCCACCATCCGGGGCTACGACCCTGATTCCCACCCAATAAGGTAACTAATTAAGTTGTTAAAGGCATGAATCATCATAAATCCAATTTTACAGGATTACATGTTCTGTTTTGAAGGTATTCTCTCCAAGGAGACACCAAGAAATACTTCTCAATAGGGAAGTATTCAGGTGAACTGAAGACTGTCCAAGCATTGGACAGAGAGGAAAACAGCACGTACACAATGGAGGTCATTGCAGTGGATGGACGTAAGATAATTCACTTGGCTATAATACCATAATGTTAATGAAAATGTTTTTGAATTTATCTTCTAAGTTGTACCAAAACAGATGTTCATGCCCAGTAATGGTAATAACATCTTTGTATTGAAATCAGGAAACTCCTCCTTATCCGCATCCACCCTGGTGACTGTTCAAATCCTGGATGTAAATGACAACAGCCCAGTGTTGGTCGGAGACTACTCCTGGAAGTACCTGTGCACACCTCGATGGGAAGACCAAGCTCTGGTGCTGGCTTCACGGGACAGCGACGGTCCACAACACGGAGGGCGACTCAATTTCTCTCTCCGGAGTGATGCCACAGTGCGACGCAACTGGAAGCTAACTCCCATTAACGGTGCGGACCATGCAAAACCACCTTAACCCAATTACACCTACATCACTCAATATAAGACCTTTGAATCCTGGATGAAAGGGGAAGAGAATAGAATAGGGAGAACATTTTTTATGACTCAGTCAGGAGAAGCTATTTCAAGATGCTTATTACTAGGCAGAAGGACTTTGCTAAGGTTAAGTGTTCTAATTATATTTTTAAGTGGGTGTTTTTCTCATTAGGTGAAGCATTAATTATGCTCAAGTACTGTGTGAACACCAACTCGAGCACAAAATAAATGCACTGACCTGAATGATGTTATAGATTCTAGAAGTTTGATGACATCTATTGCAGTATAAACACAATGAGTTGATCTCTTCACAATTGATGGAAATAAACTGTGAAGATGCACTTAATGGAAAACCCTTTTTTTTCATCAAGCTAAGACATCATGCAGTGTGATGTCTTAGCTTTGGTAAATAAATGCTCAAATTGGTTCAGTGGACAATGCCAGTGTGATACAGTGCAGTAATTTTTATTTTATTTTTTTGAGATGATGTCAGAAGCAGATGGAGTCAAATAGCCAACAAAATGAGGTACTCTGGTCCATAAAACATTCAAAATTAATTTGCTTTCTCTCTCTATAGGTACAGGCTCACATTTATTGGGATGAACATTACTGCCTGTGACTAGGTGCAAAGCATTCTGGGAGAGTCTTCTTTTAGCCTCCATTAGCTGTCAGGAAACCAGCGGTGACGCCAAAGAAATTACACACAAGATATAATTACAGCTGGGCTCAATCAATACCAACAGGAACAGGAGAGTGAAAGAGAACCAGGACGAATAAATACTGAGAAGGAAGCTTTTCAGTTTGAATCATTTAATGACAGACGTCACGGCTGTAACACTTGGAACTGAAAGAACATTAACAGCTTACTACTGTAAAGACGGTTGATTTCATCAAAGCTCCCATTGAAGATACCTCAATGTATCCCTTTATAGGAGAATGTGTGTGAGAGCGAGAAAGAAAGCACACAAAAGATCTCCATTTATCTGAAGATTTTGACTGAGCCTGTTTCAGTGCAGAAACTCCGTTAATGAGAGCATGCTCTTGTCCCACTTTATTGGCTTAGAGAAAAGCAATATCTAGCCTTCATGTAACGGTAACATGTTGTGTAAAGTAGTTCTGGGTAGACAGGTGCTCACAAATTCAGCTTGCATTGACAGAAAGAAAGGCTGTGAAGGTTGAGGATCCTTCGCTGACAACTGGAACATGAAGGAGGAATGATGGGAAGTTGAAAGCACAGAGTTAAGGTTTCTCAGATAAGGGTTCAAACGGCTTGATAAAGCGTTTCTTCTTACAGGACCGGGTTTGTACGTCATACAGCCAGGCGTGTGTTTTAGTCTGATTCACAAGGATAAGATAAAGAGCGGCTGGCTCCACAGCACTTCATTCCCTGCTGCGTTTGTCTCTCTCATTCTGTATGCTGTGCAGCTATGCGGTTATTAAGGTGTCTTTTGCTCATGCTGGTTGTTTAAGACATAAACATGAAGCACCGACTGGGAATAATGAACACATTTAGGCACAGCTCTGTCCAAAAGTCACTGCTCATCCCTTTGCTTCTTTGCATTGTAGTTCAAGGTAAACAGATGTTCGTGTAAGGTTTAGAAAATGGACTTGATAAATATGTATATAGGCATCTAAAAGTCTTTCAGAATGTTGTCTTTGGAATATGTTTTCTATTTAAATTTTATTTTAGTTGAGTACCCGAGGATTTTAAAATGCATGCGATTTTGTTTAGCTTTATCTAGGTGAGTTAAGCTATTTAACAGACTGCACATTTCGCTGGCAAAGCAGAGCTTATATACTCAAGGTGTGAACCATTGTTGGGCCTGAATAAAAGGGCTGACAGAAGCGCAAGAGCCCTGTAACCAGTGGGTTGCCAGTGCAAATCCCCGCTCCAATCATCTCCGTCGTCGTTGGGCAAGACACTTCACGCGCTTTGCTTGCTGTCGGTGGATTGTATGGCAGCCTTGCTTCTGTCAGTCTACCCCGGGGGCAGCAGGTGTGGCTGCAATGTAGCTTACCACCGTCAGCGTGCGTTAATGACTCAATGTAGTGTAAAGTGCTTTGGGGTCGTTGGACTTGATAAAGCGCTATAAACATGCAGACCATTTTAAAATTGTCTCTTTAGGCACGCTGTTACTAGTATTTCATAAACACAGTCATTTCCTCTCTGACAAATGACAAAGACACCAAGAATATGAATTTGTGTTTTAGGAGCAACAATGCACCTGAAGAGGCTGCTCATATCAGAGGGTGACAGAAAGGATGGAAGTCATAGTCCAGGAGACAGGCTTTGGTCACACATGTGAAGACTGGACAGGGCGTACAGATCCGAAGGGTTCGGCAAGGCTCTTAGTCATGATAGTAGTTCAGGTTGTGGTCCTGAAAGCAGGGTCTATTCAGACAGAAAGACAGTGCCAGATTATTGAAAGTCTTAGCAAGTAGAGTTTGTAAAGAGCTTCAAACAGGTGAAGAAGATAAGCTTGACAGCTATGTGGCTGAGAGGCAGTCACACAGCTGCAGTGAATAATTCTTAATGACTGCATAGAGAGGAGGAAAGACAAGATGAAGATATATATATATAACAATATTTGAGGGAAATGGTGATATTGTGCATGTGGGAAAAGTTTTAGATCTTTGAGTTCATCTCATAAAAAATGGGAGCAAAACCAAAACTGTTCTGTTTATATTTTTGTTCAGTGCATATATACACACATTTGAAACAAGTGATAGTTCAAACTGCAAGTTTAAATCATACAGAAATTTCATATATAAATATATATAGTATGTGTCATGATTTGTCACGACGAACCCGAACACACACACCACACACGGAGCTTCGTTCAGAGAGTTTATTGAAGGTTGGATGAGATGTGGAGGGAGAGAACCAGAGTCCTTTACCGGGTTGGAGCAGGTGGATGGTGAAGGCAGGAGCAGGCAGACGGGAGGAAACTGGAGGACCGCGGGTGAGCCTCGGGGCGGGACCCAAGGTTGCAGGTGAGCTTTGTGACGGGACCCGAGCAGAACTTGGAGCGGAATCCAAGGGAGCCAAGGAAGGAGTGCGGTCAGGGGAGACAAAGTCCTTCAACGGGGGGGGGGGGGAAGGCGAGAGTAGAGAGTTCAGTAAGAGCTGGCAGCACAGCAGAGAAAGTACTTGGAGCACTTTTGTTGAGGAAGAGCCGGCAGCGCAGCAGAGAGAGTTACCGGCAGGCGGGCAGGCAGACGAAGGAAGTTCTGACTGGTAGACGTGGTGAACACAGGCAGGACGAGGTATGAGTGAAGACGATCCCGAAGGGAGAGCAGACTGAAGGGAGCTTAAGTAGGAAGGATGGCAGGTGAACTGAGTCCGGGCTTGATTAGGAACGGCCGGTGGAACTGATGAGAAGGTGGAGTGAGAACTGGGCTGCATGAGAGATGGAAAGTGCTGGAAAGTTCATGGGGAGACAGGCAGGCCAAAAACTGCACCATGACAGTATGTGTGTGTGTGTGTGCGTGTATATATATATATATATATATATATATATATATATATATATATATATATATATATATATATATATATATATATATATATAAATATATATACGTATGTATGAAGTTTCTGTATTTCGCATTTTGAACTATCATGTTTCAAATTTTGTTGGAAACAACAAAATTTGAAAGATCTTGCTTGATTTTAAAAAAAAAAAGTGGCACACATGGCAACCCACTGTTCCCCAAGGGTGATGGGTTAAAAGCAGAGAACAAATTTCGTTGTAATGTATGTTTCAATGACAATAAAGATGTTATTACTATTATTACTATTTACTATTATTAAGGTGGTCTTTGGCTTTTCCAAAAAAGAGTTAATGCACAAAACAGGAGATGAAAAAAACGTTTGCCCAATAAATGTTGTGTAGTGAACATTTACCTAACTTGACTGATCAGCTGTTTCCGCTGTGAACGTCTTCCCAGATATTCTCATAACGTGCATTGAAACTCATTTCTTTATCTAAGCTTTTGGATGCACATAACATTGGCAATACTAGCTGACAATACAGAACAACTTGCCCAATGGCAACAAATTCTTGAAAAGCGTTTTTCTCAGATGTGTTGTTCATGCTAGTTTGAAACCTCTACTTCCTATTTCTTTTACAGCCATATGTAACGTTCCAGAAAGGCTCTTGAGTACATGGCTAGGTTGGCATACTTGGTTTTTCTCAGGAACCCAGGAACACAGTTGTAGCTGGGTGAAGGTCTAGCACCATGACAACAAAAATCTGCGGGGAGAGAACATGAATGAACGACAGAATCAATAAATGCTTCAAGGCAAGAATCCCAGGAACAGGGATGAGGTCAGGTTACCGCTCTGTGTGAGCAACGCTCTGATACCTTCCTCATGACTTCTGCCTCCTTTTATGCTCCTCATAATTGCTGCTGATTAGCACCTGTGGCTGCAGCCTCCCCCTGCAGAGAGGGAGAGAGAGAAGCACCACTAACCTCCACACAGATCTGTGCATCTGACACCGAAGAGGAGAAACGGCAACACATTTGACAACCTGGGCCAGAACTAAAGCTGCCAGGTTCCGAGTTACCTCCAGACAGATAAAAGCATCCTTGGAGCAGAGAATCCAAATATCCATTCAATCAACATTTTATCCCAACAAGTATTGGGACTAAATGAGGGCACAGTCAAGTTGGTTCCATGACAAAGAATTGGCCGTCTTGCCCAAATTAAGGGAAAAGATTTTGAATTTGTCCTACTTTTTCCCCTTTTACTTCTCAGATTATCAATGGTATTTTGATCAGTTCAGATAATAATATTTTTAAACATTCACCCCCTCCCTTCAGAAAACACATTGAAAACACTTCAATTTGTTTTAGTAGTTGTGTCGTAGAATTACTGTTATTTATAGATGCTTTTGTGCTTTTTTTAACTAATGAAATTGTTTTTATATAACTAATTAAATACTGATAAATTTATTTTTTTCTTTGTTCCCTGAGTTTTTTTTTATTTTATTCTTTCAATTTTAATTGAAATATATTTCATTCAGTGTTAATCCAAAGGACATCTGTAATCTGGGAAATGTACAAAAATCTCATGATTCATAATTGAATTTGTTATAAAGATCACTCCGTGGGAAGGACCAAAATCATCTTTCAGAATGACTTTTGATAGGATGTGCGTTTGAGTTGTAAACCTTTATATTGTTTAATCTGCCTTACTCATATTGATTTAGAAACAACCAAATAAGTCCAAAGAAAAGCTTAACGTCTAAGGAGTCACATAAAAAAATTAACACTTTTTATGTTTTTTTTTTTTTTTTTTACTTCTTTAGATACACACACTAACCTGTCATTAAACATCCCATACCTTCCTCCTGAGGTCTACATGGTCCCTTTCACCATCTCAGACAGCAGCTCTCCTCCTCGGAGCACCTTCATAAACTTGCCAGGTAATGCTCAGATTTCAGCTCATGAGCCACGGGGTGATAACAAGGGACAAAAGCTTTGGAACAATCAATAGTGATAAACCGCTGCCTGCCAGCTTGTCCCCGCTCTGTTCTTGTTTATTCATGACTCAACAGCACAAATGATTTTTCCAGATTTGTGATTGCACAGTTCTCTTAAGATTTTGCCGTACCCAATGAAACATGTTGGCACCTGATATTAACCTGATCTGGTAGGTAGAACAAGGTGTGGCGCACCACTTTTTGTCTTCCAGCGGCCTCTTTTGTAATCTGATTAATTGTGACTGAGTTTAACCAGGAAATATTAGACTGTGCTCTCTCGCTCTCATAAAAATTCTGTCTTCATTTATGATAGTTTACTAGAGACAGTGTATTCCTAGCACTGTGATTGTTCCATTAATTCTTCCTACACGCTGTATTTCTATGAGATCCCTACAATAAAATGATTCTTAAATGTGTCTTTCTATTTTAAAATGTAATCTGTCTTGAATTATCCTCAAACCAATAGATTGGATTTGGAATTATTGTTGTGCATTTTAAAAATATCACTGGATGTGATTTTTTTTGTTTGTTTGTTTGGTGGTTTGTGTTTGACACTGTTTCTTCCGTTAGTGACAGTGTGTCCCTGCAACATCAGAGGAAACTGCAAAATAGCTGCCAAGCCGCTGCAGGGCATGCCAACTATTCAGTCTGCGGTGGGGATTCTGCTGGGCACCTTTGCAGTCATAGGTGAGCAGTGAAGGTTGAATGTCAGGAGGATATATGATATGCCACCATGCACATAATGTCACATCAAGGATTTTTTAAATGGAAAATAACATATATTATGCATATATGTCATGCTCCACAGACCAGTAAGCTATAAAAGTATTGTTTATATTCCAGGAATCATCCTCATTGTTATTTTCGTGAGACTGTCCTATCAAAACCCCAAAGAGCCAAGCAAAACCAGCCAGGAGAGGGTTCCACTAAAGATATCCGTCTAACTAAAATGATTATTAAATGTTACTGTCACTGCCTTCACTGTATCGTCACCAATGTAACAATGTTGCTTTAAGCCCGTTGTGAATATTTTAGTTTTTTCAGTGCATGTATGTGATTTAATCCCCTATTCCTGGGAAATGATTGTCACTTCTGTTTGTCTTTTTATTTGACATATAATTTTTTATGTATTTACTAAGCAGCACTGAAGTGATGTGAAGAATAACAACAATAGAACAAAGTACAGAGTTGTTTTTAGGAAGCTTAAAAAGAGACATCTTCCTTAAAAAAAATAAACTTTATACTGACGTAGCTTTTTGAGATGTAGCTTGTTTGTAACCAACACTTCAGCTATTTTAAAAGCACCAGGTTGGTGTATGAGGCTTTTTATTTAGTTCTAATTATAATAAGCTGTAGCAAAATGCAGAAATCAGAAGAAAAATATCTGTTATGTATGCGATTTCCCATTTGAATTGTAATAAAGTATGACAGAAGCAGCGAGGAGCTTCAGAATTTCTTGTTAGCTTCAGATGCCAACATCTTTTGTGTTCATTCATTCTGCATATGAATTTCATAGCAGATGTGAACCTCTCTTACTAGGCTCTGGGTGTGTTATCTGCTCCTTACACATCCTAAACTAAAACACTGTTAATTTAATGAGACAGCCAGAACTCCATAATTACATTAGCTGTATGCCTCGGTCTCTGCAATTAATTTTTTATTTATTTTTTTTTATGCTGACCCAAGCGACCTAACTGGCAGCCAGAGCTATATTCAGACGAAAGTGTTGCTAAAAAAAGCTCAGCAACTGAAGGTCCACTGAATGACACCGCCCAATGAAACAATGACCTCTCCATGACAAAGGGTGAAGCTTTGTGAAATTAATAAAGTTCAGACCTGTACAGACTGCTGTTAACACAAATCGCCTAGGTTAGGATGACCCTTTGATGAACACAGCAGTCAGAATGTCGCTGATGCAGTGAAAATTAAGCTCAATTATGTTGCAAAATACAAAAGGGGCACAAAGCAGCTGGGAGAAAATAGTCATGGGAAAACTACTAATTGTGCACTCAATGAATCTGGCCTTCATGGAAGAGTGGCAGCAAGAAAGGCACTCTTGAAAAAAAACCTTTAAGAACTCCTATCTGCAGTTTGTCCCAAGCTAAGCAGAGGAGGGAACACACCAAACGTGAACAAAAGCGACTCTGGTCTGGCGAGACTTGAGCTTGAACCTTTGAGCTTGCAAACTGTATCTGCACATAACCATGAACACAACATCCTAATGATGAAACACAATGGTATCCCCATTATGTTTTGGGAATGTTTTTCTTCACCAAAGACAGGAAGCTGGTCAGAATTGAAGGGGAAATATTAAAACACATAGGGTCAGTCCTCAGGAGGCTGGAGTCCTGCATGTTTTAGGTGTTGTCCTGATTCAACACAGCTGACCCTATTGAGAGCTTAATGAGTTGGTCTCTGCAGACCTTGATGACAGAATGAGAAGGTAAAATCATTCACTTGAATGAGATGTGTTGGAGCAGGGACATATTTAAACCAGACAGGCGACCAGCCCTCTTGAGGACTGGAGTCGGACATGCCTGCATTAGAGGCTGCAAAAGACTTAGGCTGAGATGGATTTTCACTTTCCAGAAGGACCTTAACAAATAACTATTTTCTGGGTTTTATTTGCATGCTTTTGATTTGAGAGGTCAGCCTTTCCATTTTAACTTTACCCTGCTGATTGCCCACTGATGATGGAGAACACCAAGTGACCAATGGGGAGTCTGGGGACAAGTTAAAACCAATGAGGGGTTGCGAAGAAAGGGATTTGAAAGAGAAAATGAGCAGCAAAATGAGACATCTCTTCCTCTCTGCGGTGTTGGGAGACCAACAGGAGAGCAGCGACATCTTCATCAAACACAAGCAAAAGAACAGCAGTGGTGGCAGCAGAGAAGGATGAAATGCAGCAAACAAGAAGTGGGACCAGTTATGACTGGGGGAAGGAGGAAAGCAGGGAAGTAAACTCTGGTGTAAATACCCATAACCTCCCAAACCAGTTACCTACTGCCAATCCATTAGTACACTCCTCTCCTTTTAGGAAGAACTGAAGGGCTAAAGTACAGGGGTTGGACAACGAAACTGAAACACCTGGTTTTAGACCACAATAATTTATTAGTATGGTGAAGGGCCTCCTTTTGCGGCCAATACAGCGTCAATTCGTCTTGGGAATGACATATACAAGTCCTGCACAGTGGTCAGAGGGATTTTAGGCCATTCTTCTTGCAGGATAGTGGCCAGGTCACGACGTGATGCTGGTGGACGAAAATGTTTCCTGACTCGCTCCTCCAAAACACCCCAAAGTGGCTCAATAATATTTAGATCTGGTGACTGTGCAGGCCATGGGACATGTTCAACTTCACTTTCATGTTCATCAAACCAATCTTTCACCAGTCTTGCTGTGTGTATTGGTGCATTGTCATCCTGATACACGGCACCTCCTTCAGGATACAATGTTTGAACCATTGGATGCACATGGTCCTCCAGAATGGTTCGGTAGTCCTTGGCAGTGACGCGCCTATCTAGCACAAGTATGGGGCCAAGGGAATGCCATGATATGGCAGCCCAAACCATCACTGAGCCACCCCCATGCTTCACTCTGGACATGCAACAGTCTGGGTGGTACGCTTCTTTGGGGCTTCTCCACACCGTAACTCTCCCGGATGTGGGGAAAACAGTAAAGGTGGACTCATCAGAGAACAATACATGTTTCAAATTGTCCACAGCCCAAGATTTGCGCTCCTTGCACCATTGAAACCGACGTTTGGCATTGGCACGAGTGACCAAAGGTTTGGCTATAGAAGCCCGGCCGTGGATATCGACCCTGTGGAGCTCCCGACGGACAGTTTTGGTGGAAACAGGAGAGTTGAGGTGCACATTTAATTCTGCCATGATTTGGGGAGCCGTGGTTTTATGTTTTTTGGATACAATCCGGGTTAGCACCCGAACATCCCTTTCAGACAGCTTCCTCTTGCGTCCACAGTTAATCCTGTTGGATGTGGTTCGTCCTTCTTGGTGGTATGCTGACATTACCCTGGATACCGTGGCTCTTGATACATCACAAAGACTTGCTGTCTTGGTGCGCCAGCAAGACGTGCACCAACAATTTGTTCTCTTTTGAACTCTGTTATGTCACCCATAATGTTCTGTGCATTGCAATATTTTGAGCAAAACTGTGCTCTTACCCTGTTAATTGGACCTTCACACTCTGCTCTTATTGGTTCAATGTGCAATTAATGAAGATTGGCCACCAGGCTGGTCCAATTTAGCCATGAAACCTCTCACACTAAAATGAGAGGTGTTTCAGTTTCATTGTCCAACCCCTGTAGGTGTTTAAGGCTACGTTCACACTGCAGGTCTTGATGCTCAATTCAGATTTTTTGCTGAAATCTGATTTTTTTTTTTTTTTTTTGAGGTGGCCATTCATACCACTATTAAATGCGACCGCCATCATACTTCTGTCTGAACTGTTTAAGACCGCAAAGCGACCCGCAGACACGGATAACAGGAGATGTCACACAGCATCACACTGTTTATGGAAATAATGGTGAATGTAATTGTTTCTAGAAGTGTTCAATAAAGTCATGTTAAAAAAAAAACTCGAAAAAATAAAAAAACGTGGATACAAGCCGACATCTCTCCTTGTTATTACTAGGATGCTGTTCTGAAATAAGGCAAGAAGTAAGCAGCACAGCTATTAACAATGGTCTTCTATAGAGCTCTAACTCCTACTACTGTGTGTGGATGTGTAGCGAGTGACATGCAGGATGGATAAAATGCGACATGACCGTTCAGACTGTGGACACTTTGAAAAATATCCAATACGTATCTGAATTGGTACCGCATATAGTCTGATTTTTTTGGGGGGATTGA
This sequence comes from Fundulus diaphanus, assembly GCA_037039145.1. Classification (NCBI taxonomy): domain Eukaryota; kingdom Metazoa; phylum Chordata; class Actinopteri; order Cyprinodontiformes; family Fundulidae; genus Fundulus; species Fundulus diaphanus. The sequence goes on along the minus strand of CM073122.1, from coordinate 31,950,880 downwards.
AAAGATCAGAACTGGGCCGTTCACACTGCCATGATAAAGATCAGATTTGGGTCGCATTTCCCTGTAGTGTGAACATAGCCAAAGAGACCTGGAGGTTTCTTCCTCTGAATGTTTGCTGGATTTGTTGCTTGTACTTCTGGGTTTTAAAAGTACTCCTACCTACCTGACTTTTTGACTGTTAGCACATGCCCAGGTTTGACACATAAAACAGCCAGCAGGACAAAGTACTGGTTTAGATTAAATCTTCTTCATATGTTGATTCAGTCAAAGTTCAGACCCAGGTCCTCCTGAGGATCTCTGGTAAGACCTAAAAACTGATATTTACAGAGACTCTCAAATCTGACTGAGCTTTGGGTATTTTGCAAAGAAGAACCTGCAGATGTGCAAAGCTGTGAGAGACATACGCCAAAAAGACTTGAAGGTAGTTCCTCAACAGCATTGACTCAAGTTGTGAGACACAAATGTAGAACTCACTTTGAAAGTCTGCTATGGAGTGAACCAGGCATCAAACATTGTCTGATCAGCTTATCTAACATGAAATCTTTGGGTGGGGAGTGCGGTGGCAGAATGAGATCGAAAGTCTACAAAAATAACTGTGTTTACATATGCTTTATCTCAAACACAAATGTAGCGGGATCTGTCATTAATTCCAGATATTTTCAATCTGCACCTACTCACCACATGTACAGACAAAACTGCTGACGGCCTACACACACACTGTCCATTTATGTTAGGATATTTTTATCTCTGACTAACTGTTCCAATCAAAGCAAAAAACTACGATGAAAAGCACCACGAGAGAGATGAGAGAGCAGGGGGGGAGGGAATAACTCGTGACATGGGGTCAAACCTTACATTTGGAACGTAATAAGCCTCCAACTTCAGGCTTAATGGGTTCCTGCATGGGTTCCTCTTTAGAGGACAGAGGTGGCTCAAATGACTGGCTTGCAGGGCAAGATTTGCGGTTGCTTCAAGTAGCTTGAGAAACGCTCAGAGATAGAGAGAGAGAAGCACTGACCGGATTTCCCCCAGCGGGGCTGGCTGCTTTTCCATTGCTCAGTTACTAACGTAGACAAGTGTTTTTCCTAATTCCCTCTCCCTGCGGAGTGAGTTTCCCCACAGCTTTGGCTATTTTAGGACTGTTTTAAGACGCCGAGGTTTCACTTTAACTGCAAACATGACAGTCCCCCACTGAAATTCCCAACACTTGCTTTTAATGTGAGCGGAGTGTTTACTCGGAGTAAATATATATATAAATCTGAACATTCTCTGAAAGATGATTATGGCTCTAATGAGTAGGCCTCTTAATGTAAGAATTAGTTTAAGAATCAGCAACGTGACGGCTGATATATTCTGCACTAAACAAACACCACCAGAACATTATTGTGTCAGAGCTGTTAATGAAACTGAGCAGAAGCTAATCTATTGATTTGTTCTTGGACACAGTTTTTGTTTGCTGTGTCCACGGACAACCCATTACAAGAGTTTTTAGTTTTACAAAGAAACAAACTCTGCAATCCACTGAAAGCACTATGTCATTGTAAAGGCTAAAGAAGAAAAAGAAAGCTTCAGAAAATGAAAATAAAATGTAATATATATTTACATGCAAATTTGAAATACAGTCTGATCATTTTTTGTTATTTGGTCAATTGGACATATGGGTGTATGAATTTTGTATTATTACAATGGTTGTAACGCTTTATATTATATCATATTATTATAGTTTAATAGCTGCACTGAATGCCTTTCTTTATATTTCTATTGCTGAGAAGTGAGATGCATAGTAAATTTGTTAAAATTGCTTTCAATCAGTTTTAAAGTCCCTGCTTAAGGTTAGGTTAAGATAGTTCTCAGGCACTAAATCCAATTTGTTGTGATCAAGATTTCATCAGAAGCAATGACAAGAAATAGTATTATACTTTCAATATATACTGAAGTGTGGAGATTTATGTTTTTCATTGAAATATATTTGACTACTTTCTTTGTTGAAGCAATAACCTTTGTATTGTTTTATTTTCTCATATTATGCCAGTGGTGTTTAGATGTTGGCATAACAACACATTATTTATTTGAAATGACCACAGAAAATGGAAAAATAAATGTCAGAAAATTGATGTAAGTTGTTTTAACATACACTTTAATCAAAGTATGTTTGAGGGATATAAAATCCCAGTGAACAAACAGTTTACTTGAGTTACTGAGCTGTTGGGGGTTTCCTTGTGAAATATATACCTTCACTAATAGAACTGGCGCTTCCCAGCAGAGAATTAGATTGCTGATGTGTTAAGTTACATAACTGTAACTGATGTACTCCAGCTGCCTACCTTTACGGTAACTGCTCTTTAACGGCACACATAGTTGGACTCACTGTGGGCACCAAACAAGAGGTTCTCATCATTTCACGGTGTTGTTTGTTCCAGCTTTTTAACCTTTTAATTTTGGTCAAGTGGAGTTGACTTGTGATTCTCAGAAGTGTCAGATAACAACAGCCTGCTGCAAGGAAAAAGTGAAGATGCTGATAGCAATGGATCTGCTGTAGTACTACTTGTGCTACAGCATCCACAGCTGGATCCGCTGGTTATGTGCGCTCTTGATGCTTTGTACACCAATTAATCAACTGCATCCACAACACTGTTACATCTTAAGTGAATACTTTTATAACTAACCAGTTAGGGTTATGCAGTACTTGTAGCAATAATTAAAGTATACTTTCGCAAATACTAGGCTAACATATGAAAGTATAACTGTATCAGATATCTGCCTCGCTTTTCAGTAGCATAAATGGCCAGTTTCAAGTATATAATGCTCCACCATCGCCTTCTTGTGATTCTGATACGGCAGAATACACAATTTGATCTCCAGGTAAGCCAAGCTGCCACTGATGTTTTGGACATGTTAAAAAATTCTGCAGCAGGTCCATCACAGGGTTCACATGGCGAGACTTTTAATTTCTTGGTTGATTGTCAGAGCCTGAGCGACACCACACATAACAATAAAAAACTGTAGCTTTAACAGTTTAGTTCGTACAGTGTGTGCTGTACGTTCAAACGGCAAAGACAACACACCACACACAAACAGATTTCACTCAGGAACATTCAATGTCAGACGGGAAATCTCGTAAAACCTCCCCAGGATCAAACGTGAGTTCAAGGTATCTAAACATGGCCGACGCCATACTGCGGAACAGTAGGTGGCACTAAGGCTCCTTTAAGTTGGTTGCCAATAGCCAAAAAAACCTTAAGAAGGAAGTACAATAGTGATAGTGTATAAACTAATTTAAACAGAGTTAAAACGTAACAAAAATCCCATTGGTTAAAAGAGTGGAGATATCACGAAAAGGGGCTCTATGCTTGCTGCACTATAATGCCACTTTGTTTAGTGATTCACAAAAGTGTAAAAAGGTGTTTCTGAGAAAATTTGACTCTTCTGAATATGTGGCTCTCTAGGTAAAGTGTCCTATGTTCTTAAATGTTTACAGGCTTCCTAAGACCAAATCAAACTTTTAAAATTATTTTAATGACCTCCTACCTGATATGTGTTGATTACGACTGTTTAATTATTGTTGTCACGGTGACAACCCTGAAGACATATGTGCAAAAGAACTGTGTGATACACTTAGAAATTTTGTTTTAACTCAACATGTTAAACAACCTTATCTTGATCACTGATTATGATCATTACCAACGCTGTCTCCAACTAGAACTGATCTTGACAAAATCTCCCAATTCAGCCAAATAAACTACAAAAGCTTCAAAGAAATTGTACACCAGCTAAGTTCCTTCTCATGCAAACTCGATGTTCTAGCAACAGCTTTCTTTAAGAAAGTTTTGCCTGTCATAATCAATTTGACTCAGATAATAAACATGTCCCTTCTGTGAGGTATATTCACCCAGTCTCTAAAAACAGCAATTATCAAGTCACTGTTGAAAAATAACAATTTGGACAAACTACTACTGCAGAACTACAGGCCCATCTCAGACCTCCCCTTTATCAGTAAGATTGTTGAAAAACCTGTGTTTCAACAATTGAATGCCTTCTTAACAATTACCAGCCACTGTGACGTTTTCCAGTCAGGTTTCTATGCTCACCACAGTACAGAGACCGTCCTTATCAAGATGTTTAATGACATCCATATAAATACAGACTGTGGAAGAACCACAGTGCTGGTATTACTGTCCTTAAAGGACAGCCACTTTTTTGTTTCAGTAGGTAACTTTACATCAGAGACCACAAAAATCACATGTGGGGTTCCCCAAGCGCCCATCTTGGGTCCCTTTCTATTCAATATCTACATGCTCCCTCCAGCTCAGATCATAAAGACAACAACATCAGCTACCATAACTACGCAGATGACACACAGCTCTACATCACCATGTCACCAGGTGACTATGAAACCATTCAAGTGCTGAATAAATGCTTGGAAGAAATCAATGCCTGGATGAGCCAAAATCTTCTTCAGTTAAATAAAAACAAAACTAAAGTAATAACTTTTGGACCAATAGAGGAGAGATGAAAAGTTTGCACAAAACTTCCCCTGGTATAGCTAGTGACCACCAATCAGGCCCAACATCTGGGTGTAGTAGTGGACTCAGACCTGAACCTCCAAAAGCATCTAAACACAATTACAAGATCAGCTTTATATCACCTGAAGAACATTTCCAGGGTTAAAGGATTAACGTCTCAGCAGGATCTGGAAAAACTAATCCATGCGTTTATCTTTAGTTAAATCGATTATTGCAACGTTGTCTTCACTGTTCTGCCAAAACGTCCATGAGACAGCCGCAGCTGATCCAGAACGCTGCTGCCCGCGTCCTCACTGAGACTAAGAAAGTAGAGCACATCACCCCAGTTCTAAAGTCATTACACTGGCTCCCTGTATCTCAGAGAATACAGTAGACTTTAAAATAGCTCCTTTAAATCAAGGTTAAAAACCTATTTGTTTAGAATTGCCTTTAAATCTTAATGTTGAAGTTTGTAGTCCAACTTGTCTTATATCTTGACCTGCTGCTACTATTCCACTGCCATGTACTTTCCTCTGTAATGCTTTTCCCTCTGTGATGTTTTCTTTTTTCATGTACAGCACTTTGAATCATCTTGTCATCGAAAAGTGCTTTAGAAATAAACTTGCCTGGCCTTATGATATAGAGCAGTGTTATGTTTTATTTTTCTCTCTGTGCTTCTCTCACCTCGGGGGATACCTAACACTCTAGGATGTCGGGCCAAGACAATCCAACATATTAAATATCCCCGATTTGAGGTCGCAGTAGTCCCAGCCTCCTTCTGAGCAGACCAGATCACTTTTAACGCATTACACATGGCAGGAATATCTCTTAAGATATATCTTAAGAGCCATCCCGATTATCGGGGCATGTCAGAAGGGGAAGATCGGGGCAAAAATTGGGCTAATTATTCTGCCAAGTGAACCAAGCTTTAGGGTGACACATATGTATTATAAAAAGCACTGAACTTTGATTTTAAGATCACTAAAATGGGGTGAAAAACCAAGACAGTGATGTTACAACAAAAGTAACGTAGATCTGTACTGATGTAGCAAATCACCGTGAATCCTTCACCCCGACACATACACGTTGGTATATATGTCATTGTGAGGACATTATATTGACTTCCATTAATTTTCTATTGCTTTCTATGCCCTAACCCTGAACCTAACCCTAAGGACACGGGAACATACCTAACTCTAAATTTAACCTAATCTCAATTTACACCTTAGCCCTGAACTTAAGCATTAGCCCGTTGATGTGCCTGTCATTTAATCCTGGACACTCGGCAGTAACTGACCAATCAGCGATCGCAACTTGTCCCACAGTGAAAAAATGATTGTCATGGATAGCTTGATGGCAGCATAAAAACATCTACTGCAGTCTGCAGTAAGCATTTTAAGTTATATATTTAAGTTGAGTATAAGTTTGCTATTTTAACTTGTGCTTTAACATTGATTTATCCATGGTTAACTTGAAATACCTTTACTGATGTGATTCACAACTCATTTGGAAAAAATCTTCCATGTTTTTTTTTTTTTTGTTTTGCTTAAATGTTGGTAGATAAGGCAAAATGCCTCTTTTAATGCTATGAACTTAACTATCATCACTTGATTAGACTTGATTCTGTGCATGTCAATGTCTTTGTGTGCCGGAGGTTAGAGCCGCCTGGGGTAGACTTCAGCATGGGCGGAGCGATTTTACAGTTTCCGTCACATCAATTTGTGATGACCTTGCAAAATGTCCAACGTTGGTCTACTGTGGATGCAACCAAATTGACCCACATACCTGACATGACTTGATGTTCCACAAAATGTGTTTAATTTGTTGACATTTAGGCAGACACTTACAATGCACATTTAAAAACTGCAACATTTGTGGCGAGACATGAAATTGTGTAAAATTAGCTTCAGGTACATTCTAGGGACCAGTGTTAAGTTATGAGGAAATATAAATACAACTACAAATATTCTGTCTGGTTTGTGTTGACGATAGCTGGGAAGCCGCATGTCAACGATGAATGATTTATTTAAACAAAGAAAGCTTACAAGATACCAAGTATGACAGGAACCAGGAGCACGGCAAGGATGAGACCAGATCAGAGTACAACAGCGGGAGACTGGACTACATAGGGGAAGAGATGGAAGGAACAGCAGGTGGAGGAAATCACACAGGTTAGAGGAGTAAGGCAATTAGGCAGGAGGAAAGGAAGGGCAAAGAACTGGCAGGAGCAGAGGGAGAACTGAATCTAACAGGGAACATGAAGAATGGCCAGACACAAGATAACCTAGTCAAACTTAGGTCAGGCAGGCAGAAAATAAGATCTAACAGATCTACTAAAATCATAATGAACAGAAGCTGATTAAACAGAAACCGAATCTAACAGATACACATATGAACTCCTAAAAGAATAGAGAACAGAAAACTCACTAACAGGAGCCGATAAGAAAACACAGAATAATACTAATAGTGCAAAACATAAACAGGCTGCAGGATCTCCAGGGGTTTGATTACAAGAAGTAATCAAACCCCTGGGCATTCTGACATATTCATCAGTGTGAGATAATACTGGAGTTGTTTTAAAAATTAGTTTTTACTGGATAATATCTGTTTAATGTCAACCAAGTCAAGTTTAGCATCTTCAAAATGTATTACAACTTAAGATTGTTGTCTATATGCATTATTTTGGATTTATTCTTGTGCTTGCATCTTCTTCTCTTTAAAGAAAAGCAAATTTATGACTCATTAATTCCTGCCAAGCTGCTTCATCCTGTCATAGACATCTGACAGCATATTATTGACATTTACATTATTGCAAATGACAAGGTTGGCGCAAATAACACCAGAATTAAAATGTCAGCATTAAAAGCCTAAAAGAAGAACAGGGTCATTGTTTTGTAATTTTTTCTGTTATTTATTCAATACAATAATTTGATGTTCCAGACAGAAAAACAGCTTAAGCGGCTTGTCAAATAAAATGGACGTTTGACAGACTATGTGCGTCACTCCTGCTATTTATGGCATCTCAGAAACCATAATCAGCCTTACATTTCAGAATTTATCAAAACAGGAAGCTGGAAATGAACCTGAATCTCATTCAAGAACCAGCTGCAATTCACACACGACAATTATCTAAACTCCATCACACCTTGCAGTGCGTAGGTGTTGCACTGGTGCATGATGAAAGCAGTAGAAGGTAGATCAGTACAGGAGTATTGTGAGTTCATTGTGCTTTTTTTATCTACTTATAGATTCAACGTAAAGCACAGATTAAGTTTTATTGTAATGACACGGGTTATGAGTTCAGTAACAGAAAAAGATATAACATAATCATTTAAAAAGCAATTGCAACAGCCACCAAAAATGATTTAGCACTATTTTGTTGGGTAGTAACATACCCACCCTCCCTAACATCCAGCAGATTGTTAATGAAATACATGTATCTAATTAGCACACTTTACCCAATCAGTGACAGTCCTTCTCAGACAAATTACATAACAAGACAAGCTGTAAACATCTCCCTCAAATACAGAAACCTGGCTGCTGTAATGTAGGCCAGGTTGATGGAAAAAAGACAAGCAGACAATGTTCTTTGAAACACATAAAAGGCAAACTCATCCAATCTGTCTCTTATTTTGTGAACATGTAGAGTCTGAGCATTATGTGGAGCATCTGATACTGTATAACTTATCTGCTAATTATTTTTAGTTCCGTATTTTAAAACAGCAGGGGAATGAACTTTCTACATCCAAAGGAAAAAAAACAAAACATTTAAATCCTCTAACATCACAAACTTCATCAAATGCCATTAAACTTTTGGTCAGCGGGGGAACACAGTATTGCATTGATAAGGTAATTATTCCAAATTGAGTGGGATCAAGTCATGTGAAAGTGAGACAGAGTTAAAACGTCATGTGCACTACAGCTGGAGAGAACCCAAAACGTGAAGATGGGAAAGGGTTCAAATGAGGAAAATAGTGCCTAAATAAACATTATGAAAAGTATTATTTCACACAGAAAGAATGCATGCAGGTTATAGAACAAAAACGTCAGGATATGTCGTGCAGATGAGTTTGATTTTTAAGACAATAGAGAAACAAAATAATTTCATACACCCATCTCATTGTCCCCCGAAAACCTTCAGATTTTAGTCCAGTTATAAGTTCTGTGGATACATGGAGTTTTATGAGTTGAGTTAAATCCATTGCTCATTCATCCCACACATATTGAACACTGACACATTTTGGCAACCACGTTCCCATAATAGCATTCCTGACACTCAGCGTACGGTATATCAATGCAGGGATCGGAATAGAAAATAATAGAAATGACCACAATGCTTTGGTTAAGCAAGGGATCTAATGAAAGCACCAGCAGACCCTTACTGTGAGTGCTGCAGTCATGAGGAGCCAACTTAGAAACAGACACAGGTGCAGACATACACACTGTCCACCTACACTGTGAATGCAGCTTCTGCCATCAGTCATGAACTGATGCCTGAGTGGGACGAAACCTACTGTCCTTGTGTGGGCAAAGCTGCTTTGAACTTGATTAATCGCACGAGACAGAAGGAGAAGGGGAAAAAAAGGGAAAGAAAAGGGGGAGGAGAAGAAACACAGTCAGTTTTTCCACATGGAGTCATGCAGGCCCTTCATCCTTCTCCTGTGCGTCTCCTTTAATGTGAAGTGAATCAGTCTATCCCATTAATCTCCTCTATCTGGAGTCACAGCTAAGTGTGCTGCACAAGACCTGATTCATTCACAGTCAAAGTTACGTGATAAATTCATTCAGAAAGACCTGAACTCTTGAGGCCACTCTTCCCTGAACTTGAATCTAGTGGAGCCTGGATTTTGTAACGGTGACTTGAGCAAAGCGTCAAGCTAAACTAAAAAGACAGAATTTGTTAATAGAAAAAACTACATTTTGTGTGGCCAGACCTGATCCTACCGACCTAACCCCAACCCCAAAAACAAAAACATATGCTAATACCACCTTACAACAAAAATAAATACAATTTTTAAATATATCATTTAAAATATTGCAATGATATACAAATATGCTTGTCACTGATTGCTGTGCGACTGACATTTGTAATAAAAAGTTATTTTGGTTGTTTTGTGGGGGGGGGGGGGGGGTTGGAGGGGGGGGGGGGGGTTGTTTCTCTCTTGGTTTGGAACAAAGATTCAAACGTTCTTGTTAAAATGCACAGGAGTAACTACTACGACTGCTAAACTTGAAACATCACAAACAGGAAAATCAAAGATCTATTTGTTCTAGAGCATATGTTTTCAGTATGGTTAGTTACTTGTGCCAAACCTGAACACATGCACAAACATGGACAGTTTTAGAAGTTTACAAAACCTGAGTGCGTTTTATTGGGATTTTATGTCACAGACCAAGATAAATTAGCCCACATGTCAATCTAGAACAAAATGATGTAAGACTTTCAACCTTTTCTTTAATAAAATTTTGAAAAATAACAAACATTCGTAATCATCTCTGTACTCTGATGACATAAATACAATCTAGTGCAATAACCTGCTTCTAGCAGTAATCTAATTAGTAAATATAGCCCCCCTGTGAGTAGTTTAATCTCAGTTCATACAGCTGTCCTGCAAAGGCTTTAGAGGTTTGTTCAAGAACGTTAGCGAACAAACGGCATCATGACCAAAGCACCCAGCAGTCATGATGATAATGTTACAAAAACGTTTAACACAAAGTTAAGACATAAAACAATATCCTAAATTTTAACCATCAAATGGAGCACTGATCAGTCTGTTGTCTGAAAAAGATGATGGTACATCTGCAAACCTTCCATATCGCTCTGAACACACTGTCACCTTGGCCAAACATGGGGTTGCAGCATGTGACGTGCTTTTTTCAGAGACATTGAAGCTGATCAGAGTTGATGAGAAGATCGATGGAGCTTAAATACCTGGAAATCCTGGAACCCTGTTTAAGGTGGCTAAAATTTGAGACTTAGGTGGAGGTTCACCTTCCAATACATACAAGAACTACAATAAAAAGGATTAGCTTAATTTGTTGCAAGACTTTAAGATTCACCTGCACTGACACGTCCTTTCAGTTGAACTGAACTTGAACTATTTTGCAAATAAAAATGTGAAAAATTTGAGTTTCCTCAGACCTGCAAAGCAGGTAGAGTCGTACTCCAAAAGACTGGCTGCAGAAATTGCTTTGAAAGGTGATTTTAGTATGTAATCAAAGGGGGCTGAAAGCAAATGTATGCCAATTTAAAAAAAATAAAAGTTGTTTTAAACTTTTATTTTTTTTATTGTTTTTAATATACCATTTTCTTCCACTTGACAAGCATGGACTACTGAGGGCTGGTGTATCACAGCTGATCGAAAAACAATAATAATCATTTTACATTTTTTGTTGATAAATGTAGAAAATGGGCTTTAATATTTTTATAAGCTCATTTAAAATGTGTATTTATAGAAGTCTATAATATAATCTTGCTAAACATGACTGATGCAACTTTTGAAAACTACATATTAGTTTTTCACAAAATATTCACACTCACTGTTTGTGATGCAAATCACATAAATTTCATATTCAGTATTTCCATCTATCCATCCATCCATCCAGTCATTGTCTACACCCACTTATCAGTCATTAGGCTAGAGGCGGGGTACACCCCGGACAGGTCACTACTCCATCACAGGGCAACACAGAGACACACAGGACAAATAACCATGCACAGACTTACACCTAAGGGCAATTTTATAGAGACCAATTAACCTGACAGTAATTTTTTTTTTTTGGACTGTGGGAGGGAGCCAGAGAACCCACGCATGCAAACTCTATGCAGAAAGATGGATATCCAATATTTATTTCCGAATGTGTTTAAGATCAACAAAATTCAGTAAATTTCACAAAACTGAAAGCGATTTAAGATTTGAATTCATAAATTACAGCGTTAACACGCAATAATATGCTTTGCTCCTGTAAACTGTGCCTGAGTTTTTGAAAAAGCACTTCTGAGAAAGTGTGAGAAATCATGCCTCCCAGGGATATAGTCAGTCAGTCACCCTCTCTCCATGTACAAAGTTCAACTGTAAAATGAAAAAATAGATCAGCAAAAGGCCGATAAACGTGACCCACATAAGTCAAATAAAGCACACAACTGGAAAGCGCTCTATTTTTACAGCTTGCATTTAACAATAGTTCCCGCATGTGACGGTTGTAATAATGTCAACCAGGGTTTAACTATAGAAAACCCGCCTATCTGTCATCAAAAGAGAGCTCCATAAACACTAAGTAGATGGAAAGAATCTAAGAGCAGGACCATCAAGCTGTTAACTCGGCAGCTGCTAGGCAGCTTGTTTCTCTGAAGGATGCAGGCTGGCAGTGCCATGGGCCCACTGATTACTGTTTCACCCCACGGTGCGTTCCAGCAGTGGGCCAAGGGCTCCGCACACATGTGACCATGACTGGAAAGCTTTGCAAGTGGGGGCTGTCAACACCAGGACATAAATAAAGCTAAAGATAGGGTGATGTGGCTTCAGCTACAGTTTCTGGTCATCCAAGTGCTTTTTATAGAAACACTCTGGTTTATAAAAGGCTAACAGGGACTATTTTTGACCCGGCTGACCTCAGAGACAGGGACCTTGGAAACTTGTGATGCTTGGGGTGCGTGGCTGACCCCTGTGTGTGAACGTGTCAGTGTTTGGTGTTTGTGGGAGTTGCAGCAGATAGTCAAAGCGGCTGGGATCAAACTGGCCGAGGACTGGGTTGTTTTTGGACAAAGTCCAGAGAGACAGGCATGGAGATGATCACATGCGTCTGTCTCAGAGGGACCGGTAAAGCTATCGGATCACTTCTCATTGCGATCGTCTGGATTAAGGCTTGACAGCCTTATTAGAATCAACATTTTCCACATGGCATGGCCCACTGTGGCAAAAAGTAGAGATTGTTTTACATTACCTGTGCATATTTAATTATATATATACAGTAAATACACTCATGTGAATCAATTAGGACACCCTATGAATGTTTCTTCTGATATATTTGGACTAATACTTTATGCGATCAATGCGAAAAATTTGCCTTGTTCGTGTTCGGTGTAAACATACCTTAAGGACAGATTTAGACTTTCAGAAGGCTGAAGAAGAGTATTATTACTCAAGTCTTTTTTTTTTTACATTTTGACAAAGTTTGACTCTTTGGAAGAAAAATCTAAAGAGCATCAGCATTTTTGTATAGTACTGAAATTGTTTCCACATTAACAGCTTAGTTCTGGTAGCGTTGCATTGTTTTCTCAGTCTGTCCGTCCAAAGCTAAAAGCCTAAACAGGAACAGCAACAGAATTCATTAAAATCTGGTGCTGATACTCATAGTTTACCTCCTAGACAGGCCGCCAGTCTATCACAAGGCTTCACAGAAAAACACAGGACAAGTAACCACGCAGATACACACACACTCCTAAGAGGATTTGGAGTAATCAAATGATTTACCAGTCATGTTTTTCGACTGTGGGAAGAAGCCACAATATTCGGAGAAAACTCCATGCAAAAAGACCAGAGGTCTGAAGATGAAGCCAGGACCCTGTTGCTGCAGGGCAACAGTGCTAGAAAACTGCACGCCTGTGAAACCCCATTATGATATCAAGTTTTAAAATAATTTAATTCATCATGGTGGGGCTCTGTCCAAGAATGTCTTTATAGAATGTGACGGATGTTTCATTGCTACTTGTCTGGGAATTTGAATTTGATTTGGATGTATTTTGGTACACACGAAGACCAGTAATAGGTAGGGGGAAAGTTGCAATTTGGTATGAGCTGGCATGTCTACAGCGTGTAAACGGCAACATTTGGATCAGTGTGATGTCTTCCAGGCAGTTCCCACTGCTGGGCAGGTGTTCAATAAGCCCATCTGGCCTCATATTAACCCAAGTGTTAACCCAGGTGCCATGGTAAGACTTTCCTGCCAATAAACCATCTTGTTTTGCTTCGGTAGCAAGCAAAACAATTCTAGGATTACAAATTCAGATTTAAATTTAACCTCTGAGTTATAAAAAGTTCTAAATAAAATAACTCAAGCAAAAAAAAGTGCTTGAAGCAGCTTTTAGCTCTTGGATGGCTTTTAAGTAGAGTGAAATCTGCCATGGCTGTATTCTCTGTTTAAAAGGGTCATGGAGTTCAGTCACACTTCTGCAGGCATAAATTGCTACAATCACTTTTAATTCAATTTCTGGGATCCGTTGAGAATAATGGATTGTAATGTTTGATATGAAGCTGTGACAGATTTTTACTTCGCCCATAAAGTAAAAATCTAAGCAGCAGAGCACCTAAAATGGTTTGGTCTGTGAGTAATTTACACCTGTAAAGCTGGCCGGTTTTTCGTGTTTGTCATAATAATAGGCTCCTGTGAGTGAAGGTTTACACAAACTCTATAAATGTGACTGAAACGGCAATGCGTCTAAATATCTGATCATTAAGCCCAGCGGAGTTAGTTCTACGTTTCTACTCGGCCAGCCAAACATGTGCAGCCCTGATTTTAAACAGACGTGTTTGAAATAAATAGGAGTGGACTGGGATCTGATGCAGTGCTGGCTGCGCGGGTTGCCACGGACACGACGCAAACATTAGCACTCAGACTGACTCAGTAGTCTTTAAGGCTCACTGAGTGAAGGCATCTGAGCTTCCCGAAGACCCTGTAGGTAGCTCCCACTCAGAATGAGCCACGGCCGAGTCCCCGGTAACCTCATACCGGCACGATCTGAGGTCAGGGGTCAAAGCTCGCTGTCATATCCTGCACTACGCTGATGTATTCTGACAGTCTGAGGGCAAAAATAGACAGCGAAGCTAGGAAAAAAAACTGTTATATCTAATAAAAGACCACATAAATCACAGCGTTTATGGTACATAAGTTGACACTGATGTGTTGGATAACAGATTGTGACCTCTCTCCCATGACAGCAAAGCTCTGCTTACTTTAATTATCCCAACTGAGGGGCTAAGAGGCACCCCTGTTTCTCCTTCAGCTGTGATTTACAACACACTGAGAAAACCAAGGCCACAATAGCTTAGGCCCCTTAATACCTCTGGTGTATATACATGAGCCAGAAGTGTGTGGTGTTTGGCAAGTTGTCATAGCTTTACCTCAAACGTGACCATGAACAACGATGAAGGTCACAAATCGTCAAGCACAGGGGCTGTGTGTGTGTGTGTGTGTGTCAGACCAAGTATCCTCACTTGGTCATGTCCATGGGCGCAGATAGCATAAAGCTAAATAAAGCTCCTTTATGAACAGAGAAAACACACGTGCCGCCGTGGAGGGCAAAATTAAGTGTTAGATATTGTTATAGTATGATTTTATTTTCTGAGAGGGTGACGGCGATGCATCACTGGCTCAAGGACAAGTAGGGGCGATATGAGCTGGCCAAAGCATTTGTTTTGTGCTTTGTGTGCTGTTTGAATCCATGGCAACTGCACCATGGCCGCGTCCTCCGTCAGATAGAATCTCTCTTTGGCAGTGTGGAGAAATTTAACAACTCGGGAGTTCAGAATCTTTTCTTGAGCTGTAGTGATAAAAAGAAAAGGAAGATTGTAACAAACGCTGCACTGTGGATATGAAGGTCAGATTTGTAGTTCGGGTCGTGCAAAGTGGGCACTATGGTTCAGAAAAGCACACACCTCTGCTACAGTGTCCTTCAGATCAAATTAACTAATCAATACAAGAATCTTGTTATACATTGAGAATAAATGATCACATTTTACAGCAGAACTCATGCACTAGTTTGTGTTTGTCCCAACTAGCAGTAAACAGATTGGTCACACTCGTAAAGCCAAAGCTGGAGCCCAAAACCCGGATTCAATGTGTCATCCCTAATAGTCCTCACGTCTGTCGTTGCAGCAAAACAAGATTTGCATCCGAGAAGCATTCATAACACTTTGCATGGATTTTAGGTTATGTTGTGTGTACAAAAATCTAAATGAAATGTGTAAATGAGCATATATCTGTGGTTATGCAGTTGAGCCCAAACTTATTCATGCCACAGGCAAATTTAGACAATTTCTTTTTCATTCAAACTTGGTTTGTTTGTGATAGAAAATGAGACAGTAAGACAGACATCTCTCAAAAATCATAAAACAATGACAGACGGGATATCAGTCTTGAGAAGCATTTGTTTACATTACATTTAAAAAATGACATGTTGAAAATGATCTATACCTTTTCTTAATTTTTAATTGAAAAAAAATTACTGGCATCACACTATTAAAAACACTTTTTTAATGACCAGCTTTTTGCATGTTTTCACTGGTGTACATCCTTGATTTTTAGCTTTAATTTTGACTGAACCTACAGCTCCATTCACAGATTCTCTGTCACATTCACAGCCGGCCTCCTCAATCCATCCGTAGGAACATGTCAGAGATCACTTTAAACCCAGGTCTGCCAGGGCATGAATAATTTGGGGCTTAATTGTCTACATACGATTGAGTTCATTTCCAATTAAACTTGCTGTGTTTTGTTTAAAAACACATTATGAAAACACACAATATCTTTATCAAACATTTTTAAAATGTTTAAATGTAAGAAGATGTGATAAAAGGGTAAGTAACAAAAGTACGGTATAAAAAATGTGCAACCTGTGTAGTAGGTAAAGACACATTCAATATCATGCTTAACTTTCTTAGCATTTATTTATGTTTCAAAAAATTGCAAATAACAGTCTGGATTGCTTTTTTTCTGCTGGAAGCAGCATATTTATCTGCTGCTTATTTGTCCCCGGTTCTTATATTTCACAGTGATGCTCAGACGTTGCCCTGTACGGAGAAAAAAGTCATTACGATAAGCAAGCAGATATCCTACAGCTAAAAATACACGTGACTGACTCTATTTCTGAGGTCTGACCGTAGTATCATTTTACATGGCACATCGATTGCGGCTGGGGATGATCTGCCCGCTCAGGTATTCTCAGTCTCAATAAAGCTCAATGATGCTATTTCAGAGGGATTATTTGGGAATATGGGGGGAATATACTTCACACACCCTATTTTCGTGCTTTATTTATAAAACTGAGCTCTGATTTTATTTAATTATTTAGCCACAGACATTGCATGAAAATGAAACCAATCAGGGTAATGTAACCTTTTTGACTCGAGCAGCGGCGGCACACAAGCTGAGAGGGCAGACAAAGGCAAGGTCAAGTATCATTGATTGAGATACAGAAAAACAAAGCAGCCACTGAGGGGAAAAAAAAAAAGAAATAAAATCCATGTGCTTTCGCTGTCATCAGCCTATTGATCTATTGATGATTTTATTTTCTCGCTTAATTCTCCTTCATTTTTAAATACCATGGCTTTAAATTGTATTTAGTTGTTTTAAACAAAACAAAAAAGAAAAAGAAAGAAAACCATTAATCTGTTGAAACAGATGCCATCTAGAGGTTGTGGTGAATCAAAGCGTTTCACACAAAAACACACAAGCATAAAGAAAAGCTGCTTAATGCACATTCCAGTCATAATTATGGTAATATGTGGATTTAGCCACTCGAGCTTTTTATTTGTTTGTTTGTTTGTTTTTGCACTTATTTATAGATTGGTTTAGAAATTGAATAAATATCCACAGTTCTTTAAAATGAAGTGAAATTATTTTTCAATTACTAATATGGACTTAAAATTATATTTTCATATAAACACCAAACAGATATTTCTGCTCAGTGTTGGCTTCCACTCTCCAAACCTGACTGTATCTTGCCATCTGCTGGGCCAGTAATGCTGTCGCACAAACACAGATGCTGTCTGAATAAGATGAAGTACTCCATTAGTTTGCAAAGCTTTATGAATACAAGACAGAATTCCTTCAAGAATTTTTTTTTCTTTTTTGAATTTTATAGATCCATCCATTTGGATACCTGTGGAGGACCATAACTTCCAAAACAAAGAGCGAACACAGACATATGAATAGCTTAACAGTTTAAATACTGTTTTAACAAAGGCAAAAATAACAAAAGAAAATAGCTTTTAAATTTACATCAATGGATGAGAAAAATATTTTTTTTATTTTACCACTTAATTTTAATTAGATTCTTTAATTCCATATACTTTGTATACCCAAAACAATTGTGCTGCATTGTATTTTCATTAAAATAGATTTTTAATAAACTAAGTATTGTCTTGTCTTTTCTTTATCTTTAAACAAAATATATTTTCTGTATCTTTCCTGTTGCATTTTCTTTCCCAACTCACTTCACTAAGCCTATTTATTTCCTTCTCTTTTTTCACATTTCTTGGTCACTATATTTATTTGCAAATGTAAATATTCAGAGGATACCCTGAGATAGTTGGTACTCAGTCAAACTGCATCCTGAGTTCAGCTTTTCACTTGTGGGTCAACAATGATCTGTAAATGGGTCTGCAACGTCTGCTCAACTTTTCCACCCCAAAAAAAAAACAATCCGACTGAAGAAACTATACGTTGCAGATCAGATGATGTTTCACAGGCTGTGTCACAAAACCTAGGTAGGAGTTAAGCATAAAGATACTCTGGCTTTATCTTGATTCAGATTAAGTCAATTTATACTTTTGTCAGTAGTGATGTACATGAATGACCTTTTAGTCGGTCATTACCAGTAGGAAGATGGATACTACAAGGGCTGGAGAGAATCATCAAGAGGCTGAGCTTTGCCAAACCCTGATTATCTGCACTTAAGAAATTAAGCAGTGTTTTTAAATATAAAAAGGTAATGAAACAAGCTATTTCTTTATCACTTTATGTATTTTTCTTGCAATATCTGCCTGGAATATCCACAACAGAATGAGACTAATGTTGCAGGAAATAATTGTCGTTCATTCACAAAGCTCATTCTTTTTCTCGTCATTTTACATAAATGTGGGACTTCCTTTTCAAGAAATTTACTCTAAGAGTTTGATCTGTCTGTATGTACAATAAGTTTTCAGATATGTAGGTTTAATGGATTTGGATGTATTTTATTTAGCAGGATATAGGCTAACAATGGCTGTTTGGATTGCAGAGGTCATTGACCCCTGCCACAGGCCATACCTCCAGTCTCTTTAATTAACCCATTTTATTTACAAGTTAACTTCATGCTACACTATAAAAAGTTCAAATCAAGATTGAAATGTATTCTAATGTACATAAATAAAAGGTGCTGTAGCCGACATGTTTAGAAAATATAAAAGGCTTTTTAATGTTAGAAGGTATGTGGTGCCTCCCCGGGAGAAGCAGAACATGTCAGACTATCTTTTAAGGGCCCCTATGAACGTGATGTAGCTCTGGAGACAAAGGCTGCAGACCCCTAACCTACGAGAACTGCTTTTACACTTAGAGACGTGGATGAGGTATGCTGATTAACTTTATCATATGGCTGACCAAAAAATAAATAAATGGTTACCTCGATTAAGTCATCAACACAGTCCTGATTTAATGAATAAAGCATCAAACCAGCTTTGCATCCCATATTTCAGACTTCACTGAAGAGGTTCATTGTCATATTTATTACAGGAACAGAGGAGGGTGCCATGCATCTTAGATTGGAAGACTAAAATCCAATTTCAGGTCAACTACCTCTACAATTCATTTTTCATTGTAATATGTTTTATATCCCAGCTTTTGCTTTCATTCAGAAAGTAAAAAAGGCTAAGAAAGGGCAAAACGAGCAATTCTCAACCATCAGCCGATGTAATTTACATAAGCAGCACAAGTAGTCAAAATGGGGAGGGGGGAGGGGGTCTGACTTATATATTTAACTTTGTATAAAATTGGAATAGAAAAGGGAGTTCACCAATATGGACCCTGTGGGCACCAAGTAGCCCCCGATGACCATATGTGGTGCCCATTCTAAAAAAAAAAAAGCACAATCCACCAATGAGCTGCATCTAAAACTTTATTTTATTCCATTAGTCTTCCTGTTTATTCACACTTGCATTTATATAGATTCAAAAATGACAGTATCTATAACAAAGCATGAAAGATATGTTTATTTTGCATAAAGTTAAGGTGAACTCTGACTCTTATAGTTTAAAGGTCAGTACTGGTAGCCCTGCATTTGACAACACCAATGAAGTAGCTCTCAGTTTCAAAAAGGTTGGTTACCCCTGGAATAAATCAGTGTGGTGGCCAGACACTTATCCACTTTTTAGAGGTTCTAGCTTTGTCTACAGAACAGCCAATCACCTCATGTGATATGTGGGAGGACAATTGTTCAGACCTATTCTAAGCATAACAGGCATTTTCTTTCTGAAATGGACTACCCAAATTTTCCCCAAAAGTCAGGGTTAACCTGTTTTCACTTAAATCCCTTTCTGGAATAACCATTTTTGACCTCTAAAATAAACCTGTGATTGCCAAGCTTTTTACCAGTTCCTTACCATACCAAAGTTTTATAGTGTTTTAGTTGGCTATAGATGCAATGCGTAGCTATCCGTACGGCATTAATGCGGTCTGATCAGCCATTTTATACACCCTTATGAGGTTTTGTTTCCTTAACCTCTGATATGAGCCTGGCATTCATTTTTTGTAAAGAAGACTTTGGGTTAAAAAAAAAAAAAACACCTTTTAATAAATCCTGTGACTCCTGCTGTTCAACTCTGTCCATCACATAAACCTTTAGTTTAAAAATAAATAAATATCCAGTTAGTAAATAATTGGTCACAGTTGATGTCTGTCACACATTCCTTAGGGCTTGGACCTGACTACTGATTAGCTTGAACTCAGTGCTGGTTTTTGTTGCCATCATGAAGGAGATTAAACATTTGCTTGAACAGCTTCTACTTTAAAAGAAAAAAAAAAAAGCAAGCTGCTTTATCTGAAAAGATTCCCTTATAGTTGTGACACAGAAAACCTTCTTGGTGAAAACTGAACTGTTTCATAAATGTAAAAGATCTGTTTGTTCTGTTAGGTCAGCTAATATTTCATTTAAAGTTACTTTTGGTGCTCAAAAGTGTACAATCATGGCTCAAATAATGAAAAGCTATATTCCATAAAGTGAAAAGTCTAACTCCTTATCCTTAAAAAAAAGGGGGGGGGGGCGGATTTTATTTAGATCAACATAAATGCAATTACAATACATTATAAAAAAAATTAGGCCACCCATTAATTACATTTATTGCAATTAAACAACCATATCAAAGATGCCACTTCTCAATTGGGCGTTTAAGTAAAGTCAAGAAGCAACGTTACCCAAACTGATCATAGCTTACCCAAATGCAAAACCAAAGCCCCTGTGAGGGACTGAGAAACAAGACCATTCAGAATTTAAGTGTGCATTAATTCTCCAGTACAAGTAAACCAGTACAAATCCAGCAGATTGCAGTATTTTGTTGACTGTACCTTTGGAAATGGTTGTATTCTTGCTTGCTCTTACATCTTTATAAATCTCAAAAAATAGATACGGTTTGAGAAAGATTCTTAAATATTTCCTCAACAGAGTACCTGAGAAATTCATGTCCTGTGACATGAACAACAGCAGTTTAGCCACAAGCTGGAGGGGATAAATGATCAGTGGTCAGGCTACTGGCAGCCTGCAGCCTGATGGACCTTGTTGCCAATTATTTCAACTGTGTTGCTTGTTTTCATTGATTAGTTGTTGCCTGAGTGCCATTAAGGCCTTTTGATCTTTAACTTATAACATCTTTTCTTTAATTTCACTACTCATTTCATATATCAAATCCCTTCATAAAAATAGTTTTATATATTCCCAAAGATTGTCATTAAGATTTTAGACCCAAAGAAAAAAGGAGAAACTATCATGACAGTCAAAGTACTCAAACTAAAGCATGCCCTGTCCCTTAAAAGCTGATATTGACACCTACATGTTGACATGTAGTAAGGTGAATTTAATTGGAGGAACGTACTATCCTCTCTTTGAGAGGCTGAGGGGGCCTGAAGTTGTTCTCCATGCGCATCCTCTGATCTTCCTCTTCACCACTGAACTGAAGTATTCGGAACATCCCCAGCTGTACACAGAGACACAGAACGACAAATACATGGCAAGTATTTTTACCCAACATTCTCTTTGCTGAACATTTGGGTCTCTATAGTAACACGTTTCATTAAAAAAAAAAAAAAAAAACATTGTATATATCATTGTCAACCAATCTATGTAGGACAACACCAATGTTATTTACTATATAAAAAAAACATCTATACCATTATTTTATCCATTAGCCAAGTGTAGTTTGTGTGGGATAATTTTAAGCAGTAAATGTGTACAGTTAAGTTTAAAAAAAGAAAACATTTTAGAAAAAAATACAGTATTAAATTATGTTTATTCAGGATGATAGTAACTGCTCATATGTATGCATTGATTTAGCTTTAAAAGCTTTATTATATAGTCAATGTTTCAGATAATTTTTACCTCATTTTGAAATTTATTAATAACCTGGCATCAGCTGCTGCTGGTGAATTGAACTGCATTGCCAAAACTGTTTGATCATCTGCCTTGGTATACGTGTATTTGGCTGAGATACTTAATCAATGGTGTTAAAGTAGGAAAATTGAAAATGCCTTAGTCCTAGCTCTCATGCTGCTTAAATCCAGAGATAAAAAAAAGAGAGGAGGGAGAGCTGCCAACCTTCAAATTAGAGCACCAGCAAAACTGGAAGTCACAGGATGTTGAAGAAAGAAACTAAAAATGGCTGCTACAAAAATTCCTCATGTAAAATTATGTTGCTCATTGTCCCTTCCCTCTTCCCTACAGCAAAGAAATGTCCTTGTTGGACTTCTACATATTGCTGTGCACGTTTGCCACGTGAAGGAACATATCACTACTATCAATTTTACAACGTGATACTATGGTTTAATGTTCAACACCAACATAAAAAAAACTGGTAGGTGACTAACCTACACATCTTTAAATGATTAATTTGTGAATAGAAGTAATAGAAGTTTATTTTGGCCACTGATTACATAAGTAATGGTGGGCCGGTATGTTTATCCTAAAAAGTATTAGCTTTATTATGAAGGACGACATGTAAAAAACTGAAAATGGAAGATATATGCTAAAATGTAATGTTTTTTGTTAAACAGTTGGGAACGAATTACTATTAATGTTAAGGCTACAGCACTCACTTGCTTTTCTGAGACAACAATTGGCTCCTTCAGGACAATCCAGATGACGCTCTCGTGTAAGGGAGGTGTGGTCAGCGACCCCAGGTAGGTCCAGTAGTGGAGGTTGCTGGGTAGGAGGCACTTGGGGTTAAAACCTTTGAAATTTGTGGTGCTGCCCTGTAAAGAAAGACATTTTTTTTTTTTTTTAAAGAGAGCAACAATTGCTTTTACAATGCACTGAGAAGAGAGAGCAAATCTAATAAATATAAGCAGTGAAATACAAGACTTACCTTAAATTTAACCATGTACAGAACATCCGTTATCATATGGAGCCATCTGTGGTCGTCTCCTTGCTAACAGAACAGACAGTCTTAAAATTGACATCGGCATATTTAGATCAACTTTTACATTATCTATCCTTCATTTGCTGCCGGGGTATGGTGAAAATTGCTATACGCTATAATACGGTTGGCCCCCTAATTAAACCAGATTAAAAGATATCCTTTTGATATGGTTTTTATTTTCATCCACACCGGATGATGGGAGTGTCAGATCTGCAGGTCTTCTGCAACACATCCCAAAGATTGTCCACAGGATCAAGCTTATGAATCTCAAAGTGAAAGTGACTCTAAAGTCTCTAGCTTTAAAAATTGAGTCCAGTGAATTGAATTACAAACTTGAGTGCCTGTGCCATTTAAGGGGGAAACCAAATTTGACTAACCATACAATTTGGACCCTAACACAAATAATCCTTCAACAGATGGAAGGTGTACATCAATAAGGGACAAGAGACCACAATAGGCATGGGTAAATAACAGATATAGCATCAAAGTAGTTTCACAACTGGCCACTCTAACTTACTATCCTTGCTTTGCTAGATCCAACTGATTAGCTTCTTCACAAACAAGATAGGGCAGAAAGAAATTACAATTTCAAATGCTATAAAAGTTGTACCTCTAAAAAGATGCCCAGAACAGCAAGACCATCAGGAGCTGTTGCTGCATCCTCATACGTTGTGTACTTCACAGCATTCCAGTGAACTAAATGGAGCTAAGAAAAAGAGCCAAATGTGGAAAAAAAAAAAAAAAACTTCTTTAAACAGTTGGATGAATATTCATTAAAGGTTCTTAAGTACATGATGATCGAGGAAAGATTAAATTATTTTTTGTTAAAATTTAGGACAAAATATATTTTTCTTTTGCTCAGAAACATGTCCCCAGCAATCAATAATTTATTTGTATAGCCCTTTCCACATCCACAGTATTGGTGACCAAAGTGCTTAGTAAAATCCATCCATATATATATATATATATATACACACACACACACACACACACACACACACACACCACAACAAAAACACAAGGAGATAAAAGAAAATGAGGTTAAGAGCCAAGTAGATGAAACAAAATAAACATGGTAGATACAACCAGAAGTGCCACCACAGTTTTAACTATTAAAAAAAACTTGCCAGATTTAAAAAAAAAAAAGTTTTGAGCTTTGATCTATAAAGTCCACAGAAAAACCTCGGTCACCTGAACGTTTGTACTTTGTGGAACCGTGAGTTGACCGTCTGACCTCAAGGACCGGTTGCAAAACAGAAAAGCTCAAGAACTCTGTTAAACAAAAAGGGGTGGGGCAAGGCTATTAAGAGCTCTAAAATAATTTTCTTTAAATTACTCTATCCAAAAAAGACAAGAAGCCAATGTAGTGAAAATAAAACGGGTACAATGTGTTCATATCAGGGTGAGCTGCTGAGTTCTGAATAAGATGGAGACCACTAAGGGATGACTGGAGGCACCAAGTATGTTGCAAAGGTTGAACTGATAAGAGCATGAGCCGCCATCTCCAGGTCACAATGCTTTAAAAAAGGCTTGACCCTGCTTAAAAGGTTTAGATAATAAAAACCAGGCCAAACTACAGAGGCAATTTGTTTGTCACACTTTAATATGACCCTTAGATGTTTGACACAGTTGCTGAAATTAGCAGGCAGAACTCCTAAGTCAACAGCAACTTTGTTGCCAAATAATTTTTTTGTTCATTTAAAGACAAAAATCTGGCTTAGCCACAGTTTGATAGCAGAAATGCAATCCAAAAGACAATGTTGTGGATTACTGCATTAACGGTGCTGCTTTAACGGTGAATAAATCTGCAAGTTATCTGCAAAGCGAGGAATTTGGACATTGTGCTGAGTCATGATAGAATGGGCACACATTAACAGGATATTATCAGAACAAAATTATTGTACCAAAAAAAACATGAATTTTTTTCTGTATTTCTGCCACCATGAAAACCATCCAAGTTAACTGACATTGCACATGACCACTGTTCAATCATCAGCCACTGAAAACCCAACGTATTTTAATCAAAACACTGACCTCTGATGCATAGCCGACTCCTGCTACAGTGTGCTCAGACCCTTCACATCCTTTTCCGCCCCAGTGGAAGTGAAACTGTTTCAGTCTATAAGGATTGTCGAGAGGGCCTCCTTGAATCACTGCAGGCAGTAAGAGGGAAACGGGAAAAATAAACTGGAAGTCACACATGCACCTACCGTACCTTCACACTCCCACTTTTCAGGAAGTGTTACAGAAACACCTCCCAGGCATCGGGTACTATATGAGAACAGTATCACTAAAAACAGCTTGGCTCCTTGCCTCAGAGACATGACAGGATGAGTCAATGCAGTAAGGACCTGTCCGACTTGACCCATTTTTGTTATTAAATGCCAAGAAAGGAGCTGAGACAGTTCCCCCCCTGACCAATGATTGCATGCATCAGAGCAGTAAGAAACAAGTTTAGAAGATAAACTTGATAAGCACAATGTCTTGATGTTCATCCTGAAAGATCTGCATTTTCCCTGGCAGAAATATTCAGTATAACTACCACCCAAACATTCAACACCACACACAGGGCAGGGGGGTCACACTTTCCTGCTGATGTAAGAGGTCCTACCTGTAAATTAGGCCTGCACCAATAAGGAAAGCGTGCAATTTAGATATTATTGTAGAAATGACTATACAGAATGAGCTTAACACACTCATTTTACTTCATTTTTTGTGGTTTGCATGAACATCGTCACACAATAATCATGAAAGATGAGCTTGATTCTGTCCCAGTACATCATTTTTTAACATTGGCCCTGTGTGAGGCATATCAAAAAGTCATAACTATGACAACAATCATTCTCAACCACAGTAGGTTGGGGACTAATATCAGATTTTCCCATGACAATTTATTTCACTTTTGTGAACTTACAGAGGTATTCCAGTTCTGTTACACAGGCCAATTCTCAATGGATAATAACAATACCAAAGTTGTTTTTCCTCATTTTTCCTGAGACAGACAGATAGTCAGGAAATAAACTGATATCGACCTATGTGTGGTTAAATGTGTGAGTGTTAAATTCATATTTTACTTCCAATTTGCGATACTCAGTGCCATCTTAATTTCCACCACATTTTTTTGCTAGGGCATCTCTGTCACTAACTTTTATATAAAAGATCTGAGTGCAAAAGAAAAAGTTACCAAATATTACCAGCAAGGAGAGTGCGAATGCATTGCAGCATTATAGCGTACAAAATATTATCCTATCCAAGCACTCCTTTGCAGTTATCTTAAACATATTTACAACTGTGCTATATTTGCACTGTACAGTATTGTGTACAGGGACTACAACCAGGAAGGACTGTGTTAATGAAGTCAGGCTCCATCACACTCAAGCCTTTCTTG
Source organism: Fundulus diaphanus (assembly GCA_037039145.1). Taxonomy (NCBI): domain Eukaryota; kingdom Metazoa; phylum Chordata; class Actinopteri; order Cyprinodontiformes; family Fundulidae; genus Fundulus; species Fundulus diaphanus. The sequence goes on along the minus strand of CM073122.1, from coordinate 31,924,610 downwards.
TTTACATCACTTGAACGCAAATGAGCTTCATCACAACTATTTTTAAATAATTTGCTTATGATTTGACTTTCGTAGATCCCATGAGCAACAGCAATGAAGCAAATTACAAAGTATCAGATGAATCAACAACACCTTTGTCACATAAAGACTGATAACCATCTCCAAATGTATAGAAAACTAGATAAGCCGTCAATGAATTTATGAATACAAATGTCTAGGCTTTAAAGAACCAGTAGCACTTCTACTTAGCACTTACAGGAACATTATGATTGTTCCAGTTGGTTTTTCAAAGACAACACAGACAGGAATTAAAGCGTTTTTAAAACTTGCCATATTGAGTGGAAAAAAAAAACAATAAAACACAACAAACCAAACAGCCTTAATCAGGCGTAAAAAGAAATGTATGGTACCTCAGAAAGAAAGGGCTGAAAGAAGGGTTCATTAAAAAGCTCATTTGAAACTGATCTGTTAGCTGTTTTGAGCCTGATTAATGTAAATTTACAGATATGTGTCTAAAGAGACAATTTAGTCTCAGGAGTAAAAAAAAGTTAGATTTTTTTAATTCAAGTTTTAATAACTTAAACTAAATTTGATCCCAGAAAATCAATAGTTTTAACCTATTTAGCAGTTCTAATTTTTGCTCAACTGCTGGAATTATTTTTCACCCATGGAAATAAAAAGAGCTGAATAAATGTTCCCTATTGGCACCAATTTCATTCGTTTTGCAAGTGGTAGTGTGCTATAGTTATGCTGACCATGGATGCTGTTAATAGTTGGTGTAGGTAAGATACTGAATTGTGCTACATGAAAAGTTTAAACTTTTATTCTAACCATTCTTAGATCTGGATAGAAATTTTCTAAATCCAATACTGCAACCTGTCTGAATTACTTCTTCCCCCCCCCCCCCCCCCCCCTTTAACCAGACAAGTAACTTTTCCCTATTAGATTTCACTTTCCAGAGCAACTTACAAACAATTTGAAGAGTTTATAGGACATCTGCTTCTTATTTCCACATTGAACAATACTAAGAAGGCTGCTTGCTTTTCCTCGCAGATCTTTTCTCTAATCTGTTAGTTCCCTAGATATTTGCTTGCTTGGTGGAAACGCACTGTGCAAACTCTCGGTGCAAATCTGCGCTTGTTTTTTTTGCCTAACAATCACGATGATTGCAGGGTAGCCATCACACATCCACCTAGTCATAAAAACAAGCATTGTCATAATTACCACGAAGATCTCAGACTGGTTACCATATCTTTTGTCCAACAGACGGATCTTCATAAAGTGTCGGCTATACTTCCCTGCCTGATAATCAGAGGTTTATTTTCAGCCTTTTATTATGATCAGCTTTGCACTTTCCAAAACTTCTTGTCCCTTGATTTACAGCACAGATTTATACTGCACGTTTGCTTCAGCAGATAGCAGGAGTGCCAATATCTCTGAACTGTGCCGACAACTGAAAGCTGCAAGGCTTGCAATCTTTGAACACTGTCCCTGTAAAACATTATGACACATCCGGTTCCAAAACTCTGACTTAATCGACAGAGACGTTATAAGCATCAACAAATCAGACAGGTTATTCTCACCTGAGCGGTCATCTGAGTCATCAAACTCCACAACTACAGAGTGTCCATTGTTGGCAATGTTAAGAGACGTACACCGGTCATACTTCAGGAAAATAGGACCCAGGCTGCTGTCACGTCTGGCCTCATCAGGGATGATGTCAATGGGAGACTGGCGGTTCCCTTTGGCAACTGGGTAGTGTCTATGCCATGCTGAAGGACCTTTAAATTACAGAGGAGAAATAAAGCAATGTTTTGAAAACAAAGCACTCTTAAATCAAAATTATGCAAAAAAAAAAAAAAGAAAAAGAAAGAACCCATGCACTATTACCAAAAAGAGCTAAGCCACACTGTTCCTCTTGATGAACTAAAGTCAAAGTAAAACCTGACAATCTACTCCAGAAATTCTAATAATTTAACTTTACACTGGTGCACAGAACAAAGCAGCACAGCAGAATAATTTGTCTTTAATAAATCATAAAGCGTTGTTTTATCAGTCGTTTTCTCTCTTAGAAGTCCAGGACAAAGTCCGCAGCAGGATATCAAGTTAAAGGGACAGCAGTCAGCCTTTAAAGCACCGGGCTAATCCCGCATTAACAGCCATCTTTACATGTATCCTCCGGGAGAAAACAAAGTAAGACCCGTCGGTGTACAGCAAACAAAACCGCGCTTCTCATCACCTTGAAGCCATCAAATATTGAATGCAGAGTCTGATCAGTGAACATTTTTACCGTCCTCTTTGCCGTATCCCCAGTGGTCTCCTGTCATTGTCCTTGTTTTGCGGCTGAAGACAGACTTAATGACGGACACCGCGATCAGCTGGTGCAGCTATTGATGAAGTTTATTAAGGGGGAGGGACAATTACTCCCGGCGGGACACGCCCCCCTCACGCCCACAGACACATTTCAATCAGGAACCTTTTCATCAGGCAGACATGTGAGCCGTCAGAGATAATTTAGATATATATTACTAATTTCATGAGAAAATGTGATGAACCTTGAAAGCATAAGCCACTTCTTTCTTTTTGGACACTTTCAGTTATTTGAAAGTAAAAGTAGAAAACAAATTAGATGAAAAACAGCTGATTTGCAGGACTTCTTCCTGGAAGGGCTTTGAGAAAACTAAAAATTTAAAAATAGCCACAAAGAAATCAGTTTTAGAAATATAATCGTTTAGACAGCACAAACGAGGAAGCGATGAATGGTGATTTATCTGTGAATTAAACAATTTTTAGCTACTTTCTTAAAGAAGTTCAGGTTTTTTGTAAATTTGAAGTCCAATATTGAAATGTTCCGGCTTTGTGGTTGTTTCAAAAGGAAATGAAAGCTGCTTTTGTTTTGGATGTATTACAGATGTTAACGCTGGAGCATAAAGCAGATTTAATTTATGCACTTAATTTATCAATTCAGACTAACAAAAAGGTGGAAGAACAAGTCGTTACACATTAAAAACACAATTTAAGTGGGCATCATCCGCATTTTACTCAGGTGTCATAGTTTCTAACTGGACATGGGTTCACACTGAGTTCACTTGGGTTATATAATTGTATAAATCCATATCAGCAGAACAAGTCAGGATAGCAAGTTCAAATTGCTCAACACATATAGGATCCATATGGGTCACATTTTATGTAGAGGTGTCTTACATGATACATCAAAAGTCTAAATGCAATGATAGGATGAAATTGTCTGTTTCCTATCCACGTGGCCCCGATATGTAAATGTTAACATATGCCTAAAGTGCAAATCATTACTAAGACCTTTTTGTTAAGATCCCTAATATTTTTGGACCACATTTTATGTGTCCATTGCTTTCCATTTATTTTATTAAATTAAATTTAATCAATTTAATCAATACTATCTAGTTGAAATCCTTGCATGATATACTTGGTTGGTTTTCAATAAAAAAAACACTTAAGAAAACTACGATAATTCTATATCAAAACTTTTAACAAAGTGGTACCAGTTGGTGTGTTATTCAAAAGACAATCTAAGGAGAAGGGAAAAAGTCAGAATATGGTCAAATCAGCCATGGGAATTTTGAACAAATAGCCACCTTAAAGAGATGTTGAACAACAAGAATGGGAAAGAATGTCTCTAAACGTACAAGCTGAACGTTTTTTCTATCAGTATTTTTCTATGGGGATTTCTGTCGAAAGTGCACCTGCGGATCTTCGCGCCGCCACATTCGTGTCGAATCTGACGTGCCGGGCCGGAAGTAAAAATACATCCAGCCATTGGAAAGCTATCATGGCAGCCACTCAAGGCTCCAAGGAACAAAAATACGACAGACAGCTGCGGTAAGGCATATTAGCTTAGTGATATTCACTGAGAAACTGGACTCTGTAAGTAAATGTAATGAATAGTTTTTTTTTTTTACCTGAGGTCACAGTGCGCGTCGCGGGAGAAGCTGTGGCTCCGTGTTAGCATTAGCTTGCTTTGCTCCATGTTTCCTCAGCATCGTTGCCTTTAAGGTTGATTGGATATGTTTCCTTTTCTGATTTTGGTCTTAATCAGAGAACACAGTTTTTATGCCACGAGCCGCCCAACCCTCTAACTTGTAAATATTTATTTGATTTTAAATAAATATTACAAGAAGAGGAGATGCTATCACTGTTGTGTTTTTTTTTCTGCATGATGCAGCGGCTTGAAATGAAAGGTGTTATGGATTAGTATGACTTCACTTGTGTCTTCTACCCTCAGCCTGTGGGGTGACCATGGACAAGAAGCTCTGGAGAATGCACATGTATGTCTCATCAATGCCACGGCCACAGGAACAGAGATCCTGAAGAACCTGGTGCTTCCAGGTAACCAGACGATGTGTTGATGATAGGTGCTGCCGATGGGGATGAAAACAGTTGTCTGATTGGCTGAAATGGTATGTTTATAGGTATTGGAGCGTTCACCATAGTAGATGGACACACGGTCGCCGGGGAAGATGTGGGAAACAAGTAAGAGTTGTTTTTGTAACAGCCGATCCATGTCTAAATCTGTAGATTTGTTTCAGTAACTGACCTTCTTATTTTGTCTTGCAGCTTTTTCCTCAGCAGCAATAGCATTGGAAAGGTTAGCATACCTAAAATTTGTTTTGATTTTAAACTCTTTTTGTCACATCCTTAATTTCTGCTCACGGTCTCTTTAAGTATCTGCATGCGTCCATGCTTATCCATCAGGTCATAGTGTTATGAGAAATGGAAGGGGAAAAAAATGAAGTGAAATTTGAGACTTTGTTTTGATGTTGCAGAATAGAGCTCAGGCTGCCACAGAGCTACTACAAGAATTGAACAGCGACGTGTCGGGAAACTTCGTCGAGGAGGTTTGAGTTGTTTTCATTTTGGCAACTTCCGTTAACTTAAAAAAAAAATGGCAAATGCACAACTTATTTTCATTGTTAATGTGACTATGCTGCAGACATGCATTGGACTGGAAGAGTATTTCGCATGACTGAAGCATGATCAAAGAAATAAGAATATTCCTTTCATATATAAAAAAATATCTTAATCCCTATTGTAATTCTGTTAGTTACTGAGGTCTTGCTTGTATTTCCCATCCCTACAGAGTCCTGACAAGCTTCTGGACAATGATCCAGAGTTTTTCCACAGATTTACAATAGTCATTGGTGTCCAGTTGCCAGAAAGGTACAAGATATTATTCATCTAACTAGTTTCCAAAGAGGATGAGTGATATTTAAGTTCTTCCTGTCTGATGGCTCTGACTTCTCTCTCTCTCTCTCTCTCTTATCCTTCGACAGCACGTGTCTGAGGCTCGGCTCGGTTCTATGGAGTGCCTCGGTACCTTTTCTAGTTTGTAAAACCTATGGCCTCATTGGCTACATGAGACTAGTGGTGCAGGAGCACACAGGTAAGTGGTTCTTTTATCTAAGAAGTTTAAATTATTTCACATTAGCAATCAAAAAGACTGTTTTGAATTACCTTACTATTCAGTTGTGTGTAGTTAATCTGTTTCCTCATTTTTAAAATATTAATTTGTTGTCTCTCCTTTTAGTAATTGAATCTCATCCAGACAACGCATTGGAGGATCTCAGATTAGATAAACCCTTTGATGAGTTTAAGAACCACATAAACTCCTATGACCTCACAAGCATGGACAAGAAGGTGTTTATCTCAACCTAGATTGCACATTATAACCTTTGTAATCACTCTTCCTCTTGATAACTAACATTTTCTCCTCTTCTTTCTGTTTAATTTGCAGGATCACAGTCACACACCATGGATTATCATTGTTGCTAAATACCTGGATAGATGGGTCAGTGAGGTAGGACACTTAGTTCTGTTATCTTTTTTTCAGGATGGGCGGTCTTTTTTTATAAGAGTATAGCATCTTATGACTTGTGCTCTGGTGTTTGGTTGCAGCATGATGGCCAGCCACCAAAAAATTACAAGGAGAAGGAGACCTTCAGACAGATGATTCGGGAAGGTAGCCGTGGGCCTGTGGATTGTTGTTGCCTATTTATCAACCGACTGAGATTTATGCTTTATTTGTTTACATTTTAGGGGTCATAAAAAACGATAACGGTGTTCCAGAGGATGAAGAAAACTTTGACGAAGCTATTAAGAATGTCAACACTGCGTTAAATCAAACCAAGGTGTCAGATCCTTAATTCTTCTATGTATTAGAGCTGTCGTTGGTTTCGGTTCAAATCTGCATGTGGATCTACTTTTCAAATTTCTTTTTAATTTTTTTTTTGTTTCTGCAGATTCCAAGTGCTGTTGCAGATCTCTTCAGTAGTGAGCAGTGTAACAACATCACAGCACAGGTTTTGTAATTTGTCTATAGTATAACATATTTTGTAACATTACAAATGTCAGAAATGTTGATTTTGCTTTTCGTCTTGTTTATATTTTTCTTTTAGACCTCGTCCTTCTGGGTGATGCTGCGAGCCGTGAGAGAGTTTGTTCACAGCGAAGGCAACGACAGCCTTCCCGTGCGAGGCACCATCCCAGACATGATAGCAGACTCCCAGAAGTTTATCAATCTCCAAAACGTGTAAGTGGGGGGAATATGTGGGCTCAAGCTGTGCAAAACTAGTAATGAATCAAGTTTTCTCTGTTGGGGATAAAGTGATGGACTTTTTTTTTCTCTCTTTTTATGTATTTTCAGTTACAGGGAAAAGGCCATGCAGGATGCAGCAGCTGTTTCTAAGCATGTTGAAAGTCTGCTACAGTCTGTCGGAAAGGTATCAGTTCTGTCGCCAGTAGGAACGGAGCAGGGTTATTATCTTTAACCTTAAGGATTAAAACAAGTGTACGAGCATTAGGGTGTCTGTGGAAGTTTTAAACAATGTGATGCTGTTGACACATCAGAAAGTTCATGCAGGATAATAAACCTCAACAACAAAATCATGTTACTGTGTCAAGTACTTCAAATGGCTTCATCCAAACAGACTTAAACACAATTTAAATGTATGTGGGTCATGTTTTTTATTTTAATACATTTGGTTCAATTAGGATAAAAGAAACATAACTGTTTTTTTTTCTTCTTCTTTTACAGCCAGCACAGAGCATTTCTGAAAAAGACATCAAGCTGTTCTGTAAGTTCCCTAATTAACTTGTTTTGCAGTTTTACTTTCATTCAACGTTTTAACACACATATCTTATCTCACAAAAACTAGCACGGTGGTCTTTATATGATATGCTGTTGTGTATTTGGCAGCATTTATGTTGTGTAATTTCTGCACTATGAAAACACACTTGGGTAATATTTGAAATGAATCACAGACGTCAGCAACATTAGTTGATCCGGCTATTAATGATATTCTTTACACATTAAGAGTCCCACAAATCTCTAAAGAGATTTTTTTAATCTCTTGTAATATTCATGATGTCTTTTTGTCTTGTAAGACCTTTCTGAATATCTGAAATTCAGTCCAGGCCCATCAGAGTGGTTCGGTTCTGTTTAATCGGCAGTCGATTTCTATCTAACTGGAGGCGTTTGTGTTGCTACGTAGGTAAAAATGCAGCCTTCTTGCGTGTTGTGCGTTGCCGGTCTTTGGCTGAAGAATATCACGTGGATTCAGTAAATAAAGATGAAATAAGTAAGTCTGAGACAAATGTATTGTTTATTTAGTTAACAGTCATATTCAGAAAATTAGAAAATTATCAAAAATGCACTTAGTTTTGTTAACCCAGTTAATTAAACGCATTATGTAGGTCAATTAGGATGTTTTCAAGCCCTTTGTTCTGTTAATAAAGTTTTTTGGGGGGTTTTTTGCTTGCATATCATGAAAACATGACATTTAAGAGAGGAATATTACATCAAACCAATAAAAAATATGTTTTTAATACAGAAATATGGGCTTAATGGGAAGTATGTTTAATACTTTCTTGAAGGCTGTCATTTTCAAAATGTCCTTTTAATCTGACTGATGAGCCTAATTGGAACCCATATTCTAATTTATCGAATATGACTTTGTAGCATCTGTTTAACCTTTCGCCTCACTGGTAAGATGAACGTGTGTTTATGCGGCGAGGCAATTCATACTGTAATGTTGTCTCAGCTTCTTGCATGGACAGTGCAGACAGCGAGATCGTCTTCTACCTCATGCTCCGTGCTGTGGATCGCTTCTATCATCTGCACTCGCGCTACCCGGGTACGACCATTTTCATCTTTCGCTCTTTAGTGAAAAACTAATAAGACCTTAATCTCCTCAATTTGAAGTCCAACAACCACCCAGAATCAGGAAGTTATTTGATATGATGTGTTTCCATCTGTGGTCATTCTCATCTTTACCTATCATAGATGGTTAACTGGATGATTTTGGACATGTCGAATAAATCTTTTAAACTGTCCCCCATGACAGGACAGATCAGCTATTTTATTATTTATTGTGCTCTGTTTTGCCTTTTTCATGTCTCTGCTTTTTTTTTTTTTTTTTTTTGGTTTGTTTTTTTAATTGAAGGAGTGTATAACTACCAGGTGGAGGAGGACATCAGCAAGCTAAAGCTGTGTGTGAACAGCCTGCTGCAGGAGTACAGCCTCAATGTCAACATCAAAGATGACTACATCCACGAGTTGTAAGTGCTGATCACCGCCTCACTGTTTGCTCAAAGTGATTAACAGAGCCGAGTCTAATTAGGCATAATTTGACCCCTGCAGCTGTCGGTATGGCGCAGCAGAGCCTCACACAGTTTCTGCGTTCTTAGGAGGTAAAGTCTTCCCTGAAGCCTTTCTGCATCATATCCCGATGAATAAACTTGCCAAAGATTTGAATCATGTCCCTTGACCTCTTCTGTGAATATGTTGTTTAGGATCAGCAGCTCAAGAGGCAATCAAGATAATCAGCCACCAGTTTGTGCCCTTCAACAACACTTTCATTTATAACGCCATGTCACAGACCTCTGCCACGTTTGAGCTGTGAATGCAGTCGGTAGCCAATCCTCAGCGGGCTAGTGGAAACATCTGAGAAAACGGCAGAAAGGACGGACCTGTCGGGAATATGGTGTCAATCCTTCTTGTGGGGAAGAAGAGCAGAAACTCAGCACCTGATGAAGATTTTCCAAACACCCCCACCAGGGTCTCTTCTGTCCCGAGGAGAACCTTTTACAAGCCTGAAAGTGGCAGTCCGTTAGTTAGGGTAGTTTTTTTTTTTTTTCCACCTTTGTCGATACATTACAGTCATTACAGCACTTTGTATGCTTTTGTCCCGACTGTTTGTCATTGTGTTTTGCTGTAAAGGATTCCAAAAATATGCTCGAGTGTGTTTTTTTTTTTTTCTTCAATACTGTCGACCTCAGTTTACCTGCTGCTTTTAAGTAAGATAAGTGATCATTACATGTTTCATTTGTTTTTACAAAGGATTTTTGCAAAGGATGTAATCCAGTTGATTGCATCGGTGATAAGCGTCACTAAATCCATCACTCAACTATCCCTATATGTAGAGCGCTTTTCATATGGTACTCAGCGTGCTCCACGGAGGTTTTTAACAAAGGAACGAGCAAACAATCACCAGAAAATGCTGAACTAAGATAATGAAATTCTAAAACACAAAAAAATGTTCTTCAAAAACAAAGATAAAACATGAAATTACATTTAATCTAAGATAAAGAGTTATTCCTTTGTTTGGCATTAGGGGGAGCTCTTTTACCATTTAGGGGTCAACATGTGGTTTCTAAGCTTTGCAGTCCTGACCAGAAACTATCAAGTTCTGAAATTATCAAGCGGCAGAACTTTCTCACGTAAATCCTTAACTGAAATTGTGTTTGAGTTGTTTATTTTTTTGCTTTTTTAAGGAGAAGCTGTGAGATGAAGAGGGCAGGGATCTTTCAGAATGAGCGTCTTCAGAAGTTTGTTGCAATGTAACTGAAGGAGAAAAGTTTTTTGGGTTTTTTTGCTGCATTTTTTTCAAATCTAACTAAATGTTAATATGGCCTCAGAGGACCTCATCATCCCCTCAAACGTCTGTCGGAGATTTTCTAATACCCACACCCGCTGTTCCGTCTGACTGCAGGGGATCAAGCTGGAGGCCAAATGTACTCAGGCAATTTCCTAAATCTAAGATTTTGTCCTCTGGCCCCTAAAAGATTATTGCGTCCCTGTCGATCTATCTGCTTCATGTAGGATTATAATGCAGCTGTGCCAGGTTCATCAGCCCAAAACTGGATCTCTCGCTTGTTTGAAGTCAAACTTTGCTTACACTTATATTTTTTTCATAACTTTATATTAGTATAGTTTTCAGATACGTTTTTCTTCTAATTCAAAATGTCAAAGGTTATTAGACACAGGATCTGGTGAATATTTAAGTTTTGATTCTGTCGTTTCTTCCTGGGGGAAAAATAAGGGGTGAGATTTCAAATGTTTAGCATCTCGCAGTTTAATTCCCAAGTGCAAACCTTCCATTTTCATTCAGTATTGGCTAAAAGTGTTGCTCTGTATTTGCTTTATACTGAGAGTCCTGTGAGGTTTTTGCGTGCTTCCTTGTGACCCAACACCCACACTTACAGTTGGTTGTTGATAAGAGATAACACAGCAAGAAACAGCCCAAAGGAGACCTTTTTCAGATGCAATACTTCTGCTGCTATTCTTTTTGGTCATTTAAAAAATATATATCTTTCTAGGTATTCATTGAAAAACAAATTCAAGCACTATGTAAAAGAGTTTTTCCCCATCACAGGAGAGAAATAAATACAAAATTGTTTCATTGTTTTCTTTTGTATCAATGTCATAAAAATGTGAATATCAGTTATGTAACAAAACATTTCAGAAGGTACATAAATAGGTAACAATTCCAGTAAAAACCTATTTTAGATTTAAAATACTTCTGAATGTGTCTCTGAATTTAAAGCAAGTCACTTAAAGAGATTCTAAATGAAATACCATCGACTACATTGATCTTTAACCCATTTACAAAAACAGATTCATTATAATATTTTTAACATAGCTATCCAACTGAACCTTATTAATTGGTCAACTAGTGGTACAAATTACATATCGGCAGTTTTGTGTCTGAAAAGAATGTCTGAGTTGTTTTCCTAAATATTTTGAGTTCTGTACATTGCAAGTTGTAAAGTGCTATAATTTATTCAGCAATGTTTATTTTACAGTAACTAGCAAACTTTGTTTAGTGAATTGTATGACGCAAAGGTTATAAAATAAAACTTATGATAAAATAACAGGAAAAGCGTCTAAGCATTGGTCATTTTTCAGTGACCAGAAGGTTCATGGTCTCTTGGTATTTGGTTGTAATTATCCAGTGACTTAAGGAGTCTATTCTTATGAATTCAGTTTTGTTTACCCCCATTAGAGATTTTCTTCAGTGGGTCCATATTTGTATATACAGAATGTGCTATTCTGTATACAAAAATATGCTCCATCTGATCATTAGCATATTTAATCCTCACATGAATTCAGGAGGGACAATATAATCTGTACCTGGATAACTGAATATTTTTAAAAAGTCAAACATTGACAGTTCCTATGCATCTAACAAGTATGATGACTAACACTGCAGTTGGAGTAGTAAAGGCAAACACAAGCAGAGTCTGAAGCCAGGATGCCATCAGTAGTTCCTCTGGGCCCTTCTTTCCCACAAAGACCTTGAGACGTTCTTAATGTTTCCCAAGCATTTTCTCTTGGTCCTACCACTGTGCTCCTGGAGTCAATCCCCTACTGCCAAAGTATTGGGGAGTTTTTTTATTTATTTTTTGAAAACATAATCACATATTTTGTGTTTGAGCAGGATTTCTTATTTTCACTCTTAAATCGGGCATTGCTTTCACTGTAAACTATGCTTTTATGCTTGGAAAAAAAAGTATGCTCGAAATAAGGCATCTTGATCCAGATCTTAGATTTTCAAAAGAAAACTCCTGCCATGTAGGAAACGGCAGCTGTTTTGTAAAAAAGTCAAATTTGTCACTAGAAATGTTAAAAATTGGGCCACAGATGTCAGCACACGGTAACATCTATTGCATGTGAATGATGGGATGTAGAGTTTCCCAGCAGATGAGCAGTGTAGCTCATCTTTTTTTGTTTTGAAAAGGCATGCCACGCCGCAGAGCCGGGTGCTTCTCTAAACATAACTTTTTAAAATTATTTTTGTCTTAAAGGGACTCAAGCTGGTGTTCCAGTTCCAGTTTGCCTCTAAACTATTTTCATAATGAACAAAAAAAAGTTTTTAATTATTTTTGGTTCATTATACTTTGCAAACATGTATTTTACTTTTGTCTTAAAGTGAATAAAAAATGCTATGTGTTTCCAGACTCAATTGTGTTTATTACAATTTCAAATACAGCCCACAACCTTTTTTTTAAAAAACTGGGGAAATTGCCATATGCTAAGTTGTAAATAAATTAGAAATGGCACATGATTTATGAAGACCTCAGTTTTCACTTAGTGCATGGGATACTTTGACTTTGGCCACAGCAAACGCCCAAGAATAGATGTGTTCATGGGCAGCTGGAAGGAGAGGAAGGCCATTAATGGTAAAATGAATCAGTAAATCAAATATAACATGCACAGGAGCCACAATTCCAATATGACTCTTGCTTGAAGCTCCTGGCAATAAGAGGGAGAAAGCAGGGGGGGGGGGGGGGGTTGGATGAGTTGGCATAGGTAAATGGAAGAAAGTGCAGAGTAAAGGTGGCAGATTGATGGTCATATTTCTCAAGGACGAGGTTGTATGTCTTCTTGTCACACCCTGTGGCTGCACAGAAGATTGCATTTTACGGAGTGAGACAGGTCAGAACGGCTGAAGGGAAGAGAGAGCGAGAGCTAGAGCGAGGAGTCTTCTCAGTGGGAACTATTTACCTGGCCAGGATCCAAAGGGGCCCAGTTTGAATTAAAACCAGGCTGGATTAAAACCGAATAAAGCAGAGTATTCCTTGTGTTTTTACAGGGAGACGGCAGGGGGCCGGCATACTTTAAAGCCCTCAGAGTCTGCTGAGGGCCTCTTCATTCCAACCACAAACACAAGGAACTATTAACATAGTGTAAAGTGGAACACCTGTTCTTCTAAAAAGTATTGCACCTATACATCAGAAGGAAAAGTTGTGCTGGAATTCATACGTTTTCAAAATGCTGGTTTAGGGGATACAAATTTTCCCAGCGTAACAGGTATGTGAAAGTATACTTTATTTTTGCCAACAAACTAATGACCCTGCTCAGGGACTGGGGCTACGGTTAGGGCACATTCAACAGAATGACTAATGTAAGGTTAGGACTTTAAAGTAATTTCAAGTAACTACTGAAAAACAGCATATTAAGAAATTAATGAAATTAGTTGCACAGTGGAATGTAAACCTATAGGGCATTTGAATTAGTGTTTTAATGATTAAACATTAGTTGTCCGGATGCAAGTAAATGCAGCGCATATTAGTTGGAAAGCTGGGTTATGTCATCAAACATAGATGGATAACGGTAGTAAACACTGCTCTTGAGAGTAAAATTCACAGATGATAGTGCTACAGACGCCCAAAATTTAAAATGTAAAGCCAGGGATGGAATGAGACGACCTGATGAGAGAGAGAGGGAGAAAAACAGCTGAACATGTTTTTGAGTTGCTATACCAACATGCTTCAGATGCCAAAGGTGTTTTCTATTTTTACTTTATTGCTTTTTTTTTCAAGCAAGGGTGAGGTGTGAGTAAAAATCCTCTAAAGAAGATTTAAACTACAGCGACTGTAAAGAGTGACGCAGAGACAGCTTGATCACTTCTGAATGTAGAACTAAATGACAGAAACCCTGTTCTTTAAAATAAAGAAGCATGTAACTTTTTTATTTCCATAGCTGCAGGATTTAGAAGAACGGGCAGTATGGAACTGCTTGTTTTCTTGCAATAGAGTATGACCATAACTGCATCTGGATCTGTAAAAATGAACCATTGTCTGAAAACAAAGCCACAACATTCCAGTTTCCACTAAACCGAGGAAGAAATGGCTGTACAAAATTGCAAGAAATTTCAGTAATTGAGCAACAACAAAGTGTTTGGTTGGGTCAAATTCCTATTTTATTCTGGTATTTGGACAAACATGTCAAGCAAAATAAATTGCTGACATGTTTTTACTTGCAAACAACAGAAGTAGCCAAAAATGAATTATCATTAATACTTGTTAAATTATGTGCAAAACTAAACATAGAGGAAATGACAAAAACCACTAAGTTTTAGTGTTTAGTTTGTTCCTTGTTTGTTCACATGTCTAATTAATTAATTTCTTTAACACATGCAACAGCTGCAGTACTACTTATCCGCACATATACATAGAGGGAAGTTGTGAATACAGCCTTATACAGAAATTAAGAGTTTAAAGTCATGATCTGCCTCAATCTATGTTGAAGGTGTAATCCTGCCATAAATCTGCAGTTTCTAATAGAATGAGACCATAAAACATGAAAATGTTGCCAAAAATCTCCTCGGGGACGGTTGGTGATGCGAAAACACTGGAAAATGCAAACTGTTAAATTAAACCCAGAACTTTCAGCTTATTGCGTTCCAAATCTCCAAATTTATTGAAAATTGCAAGGGAGTTAGATCAAGTCGGGATGAAAAACAATGGAATAACAATACAATACAAGCTGTTTAGTGTGACATGGATCATAAATAACCAATTGTTTTCAGATGGCAGTGTGTGCATGATAGAATGCAGCCATGATGCCAAACATTCATACATACACTGGCTGGCTCACAAAGTAAAAATAAAGCAATAGTAGCTCTGCTGTAATGGCATGTAAACACCTGACCAAGAGCAAAAATCTAGTCAAAGAGTCCATTAGCCTGGCGAGACCTGCGTGTTGCATTACCCTTCTAAAAATGCAGACTCACACACGGGTGTAGGCGGACTCGCGGGAGGTAAACAACACACACAGACAGCCAGATCACTGCAACACAGAACATAAAGGATTTTCACAGAATCAAAACAAGGTTCCCAGTCAAGAAGCAAGCAGATTGACCTTGCATTTATTTAAATTTAGCTTCCCATTTTGTCATGTCTGACCTCCTCAGGCAGGGAGGTCTGTTGTACAGTTTCGTGTGGAACAATGTTTGCTGATTTCTACATATCATTTACATCAAAGGCGCACACATACGTGCTCCAGGTCACATTCTCCAGGTACCATTCTTATCTCTGTCATCGCTTTCCAACATTCTCCTCATCGCTGGGATCAGTCGGAAGCACGGCCGCTGGAATTTCACTCTCAAGAAATACACAGTTTTACTCTGTGGCCACATCTGTATGTCCTTTATCAGATGCAGATTATGTTCTGCCACATTTAAAGACAATGTCCCTTATTTTTGGAATATAATTCTGAAGCTTTTTTTTTTGTTTTTTTACACAAATCAGAACAACATGTTTTGACCAATGAAGCAATCACGAGGGCTTTTACAGCATTATCCTAAACTCTGTCCTGTATGACTCAGATCTAATTGGAATCAAATGGGAATTGATAGTATACGCCATTGTTTATTGATGCATGATAACAATGATTGAAGTTACTGTAAGTAATTAAGTAAATACCATAGCTTTTAACCTGTTAGAGAATAATTCAATTCACAACACATCATCCCAAGACACTTTACAAAGTCAGTTCAGTTAAGACATACAGACCAATTGGTTAAAAAGTTTCCTATCTAAGGAAACCAAGCAGATTGCATCGACTCATTGCCTTGCAGCATTCAAAACTCCTGAAAGAGCGTGTAGTGACGTTGGACAGTCACTTGCATTTTGTCATTGACTTTTTGCAGCAATCCCTCATACTGAGCATGCACGTAGGGACAGTAGAAAGAAAAACTCCCCTTTAACAGGAAGAAACCTCCAGCAGAACCAGGCTCAGTGTGAATGGCCATCTGCCACGACCGACTGGGGTTAGAGAAGAGACACAAAAACAAAGCAGAAGCATTGATCCAGGAATGCTTTCTATTTGAGGGAATAGTAAATATACAATAGTAGTACCAGCTCCTTTAGTGGCTTTATCTAGGAGTGAAACACAGGTATGCCGATAAGCTCTGAACCCATTTTCAAGTCTATAGGATAAAAAAAGAGCACATACAGTTAGTCACAGTAAAAGCTCAGCCAACAGCTATATCTAGGAGAGAGACAGGGTTAGCCACTGAAAGATGGAGCCAAGCCATCATCTATAGGAGAACATGAGTTAGCAGTAGCCAATGCCCCCTCTATGTCAGTGTCCCAGCTGAACAGAACGTCAGGCCACATGTAGTTACTATGGAAAAAAGAGACAACTTAAAGTTAAAAGTTGGAATAATAACAAATATTACACAATTAGAGAGTAGTAGGAGAATATAGCAGAGTGAGGGAAAGTGATCATTATGTCCTCCAGCAGGCTAAGCCTATAGCAGCATAACTACAGACCTAGCTCAGGATAACCTAAGACACTCTAACTATAAGCTTTGTCAAAAAGGAAAGTTTTAAGCCTAGGCTTAAAAGTAGACAGTGTGTCTGCCTCATGGACCAAAACTGGGAGTTGGTTCCACAGGAGAGGAGCCTGATAGCTAAAGGATCTGCCTCCCATTCTACTTTTAGAGACTCTAGGAACCACCAGCAGACCTGCAGTCTGAGAGCGAAGTGCTCTGTTAGGAACATACGGGGTAATCAGAGCTCTGATATATGATGGAGCTTGATTATTAAGGGCTTTATAAGTTAGAAGGAGAATTTTAAATGCTATTCTTGATTTTGGCAGAAGTTGTGTTTTGGTTTGTGGACCAAGGTGTGGATAAGCACTCAGAAGAGGCATATTGTAGTGAAGAGTTTAAGTTTAATAATGAAAAACGAGGCTTACAGGCAGGCAGGGAAACAGGAACCAGGAGCAGAACAAAAGATGACCAGAACCAGGTAGCATTGCAGAGGACCTCACAATGATTGTGACAAAACTGGCTGAACTTATAGGGGAGAAGCCAGAAGGAACAGCAGGTGGAGTAAATGAACACAGGTGAACTGAGTAAAAGCAATAAGGCTGCAGGGGATGGAAGACCATGAACTGGCAGGGGCTGGAGGATAACATAATCTAACCGGGAACATGACAATGCCCAGACATGAGGGAAAACCTGACTAAACTAAGAAAAAGCAGGCAGAAAATAAAGATCTAACAGAACTACTGAAACCATGATGAACATACGCTGACCAAAATAGGAACTGAATCTAACGGCTTCAAAATACACTACTAACATAAATGCTGATCATAAAATTTAAGTAATGACAGAAACGAGGATCTAAAGACAAACAAAAGTGTATAAACTGCAGGATCCCCAGGGAGCTACAGGAAGTAATCGAACCCCTGGGGATCCTGACAGATTTAACAGGGAGCGAATGAAGGGAAGTGAAAATAGGAGAAATATGATCTCTAGTTCTAATTTTCATCAGAACTTTTCCTGCTGCATTTTGGATCAGCTGAAGGCTTTTAACTGCATTTTGTGGACTTCTTGGTAGTAAAAAATGACAATAGTCCAGCCTTGAAATAACAAATTCATGGACTAGTTTTTCAGCATTACTTCAGACACAGGCTGAATATTTTATTACAGCAAAGAACAACCACAAAACTACTTTTTTCTGCTTATCCAGCTCAGGTCACTTCATCTATTTGCCCCTTACAACTTAATAGTTAAAATGAGGATAACGGGGAGAATAGTTTACGCCTGCTTTTCTCACAGCCTGTGTATCTGTGTAATGTGGATTTATGGAACATCTCTGAGCTAAAACCAGATTCAACACTGTAAGCAGCAGGTCGCTGATTTGAGGTAAGGAGATACAACAAGATACTACTTGGTTAATGAATATTCAGATCGTCCTCTACCCAAAAATACTGGCAATGTTTTGGCATATTTCTGATGGAAAAACAAGCAGGCAAAGAAACCAAGAACAGTGTTGGTGGATGCTAAGAAAAAAAAGTCATGTCCCCCATACATCAAAGTGGGCTTGCTAATTAGGTTTTTAAAACTATGTAATTTTCCATTTATTGTAGGAATACTTAACATTATCATCTGCATAAAAACGTATAATTTGATACACTGTAAAACCCTTTATAAACAAAAGGAAAAGATGCAGAACATTTGCAGTTTATGAAAAGCCTCAGCAGAATTTGTTAGCAGAGTAGATCTTACGTGACAGATTTTGTTTTAGTTTCGCGCTTCCTTGTTTGGGTATTGGTCTCAGCTGTTTCTAAAGCAAACTGGCTGCACAGCATGCAGATTTACAGGGTGGTGTGTTAGCGGAAAGGCAGAACCAGAGGGGAGAAACACACTCCACAGGGGAGTGTTTATGAACAGAAAATGGTCGGGGTGAATTCCTCACATAAGTGACATGGCCTCTCGCTGTCCTGGTTGGAGAGCTGAGTGAGCGCCGAGCCGACCATGGTTAACCTCAGAGACACATTCAGGCACAGAATGGGGCCCCTGAGTCTGCTGTCAGAAAGCGTGCAGAGGTGCACGACCTCTCCTCAATATTTGTTGATTACTTTTCTGTAATGTTGTCGATTCATGATATTAAGATGCAAGAAACTAACAATAAGACCATGTTGAAATTCTTCCACGTGTTTGCATGAACAAACACACACACATATTGGACCTAGATAAATCAGGCTCTATGCATTGTGTCAGATCACAGCATTGTTCAGATTGCGGCCTGAAATTATACTGGCAGCCATGAATCACCCTTTTTTTTATTTCTTTTTGACAAATTTAAGAGAGCACAAACAGAATTTTTTCAGTTTAACCACACAATGCCACCCTCTACACACAGTAGCAGAGACACCTCCTTAAGCTTCATTGTTTAACAGCAAAACACTCAAACATGCGCCACGTTTCAGGTTTGTGTGCAGGCACGAGTTTATGGCCCGGCATGGCATGGAGGTGCTTAGGGGCTGTTTTTGTGCTGCACTTGAATGTTTGTACCTTGCATGTGTAAGCAGGCTAGCAGAGGCTCAGACCGCAGTGGAGACCCATAAACGCAGCAGTCCGTGTGGCTCGAAGGAGGTGAGGAGAAGGAGGAGACATTGAGGGAGAGATGGAGAGAGGGAAAGGAAGGGGTAACCTCAAGAGGGGTTAGAAACAAATATGTGCTGTCTAATCCTCGCATTAGACAGCAGGGGGTGCGTGGCTGCAATAACATTCAACTGGGGAGTTTTGCTGCCATGTTGGGAGTCTAAAGCTTGGCAGAGGACAAGGGAAGATGTCTGCAGCTGTAAGACTGTTATCTAATCCAGACAAATGCACATCATTTAAGCCTCCCACCCCCACTTCAGAAAACCACGACATAGCATTTTGCAAAAGAGAAAAATGTTGAACAAAGCCTAGATCCTGATGTGTAAAAACACATTTCCTGAGTAACAGAGTCCAGACAACTTCTTGAACTCCATGACTTTAAACAATCACTTGTGATAACCTCTTGGCTAAATTTTGACTCAAACACTACTGTGTTTAAATATTTTGCAGTGACACATTTAAAGCTGCCCGATGACGGAGTTAGCTAACTTTTGCCAGAATTGATTCTTCTTTTGACTCGTGGAAATAATGTGATAAAAAGATCACATCTATTGGAATGTTATATTTTGACTTGCAGTAATTGTTAACTTTGAAACAATTAGGCTACTGCTAATTTTTTCCAATAAGAATTATTCAGTTTGCTATACTTATTCTGACACTATAACCCACATACTCTTTGACAAGAAAGCCTTAGAGAAAACACCATGCTTACCAAACTGTAAAGACGCTTTTTAGATCCAGCAGAACATAATATATTTTTCCGTTATATGATTATATGAACAGGTAAAAAGATGATTTGCTATTGTCTCATATTGCATTGTCTTAAACAAGAAGAGTTTTTTAATGCAAGCCTACATATTTTTCACATGGACACACATAATATAATCTTCCTTCTTAAACAGCAGTGTTCACAGAAGCAACGCAGCCAACTCAAAGTAAAGTAAACCACCAGCGCCTTGACACAAAGAAAGCACAGGAAGGATTAGTTATTGTTCCTTTGTCTTTTTTTTTAAGAAACGTATTGGAAAAAAATTCTGCTAGGTCACTTATTGAGAGTTATTTGCCTGGATGGTCACACACTGACTCGAACACATGCCGAGCAGCTCCCCTCCCTCCCTTTTAGCATCAGCTGAGTTGGCTGTCCCACTAAATAGCAGTAAGGAAGCTGGTCCTTCCTTTCTTCTGGGTGTCAGTAGTAGTTTGAAGTGATGGCACCCACTGACCTACTTTACTGGACACTTTTCCTTCAGCAAAGGAAAGCAGAGGGGAACATAGGTCCTCTCCCCAGGGGCCCGTGCTGAGTCACTCCTCCAGTTATTACTGTTTTAACCACTGGTTGTGCTGTCCACCAGCATACAGTAAATCAAAAGCAATCTCTATATTTATGAACAAATAGAACTTGCACATGGCTTATTTTTTCACTTATTGGTTTAAAAGAAAGGAACCAAAGGGTTTTTCTCCATTTAACATAATGATTTGTGTGTTCACGGGGGAAAAAATAGACTTTTGTTCTTTTTATTTCAATTGAATACAATAAAAACATAAAACTGATCCCATAAAATAGCTGTTCACCCTAAAATAAACAGCTGCAGGTCTGAGTTGCTATATTTCCTGGTATACCCCTTGACTTATGTAATTTGATTCCTGTCTGTGGATAATTCAGTGTCCCATAAGTACATTAGGAAAATGGATTTTTCACTAGCTCTGGAGGTCATAAAAAAGTAACCACTTGGCAGAGAGCCGCTAATAAGCTCTACAGCTAAGATGAAAAAAGTAGAAGGAAGCAGTCACGAAACATACAAGAATCTTCTACATTGCTTGGTTTGCTGTAAATTCCTGTTCAACAGTTAAACAAAGAATATGGTATATTTATATATAATAAAAGACTTGATATTTGTAATGAAACTTGGGAAAGCATGATATGACATATCACCATAATCAGAAAGCAGCAGAAAGGAAGGAAGGAAGTCTCTTTGTGCCGTTAGAAACTGACTTATCATCAGACGAAAACCTGACAGTAAACATGCTTACGAACCTTTACATCCATTTTTAAGATTCCTGGCGTAAAATATGAATAATTACCACACTAAGCAAGTCAATCAGAAAGAACATTTTAATGTATATAATGGGAGCTGGCATGTGTTTTTTGTTTTTACGTTTCAACAACACTAACACAAAGGTAGGTGAGCATTTAGCGTATAATTGTCGTTTTGTTCATTTATTTTTACACACAAATATAATTAACAACGAGACACTAAGTCAGCTGTCGTTTAATGGGATGCGATGGGCAATAAACGTCTGGTATTCACGATCCTGTTCAGTTTTGAATTGTTTGTAACTGCTTGGTACTGCGCAAACTTTCCAACCTGCTGGAGAAAAGTTAATCAGTGACCTGTTTGTTGCCGGAGCGTCTGTGACACTTTGAACCGCAATATTGGCTTTAGATCATTAGATTATTTTAAATCCAAATGTAAACCAGTTGTTTAAATAAAACAGTGTTGTCCCCGTCTTTTAAAAAAATTCTTTGGGTGCTTTGTAAAGGTGGTCAAGTAATTCTGCGTGGTGTACTTCACATGTTGAAGGAGGCATAAATGTGTATATGTGCTCAGAACAAAGCAGAGCGGAGCTGCCAGATACTTCATGGTGGACATATGGCAAAGCATTAGGCCTGGGGCATTATGGGGTGCATACACAGGGCACTGGGTGTTATATCTCCACAAGTGTGTTGAGATAAATCTATGAGAAAGTTAAGAAAGGATTAAAATTAGCATGCAGGGGCTAGGTGACATGAAGGGGGGTGGAGTCCTTTTGAATATCTGTTCTTTACCCTAATACAAAAGGATCTCGCCATGATCACATTTCCTTTGTTTCCAGTATCTTTTGCTGAACACTGTTGTGTACAAAGGCAAGCGTCTGCACCATCAGCAAGTAAATGCACTATTTAATGTCAAACAAACATGACTATTTACCACACTAAGCATTGCGAAGGCAAAAAGATACAAGTTTGTTGTGCATAATTTAGGCTGGGGTGTGTTTGTGTTTAATTGTGGTGTATAGACAACAGCTTAATTCAAATTAGAAGTGCACACAGTAAACATTTGGAAAACAGAAACATTCAGCAAGTTAAATGAGTACATAAACTACCTTAACATGATAACAACCCTGTCAAATTCTTGGTGGGTTGACTTATAGCCATTCCATTATCAATCAACTATAAACCAAGTGCGGAAAAATCTCTTCAATGTTATTTTTCATTCTAATGCTGGTCAAATTTACATTGACAAACAGTGAAAGTTCTGTTTAACTCTACATTTTCTTCCTTTAATTTGTCACCAGTGGCACTTTTAGGTATGAACCGTATGGCACGCCACCCAGGGCGGCCTGGTCTAGTGGGTGCCATAAGATCCTTCCAAAACATTTTGCTAGTAAATAATTCCCACCGCCTGTTTGCAAGTCTACTACTTTACATGGAAGCTGGCTAATAAAGATGAAAGCAGCATTTTATCATCTCTAAAGTTTAAAATACATGGACGAGTCAAACTTCATCAGGATTTTTCTGCACTGAGCAAAGATTGATAAAAATGTGTTAAAGTAATTTAGATTTTTAGTGAATTAACCAAACTATTAAATAAAAATAAATCTGCTAAGTATGCTTGGGGTGTTGTATATGAGATGGTGGGATGGGTATAGGGGTAGAAGGGCAAACTCACCCAGGGAGCCATTCATGCACGAACCTCTACTGCTTGTCACTATATTGAATGGATTTCTATCTGTTTTCTATTTTTCCTTTCTTCTTTGTTGCCTGTGTGAAGGATGATCGGTCACAGTACTTCAGCGTCTTTCACAGTTAAATTGATGTTGGCAGTACTAAATTAAATTAGCACCAAGACTTTCAACAGCCATAGTAAAAATGTGCAAAATCATGTGCTGATAAATGAGGACATCCTGTATTTTCAATTAAAAGTATTTAAGCCATACTTTAATACTGCCAGTCTTCTGGCATGTTTTTTCTTCTGGCATGTTTTTTTCCGAATCTCTCTGAAATCTTCCTCAGCCTGGACACTTCTCAGCCACCATGGTAAAAAGCTGTGTTAAGTAAGCTGTGCAACATTTCGTAAACATGTAGAGGAGCATGGGGGGGGGGGGGGGGGGGGGGGGGCTTCGCTTGCCCGGTGTATGCTCTCCACTTATCTTTATTGGCTAGACAGTATCTGGCAAATGTTTTGAGTTGATATTTCCAGTTATCTCCTCATATCAGAAGTTTTAACATCTATCTGCCAAAGAGATATATTTGGTATATGTTACAGTCTGGTGCATGATCAAGTATAGTGAATGATGCAACACACAAAGACTTTAACTACAACTTTAACTACGAACACTGTGTGTGTGTGTGTGTGTGTGTGTGTGTGTGTGTGTGTGTGTGTGTGTGTGTGTGTGAGACACCAGTTGTTTACTGGGATTAAAGAAGAATGCAGCATTTCATGTCAGTCTATTCTTGCTCGTAATATTGTTGCCTTGCACTGATCGCTTCTGTTTTTCATACTTCTCATAGTTTAACTTCCTGTCATTCCTGGTATTAAGTTATCAAGCTTACTCTGTCAAGCAGACTTTTTAAAGGGTTTGCAAACAATAGAATTATGTGATGACTGCATCCTGCCAACCTTTTATAACATACATTTATTTGTGGTAAATGTTGACACGCCAATCCATAACCAGTTCCCAACGACTTACTAGTAAGAGAGCAACCGTGAACAGCCAGTAAGGATGGTATCCAACAAAGGCCTAAGATATTACTTTTGTAAATATCCTAAGATATTTACAAAAGTAGAACTAAACTCAACAGGTAACTGTGAATTTAAAAATAAATTAACAACATTTGAAGAGTGCTGCTAGAATAAGATAAAGGCACATGAGTCCTTTCACCTTTTCTGTGCCGTACAAATCTCCAAAAAGACACAAATATATATAAATTCAGAAAGCACCATCTGCTGTGCTAGCAAGTTAGGAAATACCTCAAACATCTGAACCCCTGCAGGCTCCTGGTGAAAGCTGAGCTATCAGTTTGTCTACATCTTTCTTCCTATTTCCTCTCGGCCAGCTGTAGTTCTGCTCTACAGCATGTGCAAAAACATTGAAACTATTTGTTTTCCCCTGCAACCTTCTGTCTGCCTACCTCCTACCTGTCACTCAGTCTCTTTCGTCCTTGCCCGATCTCTGCTGGTTCAAAGGTACCAGAGGTCATTTCATTCCACGTATAAATAATTCACCAGGAGCAAAGTGTGGAGGGGCTGCGCTAAACAAGAAGCGGCTTTGATTTAGTTTTGTTTGTAACCAAAGGCACAGTGAAGGTCATCTGTCCTCAGCGGACATTCCTCTGCTGCCGTAGTGGCTGGCACTGAATCGTTACAATGCGGTAATTTTATTTCAGCAGCACAGAAATCACATTAGAATGTGTTGTTCTAAGTAATACGTCATAAAGTGCTTTCTGTCTCTAATATTAGATGTGCCTTTCCACTAGAAAATGATTATCTTTTGTGTCGGTATAACAGTAGGAAATATTTTTCCTTTTTTTACCTCACTTTTTTATGTAATTTACAAAGTTTGGGGGGGCCTGGTTGATGGCTCACAGCTAAGTTTCCATAATTAATGTAAAACACAAACGTGTTGCTAACCAGAAACTGATCTTTAGTGACCAAAGTAAAACTTAAAATTGATATAGTTTTTCAATTTAAAGATAAAGTGTCTTAAAGTCAGATTTTTGTAATGAACTCGATGGCCTTGCTTTCTTAATCAAACACGCACGGTAAACTTTGCATTTGACATTTCTTTATGCTGAACTTTTGTCATGATCATTTTATTGCTACATGATTATCTTTAGCTTGACTTTATTTGTCATAAAGAGCAGTAAAGGTTTCATTTGCTGCAAACAGAAACTTTGTCTTCAGAGACAATGTGTTGTGGGCTACACAAACACCTCAGAATATACCTGTTGGACATGTTTTTTTACATTCAGCTTTGTACATTTAAAACAGAGACAGCGCATTCACGGTGTTCACAAGTATGCCAGATTTTGGCCCAAGGCTGACATGCATGTTAAACTGAGCATACATGCATACTGTCTATGAATAAGACACAAAACTCATAGCATAAGTCCACTTAAAAGCACACAAAACATCAACTTAAACCAATAAAACACTAGGGAAAACATTCCGGATGCATAGCATGACTGAGCAGGTGAAGTCCAGAATGGCAGAACACAGGACCATTTTAAACATCATCATTAAACATATATCTAGACCTACTGTGCATTTAAAGTGTTATTAACAGACTTGTACTATACTTATTATACAAAAGGTTATGGGACATGTAATAAATAAGTAAGAAACTCATGCTAGAGACCTGTTGTACATATTCAGCTAAAAGAACTTGGCCTTGCACATTTTCAGCATGAACTTTGAGCCGCCTCTTGTAATTCTAAATATTGATTGTCAATGTGTCAAACTTTAAACGTCCAGCTCCCTTAATTCGATGGAGTGATAACTCGCTTCAGAAACTTATGAATGTGAAAACAGTCCAAGTCAGGACTCAAGTCCGTAAGGGCCAATGTCTTGCATATTTAAGGTGTCTTTGTTCCCACACAGCTGATTTAATTGGTTAAATTACCTCCTAAACATGTCTTTAAGTTCTCCAGAGACCTGGTAATGAACCAGTCATTTGATTTAGGTGTGTTGACCCACGGTGACATCTACCACATATAGGATACTGGCCCTTGAGGCGTGACTTTGGACACCACTGGTCTAAAGTGATCGATTTTTGGTAATTTAGTCTGTCTAGACCTAAAGAGTGTGGTTATCCAAAACCATTCACTGTTAGATGAGAGTTAAGTCCTGTCAGATTCTATAAGAACAACCCTTAGAAGTCATCAAGACGCCTTGTGAGCATTAGGCCCGCTCAACTTGTCAGATTTGGCTGTCATTAATGTTATTTTATGTCTATTATATCTTTTTTTGTTGATCTGCTTTTCCTCCAAGTCTTAGACCCTCAAAGTAACTTTATAATGTTCTCGAGTGACTCTTGAATAAAGTGGTGTAAGTGGCTGTAATGACTAGAAAAGCACCATATAAGTTCAGTTCATTTATCTTTGACTCAATCACAGGATGTGTTTTCCAACAGGGACAGAAATTAGAAGCTACCCACTGCATTAGTCAGGGTTAAATAACTTGTTTCCAGCTAAAACATAATCATCCATGCATTGATTTTCCAATGGGAGGCTATTAGTGGCTTATTCCGTTTGATCCAGGCGACCTTTTTTGTGGACAGCCAGTTACTGCAGGGAGTGGAAAAGAATTAACACTGGTATTAAGTTTAGGAAACATTTGTATTTTTGATCAAAAGGGGTATAAACACTGATCTAAAATAACTGTCGTTTTTGCACACTTCAATGGGTCCACACACAAATAATCACATTTATAACCACACTTGATCTGTGAGTGTATTTAATAAATTGCACTTCATTTTTAGTCTGTGTTCTCTACTCAATAGACTCATTGGAGGCATTTGTTTTTGAATAATACTAAAATATACCAAAAGAAACTGCAAACCACAATCAGCTGGTACCTGTGACTGCAACCTCGGGCAAATGTTAGTTAAAAGCTGATTTCTCATGATCCACTTATGACCTCTCAGATACGGTCTCTCACCCAAAGTGAGATATCTCTATCAGTTTTACTTCCAGTTTCAAACGATTGCCCTCAAACAGGCCATCCACCAAAAAGCAACTCATTAGCATCTCAGAAATGAGAAATGCCACTGGGAGCACTGAGTTATTAAAGTAAAATCTTACACTGGCAGAGTCTCCAAAGAATACAGTGGCAGACACCATTTATAAAAGAAGTGCTTTGTGCAGCACGTTGTCCACCCACGTGCTTAGAGCTGTTTTGAAAGGCTGAGCTGAAAATGAAGATATTATCCATTCTAACCAAATGATGGGTGCAGCAGATGGAGGCCATCTCAACTTTCATTTAGAAGCTGCGCTCTGCAACACCGAACGGTTGCTGATACAACACTGAGCTCTGGAGATCTCAGCAGGGGTTGAGCCAAATTGAAAGCTGAGACGGCAACCGCATTGATACTTGCTTCATTTTGTGATCTTAGCTCCGTAGCAGAGCACTCGGAAAAACAAAAGTCTCTGCTAACGTCTCGGTATCTTGTAATATTTGGTAAGAAACGTGTCCGGATGACCCTGCACAGAGTATGATGTGCAAATTCATCCTTGTCTCTCCGGCACATATCCATAGATGCAGAAAATGGGCAGAAACGGCAAAGTGCTCGCTCGCTCGCCCGCTGCAGCATCAGCCGCAGCATCAGCAGAGTTTGGACACAAGCGTCTTTATGTGAGAGAGAGAGCGCGTGGTTGAGAGCGAGAGTGCATGTGTGAGAAGTTAAAGGTGATGGGATCTCTGAACAGACAAGAAGGAATCAGCATCCATTAGACCAGCACAGCGGATCAATATTGATCCTGACCACTACTTGGCTCTGGCTAATAGGGCTCTGCTCTCCTTGATACAATGACAGCATTAGCAGACATGGCCAGATGGATGCATCGGGGACTGGGACCACTGCAAGAAGTGTCTAATTTACAGATTTTCTGGTCTCCAGAAGAAAAGAGTTTTAAACGTTAAAGCTAACAGTGTGTGCAAGACAGATATCTAGGAAAAAAAGAAATGATTTTGACAGAGTACTCCCATTTTGCTTTCGTCAGCAAAGGAAATGAGTCTATCTTTGCTGATCTTGCAACCTGTCAGTCACTTAGTGCATCTCCTGAATGTTTTACAGAGAAGGAAGGAGAGGAACTTCCTTCAGTCGCAATAATAAATGTTACATTTGTCTGTGTGTGTGTGTGTGTGTGTGTGTGTGTGTGTGTGTGTGTGTGTCTAGGATGGCAAAGTGTCCAAACAATCGAGAAAAGAGGGAGCTGTTTGTTTTTGACTATCCCTTGCTTGTTCTCTGCTCTGCCACCCTCCTGTTTCAGTAATGAATAACGAGCTGCTGTATTTCACTGGCTGACTCTTATTATTTTCTGAAGCTGACAATACATGTGGTGCACACATTATGTTCGAATGTGTGTAACATCTCTTGTCAACAACAAATCTATAGAGACTCTGACAACAAATGACCTCCAATAAACTGCAATTTTGCGCCATGAATTCTTGCAAAACAGCAATTCTCTTTATATAAATCTGGAAAATTATTACAGCAAGGCATGCAATTTTGCATCAGTTTTGTAAGTTACCATGGGTCCAATTCTGAGATACTTTCATAAAACTGTAGCTTTGTTTTACAACGTGATTGTGTGACATACAGTATTCAGTCGCTCTTCCAGATCATTCCATTCAATCACTTCAGTGGAGCATGTACATAAAAACCAGTATTTAGGCAAGCAGACTGGTTCATGTAAAAAACAATGGCGGGTCGCTCTCAGGTGCTCAGTGAATTCCCGCGCAATTGGACCTCCTGTGCATTAAGTCCAGATATGAAACGTCCTGACAACTAAATACTCCAAGGTCAGCTGTTAGTGGCGTTGTAATAAAGTGGAAGTGACTGAGAGCAATGCTGAGGCACACTGTGTTGTGCACAGAGAGCACCAACCTTGTCAATAGCTACAGACTGCCAAACTTCCTGTGATTAACTCAAAAGCAGTTTGCAAAGAGCTTCTTCGTGGAATGGGCTTTGAAGGCCGAGCAGCTGCATCCAAGCTTAACATCACCAAGTGCAATGCTTAGTTCCAGTGAAAGGAACTCTAAGTCCTACGGCAGACCGAGACGGATCCTGCTCCGGACTTTCTGGTAACAGTTTGAGGATGACTCCTTTTTCTCCAGTCTGACTGTGCACCAGCTCACAATGCAGGGTCCATAAAAACACGGATGAGCAAGTCTGGTTTGGAAGAACCTGACGGACCGGCACAGATTTCTGACCTCAACCCTACCCGACATGTTTTGGATAACTAGAGTGGAGACTGCTAGCTAGGGCTTCTCGACCAACATCAGTGTCTGACCTCCTACAATTTGAGAAGAATGGTCAAACATTTCTATGATTAAACAAAAGCCTAAAGCCCCTTTAAGCTGTTATAGCTGTATGGGGTGTGATGGCATTATTTAAAATCTTATTAATCGAGAATGGGATGTCGCTCAATTTCATATGCGTGTGGAGGCAAACCAGAGGATATCTTTGGCAATGTGGGTTACTGTTTCTCATGTTGCATTTAGGAGTGTTGGTTACAGGTTATGTTCCAGGTTCTGCTTAAACAAACAAATGTTAAGCACTTTAATCCTGACACACAGGTAAAGATTAAACCAGATTAAAGACAAAGAGGTCAATCAGATATTTATGAGGAGAACCTAATAAGACTAAATAGCGACAATCTTTTTTTCCCCCAACAAGTTTTTACCAAACAAAAAAAAAAAAACACTTTTTCTGCCTCTATATTTGCACAGTAAAAGCTGACAACTCCAGCCCACTCTTTTATCGACAAAGACAACTTTAATCAATAATTGTGGTGCGCCGAGATTTGACCACACGCAGAACGTTTGGATTTAGTTCACGTTTTCTTTCCCCCTTTTGCTTCTCAGAGGCATCAGTTGGGGATAACTGGAGCCTTCAGGCTACTCCTCTCACAAGGAAAAAGAGGCTGAAACACAGTCTGAGCGTTGTGCAGGAGCGTGCATATAGAGCACATAGTGTCAGGGTAACCAGGCAGTGCAGCTGGCCTTTCACAAACATGCAACTTTAAGGCAGTGTGTAAATCAGGATCCAAAGGACAAGGACTCAGTTTTCCTACACAAACACACATCCTATAGCTAGAGAAAATGAAGCTGAGCAAACCAAGAAATGTTGAAATAGTTCGTCTTTGGTGTTAGATTGCAATAATCTATCTCTCTCTGGTGAGAGGACATGGTAAATTGATTTTTGAAATGCAAATTCTGCTTGATTTAAATATATTTCATTTGTTGTTTCATATTATATGTTTTAAAGGAAAATGCAAGCGTCATTCAAGCAAAAAGTCTTGTTACTGTCGTGTTGACGACAAACCAACCCTTCAACAGCTTTTAAAATTGAATTGTCCTACTCTTATCACATAAAGAATAAAAACCGTTAAGATCAGTCCTATCTTTGGCAACAACAACTTGCAAATAAAATTTCCATATAAATTGTTCCAAAAGCAGGACTCTGTGAGAGAGGCGCTCAGTACGCTGTATCTGCACAAAGACTTTTCCAAAGCATAACAGAAAACTTCCCGGGAAGTTGAGCGTCTCTGGCCCCAAACCCTCTCCACAGCATTCCAGTCATAAGTATGCACTGCTGCCTATTTTTGTGTGAAAGTGGAGAGAGCGGGTATGTGGATGGACCCAGTACGGAGCTGCGTATGGACGTTTGGATTATCATGATCAGATCTCTTTTAGTGCGCTCGCCTGGTTCAGCAAGTTTTTCAAGGTTGGATTAATAAACTTTATTAACGCTTGCTCTCACACTCACACTGCAAAGATGATTGGTGATTGCTATTTAGCAAATTATTCTGCATCAGGCTGACAGAATAATATTAATTTTATTCCATTCAAAAGATATTTGTTCACTGCATTTAATCCCCATGGGGAGCAGTGGGCTGCCGCCGTGCGGTGTCCGGCGAGCATGCTGGAGCTAAGGGTCTTGCTCAGGGACCCAGAGTGGCAGTCTATGGGAGATGAACCCAGAACCTCCAGGACACAAGCACAATGTTCTAACCCCTAGATTACCACTCCCAAAATTACTGCAGAAGGGGAAGAAAAATGATATTACAACAAAGGTTTAACTAAAAGTCTACATCTAAACGAAAAAGTAATGAATGGATAATTAGTTGGTTGATAATGGGTATTGGATGAACACAGGATAAATTAGCAATATTCAAACTGAACTTTTATGATAGTCAAATGACTTAACCAAAAGTCAAGATACATTTAGAGTTAAGCAGTGAGTGATCAAGCAATTCTGAAATTGAAATCAGTCAAATTTTTACATAGTACACACACACGCACACACACACATTATGTGTGTGTGTGTGTGTGTGTGTGTGTGTGTGTGCGCGCGTGTGTGTGTGTGTGTGTGTGTGTGTGTGTGTGTGTGTGTGTGTGTGTGTGTGTGGTGTGTGTGTGTGTGTGTGTGTGTGTGCGTGTGGCGCCTCTGTGAAATAGTCAATATGATTAGACAGCGGCATGGGGGGGCAGGGGACAGCAAAGTGCAACAAGACTTCATGTATGGGTGTCATAACGTCCCAACGAATGCTCCCAAATCAGTGTGAAACTGAAAATGTCCTCAGCCAAAGAGTGGTCTTTTTTTTTTTACTCCATGCTGCATCAAAGCCTTTGATCCCCCAACACCCCCTCCCCATCCCAGCCTCTTCATTCTTTTCTCTGCCTCCTGCGTGCATTCCTGCCCCTCCCCCCTCCTTGAGTTTCCCTTCCCCAGTATAGGTCTGTGAAGTGTTAGTGAAGTGTGCAGCCAGAATATTGAGCTCCGGCAGCGAGGAGTGGCGATTTGACCAAAAAAAAAATTTGCTTTCACTTCTGAAAATCCAACCATTCTTCTTGCAATGGGGACATCTTTTCGTTCGCTCAGTTTTGACATGGAGGCTGCGAAGAACTCTGCGATCCTGAGGCCTGACAGCCAGTGTAGACGTGAACAGTCACCTTAACGTTAATCCACAAAGGCATTTATGAGTGACAGTGAACGTCAACATGTTGTTAGAAAAGACTAGAGCCTTCAAATTCCATATTGCTGCTACATTGATTTTGGAAAACCCAAGGAACAGCGCTGTTAAGTCACAGGGGCTCCTGGAGCGCTGTTCAGCAACCTAAAATAGCCCACAAGTTAAAAAAGATTTGAGTTTAGAAAATTATGATCTGGACCTTTAAGTTCTGGTGCTATTTGTTCAATTAATTTACAAAATAAACAATATCGTCATTTAACTGGATGGTCGTAAAAAATAACCCTAACTCACAGATAGTGTGATGTCTGTGTTACTGTTTGGATGCCTTAGAAAGAAAACATATCAAATTCTAAATAGCTGATCTTTTGCAATTTACTGGAGTTTCTATCAGATCTCTAATGTTAAGACAGTTCTGACAAATTTGATATCGACAAAACAAAAGTCATAAAATGAAAATGGAGATCACTGTGGACTACAACAATCTTTTTTTATTTTCTATTCCGAACAATCATTTCAAAATGAACAGTCCTTACAAGTACAATTATTATAAAAGGCCAAAACAATTACGTCACGTCGCTTCATATAGCAATAGAAAGGATATATGAAAGACTAAATTCAAGAATATGCTACTAATGAATTCTTCTTCAGTGACCCAGTTTGTAGTATTTATCAGCCTCAAACACACAGATTGATCCATTCATTCATTAATACCATATTTGCATTTTTTTTTATTTTATTTTTTTTGCCATGCTGCCCAGCTCCACTGTCTGTCTGCACAGAGATCACCACCTTGTAACTTTTTGTCTCATTTCCTTCTCCCTTGTAACATGTTTGTCACTCTATCCAGTGGTTGCGTTTCCTTTTAGGCCACCCAAGAGGGAAAAAAAAGAGCTTTTTTTTCCCTGAGTTCCTCATGAAGACAGTTCAGTGGTTAAAGCGTTTCATGAAAGCGTAGCTGTCTGCGATTCCTTGACGACTTTCCTTCACCATCGAGCGACTCCAGCGAGCTGACTGACTCAGAGTGACGTAACAGAGGGCTTCGTTCTAGACCGCCTGGGTGATCTCAGTGCTGAGACCCTCCACCATGTCTGAGACTGTGTCGGGGACTTCCTGGACGTCCCCACAGAGGTTCACCTCCTTTTTCAGTTCAAAATCACCCTGCTCCTCCTTGACGGGCCTCTCATCTATCTTCTCGTTTCCGTTGACACATTCTTCTGCGTGTTCGGCCCTGGCGTCAGTATTATCGCCACAGTCTCCGTTCACGGCTGTAACTGCTTCTTCCTCGTTCTCCGTGGAAGAAGGGCTTCCTAAATCTCCGTTTTCCATCTTGCCTTCCATCTCAGGCTCCGGCCCAGGTACCTCTTCCAAAGAGGCTTCAGCTGCCTTATCGGATTCAGCAGTCATGTTGCTGGCGGAGGCAGACTGTGAGATGACAATCTCAGGTACAGGCTCTGCAGATTGGGTCTGGGCTGAATGATCGGGGCCCGGGCCTTCTACTAGAAAAGATTCTTCTTCTGCGTGATTGTTTTCAACAGAGGCATTCACTGCCACAGCCTCGGATGATTCTGCTACAACAGTCTCAGGTTCAGCAGTGTCAGACATCGTTAAAGTTGGTTGGGGTTCAGTTTCCTCTAATTGCTGCTCTTCTTCGTCTTGCTCGGGTTCTGGCTCGGTTGACTCTTTTGATTCTGGTTCTGGCTCAGGTTCTGGTGTGGGTGCTTCCACGGCTTCTGGCTCTGTTGCTTGAGCAGTGTCTTGCTCAGGCTCTGCCTCTGGAGTTTGCTCTGGTTGGGTTTCTAACTCTGCCACTGGCCCTGGTGCCGGCTCAGCCTCTGATTCAGGTTCGGGCACTGCAGCAGCGGACACTGTTTGTTCCACACTGGCTTCTGGCTCAGTCGCCGTCTCGTGGACAGCCTCGGGCTGATGACCCTCAGATGCTGCCGCTGTGCTGACTGGAGCAGCCTCTGTTTCTGGCACGGATTCTGCAGCGACAGGAGGCTCCTCCACTTTGGGCTCTACAGGTTCAGGCTCAGCTTGCACAGGCTCCTCAAATGTTGGAGGAGCAGACTCTTGTGCAGCTGCAGCAGTTTCAGCTGCCACTGGCTCCTCTAGTTCAGCTACCCGTTTCTCTGCAGCGATGACCGGCTCTGGTTCCGCCAAAGGTACTTCTTCAGCCGGTGCTGTCGTTTCTTCCACAGGAGCTAGTTTCTCTTGTGCTGCTGCTACTATTTCTACTGGAGGTTCTTCCACTGCTGTTAATTTCTGCTCTGTAGCTACTAGTTCCTCTGGTGGAGCAGATTTTGGCTCTTCTGGAGCTAATTCCCCCACTGGAGATGCTTTCTCTGGTGCTGCTCCTTTTTCCTCTCCAACAAGTGCTTTTTTCTCTGCTGCTGCAACTGTTTCCTCGACAGCTGGAGTTGTTTCCACTGCCACAGCAGTTGGCTCTTCTTTCACTGGGGCTGCTTCTGGTTTTCTCTCTGGAGCAGCCTCCTCTTCCGCTGCAGGAGCTTGTTCCTCTGTGGGTGCAGATTCTGGAGGCACCGCAGCCTGGGTTACTGTGGCATCTGCTGACGCTGCAGTTTCCTCTACCACGCCATCTTTCCCAGCAGTCCCCTCAGCTCCTGTGGATGGAGCTCCATCTTCCACTTTAGCAGACTCTTCTGCACCAGCCCCATTTGCTGTAGTCTCATCTTTTTTATCTTTGGGGTCGCTCACATCATATCCTTTCTTCTTCTTGCTCAGTTTGCCTCCCATGGTGTTTCCTGAAAGAAAGAAATTAGACTAAGTGTTTTTTTTCCTTCCCATTTCAGAAAGCATACCAGCACTAGTCATGAGTAAATTAAAATTTAACCCAGTGAAATTCAGCAACCCATGTATCT
This sequence comes from Fundulus diaphanus, assembly GCA_037039145.1. Classification (NCBI taxonomy): domain Eukaryota; kingdom Metazoa; phylum Chordata; class Actinopteri; order Cyprinodontiformes; family Fundulidae; genus Fundulus; species Fundulus diaphanus. Next base: position 31,889,994 of record CM073122.1, on the reverse strand, counting down.
TAAAATGCATCAGAATTGTCAAACAGAATGTGAAAGTACTGTATATTTGGCAACCAACAAATATGTGATGAAGACATATCAAATAAAAGTAACATTTCCTCTTTTTACTATAAAAATGAAAACTTAGTTCCTTTAATATAGTTTTTTTTTCACTTCAGTAGAGAAGTGTCTGGGAGAGAATGAGAAGTTTAATTGGGAAACAGCTCACTGCCAAAAAGAGTCTGGGTTAAAAACAAATGTTAATGCATGGGAACCTAAGGGAGGTCAGACAGCCCCACAGTCTATGTAACCTTCCAGGAATTTGTGGTGAGGCTTGGTGCCAAACGAGCCCACAAGTCTGAGTCGAACATCTATGATCTACATCCACATCTATTTTCCATCCCATGAAAAATGTTGTGAATGGGAGCAAATGTGAAAGTTATTGCCTCAATACTGCTGGTCCTTTAGAGGAAGTGTACAGAGCAGGGATTGCCACAGAATGCAGCAACAACTCCCTAGAGAACAGGAAGTTCAACTTTGTGTTAAGGGTAGTCTTTTCAGCAAACAATGAGCAATCAGCTCTGGCAATTGGACAAAAAGAAATCATTGATATCATAAATTTGTTTTGAACCAAAAAAACAACCAATAGTGTGTCATCTATAAACGCTGCGTTTATAGATGACACACATGTTTCAGTGTGTCTCAATGCGAGAAATGACAGAAACCAGACGGCGGGGGGTAAAAAAAATGGGGAACTGTCCATAGTGCTGTCATAAAGCAATTAAGACAACTAAACCGGAATTGGCTTGTACCCCTTTTTACTACAACAAATATCATTACGTAAATATAATAGTTACGAACTAAATCCTTATGTATGGACGTCATAGTTGCTGTTTTTTTGTCTTTTTACGTTTCTTTTTCTTTTTTTCGGGGGGGGGGGTGATATCTATTCCAGTCAAACGGAGCAGTTTGGGGAAAAAATCTGTTTTATCTCACGTCCTTTCAACCCTTTCCTTCCAAATTATGTTTGGATAATTTTGGACACTAAATTCAACCCAGTTCCTGTTGCAAGGATGGTCACATGCAAATGCAAATGGAGCCTCAGGCAGTCCACATGCCGGCCGGTAACAAAGGATGAGACCCCCCCTCCCCGCCAGTCTAACTGCTCCCACTTGTAAAGGCAGAAGATTTGGAAGAAGAAAAAAAACCTACCGTCTGCAATATTGAACTACCATATATAGGCTGCATCAGATCTAGTTAGCGCTGAATTGAAACGCACGCTCGCCAGAAACACGCATCAGCGCTGAAAGCTCTAACAGAGGTCTCCATCCCCCCACCACCTCAAACCCACCCACCCACCGCTGCCTCCCTCAGCTGCTCTGCCCTCCTTCTTTTTTTTTCCTCTTTTTTGTTCACGAGGGTCTGGAAATGCGGGAGCATAAATCAGGAACCCGGTTTTGTTACGCGCAACTTTGATTTCAGGTTGGCTTCATTTCTACAAGGTTTTGGGGCGTAAAACAACGCTGTGCAGGGAAGTGGAGACGCACTACGCCTCGTTGTAGCGTTGAAACATGGGAGTAAAAAAAAACATACTGTAAAAAAGAAAAGCCCTCCCTTCTACCTTTTCTTTCTCTCTTTCTTTCTTGTTTTTTTTCTTTCTTTCTTCTGTTTTTCTCTCTTTCTTTTTGCCGTTTTCCCTTCTCAGCGCACCACACACCGCATGTTTTTAATGCAGGGACTGACCTGTGCCTTTTGTTGGGGAGTCAGTTGGGCTCCTTGTCCAGTCTCTCCGGGTGGATGTGATAATGGAGGTGAGCCTCTGGAGTGACAGCTGCAGATTCCGCCCCTCGCTCCTTCTCTCTGAGATGCAGTGCGCTGTACCGGAGGAGTGGCCCCTCACGCAGTTTTCTGGACATCTGTCGCTATCACAATCCAGCCAACCCCAGGACTGCTCCGTCTGCAATCTATACCTCCCAGTCTTTAACCCCTCCTCCCCTTTCTCTCTCTCTCTCTCTCTTTCTCACACACCCACTGCAGCGCATGGTTCCCCTTTTTTGAACAAACACTGGGGAGATAATAATAAACTGACCATCCATTTTCTCTTTTCGTATACAACTGTATTTTTCACCCGACCTTTCTTTCCCAGATACAAATTACCCTGTAATCCCTGTTAGTTGTAAATCCCCACAAGGATTTTTGCAATGTAAATTATGCATGAGAGGCGCTATGTGGGTGGGGGGGGGGGGGGGGAGGGGGGGGGGGGGCAGAAAAAGAAAAACAACACCCTCAGGACTTTACCGGACAACACGCAAGCACACACTCCATGTAAATCATACTTCCCCTGATGTTTTCTTTCTTGTTTACTGTGTAGGCACATGGTAATAAGTGGAAATAAATGGCATTAAATTAACAAGAGCAACAAGATGATCATGAAGATGCTAATTAAAGGATAAATCAAACAGATTTCATATAGTTCACAATTACATTTTAAAACGGTTATTGTAGGTTTTAAAGAACCATAAGCTATAAACACATTAAATATCCATTTATTAGTATCTAATTTCACCTTTTTCTAAGAATAAAGGAAATGACTGGATGTTTAGCCACAACCATTCTGGTTGTATTCTGAATCTACGGCCCCTCTTTGCTATTTGCCTTCTGTGTGTTAATAGGACACGTTGGCTGAGAAATTTAACAACTAACCCTTCCAGATGATCATGTTGTCATCTGTAAAAAACAAACAAAATGCCTCCATGTTAGTTACACGCTGCTGCTGATGATCAGTCTTTCAGAAGCAGTTCAGTGTGGTGATGGGTGTTGACAGTGAAACAGGAGACGCAGAAAAACACCTTGTGTGATCTCACTTAAACCTCTGGGAAATATCTGTAGCCACTGAGGTTGTTGTTGTTTTTTTTAATCTCTCCATAGATGAGGACTTTTGTGTGCAAACAATAGGCAGAGATCAGCTTTGTCCATGACCACTCACCCAATAAGGTCTGTAGTTAAGATTTCTATCAGTGAAACCGAAAACAAGACAAAAAAGAAAAAACTGGGTTAGGTGTTTGATTTGGCCAATTAAAACTATCAAGTCCTGCAGTTAATCACAGGTGACTGGAGATAGATATACTGGAGTGGGTTTGGGTTTGTCGTGGATGAATTTCAGTGTCAAACAACTGTTAGACAGTATTTAAAAAGCATTAAGTATGTTTTATTAGGACCATAATAACCTTGATGTAATATAAAAGTTATCTTTAAAACATGTGGCTTAATAATCTTAATGAAACTATCCTTTAAATTGAATCAAACAAGTAAAGAAGTAAGCAAATTAAAACGCATAATATACATTTTCGATTGTTTAGACACCCACAGAAAACAAGCAGCGATATTGTAACAGATTCCTGTTTTATTGTGGTTGTATTTAACTATATGATGACCTTTTTTTAGCAGACAGCACCCTCTTCTGTTAAAAGGTCAAAACACATTCTTTCTTTATGTGGAATAAACCTGTCAGCGTTACGCCGATGCACAACACACACCGAAGTGTGGCAGAGACACAGCACTAAGCAAAGATCTACTGATGATGCACACTTAATTCACATTTTGTAGCTGTCAGTAAAAAACCTTACATCTACCCTTTGTCACCTTTGTTTTCTTTTGGGAGTCAACTGTATTGATCCTCTGTTGTTCCTCAGATAAACATCTACTACAAATACCATACATTTCACCAAACAGTGTGAATTTAACTTTAGCTGCAAGGATTCTTCTTCACTTTCGGAAAATGATCAGTTGTCGGTGATACGGGGGTATGACAGTCACAGTTTGGGAAAACCATGGTTCGTTCAATGAACAGACAATTAAATACATTTGCAACTTCAGTCCTTGTTATAAAACTTTGACTGTTGTCGTAACAGTCACAGGTTTGGTTTAGGAACTTAGTTAAATTGCATTTAGTAAAACACATTGCATCTATTTTTCAGATGGCACAGCCTCATTAAAAAAAGAAAAAAAAAGTATTGATGTTAGTTTTCTCTGCTGACAGCAGGGCTCAGCATTGTCAAAAGGGGGCAGAGAAGGCTGACTTTCACATGATGCAAAGGCTCTGGAATGCAATCCCATGAGTGCAGCCTCCATCCCAGCCAACCGCTCTGCTCCACACAGACAAGACTCAAAAGACGTAAGAGTGTGGGGGAGAGGCCTTGCAAAATCCCCCCAGATAACTGGCATTAAAATGTAAAACTCATCTGCTGGCAGCTCCTGGTTCAGATGACCCTGACAGTACAATGAAAGAAACAAAGAGAAGTGTAGAAACAGGTGCTTGTTTCTGCAAAACCCATTAAAGGCCCACCAGCAGGACGAGTGTGTGCAGGAATGTGGCTTCTTGTTCAGCCGGTTTGTGGTTCCCAGTACAAAACAGGATGATCCCCAGACAGAAGGATATATTTCTTCATGTTAAATTGAACTGAATAAAGACAGAATACGGCATCAGATTTCCAGCCAAAGGCAGATTCAATCCAAAATAACTACAACAGAAGACCATACAACATTCAGTTATTTAGCAGCACTGTATCAGAGCAGAGAACGTGAGAAAGGATGCAACTTATTAAATGTTTATACAGATATAATATAATGCTATAATCTCTGTAAAATTCAAACCTGGTTAAAAGATATTAAACAAGCAGAAATCTGTAGAGTTGTATTATTTGTCCAGTTAAAAGCAGTTTTGGGTAGGTTTACGAGCAATAACAATGCATGTATTGATTTGGTTTTATGAAGATCATAACCATGTAAATTAATTTGGTGATTACCGTATATGACTTTCATCTGTCAAAGAAAAGAGCATTAGACCTATCTTTGTCAACTAGTCCTTTTGTGACAGAATCGTTATTCCTAGCATTACTTTATTTAATTATTGCAATCTTTAATTATATATATATATACATATATATGTATGTATATATATATATATATATATATATATATATATATATATATATATATATATATATATATATATATATACATAGATACATATATATATATGTATATATATATGTAACAAAAACCTTGGACTACAGAAACCTTCGTCACTGATCCGAAATGCAGAAATAGCGCCATCTGCTTGTTGATTGTTGTCTCACAGCTACAATGTCTGACCAATTTATGAACATGCATGAAAATAAAACAAATCACAGAGCTCCTTTGGTTATTTATGTACTCTAAGATTAAGAAATATTGTTTTCTTTGAAAATCCATTGATCTCTTTTGATGACTATATTTGTTGTACACCATGTACTTAGTTTTTTACCAACCTTTTCTGGGAATAATGCAAGGTAGAAAAAGAAACAAGTGAAGTATAACTTTAGAGACCAGTAAAGAAAGGATCATCAATTGTAGAACTGAGGATACAACTATAGTTTAGTGTTATCTGTGTGTGTGTGTGGGTGTCTGCCTGTCTGTCTGCTGCAAATTAAACCCACTGTGCATCTTTTCAGAATTGTTGAAAGATTAATTTTGGCTAATTATAACAGTCCATTTTTAATATTACATAACATTTAAGAAAACCAAGCTGTCCAACCACATAAAAACAAACAAATATTATATATGTGTGATTTGTCCGCTTTATAACTTAGTGGTTCCAAATTAACTGTATGTATTTGTTTCTGGAGAATAAAATGTAAAAGATTATGTTTTCATTAAAGCTTACTACAAGCTAGCCTGTCTCCAGTGGTCAATGGGTAAGAGGAAGAGCACCAGTCTATCACAGGGCTGAAAAAACAACTTAATGTAAGTAAAAATAGTTAAATGTTGCAACAACTATTAAAGTCAAAATCAATTTAAATTTATACAACACACAAAACAGCAAGAGTTGAACAAATTCTCATACTAAATCAGAGGAAAGGCCAGGGAAAAGAGATGTCTTTTTAGAGGACATTTAAACGATTCTATGCCCTGCATGGTGCAGACGTGTAGAGGAAGGGTATTATACAATCTTGGGACAGCTACAACAAAAGCTCAATCATCTCCACGTTTTAACTTTGATCTCGTTACATCGAGGAGAAACTGGCTGGTTGACCAGAGTGTTCTGGAGGGTGTGTGGACATAGAGGAGATAACATAGATAAGATGGGGATTGACCATTTAAAACTTTAAAAATTAGCAAAAAATAACGTCATACATACAAAAAGAAAATTTGTGAATAAGGCTTTTTGGTCACTTATGGATATAGACCAGGGGTGTCAAACTCATTTTGGTTTAGGGGCCGCATACAGCTTAATCTGATCTCAAGAGGGCCACACGAGTAAACTCATTGCAAGATTAAATAGAAGTAATAAAAGTGGACTTGTTGTTGATTTTTATATTAAATGAATTTCACTTTTACACAATATATTATGAATAACCTCAGCGTTTTTAAGAAAAGTATGTGCAATTTCAACAATACTTTTGCTCAGTTAAACATTTACTTAAGTGCATTATGCATAAGAACTCATCACAGTGATTGTACAATGTTGAAAAACATTTATTCACATTTTTTGGAACTTAAAAACACTGTCCTGCATGACAAAATACGTCAAACAGATAAAAATTAAGAAATACCATCTGCTGATTAAACACAGCGCCCCTCGTGGACAATATAGGAACTGCAGATTTTCAATTAAACGAAGTACATGTTTTTTTCAATAATTGTTTTATCATTCTCTTCCTTTTATCTCCTCTTTCTTTCACCTTTTCTTTTTTTTCTTGTTCTTCCTTTCGTCTCCTACTTTCCCATTGTACTGTCCATATCATTTGAGATATTCCCCGCATGAATCATAATAAAACTATTCACATTCATAAATCAAGCGGAGCACTATGGCAAAAGCAGTACTGCTCCACTTGTGAAAGTCAAATCTGATGAGCTCTTTTTGGCATTAAGACAACAATTCTTATTGCCACATTGCCAGCAAGGACACTGGGAAAATAAATAAAAAAAATCATTGTTGAATAATGATAATGCATTTAGCCGCCGGATCTGGCCCGCGGGCCATATGTTTGACACCCCTGATATAGACCTTCATTCTTGGGAACATGTCCTATGCCCAATGCTCGGCAGTTCCCTCCTGTTTAAAACTCTTCTCAAAAGCTTATCACTAGAGGGTAAAATATTAAAGAAACAGTTGTTGCAATCAACAAAAAAAGCTCAAATCTTTTAAAAACGAATTTATGTAGTTTTTATTTACATTCAGAGGAACAGAGGCAAATCTTGCAAGCCTGACAAACGCCATCTGAACTGCAAAGTATGGGTGTGTGCAGTGTTTTGTGGGTTTTCTGTTGAAGGAGGGACCAGGGCATCATATCAAGAATCAAGAATCCTTCATTGTCACCATGTGTTACCATGGTGAGATTGCCCTTGAAGCAGACACCGGCCTAGGATATACAGAAAGAAAAAATAAATAACAAGTAAGATGTCATGCAAGCACAACAGACTTTTTATTTACAGGTTTTCTTTTTTTGTTTTGTTTTCACACACTGAAGCATGCAAAAGATATAAAAAAAGTAGCAGAGTCCAAGAGCTCTGATGTCAGTCCCTTAGCGAGTGATATGAGCCATGTTATATAGATTAGTACCTCCTTCATGAACCTCAAGTAATGATGTAATTTTTGTGCAGTGATCTTCAGTGAGGCTTCATTTACAGAAAAGTGCAATTTGATATTCTGGAGAATAAGAGTGTGCAAACAAACAGGCAATATGTGCACGTTTCAATTATTTTGTCTGTTTTATTCTTCCTTTGTATTTTTTGCCCTATTTATTTCTCCAATCCTATTTATTTCTGCCAGTCCGTTTTACATTTCTACATGTCTTTCTGTCTCATTATGCAAATGAGAAGGGGGGATCTTAAACAATACGAGTCAGTTTAATTGTCTGTTGTAACCCACTAACTAAACGATGACGTAACAACACTCTTTTTTCACTTTTTAACAAAAGTAAAATATCTCTATTTCTACGACTACATGGCCACTAACTGAAATAAATGTTCGGTCAGAGCATCCAAACTACAAATAATACATTTGGGAATTAAAGAGTTGTCTTCAAAAAAGTTGCTAAATGCCTCAGCTCACGGATAACCTGGATTGCCATTGTGACTGGGGTCAGTAGCGGCAGCCCTTGATACCAAATAGCAGCAGCACTTACATTCAGCTATGCAGTCTGACCAACCAATAGGCAGGAGTTGTCTCCTTAAGACCACTCCCTTTTCATTTGCATAATGAGGCAGAAATGTATACAGAAATGTAAAAAAGGCAGCGTTGAAGAAATAAATAGGGTGGAAAAAATACAAAGAACAAAACAGCCAAAAGTTGAAACATACACATAAATAAATACATTAAAAAAATTATTGATTGATAAATAAAGTTGAAAATTATAACGTATTACAAATAAATAGTGTAATTATTAAAAAAGGTGAAAAAATAAAGAATCTAATTAAACGAGATATATGCGTATGTCTCACCGTAACTGTCTTCATGTATGTATGTATTTGCTGAATTTCTATGTGTTTCATGCTAATTTGTTTACTGCACATTTATTTATTTTTAAATGTGTCAGAGTCGGTCCTCCATACATCTTTCCCCCCCCCCCCCCCCCCCCCCTCAGGACCCACGTCCAACCCCGGGAACCTTGAGACGAGACGACATCCGCCCTCAGCTGATCAACGAAAAGTGACATCATTTGTTGGGATGTGGCCAGCAGATGTTATATTTAAACGTTAAACCTCTGAACACAAAACACTTGGCAAACCTGGTTCAGATATTATTCTACATATAAGTAATTTTCTTCCTTGTTACACTGTTGACTTTTTGCCTTTTTAATAATAGAAAGAAGTAGCCGTGCCCTCTTGATCTCGCAGTCAACGGATGTAACGTACCGTCGGTTACTTGGATGAAGGCGGTGCTAGCGGTGCCCGAGCAGCAGCAGGGCCTCGCCTTTGTGGGTGTAGAAAGAGAAGATGGCTCCCGTTCTGGAGAAACAGCTCCCGGGTGCAGCCGGACAGGGCGACAACAACAAGGAAGACGAAGAAGGACAAAACCTTTGGCAAGTGGAGCTTGTCGTTTTAAGCGCTTTCGTGTTCGGCGCGGACCGCCGCGGGGGTCGCGGCGCCGCCACGGGGGTCGCGGCGCCGCCACGGTTGTGCTTTGTCACCGCCCGGGTGGCTCCCTCTCAAACACCGGCCCCGGCTAGCTCTGTAGCAGGAACCGAGGCTGAATGCTAACAGAGGAGCTAACGTCGGCTAACCTAACTGCCGCTACATTTCACTCCGCCAAACGAGTCGGGTTGTGTTCTGGTTCGGCGTACATGGCGTTTTGTATTTTGGATCGGCCAGGTTTCATTTGCGTTAATGTTACCTCGGGCTTTTATTCGTGGTTTATCTAGACGGGAGTGCTAAACACCATATAGCTTCTTTTTTTATGAAGGATACAGCTGGGGTAACAGGAGAATGTGAATGTTAGCAAACAAGCGACTAGCTTAAGAATACAGAAAGCTGAAGCTGTCATGAGGTGGTGTTGATCACCGGGGACCACTGTTGCTAAGGCCTTGTCAGATTTAATGAATTCAGGTGTCTGTCTGCTCGCTTTTTAATGTGCTGGTCAGCAATGATAGATGATCATTTCCTGATTTTGTGCTGTCGTGGACTATTTTTTTCATCCTTTTCTGGACTCGCTAATAGCACAGCTAAGTTATCAATAAAGCCGTAGCGTTGGTGAAGCTGCCACCGTCTTTGTTGCACCTTTTTGGGGGGAATTGGGGTCTCTCATGATTGAACAACTTGCGGACATCCAGACGGTACTGATTTTGACTCGTTTTCTGTTTTGCAGGACCTCAATACTTAGTGAAGTTTCAACAAGTTCGAGTTCAAAATTGCCATCAGGAAAAAATATCCTGGTATTCGGTGAGTATTGTTGTTGTTGCTGCCTGATCGCTTTAACCCTGAGATCCTTAAAATTAAGTCCCTGCATCGAAGTCTGCAATGTCAGATGTAATATGACATGATTTTTTTTGTAATTACCCTGAGAAGCTTTCTTGGGTGGGGTCATCTATGAATATGCACTCCTGAACTGCGAAGAATGCCGTTTTTTTTTTTTTTTAGCAAAGATGACACGGCGGAGCCCTCTGCAAGCGACATCATGATCCGCATCGTGGTTTCTACTCCTTTACATTTTAGCTCTGATTCAACTAAAATAGTGGTTACTTGAATTTATGCGACAACCGCAGCAAGTAACCAGACAGGGGGAAAGCGTACTAATTGCCATTGTGCCTACTTACTTCACTAATGCAGCTAGTGATTAGGATGCAACTGTTAAAACGTCTTGCAGGTGAGGATGGATCGGGAAAAACAACGCTCATGGCCAAACTTCAAGGAGCTGAACACAACAAGAAGGGGAGAGGACTGGAGTACCTTTACTTGAGCGTCCACGATGAAGACCGAGATGGTGAGTTTGCTTGCTCCCACCTCTCTGTACCCATTCCATAACTGCACTACTCCAAAAGTCACGTCCAAGTTATTGGATAAGTCTAACGATTTGTGCTTTCTTCATGTTATTTTCTGTAGACCTGACTCGCTGTAATGTGTGGATCTTGGACGGAGACCTGTACCATAAAGGCCTACTAAAGTTTGCTGTCACGCCTCAGTCGCTACCCGACTGCCTAGCCGTGCTTGTTGCGGACATGTCGCGGCCCTGGACCATTATGGAGTCGTTGCAGAAGTGGGCCAGTGTGCTTCGTGACCATGTGGACAAGCTAAAGATTCCTCCAGAGGACTTGAGGGAAATGGAGCAGAGGAGTAAGGAGTTTGTTTGGGTTCTGTATATTTTTCATGGGATAGCTAGCTAGCGTCTCTCCACTTTCTGTCCAGCAGAAAGTGAACCTTAGGGCAAATTGAATTGAAGTTGTGGAACTGATTGGAAAATACAAATATGCTATTTTTCTATGAATGGAAAACACAGACTGGTGAAGTGAACTAAACTACGTGGCCCTAAAAAGCAAGATCTATATGAAAGCATTACACTTTGTTCAGTTTTCTGTGAGAAATCTTTCCCCTAAATGGAACGACAAGGAGCAGTAAAGGTGCCTGAAGCATCCCTGCGTGGAAGCAATGTGAGTGTTGCGTAATGAGAGACTGGGTTCTTGCTTACTGGCTACCGGGGGGGGGGGAAGGAAAGTTTAGTAAATGTGCTCCTTGGAAGGCAGACGCTGTATAACATTAAACATTGTCACGGCTGATTCTAGGTCATCATCAGAGAGGCCCATGATCCTCAGCTGTGTGCGCCTTGCTGGAGGCGAGTTCTGCAAATCAATGAGTGTGATGCACTCCGATGTTCTTCTGTTAATTTTAGATCTGGTCATCTCTTACTTATGAACTGTTCTTTTGTGTTGGGAAAGATTGCTTTTCAGACTACTTAGTTAAGCCTTCAGGGATTTGTATGAACATTCCAGTTAGTTTCCAAACTTGGTATTGGTCTCAAGTCTAAAACAATTTCTTACACAGAGTGTAAATTGTTTCTTCTAATTATTAGGGGTAAAACGTGTTTACATTTTCTGATTTGTACTCGATGTATTGGACGCTAAATGAGTACCGGGACAGTAATCAGGAAGTTGTGCGTTAGAAAGGGGAAGCTGTTCTAGGTTTGACCAAAGAGATACATTTAGAATTGGTTCTCGGCTTTGCAGTTGTTTAAACAATTTAATTTAATTCAAGCAGTTTATTTTTTAGTTAACCTTTATTTGTACAGGTTCTCTCATTGAGATCCAAGATCTCATTTACAAGAGAGACCTGTTTTGAGGAAACAAACAAGTTTTAACAAAAAAGTAACAAACACTGTAACAATGCAAATAAACAAAGGCTTAACACAATGTTGTTTCACTGTTTCGGTATGCATTCACGCAGCGGAGCGTGGCGTGGTGCAGCTCGAAGTGGGTCCCAGACTGCAACAGAACCACGTCATTGGGCTGGTCGTGAACCTAATAACAGCTAGCATTAGCTTATGTTTCCAGGAGGTTTACAAGTGCACTGATGCACGTTCGAGAGCTTTACTGACCTTTCTATATTGCTCTCAAACATCCGTGTCATACCGTTGGCTTAGCACGTTGCACCGTTACGCTCACGGTTTATGTTCAACATAATTTTGTCAACTTGTTACGCTAAAAAATACTGGTGTGAACCTTGCCGGTTGGAGTTGCTGGCTTGTTATGCTAATTTACTCCATTCAATCTCCCAGGTATGTTTTGTTATTTAGCCTGTTGTGGATGCCGTTGTGTAATCGAACGTTAGTCATGGATTTTGTGAAATTTCTAAATAAATGCAACTTGTAGTCTGGATTTATAGTCCGATAAATACCGTAATATTTACTCCCACTGAAGGAGAGGAAGTCCTGAGAATGAAGATGGTGGCTGGACTTTCTTAAGTGACATGTAGGAGGTTAAATAAGGCCCAAACATTGCGAGTATAGCTTTACAGATGAACATTTACCAACAAATGAGTCTACGGATTGATAATGATGTTGTTGACCCAAAAATATAGCGTGCAATGATGAGTGATGGGTTTATACCCGTTATGAACCGTAATGCTCCATTATAGACAGCACTCAACAGATGCAAAGAGGCGGCAGAGGCACTCGTATAAACACCGTACTAATCTAGCAGAGGCAGGATTAGTTTCACCTTTAACTTTTTTAAATGTTCAATATGTGACTTAAATGAAAGTTTGCCAATTTCTATGCCAAATACTTGTAGGTTGCAACAAGTACTGTTGGTGTAGCTATCATTGTTTAATAGAAAGTAGAGTTTGTGGAGCTTTTTTTTTCTTATTGGCATTTAGGGCTAGTCTCAGATGAAGCAAGTCAGACTGAATAAGTCAAAACCAGACATCTAACCACAACAGTAACAGTTTTTACATAGCAGTATAGCACCTTGTCATCAGCGTAAAAATGTACATAAACATCAGTAGCAATTTCACAGGCCCTGTTCACAGACTTGAAAATGGAGCCGGACCTATAATGGACCATGTGGCACGCCTATTGTCACGTTGAAGTATTCTGACCACAGACCACTGTGCTGCACACATTGACAATTTGACAGATGATTAGAAAACCAAGCTACAGCATCATCTGATAAACCAACATCTGACTGCTTTTGACAAAGGAGTTTTAATAGTAAATTATGCTAAAAAGTTACAGTCAGTTAGTGATGCAACATCCAGGTCTCTCTTTTTTTTGGTTCATGCCAGTTTCAGGCGTTCTGTAAGGTTGCTGGTTCTGGTATTGACATGATTTTTATTTTTTATTTTTTTTATTTTAATCGGCCTTGAAGAAGATAATAGTTTTATCTCATTCTCTGTAGTTATCCAGCTTGGGCCATCATTTTCAAGGATAATACACAATGGTGGTATCAGGTTCCACTGTAGCAGTTTTCAGTGTTCCTAATATTGTGGTCAGTTTAAATGCTGTGTCTGGTCAGGCCCTTCAGTGTGTCTCGTAAAACAAAGCCTCGTTGTCGGGTCAGTAACACGGTGGTGAGACCAAATCACGTCGACAGGCCGGCAGTCTGGAAGAGCGCATCAGTGGCTGTTGTCCAGGCAGTCTTGCACACGTCTTGCATCATGGTCGCCTCCCTTCCAAGAGCAGCGTCAAGGAAAGGAAGTAAACTGAGCGGCTCTGAATTCAGTCAGTGGGCCGGATATTCGGACTGCTGTAGCGCTGCAACTAAAAGTAGGTTGGGTTTCTTGGGCCTACTGTTGTCAAATTACAGGATCAGCCTTTTGTTGCACTACGGTGTGCTAAAACAACAAAGCCTTTGCTCAGTTTTACTGCCGATGGAGAGATTTTTGCTGCTTGACAAGAATATTTGAGAATGCTTCGTGCACAAACATCCCGACAGCACGGTTTTGACTGCGGGCGAGCGTTATTTCTTTGGCACTTAGTTGATTATAAGTTGAGCTTTAGATAGCGTGGATCCATTTGGGCCCCACCTTTGTTAAACAGATAAGTAGGTCTTGACGGAGCAAAGTCTGTCAGGCTGTGCATTCATTTAATATTTTAGAGTGACATAAAGTGAAATGAAATAAAGTAACTTTATGTCCTCGAGCGATAAATGGCCCCATGATTCCTTCTGCTTCTGCACTTTCAGTGCCTCATTTTTTATGGTTCTTGTGAGTAGCGTTAAAAAGCCACGCACTCACTCTTGATGCATAATTGTAAATACTTCAGCCTGTTTCTGCTCTGTCTCTGGATGGATTTGTGTAATCCTGACCTCCATGAAGGGTTTGCTGGGAGAGTGATTAGAGCACCAGTGCTTGTCCGATGTTCCCAAATCCCGTATCTAAAGGAAAAAAGTTTGACTAAAAGCGACAAGCCTGTCTGGCTTAATGGGCTCTTCCCAAACTGCATTCTCAAAGCGCCGGAGGAAGTAAGCCAAGGCTTCCTGCTTTAACCCCCCCCCCACTCCTCATTCTCCTGCAGAACTTTGAAAATGTAATTTTCTTCCCTTCTCCTTACTCTGTTATGGGCAGTACTGTGAAAAAGCATTTGCCCCTTATAGATGTCTTCCATCCCTGGATGCTTAGCATGTCAATCTGTTCAAACGATATTTTGCCCAAACACTTGGAGAGCATCAAGATGTTTTGGGAGGGAAAAGTGGAACAGGTCTTTGTTACTTCGCATTTTTGTCACGATAATCTGAGTAAATGATGATAGCTTTTTACTAAGGGAAAGAAGTTGAAAAAGTACTCTATGTGAAAAACGAATTGTCCCCTAAGCCCTAAAAATTGCTTGTGCCTTCCTTGGCAGCAACAGCCGCAATCAAGCGTTGGCGAAAATTGCTGAATTATTTTGCGTTGCTTTGGAGGGATTTTGACCCATCTTTTTTTTCTAGAATTATTTTAATTTACCCGCACTGGAGGATTTGTAGCACGGAAGGCCTGTTTTAAGGTCATGTCACAGCGTCTCAATCAGATTTTAGTCCAGACTTTGACCAGGTCACATTAAGACCATCTTTTTGTCCTCTGCATAACCTGTTTTCTGAATTAAGGTCACAAACCCATTGCTGGACAGCCTCCTCCAGAATCCTCTGTTAAAGAGGAATTGATGAGAGTTTGTTTCCATTAATTATGGGAGTCGTCCGGGAGCCAAATATGTAAATCAGCGCCAGACAATTACACTATCCGTTACCGTGTTACCCTTGGATAGCATTTTCTCCCACATCTCTTTTTCTTAATGTTGAATCCTGAACACTAGCGTCACCCAAAGCAAGAGAGTCCTTCAGTGCTGATGATGTTCTGGGCTCCTTTGTGACTTCCTGGATGAGTTGCTGATGAGCTTCAGGAGTCATTTTGCTTGGCCAAACGCGAAGCTTCACCACTCTATAGTGTTTTCTCCATTTGTTGATAAGGGAATCTGGAGTCCCAAAGCCTTAGTATTGTCTTAGTTACTCGTTCCACGTAGATGATGTCAAACACTGCTTCTTGTCTTGACCAAAACTGAACATAAAAATGTGGTTGATTACAGTTAATGTATAATTTTAACAAAGGGGTCATTATATTATGGCCAGGATGAGTTTGGATAGCTGTTTTGCCTTTTAATAGATAAAATACTCTTTTGAATTCTGCTGTTTGTACTCGCTGAGATTATCGTTGTCGGATTTTAAAATTAGTTTGTGTGACAAAAAGAGCAATACCAGGACGGCAAATGCTCCTTTACGGCACTGTAGCCAATGAAATGACTCTCTTAGTGCCGCGTTTAATTAAAGAAGAGTCTCAGTCAAAAACAATTCTGTTTACCTAATACCATTGAATGTCTCTGTAATCTGATCTAAGAGCTCTGTTTGAAAGGTTTTCCCCACAGTTAGAGCATCAAAGTAGGTTCATAGATTGTTGCACATCCAGTGGGATAAAACTTGGTCTGTTAGTGTTTGTCTTTTTGGGCAATGGCTTAGTTTCCAGTCAACTCTTTTAAACCCATTTTCCAACATTTTTAAGGGCACATCGAAATTTAAATAGTTGGGGGGGGGGGGGGGGGGTTGGATGGAAAGAAAGAAGTCTGTGTGAAGGAGATAAATTCTGTGAGTTCAAATAGTCTGATTGTCTGCCTCATTTTAGCTGTGTATTAACTAATTTTGTGCTTATTTCTTCTTCTTTTTTTCTCCCAAGTGGTAAAAGCCTTTCAAGAGTACACAGAACCAGAGGATGCCACCCCATCCTCCCCACGACGGGCCCCGACATCGGGGGAAGATGAGGCCATTGTGCTACCACTTGGGGACAACACACTCACACACAACTTGGGCATTCCAGTGCTAATAGTTTGCACAAAGGTAAACGGCTGATGCAAAAACTAATAGTTTTCTGCCACCGTAAGATTTTTATCGATCTTGTGTTCCAGATGAGTAAAGTCTTGTCTTTTTATCGTTTAGAGTGAAAATTATAATGTTTTTCAGTGTGCACGTCTCCCACAAAAGTGTTTGTGGTAGTTTTTTATTTTATTTTTTATGGTGATTAGTGGGTTATGGGTTTAGGTTTGCTGCTCTGTAAAAGGGATGAGTTGAAAAAATAAAAAACAACCACAGATAGTGAAATGGTGGCTATGTCCTTAAACCGACAGCTCTTGGGTGTTTCATGGTCCGTTGATCCCAGAAAGAAGTCCATTGAAATAATTTTCCCCATAGTGCCAACAGTGTGACTTTGGCGACCTGCGATACTGAAATGTTTGAGTTAATCTATTACTTTATTTAACTTAATGCACATAAATGATGCATACCTGAAATTGATTTCTATATAAAGTGGAGAATCAAGGTTTGATCACGAGTTTTCCCAGGGAATGCATTGAAGTTGCATTAAAGTGGGCGCCTTACCTGACAAGATGATGTTTATTCTGGTTTTAAGCGTTTTTTTTTGTTTTTTTTTACATCCTTGAATGAGATTATTCGGTTTAACCCTCTCTGTAATATTTTTACATTTTCTTTGTTTTCTGAACTCTTCTTCTAACCTCTTCCTGACTGTCTCATGCTTTCACATTTCTCTCTCATTTGGTTAAAAACATTGAGCAAACTTTATATTTAAAAATCTCTGTAATCACTGCTGATTACGTCCGTCCCTGGACCGTCCACAGCCTTTAATTTGTTATTTAGTGTAAAATTGACTAATGTGCTTTGTATGAATTACCCTCTGAACAAATGTTGCCATTATACTTTCTTTTTTAATCCCTTCTAGCAAAAGAGGCATGTGGTTGCTGCGACTAGAAACCAGTGCATGTGCCTTTTTATTAGTATCGCTTGGATTTGGTTTTTAAATAAAAAAGAAAACTGGTCAGGGTGAGGCAAACAAAATACAAATAAATCATGATTTATCATGGTACCTTAGTCATTTCTCAATTTTATGTAGTCATTAGGTAACACATTTCTTAGAGCTTCCTAATGCGTATTTTACATAATAAAAGTCCCCACCAGGTAAAATAAACATTCCTGTGATATATTTAATTTGGTGCTGGACGTTGTTTGTTTCAAACAAAAAGGAGAAGGCCCCTAAAGCTTAGTTTGTTGTTTTGTGCTTTGTATTTTCACACTGTATATAAAACTCTGTGTTTAGTGTGATGCGATCAGCGTATTAGAGAAGGAACACGACTTCAGAGACGAGCACTTTGATTTCATCCAGTCCTGCATCAGACGATTCAGCTTACAATGTATCCTTTTAGCGTGGCTTCATCCTTCAAAGTTCTTATCTGGACGCGGTTTTCACTTCTGGGTTGGAGAAAAAGTTGTTTTCTGTGTCCCACTTTTTTGTTACCGTTCTTGTTGTCAGCAACTTCCCTAACCAAATCCAACAGATGGCGCTGGCCTGATCTACACTTCAGTCAAAGAGGAGAAGAACCTGGATCTGCTTTACAAATACATCGTACACAAGCTGTATGACTTTCAGTTCGCCTCGCCCGCCTCAGTGGTGGAGAAAGATGCAGTGTTCATGTAAGCATGAATGTTTTAAGCTTCTCTCATTTTGCCCCCTTGCATGGGGATTAATCTTCATCTATTTTTATATTTTAGTCCGTCTGGATGGGATAATGAGAAGAAAATTGGGATTTTGCACGAAAACCTCACAACGATCAGACCAGAAGATCCGTTTGAAGATTTCATCGTAAAGCCTCCAGTTCGAAAGGTACGGCTGAGCAATCCCTGACTGCCAGGAACTGGACGGCGGGCATTGCAAGATGTCATTAACAATTTTTTTTAAATTATCTCTTTTTTTTTTTTTTTTTTTAGCTGGTTCATGACAAAGAGATAAATGCAGAGGAAGAGCAAGTATTCCTGATGAAGCAGCAGGTACGCTTCAGCTTCGTGTTTCAGTTTTTCTGTTTCCTGCTTATATAGGGTTATTGACTGTTTTTTCCCGTCATTTAAAAAAACTAAAGCTTATAATTGAATGATAATCATAGTTTAATCTCTTTATTGTAGGCTTTAAGTAGTGCTACACATCCTTCCTGTTTTTAAGGACAAACCAGGAAGCATACATGGGGGGGAAAATCTATTTTTAAAAAGAGTTCTCTCAACTTCTCCCTTCTGTATCTTACGTAGAACATGCAGACTTTTGATCTAAAATAATAATACATTTAAATGAATTAAGATGAATCAAAACAGTTGTTGGATGGCGTTAATTTCTATTTTTTCCTCTGCAGTCTTTGTTAGCAAAGCAGCCGGCCACGCCAACAAGAGGCGCAACAGTAAGTGTCTGAAAGTCCCATGAATGTCTGCTGCTCTCTTTTGTTTTTTATATCCGACTGACTAATCTCTCTGGTTGGTGCGTTGTTAGGAATCTCCTGGAAGGACAACCTCTGGGTCCCCCAGGCCAGCAGGACGCGCTGTTCAGCCAAGCGCAACCAGCTCACCAATGGCTTCTGTCAAGAAGCCTGACCCTAACATGAAAGGTTAGAGCAGGGGTGTCAAACTCATTTTGGTCTAGGGGCCGCATTCAGCTTAATCTGATCTCAAGGGGCCACACATGTAAACTCATTGCAAGATTAAATAGAACTAATAAAAGTGGACTTGCTGTTGATTTTTATACTAAACGAATTTCCCTTTTACAAAACATATTAAGAATAACCTCAGAGTTTAAGAAAAGTATTTGCAATTTCAACAATCCTTTTACTCAGTTAAACATCTATTTAAGTGCATTATGCATAGGAACTGGTCACAGTGATTGTAAGATGTTGAAAAACATTTATTCACAGTTTTTGGGACTTAAAAACACCGTCCTACATGACAAAATACATCAAACAGATAAGAAATTAAGAAATTATTTAAAATCAATGTTCCACATCTGAAGCTCAGTGCTGCTGTTAGTTCCGATTGTAACGCTTATTAAAGCTTGGCGCCTGACTACAGCCATATATGGTAAGAGGCAGTCAGAAAGGTTGGGCTGAGGAGCCTGTGTGTAAATAACAGACAAGTACTTATTGTATTCAAACTTATATTTTTTACATACATTTAGGGAGGTATTCAATAATAGTATTAATATTTTCCTATGAATATAAACAGGAAAACAACAAAAAATAACCCTAATAACACCCAAGAGTTTCTTTCTCTTATTTAAGTCTGTCCTTTTGTTTGCAGGATGATTAATGGTCCATCAATCAATGATCCGTTTTTTTTTTTTAGTCTATGATCCACGGCAATAGGTCCAGGAAAATGAAATAGCCCGGTTCAATTAAATCCTACCGCACAGCTGCGGTCATCAGGTAGCTCCCATCCTGGGTCGGAACAGGAGGAAAAAACCCTGACCTAAACAAGGTCATAAATAAAAAACAAAAATTAGCAGTTAAACAGGGTTAACCTGCCATCCATCCAGATTTCCATAGGCCATTGACAAATTTAATGAAAATTAACTTAAAATTATCCTTAAAAGACAAAATTTAGAAAAATCAAAGGGCTTATTTAATGCTTTGAGAACATCTCTTCTATTCGGCCACAAAATCCACAAAAAGAGAATGATCTTTTAAGCGATAAGACCATTTTTAAGATGCCAATACATAGATTTTAAGCGGGCGTGTAGCCAACCGCATTTATACTATAATATAAAAGCGACATTAAAATAAACGACTCACTGTCGAGTGGTTGCCAGAAAACAAACGTAAGGCCTGCGGGCCGTACGTTTGACACCCCTGGGTTAGAGAGTGTCTTTACTCCTATAGTTAAGAGAATAAGTCTACAAGGGGTTTCTCTGGGGTCTTAAAATGTCATTTAAAAATATATTTTATTATCATAAATCTTTATTATCTTAATACTTTAGAAGTATTAAATATCTCCAGAATATCCCTCATGGGTGTTAGATTTCATTTAGTATTGCTTTAATTTGTACCGCTGTCTGCCTGAGCCTCAATCAACTCTTCCAAGTTCTGGCTGAGACATTAAGGTGCTAATTGATTGCTGACATTCAGTCATTTCTGCAAAACCATAGAAGAAATCTGCTCTTGAAGCTGTTATTTGCTAGAGCCGGGGACATCAGCCCCCTTTACAACCCAGAGAGCCATTGACCTTTGTGTAGATGGCTGGAAAACACATAAATCACCCTTCAAAAAAGATAAAACTTAAGTTTTATACGTGCCTATTGTACAAAATGTTTTCGTTTTTATAGTACTTACTCTGGTAATTATTATTTAGGAAATACAGCTTAATGACAAAAAGGTTAGTTATTCTTAATACTGTTGTCTTTCTGCTGTGGAAATGCTGTGCAGCTATTGCATGAAATTGCATATAACTACCAGCCTTTTCTGAGCTTTGTTTTGAAAAATATTAGTAATAATATCAGTAAAGTATTGGTAATAGTATTTTAGCCTAAAGAAAAAATAGTCTAGGAGCCTCTGTGGGGGGTGGGGCTATAGCGCCACATGTTGGTCAGAGCCACAGGTGGCAGACCTCCGTTTAGGGACGGTTATATTTCACTTACCTAAGTTACTAAGCATGTAACTGAGTAAATAAGTTGACTTGTTTCTAATAATTCCAGCTGGTCTTGTATTTGGATCATAATGACTAAAAATGTCTTTAATTTAACCCTTTAATGTTGCTGAACCCCCATTTTATAATGCCTACATCTCTGGCATTATCTTGTGGACATCCCTGTGACATATTACTGCATCTTGGAACCTGCAGTAAATATAAAAGTAAATTAAAACAAATTAAACATTTGTCCCTATTAAATGTTACAGGAGGATACAGATTATCTCAGTCTAACTTTAAATGGGGATATAACATGATTAAATGTGCTAATTGGTGGCTTTTGTCGGGTCAAAATGTGGAGCTCTGGTTGTAATGCAGAACTCTTTCTGTTGCAGCAGGGGCTGCTAATGAAGGAGTGCTGGCCAACTTCTTCAACAGTCTGTTGAGTAAAAAGACTGGATCCCCAGGAAGCCCGGGAACCGGAGCGGTGGGAGCTGGAGTGCAAGGATCTGCCAAGAAAACAGGTAGAACCCATCATTCCAGTGCCGCCCATCCGTTTGATTGTTGTTTCTTTACTGTTCTCCTTAAACTTTTGTTCGTCACAGTTTACAGTTGTCCCTATTGAACGTGGACACAGTTGGGCCTTTTCCACCAAAGAGGTTCCAGTTCTTAACATTTTACTGTACTGGGCTTGGAGTCGATTTGCTGACAACAGAGGTGGCTTAGCTGAGAGTAGCGCATACTTTTAATCTGTAGTAAAACAGATTTGTTACTTGGTGCTTGTCTTTTTATAAGACTTGATTTAAGTTTTAAAAAAAATGTAATCAGACACAAAAATATACATTTAATTGCAAATTCTGGTCTTGAAAAGAAATAAAATGAGGAATGAATAAAACATAACTATCATTACTGGTTTCCAAATCACATACTTTTTAATTACATTTTTAAACACAAAGCTTATGAAACCAGTGCTTGCAGTAGTTCATGTAAATATGTTAGAACAGTGTAACATATCTCCAGTGACAATCTATACGGTTTACTGTATATTCACTTAACCTCCGTGGTGCACAGCAGACTCGACGGATAGAAAATAACATCGGAGCAATGAAGCTAGTGTGCGGACATAGAAGTGGAAATGCGTTACTTCAAAATAATATTCACGTAAAGATTACAGTGCAGTAAAACTACTCGTAGAAGCACGTTTTTCCTTCTGTAAAACATTACTCAAGTAAATACAAGTAGTTACTGCTGTCTGGCTTTGAGTCCAGTCATCATAAGAAACATCTCAATCATTCAAAGGTGTTTTTTATTCAGGACCGCAGTGCGTGGAGACGTACAAATATTAATCCCAGTGTTCCTGTAAATACACGCTATAATATCACCAACATCATTTATTAACACTATTTTAAACAAGCAGCGGTGCTTGGGAACGGTTCACAATCCTGATCAGAGCTGGTGTTTACTAAGTATTAGCACCCGGTAAGCACTGGAACCGGTTTGTTGGAAAGGGCCCTTTCCAACAAAGTGACCCCCCTCCCTCCAAAAAAAAGCCTGTTTGTTTTTCTCTTTCCTAATGAAAAGGAAAACGGTGCGCTTTTATTAGACACGCATGGCCGTACCTTTCCCTGAACAATATACAGTGTAGTATGGGATACTTGCCACACGCTGTGGGTCACTATTATCTAAAAAGCACTGAATACATTATTGTGGGCCATTCTGCCGTCCGAAGTTTTAGATCTCCAGCCTGAATAAGGTGCTTAACTCAGGAGAAAAGGTGTCAACTTTGACTCACCTTCTGACTGCTGAGGAGACAGGCCTGTATCCACAGGAAACATCTATCACCGACGTGTGCATGAAAACTGATAACCCCCAAATCCTGCTCAACTAATCAACCTATTGTTTTTTTCTTTATTCTGTCAGTTCTTTTAAATATAACAACGTCAAACATTGTGAGCGAGTCATTGCAAACTGCCTCAGACCACCTACACATGCTTGGCTCCTGGCCTGAGCACCGCTAACCTCCGAGAGCAAGCTCAAAGAGTAGTGCATGAGTGCATGATGTGTGTTATAAGTTATGCATGGGTGTTAGCTGTGGAAGTGAGTCGCCCATCACCAGCACCGGGCCGCATCCCCATCCAGCCCTAAATCACCATCTCGCTAGATGTAGAAAAAAAAAATGCTTTTTTTTTTTTAATGAAAACACACAGAAGCTACAGGAGATTACTTTTTTTTCTCTCTCTTTTTGTTTTCTGCTTTTTCCCCAAGGGCAGAAGCCGGGTTTGACTGACGTCCAGGCCGAGTTGGACCGGATGACTCGCAAACAAGACTCCGTGGTTTCGGCTAACAACGTACCGCCAACAGAGAACGAAGCGTGAAGGCAACGACAAAAAAAAAACAAAAACAAAAAAAAACGGCTGCATCGTCCACCGCGTTAATACTCTGGAAAAATATATGTACATGCGAGCATAAAAAAAGAAAAAAAGAAATTTGACCAAATTCCCAACGCCTGTATCAAGTCAGCACACACCGTCAGTTTCACCAAACGAGCTTCCGATGCGATCAGACGGCGAGACGCAACGAGAGATGACGCTGATGGATCTCTCGTAGCGAGATGAGGAAGTGCCGAAAGGCTTGGCTTTATTTCTGTCTTCTCTTCAACTGTAAATGCTATTTTGTGAGGGATGTCAGATTACGGAAATGTGTGCACACTCCCTGGCAGCCAGCCCCGGCGCGCTGGGCTCCGGGCCCCCTCCACCCCCCCCCCCCCCCCCCCCCCCCAACTCTCTGGGGCAAAACACTGTCCTCGCGGATCTTGAAGGGTGAAAACATACCTGGCCTCGTGGCCCCTGGTTCAGCTTATCTCACGGAAGGAATTTGGTCGCGATTGGAAAGGTATTTAAACATTAAATGTTAAGAATAGTAATTGAAATACTTGCAAACATATGTAAAAAAAAATGTTGGATATGAAACTGATGTATTTATACAAAGTTCCTCCTTTTTTGTTTTATTTTCTGCACCATTTCTTGGTTTAAGGAAACATTTATCTGTGTCACACGTGTTTAAAAAGTCGCTGCCATCATGACACTAATACGACATGTCCACCCGGCTGATAGCATATCGTTTGCCCTGCTCATCTCGAAGGATTCTGTAGATATGAAAGCAGAAACACGAATATTCAGGTTAACTTAATTTTGTACAAAATGCATTTCTGTCCAAATAGCAAAAACCGCTTCATTGACTAAAATGAGGCTGCATGGGATTTTTTTTTTTTTTTTGACAGGCTTTGAGGTTGCAGCAGAGTTGCTTCTTGTGGTAAAGGTTTGTATATTTTGGGAGGGGCTTGGCAGCATCTTTCCTACTATTAACTCCTAAGTGCCTCGCACAGTTAGCCGTTTGCGTCGTAGTAGAGGTGCTTGTCTACACTAGAGGAAACGCACCGTAGCACCACTGCTAAGGCTTTTCTTCTTTTTTCTTTTTTTTTTGTCCCCCCTATTAATTTATTTTGTATCATGTTTTTTTTTTGTCACATGTATAAAAGCCTGTGGTCTGTTTTTTTTATTTTTTCAGAAATGAGCTTTTCAGTGGCCTCTTCCATAACGTTTAATAGAGTAAATGCCTTTAAAAGTGTACCAGCTGCTTATATCATGAAGGAAAGCGGTGAGAACAATTGTGGCTGAAACCCATCCGTCGCAGCAACTCGCGTTCACGTCTACGCTGCCGTTTCAGACAAAAACAAAGATATCCCACCCCTCAGTGTCGGACAGCGCTCTCCCGCCTCTCCTCTCACATTTTCTTCACGCTGAACTTTGCATGTCGGTTCGACACATTCCCGTTTTCCACGTGAAGTCGGCGGAGGAACGGACGCGTCCCTGCAGGAAACCTGCTTGTCCGGTCGGGTCTTCTCGTAGCTTTGGCGTCCATTTAAAGGACGACGTCTTGCCTTCAATGTAAAGCTAGCAGTTAGCCACACTAGCCCACCCCCCCTCCACTCCCTCGCCTTCACAGGAACGATCTGACCTTTTTGTGTCTCCTTAAGGGGGGTTGCTTGATTGTCTTCTTTCGACTGTTTTGACCTTTCACCTGCAGCAGGTGTACTGTACCATATCATAAAACCTGTACGTTTGCTACCTTGATCCGAATGAACTCAGCACAAACTCATTATTTGAGGCCCTGCTTAATCCTATGGATAACATCCCGTGTGGAGTGGCTTTTACTGAATTAGCCTGGGGGGAAGCAGCTGTTTGATATTCAGGTGAAACGATGGAGGCGGTGGGGGTCGAGCTGGTGGGAACTGGAACCTGTAACCAAAGATGCACATTAGTCGCTACCGTCTGCATTCGTATGTCTTCCATTAGATTAACCAGGGGCCTTTTCACGTGCTACTCTTGTATGAAGCTCTTGCATTCCACACATCAGACCTGCCTTTAAAAACGCTCTGTAAAGTGGCCGGAAAAGCTCCATCTGTTCGCCTGCGTCTATATTTGGGAGGGGAAAAAAATGGGCCTCTACTGTATTTTGTTGCTGTAGGTTTATGAAAAACGTTTTTACAACAAGCCACTTTAAAACGACGACAACTTTTGGCCTACAGGGTTTAACGTTTAATTTACAATTTTTTTTTTGAGCTCTAAGGGAAGATCCTCATCTCTACGTTGGTCAACTGGCTGCTTTATGCTTAATCCAAACCATGATTAACTACTTTATATTTACTTTGCTAAAGATGAAGCTCTTAAGGTGTTGGTTTTTTTTGTCTGTAGTTGGACTGGACGAAGCACAATTCATGATCAACTAGAAGCAGCTTATCACGTGTTAAATAAGCCCTTCTCTTTAGACATTTGTAGAAGTTTCCCATCTCTCTTTTTTTATTGAGATTAGACTGAATTCCCCGTTCAGAAAAATGGGGGAAGAAATTCATACGATTTTATAAGCGGCAGCGTTTAGTATTATGGAAAATTGGTAGTGCAGTACATTTAGCGCAATTCTGCCGGCGGTTGTTAAATGGGACACCTTGGACTTGAAAACTACATTTTCTGTCTATCATTTTGCTCATGACTTGCCCTTTGTGTTTACTTTCAAATTGTGCATGTTTTTTTTTGTTTGTTTTTTCAAGCAATAGTTTTTGCCTTTCTGCGTTTTCAGTTTAAATGGATGCCTCTGCCCTGACTGACCACCCCTGATTTGTTTTAATTCAGGCATTTAGCTGAGTGGAGTGAAGCGCTCTCATGCTGCTCGGAGTCAGAGTTGCACTTATTCTTCAAAGATTGGAGTTTGTGTCGATCATTTAGGAAAAGAAATAAAGACAAATTAACTTTTGTACTCTGATGTGAGCTGAACTCAGCTGCCTTGTCACATCCTAACTGAATGGCCTTCAACCACTATTGACTCTACATCTATGCGAGACTATGAGCTTCTGCTTCCAGTCCTTTTATATTCAGGATATCGAGACATTTTTAAGCACATGGCTGGCTCTTTTGTGTCCTGGAGTAATTCAGAAGGTTGATTGTATATTGTCTTTTAACACAATTCTGTAGCCTCTAAGCTGCCATGTGGATCCTAGCTTCTTATGCTGACAAAGATAAGGAAAATGTTATCAGACCCCTGGCTTCAATAAAACCAAGAATCCTATGTTTCTGACTGTTTTTTTTTTTTTTTAAAGATACTTCATCAAAATACACCTCATTACAATACATTGTTTGAATGTACATGTCCTGCCAAATGTAAGCACACATTTTTACATGGTGTTTTTTTTTTCTGATTTTGTTTCATTATTTTTATTTTATTTTTTAAGAAGGCCATAATGAAGGAGCAGTAAATACCCAAGGAATGACTTCATGCTTGGCTCGTACATATTTAGCCATGCTTCTTTTATAATGTTTCACATCTACGCTTGTTCAATTTGGAGCATTTTTCCCGCCCTGTGCCACACCCTTACGATTATAACGCAGCAGCCAAAGAGAGGCACGTCTTACCCAGTTTGTCACGACGGTTCCGAGTAACCGGGAGAAAAACGGGTCTGGAAACAATTAGGGATGGGTGGGTGGGGCAGTAGTGCTCCATCTCAATAATATGAGACGCTGGCTCTGAAGAGAACCAATGGAAAGCACAGGTATTTCAGCGCTTCATCTGCCCTGCCATATAGAGCTAGCAAAGGGTTAAAGGTCACTTTGAGGTCAATATCCTTGGCTGGGGTGTGAAAAGCTTCTTTTTGTTTCCAAGAGCTTGCTAAAGCAGATGTGACCAAAACACATGTATTAATTGGGGAATAGGGGTTATTCTAGTCTTGCTGGCGGGTGTTTCATTTTAACAAACTTAATTGATATTTTGTACTGCCCCCAAAAAGTGACAGAAAAGCTTAGATTTTTACTTGAGAGCGGCAGCAGTTTAATGGTATTTGAAAATATGATTAACTTCAGGCACTGTGAGAGGGAGGGAGCATCAACAAATGTTTGAGGAGGTAAACATTCTAACGGCATTCTCCGTAAACTGCTCGTTAACTCTTAGACGTTTTATTGGTGTAACGCACCGCTGGCTAACATTTTGTAAAGTCGGTTTCAATATAGTTGCAAGTTTCCGTAACAGCTCTCTGAACACAATATAAGACATGATTCTGCTTGCAGTTGTTTAATCATTTGCATACGAGACACATTAATGCCAATGGCTGGCTGCATTTCTATGTCCTTGACTAATTCATAAGGTAAATTGTATTATATTGTCGATTTCACAATTATGAAACTGCCTGCTGATTTCTAGCTTGAGTTAAAACCAAAATCCCACCTTTGTGGTAATTGTAATTGTCAAAAGACCGTACAGTTACCAAATATTTGTTGTATATTGTCGGACGGGTCATTGGGCTTGTAATACCCCCTCTGACCACCAGAGAGCGGTAGAGTGCAAAGAAAGTGCCTAAATGAGAAACTTGAGACTTTCTCTAAATTCTGTGTTGTGGCGACGATGGCTTACTTAAATAACGCATTTGGGGCGAAACTCTCTTTTATAGAGGAAAATGCAGTCGCTTTGAAGTATCCCTTAAAATATACCTTTTGTTCAGTAGGCCCTACAGCTACGGGAGCCACACAGAGTTCAGAGGACAAAGAAGTGTGCCTAAAAAGACTGCAGAGGCCAATGGGTGGTTTAGTGGGAGGACAATGAACAAACTGCAGCTATGCTCGGCCCTTCCGACGCGGTTCGGGCTGAAATGGCTTTACAGGCTGTCGGGGAGTAAATCGGGCGCTGAGCCTACTCAAGAATGTGCAGTTTTTCAGAGGGGCGGGGACAAGCTGCCTTTCCATCCACACACAGGGAGCAAAGCGGCGACCGCAGGCAGCCTCACGGCGCGCCTCTAATTGAGTTAGGAGGACAGCGGTGATCTCTGGAGTCTCCTGCGGCAAAACCATCGGATGTCTTGTTTTTATTTTCTCGATCGTAGATGGTAGATTAGGTGTGTGACCTAAATCATATTCAACCTCGTCCGGGCTACGCGGTCACTGGGACTCGAACTAGTGACCCAAGGAATAAGTGCGGCTCTCTTAGCCAGGGAAGCGAAACCGCTGCAGCCTGCTCTCCCTGCGTGCGTCGTGCTCCGGAGCAGCTTCCCCAGGATGAGGCGATGAGAAGCGGACGTTCTGGTTGGTCGCCTTCGTCCACCTCCAGCCTGCATGAAACAAAGTCTGCTTTCCGCCGACATAGACCTGCGCCGCGGCGCAGACCCCGGCGTGCTGTCACCGCTCCCCCATTTATTTCACGCTGCGAGGGGACATTTCCGCTGCTAAGGGTCACAGCGTCCAAGCCAAAGTCACCATCATGAGGACCACCGAGGAGACCGAGGGCTTTGACGGCGAGGCCTCCAACACGTCCATGATCTCCGGGGCCAGCAGCCCCTACCAGCCCACCACCGAGCCCGTCCTTTCGCGCAACGTTTTGGGGGCGATGAGGTGCGACACGGAGTACCTCAGGTCCTACTTCGGGATTTTAAAGGCGGTGGAAGTGGTGAGTTCAAGCACGCACGAAGCCGCGCCGCTCACAGATGCGCAGCTGAGCAAACCCAACCATGACGCACCACATACGCCGCCCAGCGCCACTCGTTAAGTTTGATCCACGTTTCCGGGGATTTAGAAACTCTGCTGTTGAAAAGGTGCAGCGCTTCGTTATTTTCCAACCTAACGCTGGTTTATAGAAGAATCTGGGGGCTGGAGCAGAAGATGCAGAGGTTATGTTTCCCAGCATCACAGCTTCCCACTTATCTGGACCAACTCTTTAAATGGTTCAACAGATTCGTTCTGTGATGGGTTTTTACTTTTTAGTACTTCCTCCAAAGTTAGGCTGAACTTGGTTGGATAACTTTTGCCGTGTGCAGGAGGGGGACAAGCTTGCCCCAGAAAGTTTTTTTTTTTTATTGCTGCCGTATGCCAGTATCCCATCTGAACCGGGATTAAGGGGACCTACAAAGTAAAACAAGATCTCCCAAAGATCTGATAACGCTCCACGGCGGAGGAAATGTCTATTAGGGCAGCACCACCACTTACCTCTCTTCTTCTTCAGTCCAGCCCCACACACTTGTGCACTTCAAGTGTTGTGTGTCCAGAACAGGAAGCATGGAGTAGTAATTACCTCGGTCAGTGATTAGGTACAGCACAAGTGACCTAAATAACCAAGCCGTCGGCGCAGACCTCTTTTTTTTTGCTCACTTTTTGGAGCTCGGGCTTGCCGTAGATAACAAAGCGTTTAAATGCTTTGGCAGCCTGCCGGGACTGCGAGAGAGAGAGAGAGAGGATTACAGAGAGCCTCATCTGTTGCGCACACATGCCGTGTTTACCTTTCGTGCGTGATGTGGGAAGGCAGTGTTGGAAGCCATCTGTCGTCATTATGGGAGAAGTTTTGCCTAAAAAGCTTCATACTTGAATCCTGCCTCGCATTTTGACCCGCGGTTGCAGCACAAAGCGCTATAGTTTGTTTTCCTTTCCTGAAAATGGAACGCAATACCAGGCAAATTACATTGTTTTTGGAGCACAAACAGGGTCATGGTTCTTATGTATTAACCAGGAGCCTGTGGCCAAAATAAATAAATAAAATGTATGAGCAGCGAACATCCTCTCTTTACAACACAAGTAGGATTTAGAAGGAATTTTTGGAGTTTTTTTTGTGTGTGCCAGAGATGATGTGAATATGAGCTGATGCAATGAAAAGCAAACATAATAGGTGTTTAGCAGCGTAAGCCTACACCAAGGTCCAGTCCTTAAACATTACAAGACACAAAGATTAGGTTTTGTCTGGGTTTGGCAAAAGAGGGCTTTAACTCAGAGGTTCTCATCCATATACATAGTAGCCATTCCAACTTTCAAACATCTATGGATGAATCTTGATCAGAGCTGTGCAATTTCATACATTGTAATTGCCAAAATTATTTTCATGCAGTTTGAAAAATCTGCTTAAATGTAGTAGTTCTCAATTGTTGCCTTTCGTGCCCATACTTCAGATTAGATTTAAAGGACCAAGAAGCAAAATGTCAAGAGTAGTCTTAAGAGACATTGTGAAGCTGGAAAAGACAAGGCTATCCATGTCAATATCGCTACTGCAAAAGTCATCATTTAATATTGCAGTTCAGTGTTTTATTAATATGGTGCAGCCCATTAAAAAAAAAAATAATAAGCATGCAGTTGACCTGTTTTGAAATAGGCCAATTATATCTTGATCGGTTATGATGGTTCCAATACCGAGAAATCTCTCTTTTATTCCTGTTGAGTGAATGCATCAAAAGCCTCCTCCTCATAGGTCTGTAAACACATGAACACTCAGCATCTTCTTTGACTGATATTGTTGTTTATTTCTACAAATAAAAGAAGGATCAGGGCTACATCTATTGATGCATAAAAATGGCTAATCTTGCAATCCCCTCCTTATCAGTTGAATTCAGATTTGCAGTATTTGTCAGTTTTTTATAATAACTATCTGCTCCTTCACATTGATAAAGTAAATATAATATAAATCCTGAAAAAACATGATCCCGTGTAGCTATAATTCCCCAATGTTTTCATGTAGGTGCGGTTAAACTTAAACCACAGAGGCTCAGCCAACTACATATAGTAAATGACCAATTCCCTGCTGTTCAAAAGTATTTACACCCTTTGAACTTTCTGAACAAAAATGGCAATTAGGATTTTTTATGTGCTGGCTAACACAAATGAATGTCTAATTTTGCAGTGGAAGAAAATATATAAAGCTTGCAATATCTCTTACACATCAAATCCTAAAGTTATGCTGATATATGTATTCAGTCCCCTGATTTAATACCACCTTTTGTTACCAATACAGCTGCAGGTTTTTTTTGGGCGTTTGTGTCTCAGCCAGCTTTGCACATCCTGGGCCATCCTAACACATGAATATGCTTGGACCATTCTTTGGTAGTCCTGGCTGTATGTTGAGGGTCACTGTCCTTTTGCAGGTTCTAACATGTTTTCTTGTGGGATTGCCCTGACTTTAGCTCCATTAACTCTTACCAGCTTCTCTCTCTTCCCAGCATTATACCGCCACATCGTATGTTTGCTGTGCCCCATGTAGCCGTTGGCAAACAGTGAAGGGGAATTATTTTGGCATACTTTCAACAATTCAGCAATCTTGCTGTTCCTCTATAAATAAAAAACAGGTTTATGGAGTGCAGGATAAATAGTTGTCCTATACACTGGAGATGTGAATCTTATTCAGGAGTATCAAAGTAAAAGGAGCTGAATGCAAAGGTGAACCAGATTTCTCAGATTTTATGTGGAGGAAAAAAAAAGAAAATAATCCAAATAATGAATTGCTTTTATCCACGTCCCAACCACCCACTGACGTGTCTTGGTCTATCAGTAAAAAAAAAAATGAAGATAAATTTAAGGTTGTAACATGACAAAATATGACAAAGTTCAAGGGTTGTGAATATTTTTTAAGACGATGTATATGATACTGCTACACTTTTGTTGAGATTGCATTTGTTTTAGTGCTTTGCTCCGTTGCGATAATGATTTTTCCAGCTGAGATAGTCATATTTGTCCTCCACAGACAAGGAGAGGACCAATGAAAGCCTTCCAAGATTACACTCAGTATCTCCAAGGAGCCTAACCGGCTTCTAGCCAAGCATTAATAGCTCCACTGGCCTTTTAATTTTAATGCTCTGTGAGCTGTCCAAGGCTGCACGATGACCACGTAGATCTAAGATCTGACAACGCAGAGCCGGCTGCATGTGATGAAACGGGAAACTGGGCTGTTGTCATTTGCTGGTAAAAGATAAACTTTATAAAGTTACAAGATGAAGTAATCACCATCTGCACAGAAAGAAAGAAAACATTTATTTTCCAGGAATCGCAAAATAAAGCATTTGGCATTATGAACCATGAGCTTGTCAGGTTGTCAATCTTTCACTGGGAAGCCTATCCCATTGACTTTTTTTTTCAAGGAAATGTTAATTAGTGTCCCTCTACACGCAGCACTTTTTTAAACAAGTAGTTACAAACCTATCTGACGTTTGCTCTGATCCAAAATGACAGGACAAAAAACACACAGGGTGACCTTGGATTTATTAAAAAATTGAATGTGTTCTGACCACCTTTGAAATATAAAGGAATTTGTTGCATCACAGATGACGAAGACGACATGGGGAATAAGGTACGGCTGGACGATAATTCATCCATCCATCCATCCATCCATCTTCTTCCGCTTATCCGGCGGGGAAATCCCAAGGCGTTCCCAGGCCAGCCGGGAGACATAGTCCCTCCAGCGTGTCCTGGGTCTCCCTCTGGGCCTCCTCCCGGTGGGACGTGCCCGGAACACCTCACCAGGGAGGCGTCCAGGAGGCATCCTAACCAGATGCCCGAGCCACCTCAACTGGCTCCTCTCGACGTGGAGGAGCAGCGGCTCTACTCTGAGTCCTCCCCGGATGACTGAGCTCCTCACCCTATCTCTAAGGGAGAGATCAGACACACTACGGAGAAAACTCATTTCAGCCGCTTGTATCCGGGATCTCGTTCTTTCGGTCACGACCCAAAGCTCATGACCATAGATGAGGGTAGGAACGTAGATCGACCGGTAAATCGAGAGCTTCGCCTTTTGGCTCAGCTCTCTCTTCACCACAATGGATCGGTACAGCGCCCGCTTCACAGCAGACGCCGCACCAATCCGCCTGTCGATCTCCCGCTCCATCTTCCCCTCATTCGTGAACAAGACCCCAAGATACTTAAACTCCTCCACTAGGGGTAGCACATCCTCCCCAATCCGGAGAAGGCACTCTACCCTTTTCCGGTTCAAGACCATGGTCTCGGATTTGGAGGCACTGATTCTCATCCCGGCCGCTTCGCACTCGGCTGCGAACCGCTCTAGTGAGAGCTGTAGATCACGCCCTGATGAAGCCAATAGGCCCACGTCATCCGCAAATAGCAGAGACGCAATCCTAAGGCCACCAAAACGGATCCCCTCAACACCTTGGCTGCGCCTAGAAATTCTGTCCATAAAAGTTATGAACAGAATCGGTGACAAAGGGCAACCTTGGCGGAGTCCAACTCTTAATGGAAATGAGTTCGACTTACTGCCGGCAATGCGGACCAGACTCTGACACCGGTCGTACAGAGACCTGACAGCCCTTATTAAAGGGTCCGGTACTCCATACTCCCGGAGTACCCCCCACAGGATCCTTCGAGGGACACGGTCGAATGCCTTCTCCAGATCCACAAAACACATGTAGACTGGTTGGGCAAACTCCCATGCACCCTCCAGAATCCTGCTGAGGGTGTAGAGCTGGTCCAGCGTTCCACGACCAGGACGAAAACCACACTGCTCTTCCTGAATCCGAGATTCAACTATCCGACGGACCCTCCTTTCCAGAACCCCAGAATAGACCTTACCAGGGAGGCTTAAGAGTGTAATTCCTCTGTAGTTGGAACACACCCTCCGGTCCCCCTTTTTAAATAGGGGGACCACCACCCCAGTCTGCCAATCCAGGGGAACTACCCCCGATGTCAACGCAATGCTGCAGAGCCGCGTTAACCAAGGTTAAGGTACTCAGGGCGAATCTCATCCACCCCCGGGGCCTTGCCACCGAGGATCTTTTTAACCACCAGAGATGGGAGAACCCGACCCAGAGTCCCCAGGCTCTGCTTCCACAATGGAAGACGTGTTGGTGGGATTAAGGAGGTCTTCGAAGTATTCCGCCCACCGATGCACGACGTCCCGTGTTGAGGTCAGCAGCACACCACCCCCACTGTAAACATTGTTGGTACTGCATTGCTTCCCCCTCCTGAGACGCCGGATGGTGGACCAGAATCGCTTCGAAGTCTTTCTCCATGGCCTCTCCGAACTCTTCCCACGCCCGAGTTTTTGCCTCTGCGACCAGCGATAATTCAATAACAATATATATCGATCGATAGACGTGTGGCGCGATAGGAAAAAATAGGGTCGATAAAAGTTCGATAGAGAGTATTCCTTCCTTCCTTTCAGCCTATCATATTAGTTGATGCTACAGTCACTACTTCTTCTCGACCAGTCGTAATCGCGGACCCAGGCACGCCGTCACAAAGCGCCGCCCTCTCAAACCACAACACAGAGCATGTGAATATGTCGCAGCAAGTAGCGGCGGAGGAAACGGTCCCAAAACGGGGTTTTACTAGTTCGCCAGTCTGACAGAAATAAACCACAGTGATTTGTAAAACTTGCGAGAGACCGGTAAAAACAAAGTCTGGTAACGCAACCAACTTGTTTCATCACGTCAGCCGCTCAGCCGCTCAGCCGCTCACTCCCGCAGCAGCGCGAGCTGTGTCAGCCCTGCGCGCTGCGCGTCTTCATCAAAACAAAGCAGGTATAGCAGCTAAACTGGGCTCCCTTCTTTGTGATAAAATGACAAAGCGTCCAAGCGGCATAAGGACATCACACATGCAGTAAAATGCTTCATAGTGATGGATATGCCGCTGTTGTCTGCAGCTGAAAAACCTGGCTTCAAACAATTACTCGCCACTCTTGATCCACGATATAAAGTTCTGGGCTGCAAGTGTTTCTCTAACAGCGCTCCCTAAATTGTGCAACGAGTGCAGGGATTCAGTGCAAAATGAGCTGCAATCTGCGTCCTCCCACGCCACAACCTCGGACCTCAGCCCTGCGTCAGCCTCTCAATTATGAAACCTGAGAAGTAACAAGTGTACTATTCCCACCTAAATAGGCTATTTTATTTATTTATTTGGTATATTTATTTTGGTAATTTTACTGGTCACTTTAGTTTATTCTTTGTCATTATTTAATAACATAACTCAGGTCTCTTAAGTTATTTTTCTTTAAAAAAATTGTTATGGTTAAAAAAGTTGGTTAAATAAAGATTTAATTGGAATTCTGTTTGTGTTCTTTATTAAAATTAAATCATTTAGCAATATCATAAAATGTCCAGGCAGAGCAGCACATAAAATATGATTTTAAATTATCGATATCGATCAATATGCATTTTTTTTTATCGATAAGCTTTTTTTCTATATCGTCCAGCCCTAGAATAAGGTCATTTTTTTGAACTAATGAAATAAAATACAAATATTGCAATGCTGCAAGAGTTTTAAGTTATTGCAAATTGAAATCATTTGCTGATATCACACACCAGAGGAAGTACTTATCTGTCATGCAAAACCTTCAGTAATGTAGGACTACACAAACACACGCATGATGGATGTTATATTTTCTCCTGTGTTAAAGGAAACTAATGTATTTTATGGAGACTTCAGCTGCCATCATAACTCTAGGAAACTCACGCTATAGTTGGTTAATAGCTATTTTTTTTAGACCAGTGAGTCTGAGAAAAAGCCTGCTAGAGTGATCTTCGGTCATTGTCAACATTATACTTTTGCAATGTTATGTTAAAGCCTCACAACCTACATTTACAGAACATTTGTGCTTTATATAACATCGACTGAATGCCGAGTCCGCTGATTGTGCCTCTAGTTGTATTTCAAAGCTGCTAATCAATCATTGTTGAACAGTACTTGAAAATCTGAAATGTTAAATTAAATTACTGTGAAACTGCTGCTGCAAAGGAATGAAAGAGAGACTGTGGAAGGAGATGATGTGAGCAGCCATAATTGAGTTTATGCAGGGGCTGACTCAGCTTAGAAAGCAAGGAGGATGACACGATATCTTGGCACGTTCAATGAGCAATCAATCACTTTTGCAAATTATTGTGCTTTATATTGAGGTTTCCTGGAGCAAAGTCGTATGCATTGTAGATGCTGTGAATAAAGGTGACCCAAGGCCATTTGTGTTTATTCGCACACAGTATGTGGTTGCGAAGCTACAGCATAAAGTGCAGAGGCACATTAAAATGTTCCAGCGTAAAATGAACTTTTAGCTGAATAGCCTCATGAATGAGAACCCTTTAGCGTGAAATAAAAATGTTCAGTTTCACATTTATGTTCATATACACAATCAATCCACAGGTTTCTCTGTGCAATGAAGTTCTTCCTTTGCTATACACTCTAAATGCCAAAAAAGGGACGAGGTGATGATAAAAATAAGAAATGCAGAGAAGAGAACGGAGAAAATCAGGTGGCTTACCAGCAGTATAGAAATATGTGAATATACACACATGATTGTGCTCTATCTGCTGTGTGCGATAAGCAGCAGAGGAAAAAAAAAAATAAAACAGGACTAAGATTTGTGGTAGTGAGTGTTTACGATACATGATTAGTGTCAGCCGTTTGGAGCCTGATTGCAGAGGAGAAGAATGAGTTCTTCAGTCCTGCATTTCCCGTTTTTGTACGTCGCGCTTGAAGTGTGAAGAGTACATGTTGAGGGTGGATGGGGTCTTTGAGGATGGTGGCGGCTCTCTTTTGTCTTCCATCTCTTTCATCTCCTTTGCGTTGTCGGTGATGAGGGTGAGGTTGTTATTCTCGCACCAAGCCACCAGACTGGCCACCTCTCTTCTGTAGGCCGCTTCCTCCCTGCCAATGAAACATCCGATCACTGCTGTGTCATCCGTGATCTTTAGGTTGCTGTTGGTCTTGTAGGATGGGGCACATTCATGGGTGAATGGGGTTCAGAGGACTGAGGACACAGCCCTGTGGGATGCCGATGTTTGTGGTGATGATGGCTAAAGCACGATCACAGATCCTAACAGCATGGGGCCTTCTGGTCAGAAAGTCCAGGAGCCACTTGCAGAGAATGGAATTCAAGCCAAGTGAGGTCAGTGTGTTGGTGTGGAGGAAACTCATGTTGAAGGCAGAGCTGTAGCCAATAAAGAACATCATAATGTGGGAGTCTTTCTTGTTCTGGTGGGAGAGAATAATGGAGGTTTTGCAGCTGGTGCGGATGCTGCATTGGAACGTGGGTCACTTTCTAAACTGCCCATAATTATTTGAGTAGATGCTACTGGCCTGTAATCGTCCAGGCAGGTGGGTGGCCTCTTCTTGGGTAAAGGAATGATGACTGTGGTTTTAAAGCTGGAGGGAATTTTGGTGTGTCTAAGGGAAAGGGCCAAAATGGTGGTGAGAGCATCAGCTAGATCATTGGCACAGGCCCTGAAAGCCCATCCAGGAATGTTATCGGGCCATGCAGCTATGTGGGGGCTGATCCTTTTTAGGGTGTTCTGCACTTGGCCTGGGAAGACTGTTGGTGCAGGGGAGAGCAGTCGACTTGACCCAGTGTGCAGGTGCCTCCTCTCGGTGTTGTTGCGGAAGGTCTCAAAGTGGCATTTGAAGGTGTTGAGGTCATCCGGCAGACTGTAGAGCTGCTGGTGGCCGTGGTCCTGCATTCAGTGATGTGCTGAAAGGCTTGACACATTTTCTTTGAGTCATCAGTACAACAGAAGCTGTCTAGTTTGTAGTGTATGGGTCGATGGTGGCGCAAGGGTTAAGGGGGTCATCTTGTAACCGGCAGGTTGCCAGTTCGATCAGTTGCAGGTTTGTCTGTCGTTGTGTCCTTGGGCAAGACACTTCACCCACAATGGCTGCTGCTGGTGGTCAGAGTGGAGCCGATGTATGGCAGCCTCTCCTCTGTCTGTCTGCCCCAGGGCAGCTGTGGCTTCAAATATAGCTCACCACCGTCAGGGTGTGAATGAATGGGTGAATGCCTGATTGTAGAGTAAAGCGTTTTTGGGTCGTTGGACTTGATAAAGCATTATGAAAGTACATTCACTATATATATATATATATATGTATATATATATGTATGTATGTATATATATATATATATATATATATATATATATATATATACATATATATATATATATATATGTATATGTATGTATGTATGTATGTATGTATGTATGTATGTATGTGTGTGTGTGTGTGTGTGTGTGTATGTGTATATATGTATTAGTCCTCTATGCTAACAAATATAGTCTCTAAAGGGGCTGCAGCTTTAAACACATGATACTACGTCTGAGCAAAACCCTCCCGCAGGATGCTCTCTGTCTCTGGGGTCCAGCATTTGACTTGTTTAGTGATGAGGATTGTTTGTTTTAGTCTTTGCTTGTATGCGGGATACAGAAAGAAAGCGATCTGGTCTTAGTGTCTAATGTGGGGTCAGGGCACCGCTCTGTATGCACCACGTACATTAGTGCAATCATGATTCATTGTGTTTTTATCACGGGTTGGAATATCCATGTGTTGATAGTATTTAGTAAAAATAGTCTGTAGATATAACGACCATAAACACTGCATCAGGATGAGATGTCTCGAACACGCCAAATATGTCATTCAGTTTGCAGAGGGCTCTTGTGGCTCTCCCTCTGGGGCGTTAGTCAGTTAAAATAACTATTTATTATATATATTCTGAAAGTTTTTCTACCTAACATAACATAGACACAAAATAAGGGGTGATTCTTGCTTTAATGGTTCCCTGGGCCAGTCCCCCACCCCCCATTTGGTGTAGAGTAATGCAGTTCATGTATGACCCCTCTAAGGATGTCAAAATGTTTTCTGCAACTCTGATTTACATTTTTCTTTAAGTTTGGGAAGACCATGTAGACACTTGAACATGGAAATGCTGTGAAAATCCTTGAAACTCTAAATTTTCCCTATGTTGTAGATTTGGTTTTTAAGCCTATGTTCCATTTAGCAACCTAGATGAAGTTACGGTAAAACAATTAAGTTAAAAATTGTGTTGCATACAATAAACATCAACAATCTAAATAGACCAAAAATAGACAAAACATGTTGTATTTATTTTTTAAGAGAATTCTATGTTTACTTCCCGCCCTGACTGTAAGTGGATCAGCCAGTGGGGGTTTTGCGGCCTCTTGATTCATGGCCAGTTTGGACACAGAGTGTGTAGATCTGGCTCTAGCTGGGGAGGGACTGGGAGAAAGCCACCTATAAAAGCCTTGGGACAGGGAGGGGCCCATAGCAGCACATGTTCCTCATTTAGGAGAGTATCAATGGTATTCAAAAGCATTTGGTTACATGAGGGAAAAGTCACTAGAATTATCACTAATTGCTTTTTTTCCCTAATGTCAGAAGAGGGATCAGAACATTTAATATAATCTTTATGTCATTGCAACTTTGTACATTCCAATGAAATTGTCCTCTGCATGTCACCCACTCTATAAAGCGTGGTTTATCCTTGACGCATCTGCGAGGTCCGCTCCACCATATTATGTTATTTTGGCCACTCTGCACGGCCAAAGGTTTCTGCCTCCTCCACCAGGGAAAATTTCTGGCTCCATCCGAATATCTTTAATAATAGCCTCTAGCTCCTGCTCCTAGCTCCTGTTCCTTGACCTTCCACGGGGTCAACAGTAAAAACTGTATCGTGGGGAGGAAAAGAGCTTCGGACTGCTGTGCTGAATTCAGACAGCCTTTAATTCCCATGTCATTATGTGCCGGAAACACACATGGATGATGCCAGTCAAATCCGGGCCTACAACATTCCAAAAATGAACTACAAAGTGCTATTCGGACAGCACTTATGGTGACCGCTGACGAATTTCCACTTTGGCTTAAGAGTCCTTACACTATCAGGGTATTCGGATTGAGCCTCTGACTACCCGGACAGTCCTACGTAGAAAAACATGGTGGACAAGCAAGCGCTCCTTCTGGCGGAGGTTCGTAAATATAGACATCTTTATGATTCGGCCCAAAAAGATCAACGTGATCAACAAATTGTTAACAATTCCTGGACATAAACAGCCATCACTCTTGGAAGAAAGTAAGAGGCTTAAATGTTGGGAAGAACTGTGTTTTCTACTTCTACGTGTAGTGTAGCAGATGTGTCCGCACCTCTCATTGACATGCAGAATGTACGAGTGTCAAGCAACCTTAAGGCAGCAGAGGGCTGCTACTGTGCTGCGCAAAGGGCAACATTCTGGGACTGAAGGTCTTGCTTGGGGACCCAGAGTGGCAATCTGAGGGATTTGAACCTGGGATCTTGCAGCGTTCCAATGGAAGAGCCATGCTGTAACCGCTAGGCCACCACTCCCCATAAATATAGCAGCAGAATTGATAAGTTTATAAAAGTGTTACAGTCTGGCGGGGTGGAATCACATATGAGTCGGGAGCTATTATAGAGTCACACCATACCTGCAGAGCAGAATATGCATAAATAACAATGTCAAAAAAGTAATTGTCCGTTTATGAAAATCTGTTGAAAAGCAAAAATGAACATCTAATTCTGTTAATTGCGTAGCCCTGGATCAAATGCAGTCCAGACTCATTGATAACCAGTGAAACAGCTCTGTCGTGCTTGATCCGAAACCATCAGTGTCATTAGCCAGTTGAAATGGCAATGAGTAAAACACAACGACGCACCCTCACTCCACTCACTGTACAAGCAAAGAAGCAATTAAAAAAAACTCATTCAGGAAGCCACTGACAGCACCCTTACTGCCCCCCAGACTGAGCCCCCCGGGGTGGTGAGCCATATTGCTCATATCAGAGACTGCCACTGCACAAAGGTCACTGGTTCTCTGGCTTTAAGCGCAAACAGGGTCACAGCTAAGCTAACCAACCTGCACCGAGATGAAGTAAGAACTCAACCTGTCAGTTCTTACATGAATGAATGCGTGAGCTGAACCTGACCCGGGCTGATTAGAAGCGCCTCTCAATGGGACGTAATCTGACCGAGGAGTGTCCGTCGTGGCGGTAGGTTTGCCTTTGTCTTTGTGCTGTGACTGGATCAACAAGCCCATATTTGCCTCGTGTCCCTTCACATACTGTGATGAATATGAAAGCCCTCAGGCTCTTACAGTGCCCCCATTGAACTGGCAACCCTCCTGGTAAATCAGGCCGCACCATATTTCTGCCTGTTCAAGATTCAAACAAATGCTGATTACATATTGTGGTAAGGTTTTCTTTCTGTACATGTAAAGAAGCTATTTCCAATGAAAGAGACTTCTCTTTCTATGTTTTTGCTAAATCTTACTTTTTCGAGGTTGAGATATTTCATTAAGACAATAGCCATGCACTGAAACACACCAAAGTTACCTGCTTTCATATCGTCAATAACCGTTGAAGCATATTCTATATTTTGGGGAGGTTGTCTGAGTGCAGTCGAGGTGCAGCATATAATGTTGATTAGGTCGCAGAGTAAGACCTCTTCACAACAGATGGTGTTTAAGAGGGGATCAGCATCCAGTACATCGATATACACAATTAATGGTGTGTTTAATCCTAAAGATTAGCACATGCCTTCAAGCAGAGGAGGCAAGAGGAAAGGCGCTGGCGTGGATGATCATGCCTTTACACCCCATGATAAAGAACAAGATGCATATCCGCGAGCGTTGATGTGAAAATCTTTATATCACCATTCAGCCTGGTCCCTGCACAGTGAGCCCCCTCCACCTCCCCTGTGATCGCCCGACACCTGCTACACAGAGACCTTGTGGAGGCAATATGCTTTCCTCTTGAGACATGACATCATCTTTCAGCCCAAGCTGCCCTCCACTTTTCTTTGCTTGCACGTACGCTGCAGTCACACAGCTACACACACAACTTTAGGCCCGAACAGATGTTCTTAAAAAAGCGTTATTCTCACGACGGTTGGCTGAGGATCTTTGTGGTGTTTTTTTTCCCGTTTTATGTCGCTGATGGACATATTGTTTCCTCCTTTTATTTTTTTTAACAGTGAGTCAGCTATTTTAATAACATACAGGGGTCTTCAACATGGCAGTAATGTTTGTTTTCATCCGAGCTGAAGAATCAGAGGAGAAGTGTTAGGGCCTCTTATTTGGCTTTGCTGAACACTGTCATGAGATTAAACTGGCTTGAATGAAATCAGATGGTTTCTGTCCTTTTACTATGAAAATGAGGGGTTGACAAACTTTTTATTGAAGGTTTTGCATGCAGTGCAGTTGCTTGAAAGAAAGGACAATTTCTTCACTGTCTTCTTAAAAAAGCTTTTGTGTAAAAAAAAAAAAGAAGAAGAAAGAATTGGTGATAATAATAACCTACAGTCCCAGTTAAGGAATGTCAGACAGTCTTCCCAAATAACAGTGATGAAGTTTTCTTCTTCAACCTTTTATGATGTAAGTCTCTTTCTTTAACCCCAGGGATATAAACGCATGGTGACAGGAAGTAACTCTTTGAGTGTAGACGGTGTGGCTCCCTGCCCAGGGCGCCACACTGCCAGAGAGCGGCATGAACGCTCAACATAGAGAGTTTTGGACATGATTTTCTAATTCCTATTCAGGGATAAACTGAAGGGATATTTCAAAGTTTTCATGCAAATGGTACTGCATTTGATGACGTTTAGTTCAAAATGTTGACTTAGGAAGGCTGAGCTGTACTGTTGTAGGCACAGTTTGAGGGTAATGAAATCTATACTATGTGAAAAGTAAAAAGATTCAGTGCTTTTTTTGGTATTAGTGCTGCCTTTTATTGAAACAATTGTGAAAGATGGATAAACAGTTTTGTAATTTAATGTATTTACCTCTGATGCGTGTTCCTGCTTGTTTCAAGGAATCCCTGTCCTGAGACCCTTGACAGAAGTGTACGAGTTTTCTTCAATTAGACTATATTAGAGCTATCACTGAATTAAATCAGTTGACGGGCCTGACCGTTTACTAATTTATGGATTTTTATTATCCCCTTCCCCTCACACGTCAGACTGAGGTGATCATCTCTATGCTTTTTCCTTTTATTTCAATGAAAAGCCGAAACATCTAAACTTTCCACATCTTTAATCTCTTGTCCATGTAATTTACTCTGATGGACTTGCCCTGTGGCAAACAGGAAGAAGTTTTCTGTGCAGATCTTATTCCCAGACAATCCTAAGGTCGCTGGGTAGTCAATACCAATGCTTTAATAATATAAACCTTCCTCTCCTGCAGTTGGAAGGATCATTGATTCCTGTTTGAGAATGCAGTAAAGCATGTCAATAGCAATCTGCATTTTCACTAATGAGTTTCTGACCTTTACTGAACTTTCAGTACCATCACAGACCATATGATCAGCCAATAATCTGATACTGATGGCTTCTTTCCCTTAAAAAGCAATTAAGTTTGCTTAAATGTACATCAGCAAATAATCATATAAAACTGTATCTTGTCTTAATCACCTTAGAATAAATTAATATTTTTGTTGCTCTTGCAAAATCTCTAACTGCAAATAAAAAAAATAAACAATTCAAACTACATTTATTTACAGATTGAAAAAAATCATTAGATAGACAAACATTAAGAAATGTTTTTCTCATTTAATGAAAAAAAAAAAAACTGTGGGATAATTGTTGGCTCTCCTAATGTTAATACTGTGTACTACCACCTGTTTCCCAACAGGAAAGCACCTAGTTTTCTCCAGTAACATTATACAAGGCTGGAGCATAGAGAGAGGACTCTTTGTCCGTTTCTCTTTGAAAACCCTCTAGATCTTCCAGATTTCTCTCATCAGCTCACCCCAAACATGAAGGTTTGAGAACAGAGGTGGGCAATGGAGAAAATTACTTTTGTGACTTGAGAAAATCTAATGATCTTGTTTTGGTCATGTTTTTTTTTCGTTGTTGTTGTTTTTTTTTGCATCATTATCCTAGAGGCCCCAACGATGATCCGTCTTTCAGTTTTCGGTCACAGGCTGTCGATCCTTCCTGGTATTTGAAGGAGTTTATTATGCCATCCTCTCTAATAAGTCTCCACGTGTTTACAGATGCGACAAAAAGACAGAAATGCCTTTTCAGGATAGCCTCCAAAACAGCCGTCACATAGGTGCACGCAATGCTCACATACTTCTTTAAAATCAAGAACTGCTTATAGAAATATTGTGCTTCACAGCAAGTAAGACCAAATGTGTTTTGCTGCTTAAATAAGAACGAATCCGTAATGAATCCATATAATCCAAATAAACTCTTCTTGCTTTTTGTCTCTCAACAGAAACTTGAACAAAAATGTGATTTTTTACTGTTACTGTTTTCACACGGTTTCAGAGAAAGTATGTAAACTGTTGACAAAATATTTTGTTCTGTCCCTGTCTTTCTCACATGGGCAGTGATTACAGACCATGTCTTTGTGTCTGTGAGAGACTGGATTTTGTTCACGTCTAGTTGCACTCACAGGGGTTGCATGGGATTTCTTTCTTTTGCCCTTTGAGGGTTGCATGATTGTTAAATGATACGTTTAGCTGAAAATATACGTTTTTCTTTGGCTTCTGTCATGTCTCCATGTTTTTTAAGATAATCTGTAATCTGTGTGTCTTTTTGGGGTCTCGAGATGG
Organism: Fundulus diaphanus; assembly: GCA_037039145.1. Lineage (NCBI taxonomy): Eukaryota > Metazoa > Chordata > Actinopteri > Cyprinodontiformes > Fundulidae > Fundulus > Fundulus diaphanus. Next base: position 31,845,443 of record CM073122.1, on the reverse strand, counting down.
CATAGAAACTCGAAAAGAGCCGAGTTTTTTCCCCCCATTTTGTGGTTTTGTTGATGGAAGCTGGCTTCAGTCAGGCATCGTCACAGGCTGCCAGCAGCAGGAGTTCTCAGGAGACAAGCTTATGGTCATTTTAGTCTATTCATAGGACATGCAAGTTTGGGATTCCAGCACAGTCCCATAAAATGATGAATATAAAGTGACCTTTAGGCCTCAGAGCAGGATAATGACTGAGAAGCAGCCTACTAAAAACTGAAAGATTGATCGAGTCCTGTTGGTTCAGTCCATACATCTGAAATAACTCCAGCAGGGATTTGTTTTCAAAGAAATACATGGTATTCTCATTTTATCTGTTCTTTTTCTTTTAGTTATTATCCAGCACAATGATACTATCACTTTCATTTCTGTGGAAGGAATAAAAATGAAGGTCCTTCATAAAGCTATGAACATTTAGCTAACATTATACAACACTGCACACCAAGTTTTCCCCCTCAAAACTTAACCTCATTTTGTCTTTCTGTTCTCCCAATCAACGCAGATCCTGTCATTCATCGGTTTCATCTGCATAGAGACCATCATGATGTGTTCTCCCTGTGGAGGGGTCTACTTCTTTGAGTTCGTCAGCTGCAGTGCCTTCGTGGTGACGGGTGTCCTCCTCCTGATCTTCTGCCTTAACCTCCACATCAAGGTTCCCCAGATCAACTGGAACCTCACGGTATGCATGGGGGGGGGGGGGGGGGGGGGGGGGGGGGGAAACTCATTGATCAGATGGCAAATTTGTCAACTTTAAGTTTAAAGAGCCACCCAGTTTGACTTTCTGGAAATGGTGAAAGATGTATATTGTTCAACATGGCTTATGGCCTAAAGTCATGGTATTGGATAAGATGCACGATCAGGGCTAGCAAGGTAACTTGTGTTTACTATTAACTCTAATTAATCATCCATTTAATAGATGTAGTACCAAACTAGCAGCTGACATATTACCAGCTACCTTTGGATGTGGTAAAAATTTACCTCTGTACTGTGAATAATGTTGACAAGGGTTTAGAAATACACATTTAAGCTACAGAGTCACAGAAAAGTATTTTTTTCTTCTAGTTTTACAAGTTAACCTAACGGAATAAACCTTTTCTATTTTAGCTCATTTAGGATTACCAAAATTATTTTATTTGCTGATTGTCAAAAAAAAATGCTTTTTATAAAATCTTTATTTATTATTATTTTTTTTTTAACATGTTTTTTTTTTTTTATTCATCGTATCTTGTGTAAGGACATGTTAAATCCAAAGGCAATGCTACAAAATAATAAGAAAAAGTAATCTTTGGACCATACATAAAGCAATAACGGCTCACTACCCAAATTCCCAACAATTTAAAGGTATACTATGCAACCGGGGTTGATTTTCCAGCGAGGCGCCCCCCAGAGGGCGAAAGTAAAAGTGCACTGTCGTAAATATGCTCAGCTGTTCTCCTGGTTTCTCTGGCAAGCCAGGCGTGGTTGTTTTGAGCTTAGCAGACAGGCGAACGCAATGAATCACCATAACTGCTGTTCAAGCAGAGCTACGAGGGAGCGCCCTCCCCTCCTCTCTGTCCCCGCCAGTGGAGTGAGGGGAGCGGGCGTCCCGAAACGACCTCCGCCTGGCCCGGGACCCGCTCGGCCCGGACATCGGCTCGCGGGGGGTTGGGTAGGGCGAGGGTCCCGGTCCGCGCGACGCGCTGGCCGTCTGTTTCCGTATGCCGCGCGGCCGCCGGGGTGTCTCGTCTTTCCTCTCTCCCCTCCGTTCCCCCCGACGCCCGGTGCCTCCCGAGCCGCGTCTGAGCGTCGCGCGGTACAGTTTGAGAACACAGATGAGCGGTGGCCGTTTAAACCCCGCGGTTCCGTTGCACAGTTTGGAAACACAGATCAGCAAACAGATGAGCGGTGGCCGTTTAAACTCCGCGGTTCCGTTGCACAGTTTGGAAACACAGATCAGCAAACAGATGAGCGGTGGCCGTTTAAACCCCGCGGTTCCGTTGCACAGTTTGGAAACACAGATCAGCAAACAGATGAGCGGTGAACTTTTAAACTCCGCGGTTCCGTCGCAGTTTGAGATGTATATAAGTACCACGACTGAAAAACTCGTACAGTGTATGCCCGGCTTTAACACAGTGAAAGTATGAACATGCACACAGAGAGAGAGTAACCATTCCAATGTTACTTACAATCGCATCAGCAGAAACGCGAGGTCCGCGTCAGCCTTGCAGCCTTATTTTTCTTTTAGCTCTCGCCATTCGGAAAAAGCTTTCCCGATGTTCACCCGTGTAGGACTCTTCTCTCTTTCCACAGCCCTTTTCCTCTTTCTTGCCTGCTCCAACATGGGCTTTCGCTGTTTTCTCGTTGGTTCCGCCATGATAACTGCACAGATATCGCCACTGCGCTAGCACCGAACATGCCTTTCACTGGGGGCGTGTAGCAGTTCTCGCCGTAAAGCAAGACCGACTCTCGCGATCTTGCATGAAATTCTGAGCCTGTGGGCGCGGGCCGAGGGCTCCTGCAGTTGCAAGTGCGGTATTTCCCCCACAGACCACCAGGGCGGCCAAGAAAACCTTTGTTCAACCTGAAATGACTCATTTAATCATCCAAAACGGTATGAAACACATTAATTAACTGAAAAATGTTGCATAGTGTGCCTTTAAAGTGCCCGTACTTTTTTTACTATGACTGCAAGTCACTTACTTATATAGCCAAATTAACACTCAGTAAAATATAATTTATGGAATTATGTATGTTGAATTCAGTTGTGCAATTAATTGGTAAATTGATATTTTATAGTGTAAACGAGCATCTGGTCCATGCAGAAATGTTAGTTTTATTTTTTTGCGATGTAAATGTAAACGCATTGAGCCGCAACCCGGTTCAGTTTCTATGTTTCTGGTAATTTTATATCGTGTTTTCGTTGGTGATCAGCAGGGCAGGTTCCCTCTGGTTCAGAATAGTTCCTGCTCCGGTCTTGGTCCGCCGTTTCTTTAACGTAAACCATCTCATTGTTCTCCACATGCTTTGTGTCTGAACAGAGGAGAACCAGGGAGGCTGCGCTGGTCATTTCACCATTTCACCGTTTCGTGGCCAAATCTAGCCGTCTGTTAACCGTCTGTAAGTCAACATTTAAACGGGTCCTATTAAATTTAGCGTCTTTACTTCCCCACTGTTGCAAATACTTTAATAAGGCAAACGAAGAAGCTTTGTTTGCCTTTTTAGATCCCTCTCTAACATCAGAGCATCTGCCTTTAAGATGTTTCACCAAAGTTGCACGTTGCTTCATAATCGCCACTCTATAGTACCGGGACTCATCCGCATCCTTCAGTCTTAAGGTGCGTTCGTATTGAACACAAACGAGGCGATTGGAGCCAGTGATTTACGTATTATCCCAATGTAAACGCGCTTTCAGGAGTGGATTAACTGTAAACGGTGAAACAGTGAATTTTTTTTGCCTGGGTCGTGTTCAGCATGAACATACCTTTATAGTCAAAATACCTCCAAACGAAGCTCTAGCTTTGGCCTTTTCCGTTTAATACGCTCTTGTTGGGAAACACTTCTCATGTCACCAGAGTTTTAAACTTCCAGCAGCAGCTCACAGCCCTCACCGTTCTGGTGAACCGCTTTTGCATCTTTAAAAAAAAAAAAGCCGTCCTTTGAGTAGTGATTTCATTGAAATATAAACTATTTTGACGACCCTAAAGCCGGTAAGCATTTTAAGGTATGGAGCGTTGACTTGCATAGCAGAAACTGCATTACTCAGACTTTACTTCAAAATGCAGGCTCAAGTTGGTGGAGTCTTGCATGTAATGAGACAGTAAAGCTCAATCCTCACAGCAAGTCTCTGGTTCGGAGAGAGCCCACAGTTTGACGACTTGCTTTGTCAGCTGTAAGCAAATGAGCTGGTTGGCGTTCTCCTGCAGACCCTGGCAGGCTTCCTGTATTTGCCTACACACCAGCGTTTGCATGTTCACGTGTGTGTGTGTGTGTGTGTATCTTTTACACAGGGGTACAACAAAACTGTCTCCAACAGTATTTCCAGTGAATGTTGTGGCAATGCAGTGAACTCAGATGTCCAAACCCAACCACAGATATCGGATTCCTTCATGGTTTTCCTTGTGCAGCGTTCCACCTCAGACATGAAGAGAAGGTGGCGTCTGGCTTCAGCTTTTTTGGAAGCACTATACCAAAGCTCTTTTACAGACTTTAAGAAGCCAGAGTCAATTAAAAAGTGCTGATTTAAGAACTTTTACCCAACATGTTAGACCCTTACAGTGCATATAATCTAAAATCCCCATGTTGACGCTTTTCATTCTTTGTGCCGCGGTTAAATGCAGTTCAGACTAATTTGTTTTTTTCCTGATCAAGAATGCAGCAAATCGTTGCTATGCATGTGATGAACATGGATGGTGTCTAATGTCACTCTGCAGACTCCTCATTGTGCAGTGGGCTGCATGAATTTGCTAGATATCGTATTGTTGTGCAAAAAGGTCTTTAATATTTTGCACGCAAAAAAGGAAAATAAAAGGTTTGCACAGTAGTTTATTCTGCTAATCAGAGAAAGACTTGGTGTAGGCCTTGCTTTCCATATTCAGCAATTTCTGTTCTTGCTCCAATCTGTAACGTCGCGCAGACCCACAACTCTCCGCTGCTCTCCTGAGTGTCGGCTCAGCCTCATGCTGAGAATGTCTGCAGAGATCATAGCTGCCTGAATAACGTTAGGCCTCTGGGAATTTAACTGCGAATGCACATTTCAGAGAGTCGACCAACAGGTAAAACTCGTTCTGCATTGCTCTCTTGTTTTCTCAACTTCAGACTCTGACAGTGGTCCTCTGTGGGGCTGAGCTGTTGTATGATTTGTTCGTTGATTTAATTGTTTCGATTCCTCTCGTGTGATGACTTTGGCAACCAAGACGTAGGTGGGGTTTGAGAGTTTAATAATTCTAAGTAATTGTGCTAAACTTGAGAGCATAGCTGTACAGTTCAGAGCCCCCGGTGCATTAGTTTTGTAGTTAATAGCTAAATAAGGGCCGCACAAAGAGATTCTGGAAAGAAATAGGGCAACACTAAAGGAATCGGCCACATTTAGGGCAAAAAGGGGGAGGGACGGAGAGGGGGAGACTTGTTGTTAGTCGCTTTTTGGAAAGAGAGCAGCGGTTTGGATAGCTTGGCTGTTTGCCTAATATAATCTGTTTTTGTTCTGAGAACAGACCGCCTCTAATCAAGATTAATGCATGACTGAATTTTAAAGGTTTCAGACTGATTGTCACGGCACAATGGCTCAACATTTATTTAGTGTCAGCACCAGCGTCTTTCAGGATGGATCTTATTGGTCATTTTATAATTGTTTTGCATTAACACGGCAAACCAAACATACTGTACTTGTACTTCATCGTTATCAGTCTGTAATCCAAGTGTCCAAGATCCACTCAGATAGTTATTTTTCTTTCTTTGAAAGCTTTCTTTAAATAAACAGCAAGGCTCAGCCGAGGGACCTAGCTATTCCTAACATCAGTTGTTTATCTGTCAGCAGTCCAGACCACTTTTCACGTCTTAGTTACTTTACTTGAAGTGGAATCCAATAACAACGTTCTCGGTTTGGACAGCTGGAGTCCACCACCCAAGCTGACAAAAGACATGGAAAAAGAAAACCTGCCTTCATCATTTTATTCCTGCACGAGGCTCTCTGGCCCTCTGAGGCTTGCAGCAACTGTCAGGAGAATAGATTTCATAAGCAGCGCTCTGCTGCTGCCGTCAGGGTTTCCATAGTTACACTTCAGTGAGCGTTTTCGCTTTCAAACCTGAGAGCTCAGTAGCTGCATGCAGTGTCAGGGAGCTGCTAACGAGCTCTGCAGTAAGAAAGCCGTCCTTTGCTTTGTAGCCAAGCCAGGTGTATCCTCCAAACTCAAAATACGGAGATGATTTGCTCGGCTGACAGATAGACTGATAGCCAACCTCTTCATCATCATCATCATCATTCATCCTCATCATCCAGTAAAAGTATGAACTAGAGTCCTGAAAGGTTCACCAGACATAGCAGGTATATGTGAAGTTCTGCCAGTGAGGTAGAATTGTAAAATTTCAAAGTTAGAATAGTCTTTTTCTGGGAAACGTCTTCACAAATCAGGATCCAAAAAGCTATTATCGACGTGTCTAATCTTCTACTGATGCAAAAGTCTGGACTTTAACTAGACCATTCTTAAACATGAACACCCTTAAAGCATGCCATTATAGCTCTGGTTGTATGTTTGTGGTTGCCGTCCTGCTGGAAGAGAAACCTTTGTCCCAGTCTCAAGCCTTTTGCAGCGTCTTTCCGATTTTCTTCATGGATTATCCTGTATTTACTGCAGGTGGGTGGGAGGGTGAGTCCAAACGTTTGACTGGTAGTGTTGTCCTGTGTACAGATCGTCCCACCTGAGCTGTGGATCTCTGCAGCTCCTCCAGGGTTACCATGGGCCTCTTGGCTTCTTCTCTGTCTAATGCTCTCTTGTCAGATTAAGTGTGCAGCCATGTCTTGGTAAATTTGTAGTTGTCCTCTTTCCCTTCACAGATGATTTGATCTGGAAAACATTAAAAACTTAGTATATTGTTTTATAACCTAACTCTACTTTTAACGTCTTCGCAACTGTGTCCTCTGCCTGTCTACTCTGTTCTGTGGTCTTTGTGATTCTGTTTGTTCATTATTATTCCTTAAAAAGCCTCCGAGGCCTTCATGGAACAGCTGCATTTGCACAGCTTAACTAGTGAACTTTCACTAAGTTGACTTCTGAAAGCAACTGGCTTCACTGGATTTTATTTAAGGGCTTCGTAGCAAACGAGGCTGTCAATTTTCTTTCACCTCATTGATTACGTGTAACTGTATGGATCACATAATAAAATATACTACATACTATAATGGTATACTATAATATACTACTAAAATATTTATGTATTTCTACCTGTGCACATTTTTATATAGCCAAATAGCTAGCCCAGTGATCAGAATTTAAATATGATACTAAAGTAAATGATGTTAAAAATACCATCACATAAAACTTATTGAAAGGAAAAACAAAAACATACAAATTTGATACGTCAGTGATCAAAAACACCTAAAACATGAAAAGAAGATTCAAAGATTTTCTTTTAAAGGTATTGATATATGTTGTATACATTACACAAGTTAAATGGTAGTATTGGTATTCAGATCTGCATTTATCTTTAAGCAAATGTGTTGTTTGGCTTGCATATCTCTCTATTTGAAACAAGTTTCCTGGATCAGTTCTTGATAACTCAAGAGTAACCAGCCGTCCGTCCATCTTTGTTCTCTTTGCCAGAACAGATAGATTTTAATTTGCCTCCTTTGAGAAAAAAAATAAAAAAAATAAAACTATTCAAGGTTATTTAATATTGAAATCAACAAAAAAGTACAAGTAAAAACACAAGAAAATCCTTTCAAAGCAGCGATGAACGACTCTTCTCAGCTCCCATGCTTCACAAAATGATCAGCGAATCAGTGTAAGTGCTGACCTTGAAGGCTTCATCATCGTTTTTAGCTGAAATAAATGTCTGTAACCCGAGTGAGCCGAGGTAAGACTTGCCCAACACTCTGAAAAATAATTAGAAAAGTCGTCTTAGGGTACTTTTGCTTATTTGAAAAGTTAGAAAGCAGTTTTCTGAGATTGGTTCAGCTTGTGCTGCTTTCGCTGGTCTGGTTGTAAAGTGATTTTGACCCAGCACAGAGGCCAGTCACACAGTGAGTACACGAAAACTCAACCTCAAATAACAAAAGTGTGACCACGCATGTTGTAGCAGATGAGAGCGGGGACATTGGAGGGTGAAGCTGTTTCTCGTTTAACCAGCTGGACTAGACGGATGGCGGTGTGTGCTGTGTGAGCGCGTGTTGGCCGTCTGAATGAGTGCAGAAGATGGTCAAAGGTCTCTATTATAACTCTGGAGTTCATCCGCTGTGCCTCGTTATATGTGGTGAAATATTGATTACTGATTAAACAGCTGATCAGTGAAGCGTTATCAGATTTTCTCTCTCCCCCCCCCCCCCCCCCCCCCCCCCCCCCCGGCTCAGTTGTGTGTTTGGACCATGCGTTCATGCACTCGTGTTGAACTGTGAGCCCGGTCACTGCGCGGGACGTTGCCATTGTTTAAGCCTCGTGTGTCATATGAGAGGCCGTAATCATCATCATGCTTCTGATCACGAGGGCCGGGACCCCCGCGTGTTTTAGCCTTAACCCTTTCCTGACTGAAAACAGCAGAGGAGGGCATGAAACAGGAGCATGTCTGATAACTGCCCTCCCATGTAAAAAAAAAAAAAAAGGGTGTGAGTGTGGTGCTGGGGAGGGATGTGTGTGTGTAAGATGAGATGTTAGATGTTTTTTTTTTTCTCTAGCTGTGTTGTTCTGCTCTTACCTCCTGGTCCTTTTGTGTGCTCACGGCCATAGTTAGGAACCAGGAAGCAGTTTGGTTGGTTGGAAGGGTGGAAGTAGCCTCTTTGTTTGTTTAGTGAAGAACAACCAGGATGTGTTTCTGTAGCTGATATGGTTTAAAGTAATGCCAAAGGTTCCTAAAGGTTTTTCAATTGAAGCAGCATTGAATTTATCAGCATCCGAACAGGACGAGCCATCCTTTTCCAGATATATTATCATCACCGGGCAGCAGATAGGACAATAAACCACCATACACACACACAACATTAACCTAGAATTCATGTTTCTGGACTGTGGGAGGAAGCCAGAGTACCCAGAGTGAACGCGCTGATGCACGGGGAGAGCGTGTGAACTAAATGCAGAAAGGATTCAAACCCAGGACCCTCTTGCTAAAAGGCAGCAGTGCTACCAGCTGCTCCACTTTTCACCCACCAATGTGCCAAAACGAAACAGTCCATATTAAAATGACCTGGGGTGGGAACAGTTGTTCTCATAAAGGCTTCTTTGTTGGGTTTAATACCAGCGTTTATAAATTGTGCAGAGATCAAAACCAAGTTGAGTAGAATTGAACGTGATGAGCCGGACATTGGCCTCTGCCGTGGACTATTTTCTGTCCGTTTTTGCTAAATAACCCACAGATGTGTAATATTGACGCATCCTTTGCCCAATGAATTTATACTATGGCAGATTTTCTAATTTTACATGTTTTATATTCTGAAGTAACCTGGGTGTCTGTCAGCGACAATATCAGTGGGAAGCGGAACAACAGCAGGACAGAGTCTAAAGTAGAGCAGTAGTATTCACATTGGAAATCTATTTGCTGTTCCTCTACAGACATATTCATAGGGGGCATTGCTGCAAAAATGTTAACAGAAAGGAAAGCACCACGCGGCATCCCTGACTTCATGGTTCTGCTGAGAAACGCATCAGCCGCTGCCTTTTTAAAGCTCTGGGAACATCACAAACCTGTTTCCAGGGCAGCCATTACGGGATTGTGTTATTAGGTGATGAGAATGAGCAATGTATGAAATGGAAAACCCCTAAAAGATCTTTGGGCCATGCTTGTCACTATCCCGAGTTGATTCTTGCAGCGGTACGAAGCAGCTTCATATGGACTGAGAAGCCAGCAACGATTACGGTCCTCAGACTTTAGATGTCCCATGCAGGAGAGCGACAGGCTGCAGGATCTCTGACACAAAGAAGAGAACCGAAACTAAGAAACATGAGGGAGACAAAAAAAACACACACATGAAAAGTGCCACATTTATCATGGGTACAAAAGAACTGATGTAACCATACTACAATGTAACATGTATCTGTATACCCACAATATTTCAGGTTGAGGTGCACAGGTAACCTAAATGTATAGACACTGGAAATTGACCTGGAACGTCAGGATTGGTCCAGATTTATTATCACAAAGGAAAATAGGGCTTTGTAGAAAGCGACATTAAAAAACAACCTCTTAAACCTAAAATGAAAATGTATAGCAGTGTTTTATTGCTTCAAAGTGTGTGAAAGAAATCCTTTAGGTCAGCGCTAATAGATGGGAGTGTTGCTGTCTGTGTCTCCACCTGTAGGACCTGGTTAACACGGCTGCCAGCACCTTTTTCTTCTTCCTCTCGTCCCTCGTTCTGGCCTGCATCAACCACAACACTGGAGCTGAAATAGCAGCACTAGTAAGTTTCTCCGCACCGACACACCTGCAGTCATAAAACTGTAAACCGCTGAGGCTAAAAGGCAAGGTCATTCTGCTGCAGACACACGTGGCCTTTGACCTCAGAAGGGTCTCATTTTATCACTGAGGATTATCTCAGCGGCAGGTTTTATAGCCTTGCCTCGTTGACAGGTCGGCAGAAGCAAATTTGAGGAACTCTTTAATCATGTCGCTGTCTGGCTTCTCATTTGAATTCAGCAATTGATCCCCTGCTTCCTTTTTCTACTTGTGCGCAGATCTTTGGCTTCCTGGTGACAGGCGTGTACGGCCTGAACACCTTCCTGGCCGTGCGGAGGTGGCGCCGTGGCAACGGGTGTCAGGGCCCTGCGCAGACCAGCGAGTACATACGAGCGCGCACGGCATCCCGCGGAGAAATGGAGGCTAGGCCCGAGCTGGCGTGAGAACCGGCAGAGGAGCTACGCGCCAGGCGGCTGACTGGGCCGGACTCAGTTCTGGTCTTCTGAACTTAGACGGGCTTTGGACCTCCGCAGCTCTGATGCCAAATCCAAATTACTTTCACTGCCAGGGATGCACCGCGCAGCTCAGGAGTCATTAAGATTCCCTCTCGCATAAAACACTTTGAGATGAAAGGCTGGATCAGAACCGAACTTGTGAACCAATGAGGAGACCAGCTTCCATGTCATGGAAGAGCTGAAGAAAATAAAAGCCGTCTACACTCCAGATGCACGTCAGCTCCGGTTCTGGAGACCGTGGTGACATTTGCAAAGGTTTTGTCTTTCACTGTGATAGAAGTTGATTTGTATGCTTGCTTGGGACCCCCAGGTGTCTGTGAAGTATGTGGTAAAAAAAACAACTACAAACGGGGCTGCACGGACGAGCAGCTCTGACTATCGCCTGCCATCATCCCGCTGTCGTTCCATCCTGCAGCCTTTTCTTCTTCTTGTGAAAAACGCTGGCAGCAGAAAGTCATCCCTGATGATTATGACTGTTTTGCTTGGACTGGCCTCATAATAGCCTCTTAACTTGTAACCTGAAAGGGGTAAAACATTATGCTGCCAGCAGTCACACAGTAACAGGAGGATTCTTTAATGTGGTCAGGTTTTATTAATGATTGGAAACATTTGACTAGGCCACCAAAATCCGTACGTTTGGAGAAACGGAATATTAGATTTGACTTGTTTTAACGATCTTAGACAACCAAAAAAATCATTTTTTCAAAGTTTAGATCTTAACCTAATCTTTGACCTCAGTTTACGTTTGTTGTTTTTACTACGAATGTGCATTATGAATAACTTGATTCTCTTTACTCAGCACCCCAAAAAGTCCTCTGATCCGAGATGAAATTATCACGCTTGATTTCCTAGAAAAGATTGTTTTATCTGTCAACCACAAGCGAGGATTGGATACTACGACATATCCAGGCCACAAAATGAATCCAAACTTTAGTTGGGTGGTTCAGATCAGTCTCCCAAGGCTGTAAAATGCATCTCAGGTACAGACACCTCCTCCCCCCTGTTTGATACTCAGAAAGCTTCTAAATTGAATCACAGGGTGCCTCGACCTGAACGCTGTGTCTCTCCGTGGTGCGCCTGGTGGAAAGCTCAGGCACACTGAGCACTAGGCAGAGTTAACGTTCTTAAAATGTGTGTTCTTGTTTTCGGCAGTGTTCCTCTGGTAATGATGAAGATATGTCAGGAGAAGTAGTGTCATCATTGCCCTTTGAGGACGAAGGAAGTATTTTTTTTATTGAATCGACGCCACACATTTTCCAAAATGACTCAATGGCTCCCTCTCCTGGCTTTGACCTGAACTGCTTCTGTTTTTACTGAAGCAAGACAACCTACATGCCACGTTACGACAGATCTGTGACGGATTCTTTTGGACATACTCCTCCAAAGGAAGGACAAGGATGGTGTGTGACTGTTAATAATTAATTCAACATAAAATCAGAGGTGGCATAAATAAATGTTTAATGATTTTTTTGTTTGTCGTTTAATTAACCTAAAATATTTGCTATTTTTGACTTAGCTCGGTGACTTGTGTGAGAGACAATCGTGTTTGTATTTATGTTTATAACAATCACTAATGAATTTACATTCGAGTAACGCTATCAACACATATACCGCAACAAAGTTATACAATCACATTATGCTATGTAGTTACACAACTGGTCATTTATTTGTATATTAAAAAAAACATCCTGATTACAGCTCCTCCTCTCTTTCAGTGTACAGCTTTGTGCTGCAACATGTTATGAAGAATTTGTCAGATAAAACAAAAAAAATATTTCTGATTGTTTTATTATTATTGTCATTATTTTTTGCACTTGTCTTTAAATTTCCTTTGGTGTTGTACTGGTATAAGGCCTACACCAGGGCCAGTCACACAAGTTGTATATTTGTATTGAAAATGTTTGAAAAGCATCCCTTTATGGTGGTGATTTAAATAAAGCAGCAGATATTGGAAAAAAAAACTTTTATTTCAAAATAGTTTTGCCATAAAACAATGACATTAAAGACAAAAGATTTGACGTACAAACATTCAGAGAAAGAACCTCATGTACTGTGTTCAGTGGGAAACTATACTAATGCAGGACAAAGTAACTTTCTGTCACATCTTATGGCACGGAAATAATTTGAAACGTGAAATTAAAAGTGTTTTAATATTTAGAAAACCTTGGCGTTAAAAAATGCCACTATGCAAGTTTTGGTAGAGGTGGACAACCACACACAGGCAAAATGAAATCTTCCAATATTTTCCCATATTTTTCACACATACATCAGTGAATCAGACAAAATCCTTGTTGAAAAAAAAACAGCTATTTTCCATCATCAGAGCTGTGACATTCATGTAGTGCAGTTTATATCACAAAGAAACAGTCACTGAGTTGCTCTGGTGTCTCTGATCTCTCAGTAGTGGCTGTAAACAGACTGTAGAATCAAACATATATACAAAAATGTTCAAAAACTGTGTGTTTACCAGAAAGAGAGCATGTCAAGGAAACACATTACTCTCATGGGTTTTGTTTAACTTTTGTAAAAAAGCTGAATTACTTGCAGCAGATGAGCTGAGACTTAAAAACTGATGGTGTTTGACACGTGGACTGTGTGTCTTTTATAGAGTCTGGTTGGACAGAGTGTCAACGTCTATTTTAATTACACTGAAAACATAAAGAATCAGGGATATGTGTGGAAAGACTGAAATGACAAAAGAAGCTCACATTAATCTCAAATAATCAGAAAAAGACATACACAATATGAAAGTTGGACAGCGGTTGTAGCCAGCCAACCTAACATGATGGGTTTTATTGGTAACACTGTAACTTTAGCTCTCTTTTTTTGTCCTGTCTTCCTTGTATGTTTTACTGCAAAAGTATTAAGAGGCGTCAACAAATTACAGCAAAGTCTTCACCATACAAATCAAAATATGAGAAAAATCAGGACTGGCTCAAGATTTAAGGCACACTGCTGCATCTTAATTTTTTCTTAAAAAATTCCCAAGAATCATTGTTGGTAATGTATCCTTCTTAGTTTTAAGCATAACAATAATTTCAAAGAACTGAGACAGCAGCGTTTCACAGCATTGTACGGCACCAGAGGGAGTAAATTGAATCAAATGATTCTCTAAAGTGAGTGTGAATGACCAGCCTAAAAAAAAACACAGGTTCAAGAAGTTCAGAGTTTTTTTTAAAAAAAACCTCGACATCAGTTTACAATAACGTGAGATAAGTGTTGCAGAGCAGAGGTCTCTTGAGTAACCAGCTCGTAAAATCTTGTCAGGCTTGCTGCTTTTTTTTTTTTTTTTTGCTGTATCAGTGAGACATTCGGAAATGATGAAATTCCTGCAGGCCATGGGAGACGGCATCCCAGCAGTGGTCCCTCCTTCAAACGTTTGGTTGGAGCACGTCGGCGTGGGAGTTTCAATCTGAGTCTGAGTCTGAAAAGTCATCTAAAAAAAACACAAAGCAAAACCTTAAATCTGCATTTGTTGATGTCAGCTGAAGGGCTGCAAGAAATTTTACAAAACATCCCGTTTCATATGAAATGTTCCTCTGGTTTGATTTAACTCACCTTAAATTAATATCATGCATGTTTGAAGCTTTCCACTATCTACGTGAAAAACTGATGGCACTCTAACTGTAACCCTTTTGCTTTGGTCGGATGAGACCGATTTGCTGAATAATTGAGCTTTTCTGCAACAAAAACTCCAGGTAGGCCTGACATACGATCCAAAGAATGAATATGCTGAAAATCTGCAAGGCTCTGGGAACGTGTCTCCTCCGAAGGTCGCTGGGACATTTTCAGGGTAGATGGGATCCTTCGCTCCTCGACTTTTTAAATAACACTGTGGTGGCCCCTAAACTGTAGCCAGGTCGTCATTAGGGTTTTTTAACGTACTGTATGGTTCAACGGACACAAAATAATCGTGGTTCCATGGCCATCACAGTCCCCGGACCTAGAACCTACAGGGAAGCTGTGTGGCGAGCTGAAGAGAAGAGAGCTTAAAGAGGGGAACCAGGACTGGACCTTTTAGTGAGATTGTGCAAAGAGGACCCGTCTAGGGTTCCTGTCTGTATGCTGCAACTCTGTGAAATGTTCTAGGAGGAGCCAAGTTCTGTGCTATCAGTCTGTGGAGCAGAAACAGCAGGAGTGACAACCATGGTGGCACCATTTCCACTTTGAGTTTAGTAAAAACAGCAACATTAATTTGTTAATGTGTATCGACGTATCAGTCTATATGCATTTCTCAGAGTTTGATAATGCCACTGAAATCAAAGATAAGTTATTTTGCTTTTTTTTTGTGGGGGAGGGAATTCCTGTGGAGGGTCGTGTAAATGTAGGCGCCAAGTTTCATACAGAAAGGTACTGTATCTATTTCTCTGTACACATTCTGTAATTTTTCAACATCTCTTAGATTTTTTTTTCTTTTTCAAATTATTCCTCAATATTTTTTTGGTGCATTTTATTCCTTTTTTTTTTTGTTAATGCTGTCTTTAACAACAGCGTAATTTCCCCAGTGTGGGATGAATAAAGGTTATTCTATTTTATTCTATTTAAATAGTTCTCGGTGTAAATTGAGCACCAGCTTCTAGTATGTTCATTGTGCAGCACATGCTTATGCTGCACGATGAACACTATACATAACACTGCATTTCCTACATGTTTCAGGGTCTGAAAAGCAGGATTATAGTGGTGGAAAATTGTGAGTCAGCTCTAAACAGTTCAGGTGTGTAAATATTGTAAATAAGCCAATGACACAAGGGAATGAGGACAACACATACAGTCTAAACAACCATTTTACTACTTTTATCCGGTCACATGTTTATGATTGTTCTTTTCATTTTTTGGAATGTGGATAATTGACTTTGAATCTGTATTTATTGTTGGTTTGTTTTTTCATCTTGATCATGGCACAAAAACACATTTGGAATCGTTTAGAAATTTACTTTGCTGTCTTGTCTTGCTGTTCCTTACCAAACCTTAGAACCACTGTTCTAAAGAATAATAATGGAACACGTGTCTGATTGTATATTGTACGGTAAATGTAAAGTTTTGTAATGGATATGCATCCTTTTTTTTTTTTTTTTTTTACAAACTATGATCTCATTGCTTTGTTTGCCAGTGTTGCTTGTGCTGTTACCTCTCTGCGCTGAAGGCTCCTCGTTGGACTCCCCTCCTTGCTTTAGGAAACCAGCAAGCTCGTTAAAAATGAAATAAAAGTCTAAAGCGAAAACAACAGTGGCGATAAACCCAAAGATCTGCAATGAAAGGACATAAGATGAGGTTACAGTGAGCAAATTGGTAAAGCGGGCAGCCTCCGTCTCAGTTGCAAAGGCCTCCTTTTACCAGATTAGACTTCTGCTATCATGGCGAATTTATTGTGAGGGAAAGCATGATTCAGCACACAGATGGTTCCCCTTCTGCATTATTTGGCGAGCAACACAATGTTATCAGCACCTGTCACCTCTGTGGCACGATGCTTCCTGACATTCTATGTAATTTCCACATAAATACGGCGAGGACTCTACGCCTCCACCATCAGTTTCAGCCTAGCTGCTAAGGATGAATCGCCATCACTATTTACATACGCTTATTGACAAAAAGAGAGGTTAGAGTTGAGGGTTTTTTTTCTAACCAGTGCACTTTGGACCTCTGAGTGGGCCTTTAGGTGGGATAATATAAACCATGCACTCTGCTCTATGTGTATGTCTAAGTGTGTGCAGTTAGAAGGACTCCTGCTTATGTGTACATAAATTCACATAATTTTCACTGATCACATAAAGCCTTTTAAAGTCTGAGCTTGTTCTTTTTTTTTTAAAGATTTGTGCTACGGCTAATGTAAAGTTATGTTACAAACCCATTGAGAGGGCTTGTCTTTGACAGCGTAACAAAGACACTTTCCATTGGAACTACAGCCTGAGAAATTCCCAACTTATTTCAGCTCACCAGCATTTACACAACTTGGAGGTGATACGCACATCTCCCCAGCTGGGAGCCCTACTGCAGGGGAAGCAGCTCAGGCTGATGTCTGTGTGCCCGGGCATCACCCAGGAGCCCACATCCTGCATCAAAGGTAAAGACGGTTAGGGTAAGGGTTATGGTTAACCCTCACCCTAAGACCATTGGACCACAGGAATTTTGTGCAATAGTCTGAGAACTCTCACATGGCTTCACAAGTTATGCTCTCCAGAAGACCTGTCCCAGGCCTGCAGAGGCCATCCACTTTATAGCAGATTGTCTCATCTGGTCATAAGAAATTATTTTGGTGTGAAGGAGGCCTAAGCAACCCTTTTATTTACAATACCACTGACTATAGTGTGCTGATGTAAAGGTGTGTTTTACCCCAGCAGCTTTAGAGGAACCATCAGGGTATTTGGACACTGCCATGATGGAGATGATGAAGAAGATAATGGAGGCTGTCACACACCTCACAAAGTCCTTTAAGAGGGAAAAAAACAACAACCAAAACAATCAGAAACAGAAAGCAGGCTGCAATACATAGATGATGAAAACTGCTCTCACCATTAGAGGAAAGCAGAAGCCTTTAAACCTCTCATTGAATTTGGTGGAGTAGGCGAACAAGAAGAAGACAGTAGCCAGGAACGCCAGCAGGGGGACCGTCACGAAGGCTGCTGCTGCTGATGCAGCAAAACACACAAAGGATATAAAGGAAAGTGCCTGTAAAGAAGAGAAAGTGAATTTTAATGCCAGTGAAACATAAAAGTCAAACATTTCTCTTCTATTGTTAAAATCAGAGGTAAATTTAACAGGGTTTCTGCTTCTATCTGATCTGAACTTCTCCCGCTGAGGAAAGTTCACACATCCTTACAATTGCAAGTTTTGGAGCCTTGCAGCTTAAGACCCACATCCTGTAGGGAGATACAACTGCTGAAGTCAATGTTTATTCTCAAAGTTTTCCACACCATATCCCTCCCTGCGTCTCTCACAAACAAACACGCTTGTGCAAACACAAAACCGGAATGGTGAAGGAGGACGCAGGGGTAATCACTCTGCAAGTAGACTGTCTTGGCTTTGAAGCTTTGACAGGAGCAGATAGACACAGCATATCAGAGCTAATGAAAGCAAGTCCAGGCGGCGTAATCTCAGACGCCCCCGGCCATCTTGTCTTTGTCCCGGGCAGCTCTGGCCCGAGGGAGAGAAATAAACTCAAACTACTGATCTCCTGTTTGAAAAAAAAACAAACAACAAATAACTTCTGAGCGGCAAGAACTGAGACAAGACTTCCAGGGAAACGTAACGGCAAGCTCCACTACATGCTGAGTCATGTTTTCTTTAGCGCTACAAAGGAAACTTGTGGATCGAAAGTAATGAGAGATCATCACAGAATCAATCTGTTTACTCATAGTGATCTTTATTTGTTCATTGGTCTTAATGGACAAGATCAAAACACATTTTATCAAATTCTTTGGGTCATTTAAGGAAATACGACTGCAGAAAAGTAATGAAAAGAAAAGGCCATCGTTAGGTCTCCCAGGTCCAAAGATTAGATCACCTTGTTATCCAATACCAAGAATCAAAACAATTAAAAAAAAAAGGTGTAAACATTGATCTTATCCTCCACATTATTTGAATCAATTGTACTAAAATGCAAATTGTGTGAATGAGTTACCACTCTAGCACGGTCTGAAAGAAGACCCAAACTGTCTACCTTAGATGGAAGAAGATGGGTTTGGATGTTGTAGAAAAACCCAGGAGAAAAGTTGCCATTTGAACTGAAACTGGAATCTGCACCTGTCCAAACGGAAAAGCCAAATGCTTCGGGTGAAATCTTATAATCGTTAGATGACAGGAAGCTTGGCCCCGGTGATGAGAGGTATCCTTGTATGAATCACAGGGGGTCGTTGAAACATAAATCTGTCAATCGCTTCAATTGTCCCGGGTTCATGGTAGAGGGGGCGGCCAGAACGGAGCCCTCCAACCATTGGATCATTTGTATGTATGATTTTACCATATATTCAAATGATTATTGGATACCAAATCTAAGGACTTCATTAATTACCTAAAATATATTGAAAATTGTTTTAATTATTTAGTTTGATATGTATTTCCAATTTACTCATATTATACAACAATTAACTTAATAGCTTATTTATTTGGCGGGATTAATGTCACTGTCAGCTTTCATGGCAGGAATATCATCTAGAAAATGTACTGAGGGAGGACAACTAAAAAAAGCTAAATTAGCAAATTAGCTAAAAGTAGCAGATAGGAAGGGGGAAGAGAATAAAGGAGAAGATGAAAGGAGAAGACAGAATGCAACATGAATCAGGTCTTAAAATAGTAAATATTAATTAACTTTCTTCAAGTTTCAGAATTCCCCCGGCTGGGGGCCCATCTAAATGACCTTGGCCCGGGCAAGGCTGTACGCTGGCCTGGTGGTGGTAGCCTGATGTTGGGGGTCTGTCTTACAACCAGTCCTATAGGTGCTTTCCACAATGTGATCAGAATAATCCAGAATTAGAAATACCTCTAGATTCCTCCTTTCTCTTCAAATCGCCTGGCAGAAAGTTTTGTTCCAGCAGGACAATGACCCCAATCATAACAACAATGGTTTTTTGAGGCAGACAAACATTAAGCCTCTGAAATTGTTGTCTTTCAGCCCCGACTGAAGGAAAACCTCATATTAATGATCTATGTGGTATGTTTAACAACTTAGTGTCTGCCTGGAAACCAGCAATTAAAATAAATTCCACCAGTTTTGATCAAATGAAAGGTGGGGTTAAACATTCAGCCAAAAAAAAAATGGTTACAAAAAGTGTGTAGTTTAAGGCGCAGCATGTTAAAGGACGTGTAAGCCTAATATTAGTTAGGGTGTTTTATATATTTGAGCCTCTATGAATAATCACGGACCTGTATGGATTTGAGAAAATCCAGAATACATTGTTCGTCTTGCTTTTTTTAATCAGTACAGTTATTTGTTGTATAATCATTCCAGTCTGGACAAAGACAGGTTCACGTAAATAAACTACAGCCCCGTGTTAATATGACAATAACTCTACTGATGAGTCCATGTAATTTATACAGGTAAGATCTTGATCAGAGCTGAGAGATCTGCTCATTCTGTAGTGTATACCACACATTTCCCACGTTGTTTCCCTTGAACGATTTGTTTCCATTTTGAATTCGTTTCAAACGGAATAAAACTGCGTTTCCACAAACTAAACCGGAGCACAATCCTGGATTCTGCATGCCTCTGGTCTGCTGGAATCTGGGAAAACGAATGAGAAAAAACACAACACAAAAAAACTGGCGGTCTACCCACTTGCTGACACCATGAGTAATAATGCATGCTCAGTAGGTTATCAGTCTGACTAATACTCTAGAGAATGGCAGAACTGAGATCTGCTTTCATTCAGGCCACTCTTATGTGTGGTTTCATTATAGCATTTACTTAATACAACCTTCTCAGTGACTATAAGAAGGTTGTGCAACAGCACAATCCTACATTAGCTGGTATTAGGGCATTAAAATAACATAAGATGAAATAATAATTTAAAAAGTCCAGACAGTTTTCATTCACCACCACTTAAAGCATGTGGAAAAACCGAGAGGCTACAGTACAATCCAGAGAGCAAACATGCCATCAAAGAAACAGATTGAAATGCTAAAGTATCACAGACTGTAGAGCTGTGAAGTCACAGTTGCAACCAAAAAGTAAAGCAGTCCGCACTCTGCCCTGAACTTAAGGGGAATTTATTTAAGTATCGCTGATCTGCATCGTCCAAGATTGTTCAGTTTGGCCTAGAGGTGCTGTGTCTGACCGGGTCGTTTAATAACTGGTCTGAGTAATGAAATGTCCCACATAGGGAGCGTGGATGCAGAGAAACACAGTTATCATCTGTTTGAAACACTTTCTCCAGTAAATAATAGAAGAAACACTGAGTACAAATAAGTAAGAAACACTTGCCATGATATACAGCCTTTAGATAACCCACAGGTTCCATTTCTTAAGCTTTAAAATACCTGTGCTCTTAATTTAAAAGCTGGATTATTATATAGTTATGTTATAACTATATAATAGTTATAAATATATAACCCTAACTACAGGTGTGGTGCTTCTTATGAAAAGGTTCCAGAATTCATGATCAAATAATGCTTCTGGTAAATGCATTATGTTTTGCTTTTGTTTCTTTGAAAATGGTCAACCTATAGCCATAGAGCAACAGCAAACAGTATCAGAGACGCCTCAAGTCTTTGCAACAGACGCACAAGTGCTGTGCTTTACTAACTCTCTATAAACAGAGGACTTCCTCTTGAGATGCATCTTTTTTTTAAGACATGTAGATCATAGTGGATGTGTGAAGCAGTAAAGCAGCCTAATGTGTGTCTGTGGTTACAGTGGGGGGAGCTGCAGAGCTCTGCAGACTGTGCTCCAGGCCAAAATGCGAAGGATGTGACTGAGGGGGAGGATGGCTGCTCTGTGCAGCACCCTGACCAGACCGGAGTCACAATGTCACATGATAAAACATGCATAAAGCACTGCGTCTGTGCGCAGTTTTGCAAGGAGATATGTTCTTTAGGATCATTTCCTGCCCCACCCAACGCCCCCATCCAACAACACTGAAACCGCTTAAGATGCTCATTCTTTGCACTCTTATTTGTAAGAAGGCAAATTATCGAAAAAGGCTTTAACCGCTATAGAAGAAAAAAAGAATAATAGCAACAAAAAAAGTGCCCAAAACGCAGCAAACTTTGGCGTCCGTGCGTATTCGCAGCAGAACAGCCGCCTCTTATTACAACTTTCATTGGCTGGCATGATCGCCGCTCTTATTTCTTACCACTTCAGCAATAAGCAGCATTCCTTTCCTTGAAGTAGCGAACTCTTTGCTCGGAAGGACCGACTTCAGGACCGACTGGCCCGGCTGGCTCGAGTTGGGCGCCTCGATGTCCCCCATTGTTGCAAAGACTTCCCTCTCCTCGAACTGCTAAAAGACTCCAAGTCGGACTTAACGCGTCGGGTTCGAGGCAAAGCAAAACCAAAAAAGAGGCAGACAACTGCGACTGTTTTGGGGGCGTGAGGCTGGCAGGAGGTGGAGACGGAAATAATGACAGCGCGGAAATCCAGCGAGGGATCCAGTAAAGCTAAACATCTGCTTTAATTTCTCCAGATGTGTAATGTGAGGCCCGCTGCAGCTGCGTGCGCGTACAGCCCCCCGAACCCATCAGAGGAAACGTCCGGCCCATTCAGTCACAGTGGAAACCTTTATTGATACAGTTCAGCAACATAAGGCCAAAGACAACTTTTAAGACACATGTGAAAGTTTCAATTTATGGAGGACCAATCCTGTCACAATTTCCACCATAACTATTCACCGACAGCCAGGGCAGCTTCAACCTAAATCTTAGCCTGCTCTAAGAAGTCCTCAGACAATTTGTCAGGTACTTATGTTATCTTCCCAAGCAAAAAAATTTATATTTTGTAGGGCTTAAAAAATGTGTTACGTTCAAAAATCATTTAGCACCCTTAAAAACAATTTTACACTTTATTTGTTGGTTGCATATTGCAATTTTGGAAAGAATGGCAATATCCCCTTTGCCATTGCAAGCACCAGGATTTTAAGCCCCAGGCCTTGGTTTCCCAGGGTAAACCAAAAGGTTTAGGTTTTTAAGTTTGAAGCGTTTCCATTTGTTTTACATAAATGGCCTCTAGCATTTATGATATATATGGTTTGAGGAAAACTGCAGTGTCACTCCAGTCCAGCGGGTGGCTCCAGGTAGACACAATATGTGAGACTGAGAAGCTGTAGCTATCCGTATCCTGTCACTCATCCGAACTCCAGAGAAACAGGATGGAGAATGCACAACTGGTGTTGCTGACAAGGTTATATCTCCTTAGCCCCTTTTACACCGGCCCTACCCTATTCTGCAGATCAGGCTCCACTGTGTTCTACTCCTGTTGGTATAAATAAATAAAAATAAAGCACAGCTTCTCTCTGCCTGAGCAGGGACCGGAGTGGTGTAGCGGGTGTGACAGAAGTAGAAAGCGTGGACAAAACTGTGATCTGTCTGCTCCAAAGTTCGCCTCATGGTGTTAACATTTAGGGATTTGTGAGTATATTTTTTCCTCAGTCATGGGAACAAGGATGATTTTTAATTACAGTACCACAGATGTTGATGGCAGCAAAATGCATTGGGGGCGGTGCCCACCCGCAGAGCCAGCTGTGCCCGCCAGGAAACACTCCCCCTTCCCCCCGTCAACCGTTTAAACTGTGAATCCCCCTCGAAATAATGAAATGCCCCCCCCCCCCCTTCAATTTGCTTCTGCTGCCTGCTCTACTGAGCAGATTTGGCTCCCCTGGTTTCTTTGCCATGGAAAAAGGAAACAGCTCCCAACAAGTCTGAATACAGAACCAAAATTGGCTTATAACCTTGATGTATGGACTACACAGATAAAGTTTGGAGGTGTATGTTCTCTCCTAAAACACATAAATTAAAGGTATAAAATCGCTAGGTTTATAAAATCTGGCATTTCTCAGTCTCCTCCGTGAAAATAAAAATAGCAACACATTTATTAAAATCTCGCTCCATTACTCATCTGTGGCTAGTTTTCAACCTCTACTTCCTGTTTATTACAGCATAACATGACCATATGAACCACAAAGCGTCGCCTGGTTAATTCGCTACAAACCAGTAGACGGAGACGAGTCTGGTTCAAATTTTCTTTTTGTGACATTTTAAAAGTTTGCTTGAAATTTGAACAAGAAAAGTGCCTCCTTTAGATTTAAAGAGACAGCACCAAAATTAGTTGCTCTCAGATGCATCTTAGAACAAAGGTAAAAACATGAAACGTGGGATTAAATTAACAATACATTGCAGTTTAACTTTATTTAGACTAACTGAATGATTTCAATGTGAAAAGGAAGACCTGAAAAGCATGTTGCCATTCTTTAATGAGCACAGCAGCAGTATGAATTATATGTGGGCCTGTTTTAGAGAGCTAAATGACACAGCAAAGCATGACACCTGCTCTTCTAGTAAAGAAAGGAACAACAGCTCTCAATGTCATGTGTTCTAACATTGGTTTTAATCCCTTAAAACTATATCGAACTATAATCTCTCCAGTGATAATTTGGGCACAACAAATGTGCCCTCTTAAGGATCCAAAGATGAACTTGAAAGCCCTGACAACATGTTAAAGGTTTAACGTCTGCCATAAATTTGTAGCCTGACTCAGTAACTGGGTATTTGCGGCATTGAACTGCCCTTTTATGATTTTCAATCACATCTATCATTGTTCTTTTTCAGATTCTTTATCACTTTTATCGTGCCATCACTGCCATCATCTGACCTCTCTGCAGCTGCAGTTCACTTAGGACTCCATTCCTCTTTACCATCAGGGTCATTTTACTCCAACTCCTCTATGCCACTTGAATTCCCATCCATTTTAAATGTTTCATATTCACATATTTCCTGTGCTTTACTTTTTTGCTGAGTAATTATAGAAAGTGCTTCTGCATTAAGTTTATAAATTGATTTAAGTGTAAAATTCAAGCATATTGAATTCTAAAGTGTGTACAGATATTGCGTTTTTTTTATATAATAGATAATAAATCAGCTGATACATTTTCTGACAGGTTTCCAATAAAACCTGGGATGATATATAAAGTTATTATGTGCTGTGTGTCTTTATTCAAGGCTTATTATGAAATATTGTTTTTTCTTAAACTTTATTTATTGTAACCATTCCAAAAAAGGTATTGCATTGGTGTTTTATACATAGAAAAGAGCACGAGAAGCAACAAAATATGAACGGGTCTTCAAAAACAAAACAGGTAAACTCTTCGGCTTGTGAGGTTTGTTGCCTCCTTTCATGCTTTTTTTGCAGTAAATATAGTTTTTATTGTAGTTAATATGGTTTTTATCCATTAGTTTTATTCTGCGGTTGATTTCTTGATTGGTTGAATGTGATGTTCTTGAAAAGCGTGAAGCCGTCCACAAACAGGAGTCCAGCTGACATCAGGCACACCACCTGGGAATCCAGAGCAGATACGAGAAGCGTTGCATTACCCAACAACACGTCACATAATGTTTTATCTAATAATAAACCTTCAACCTGCCAGGGACAGCAACTGGAAATTAATGATATGACCGATCCTGGTGCTAATGTTGATTAATGTGCACTTTTAAATTCTAAGATAAAGATTAAAGCCTATGTCAACAAACACATTTCCCTGGGCATGGGGGGTATTCTAGTTATGTTCCTTGTCCAGAAGCCACCACAGAATCACTACGATCCCTTTTACATCATCCATGTCCGATCGTTTTGTTTTTGTATCTGTGTTTATCACAGTTTGTTTCAAAGACACTTGGTTGGCCAATTGTGAATTTCTATCAAGGAATAGTCCTAATTTAATTAACGGGGTCCTGCTGAAAGTCATGAGCAGTTAGTGTACCTATTAGCATTCTTGTTTTGCATGAATAGATTTGATTTTCCCAGAAGCAGAGGCAAGCTTCTAATAAAAGTTGAGTCAAGAGCAAAGTGGGCATCATCCGTCTTTTACAGCTATTTGTGGTTTTTATGAACCGTAAGAAAAGCCGTAGCCTCTACATGGCTGACTTTTCAACCACTCGCTAGGTCGCCACCTTCAGAGGTTTTCATATAACTGTGCCAGAGTTGTCCTCATCACAGGTGAGGACGACTCAGAATGTAGATAGGGGACACAGGACTTTGTTAACTAGTGCCAGCAGAACCATCTCCTGATCAGCACATGGAAAACCAAGGAGCTCATGGTGGATTTCTGCAGACACAGACTCATCTCACTGACACCGGTCAACATCCAAGGAACTTACACTGTCATAGTAACATGCTCTGGCCAGGAGTGACGCTGAAAATCTAGTTCCTGCATTTGTCCACAAATGCAGGAACTATATGCAGGAAGTCCACAAAATGCAGTTCAAACCTTCATCTGAACCAAAATGTTGCAGCAAGAGTTCTGATGAAAATCAACAAGAGGGATCATATTTCTCCAATGTTAGCTTCCCTTCAATGGCTTCCTGTTAAATCAAGAATAGATTTTAATAGATTCATTCCTCTTGAGGAGTGAATGCTGCTTGTCAAGACTTGATGCAATCTGCTGGGTTTCCTTAGATAGGAAACTTTTTGACCAGTCTGTCTGGATGATTTGCCTGAATTTGACTTTGTAAAGTGCCTTGAGATGACATGTGTTGTGAATTGTCGCTATTTCAATAAAATTGAACTGAATCTTATAAGTACCTGAGTGTTCACCCGAAGAATAAACTGGACTGGAGTGACAACACCGTGACAACACCGATGCTCATTACAGTAAGAGTCAGAGCAAACTCTACTTGCTGAGGAGGCTGACATATTTTGGAGTGCAGGAGGCGCTCATTAGGACCTTTGATTCTGTGGTGGAATCAGCCATCTTCTATGATGTGATATGTTGAAGCACCAGCTTATCTGCTGCTGAGAGGAAGCGGTTACCTAAGCTCATCAGGAAGGCCAGCTCTGTCCTAGGATGCCCCCTGGACACAGTGCCACCTGCACTGGGTCCAGGGGAGACAGATGGACTCTGGCAAAAATAACATAATTGTTGGACTATGTCTCCCGCCCCTTATATGGAGCTGTTGTAGAGCTGGAGAGCTTCCTGAATGCACAAAGGAGCGCTATCACAGCTCCTCCCAGCAGCTGTTAGACTTCATAACCATCACTGCTTCCAACAAACTCAATAAGCGTTTACATCTTTGAGTTTTTGCATTTTTTTTTCTTTCTTGTAAATTGTCAGCTGGTGTTTTTATGCATAAACATTTTGCACCGTTTTTAAAATGTAGTAACATACCTCGAATATCTTGCATATGCTATTTCTAATAACTGCAGTATGTTTCTTATGTTGTAAATTTGCTTTTTACCAGAGGAATACCTGATTTTCCCCACCGTTGGACAATAAAGGGTTCTCCTATTTTGCTTATATCTTTGGCCCACTCTGGTCAGTGGTCTGGCGGTGTGTCTGAGCTACATTAAAAACAACTCTACATTTGTTGAGTTAAAGCTATTGTAAAGCACAGTCAGGTTTTAGTAACCTTAAATCCATGTACAAATATTGCCCTAATTCTGGATTTACAAAGGCACTTCTTACCCCTCCAACCAGTGTTCCTGTGGCAGAGTATGAAGTCAGTGCCATCAGGCTCAAGACAATAAGGTACACTGCAGCAAACACTGAATTGAAAAAATCCTAAAGAACAAAAGAAAAGGAAAAAGATGGTCAGGATCTGAACATTTTAATGGTTGCCTCTTTGTTCATATGGTGTCTAGTTACAGACTATACAAAGTCCAGTGCCGTGTGGTAATGTTTCACTTACAACGATAGGCCAAAAGAGGAAAGTGATCCTCTTGTTGAGTTTCAGTAAGTACAAAAGTAGCAGAAGTATGGTGATTAGGAACTCCAACACTGTGGCTGTAAGGTACTTTGGAGTGGCAGCAACAGCGAAACACACAAATGCAACAAACAAGGTCACCTAACATGGAAAAGGAGATTCACATTATATTCTGGGAGATCTTAATGACAGGCCCTGCTATTAGCAAAGTGTGAACCCACATAAGCAAGCTGCTTTACACGCTGTTTCACTTCCCTTTTTTTCTGTACTTGCACAGTTTCATACACGAACATCTAAAGCGAGATCCGCAGCAAAATGTCAAATGTTCAAATTTACAACGGGATGAAAAAACCTCTCACCGTCTCTGCCACTTTCACAATTCCCCTCCTCGATTTGAGAAAAGCGGCGTCCACGCCCAAGCTGCTCTGGACACCGTTCTCTGACATGATGGTGTTATTTCATTTGCAAAATGCAACTCAGTTCAGTCTGTTTCCTGCACCATGCAAGTTCCTATGAGCTGGAAAAGGAAATAACTGTCGTAAAACGATCTCTATGTTTTGTCCTGATAAGGACAAAAACAGTAAATGTAAGCTAAATTTAGCATTTCATAATAAGGCACTGGGGGCTCTTTAAACAAAATCACAGCATTTAACTAAAGATTTTGCACAAATATGATATAATTCAACAATCAATCAAATGTATTGTATTTATAGTAATGGCTAAATGTTACCAGTTCCTCTATCACAGCTTCTGACTTAGAAAGATAGATTTTACAGTCATGCTTTAAAGACAGAATGGTCTCAGATTTACTACAGGCATGTTTAATTCAATTCAGTTCAGTTTATTTATGTAGCGCTAATTCCCAACACGTCATCTCAAGGCACTTTAAAAGTCACTGGTTAAACAGTTTTCTATCTAAGGAAACCCAACAGATTGCATCGAGTGTTTAGAGATCAGCATTTCCTGAAAGCGACTCCCTTAAAACCTGAGGTGTGTAGAAACTGGTTGCTCATTTAAATCAGGAAGGAAAACATTGCCGTTCGCTGCAGCTCTCCAGCATTTGTTTCAAATCTGCATTTTACATTCTTGCTTATTATGCAACAATGACTTTTCCATCTAGTTTTTTTATCCTATTTCTTAGCTTTTAATGTGACTTTTCATTTCCCTCTTTGACTTTATGGTGTATAAATGATTGCTAGCACTGTTGCCTTGCAGCATGAAGGTCCTGGGTTCAAATCCCACTTGAAGTCTTGATATGTGGCGTTGGAATGTTCTCCCCATGCGTTTTGGGGTTCTCTCTGCGTACTCCGGCTTCCTCCCAAAGTCCAGAAATATACAATGGATTATTTTTCTCTCTAGATTTCTCCATGGTAAGAGTGTGTGAGCACAGATGTTTGTCCTGTTGTTCTCCGTTTTGTCCTGCGATGGAGTGGGGTGAAACTTGGACAGGTACTCAATGGACACCTGGAGAAAGGCTCCACCTGCCTCCGCGGCCCTGCACGGATGAGCAGGAATCTGGATGTGGACGGTCGATTAATGAACGCTGTGTCATACTAAGGGCTACCTGTATTGACCTTTGAACTACAAGCGTCCATGCTGCTACACATCTTAATCCACAAACTGGTTAGTTTTGTTTGGCCAGTGCTCTGTTACAACAACACACTGCAGGCGATGAGTTTGAGGTCACGCTTGTGTGATTTTGAGTTCTTGCTCCTCTGTATCAGTTTAAATGAGAGCTTGAGGATATGCTGCACTGTGCTGACATGACGTTTTGAAGCAGCATCTATAGGGGTGACCATGTGACTAGCTGCAAACTTTAGCCTTGCTTCAAAAAGATCACCTTTGGTGTTGCTGGACAACTACTTCCTTCTTCAAACTGACCAGAAAAAGAAAACCTGACTCTGCAGTCATGCTTGTTTTTGCAGGATGGAGTTTGTATCAAGCCCAAACATTTGTGGTCCCTGTTTTGTTCCCAACAAAATCTCCTCTCAGCCTCGAGTGGCTGAATCTGCTTCCAGATTTTGTGGCAACTTTAGGATAACTCTTAAATGTTTGAACGTTCAGCTTACTGTAAAGAGCTTTAAGGAACACCTGCATGGTTTCTTTTGCAATATGCTACATTTTACCAAAATAAGAAACAGCTTCTTCCCAAGAGCTGTGAGGGCTATCGCCCCCTGATGGGAGACTGCAGTACAACACCTTAAAAACCATCCCACTGTTACTAGCCCATCATCACGTTAATGTTATTGCCTATTTCAACACTATTATCTCAGAACATCTAAATGCACATTTCTGTAAATGAAGCCTCAAATCATTGCACAAAAGCACCTTATTACCTCATTGTCTGTTATCTGTGACTCATGAAGGACAAACTTCAGACAAACTTTTATATCTTTATCTTTACATTTTTTTAATCTTTTGAACGGTATAATGGGGGGGGGGGGGGGGGGGGAACCTAACCCCTTTTCACCGCCTTTTTCTTTGTTTGCTTGTCTTTTATGTGTACTCCTAGCCGGAGTGGCCGAAAAGAAATTTCACCACAGTAACACGCGATGACAATAAAGAATCTTTGAAGTAAAATAGCTACGGGTCTCAAAGTCTCCATATCTCCAGTGAGCGCAACTGTTTAACTGCAACTGTGCCAAACCAGGCTGGATGAGAGCCCAACCACTCTCAGTGAGGACAGTGGTAAAGCAGGTTTAAAAAAATAAAACCAAATAAACGTCTCCAAAGCACAAATAGTGGCATCTTGGAGTCAACAAGTCTCCATATATGTATATCTATAGTATTATTTGTACACATTTTTATGAAAAGTGATGATAAATGTGGAGGGTTATATCAATTTGAATCCATTTAAATCTGTGTTTGATTAATTATATTATTTTGGCTTACAAAAATAATTTTTGTTAAGTTATTACCAATATTACTATTGATTATAATGCACTTTATAAACAGGTTGTAGAGTACTTTTTAACATAAGGCAATGAAATAATATCCCAAATAACCAGAGATGTAAACGCTTAGAACACAAATAATGAGGTCAATGTAAATAAATAGGAGAAAAGAAACAAGTCCAGAGCATAAAAACAAGGGTGAACGATTTACAATGGGGATTTTTAAGGCCTACTTGACTCAAATGCCCTTAGAAGGCTAGTTAATAATGCCCTGAAGTTCTGAGCTGCCCTCATCAGGACAAGTAAATAACCCTAACAGTTAGAAGCAGCATCTGTAAAAGCGTAATCAGGCCCACTTTTACATTTGGATCTTACAACACCTGGTTGTTTTAGCTGAGGTACCATGATGAAAAAGTTTGACTAAGCAAGAGACGATCAAACCTTGAAAAGCATTAAAGAGAAAATGAAAAACACCTTCCATGCGTTGGCTGTTTGTGTCTTTACTTCATAGCTTTCCAAACAGTCATGGTGCATCATAATAAAACCCATCGTCATAACAATTTCTTTTCCCAGTGCAAAATAGAAAGACTGAAAGATGTAGGGTGCCTGTTTCTGTTTTAGGCTCAATCAGCATAAATAGATCATCCCTTTCAGCATCCCTTTAATGTTTAGTTTATAAAGCACCACATTTCCCTTGATTTTATCTCGTATCAGTTTCTGCAATATGAAGGATATTGCAAATGTGTTAAAAATAAACTTCAGTAAAAACAATACGATCATAACATGTTGTAAGGCACATCTGCAGGTTTTGTGTCCTCGGCTCTGAGTTTTGCTCGGGCGTTTGTTTCAGTGTGGCCAGAGACACTTCCAGGGCGCAGACTTGGGTGGTTTCAGGCACTTTCCCAACTTTTCACAGCCAGGAGGGGCCCAGTTCTGTAAATGAGAGCAGTACCAAAAAACTTACAAAGCAATAGAAACCTTTAAAGTTATTAATCTTTAGAAAGGCGTATTGGTGTTACTTTGGAACTTAAATGCATGTTATTAGCAGAAAAAAAACAAATCAGTTTGACGGTTTTATGGACGTCTGTGTGTGTGTGTGTGTGTGTGTGTGTGTGTGTGTGTGTGTGTGTGTGTGTGTGTGTGTGCATTAATGTGCATCCTCTGCCAGTAGAAAATAATGAATCTATTACAGCAAATGAGGAAAAGCATGAATACCTTCAAATATGTTTGTTGTTTACAGAATTATGTATCTGTGTGTATCTCTACTGAATATAGAAATCACTTTTTATTGCAATAGTGTAACCAGGGTCATCCATGTTTCAGTTATTTAATATATCGGAAATTCTAGGAAAAATCTCATTAAAGTCATGATTTCCAGACAAAAAATATGTATAGATAAAAATACAATGAAGTTATAGCCCTTTTGAGTGTAATTATGCTTATTTTACGCATTTACCTTAAAATTAACCTTAATCTCCAGTTAATAGCATGAAACTTCCTGTTAAAAATAAGACGCATATTTAAAAATATATATATTCAACTCACATAAGACTAATTATGTTTACCAGTGCAATATAAATAGATTAAGAATCTTTCTTTGACTGACCACAAGGGGGCACTGCTATGGCGCAAATGAACAAGAGTAAAAATACCTTGGCAGCCTTTATAAGAACACACTGGTCACACCAGGATCTTTAAATAATATTAAAGCAGATTTATAAAATAAAACATAAATAAAAAAACTGCCACAGATGCAGATAAATTCATCTTACTCTGCTCATTAAATAATCAACTACGACAAAGCAAGATAGCACAAAAGTCTCTGGTTCTCTATTCAGATACACATTTTATAGTTTAACACATGCCACTGTTGTGGCAAATAACTGTTCATTTTATACTTGTAATTTATTTAAAGTAAGAAAGAAAAAAAAACAGCCTGAAAACGATACTTTTCATATAACTAAAACCGACCATATAGTCAGAGAAAACCGCATACGGAGCAACCCTCTGAACACTTCAGAGTTAGCCGTCACCTCTAGAAAAGCTTATCTGCACAGACAGATTTAGCGGATGACCCGGTACTGAGTGGTGGGCTCGTTTTAGTGGCAGGACTCTCACCATCACGGCCAGGTCACACATGTTGAGCTGGGGCATGCCGGGCACCAGAGTCTTCTGATGCTGCTGCACCACAGCAGAGACGCTGCGCAGAACCTCCTGGTACTCCATGGATAAAACACTGCAAACACACGTTATACTAATCATGGCAGCAACCAGAACCTGCTGGCAGTTGTTTAATGAAGTCACCAGAGATGCAACCATCAGGCTTTTCCAGGGAAGGAATTCTGGTTTTCTTTGGGGTCTGACAAAAATGTGATAATGCCAGAAGTTTAAGTCTAACCCCCCCTGGTAAACTCTTGGGTTTTTGAGACTTTAAAAACTTTAATTAGGATTTTCCACCTTCAATGTGACATTTATCTTGTGTAGCAGAAAGACGTAAAAAAGTTGCAATGACCTGGTTAAAAGTGTGCACAACCTTAAATGAATAAACTCTGTCGAAACACCTTTAATGTCAGCCTATCTATCTGCTTTGGAACGTGAGGTAGTGATATTTCCCCACTCTTCTTCCTCCAAGCCAGTCGGGTTGTGCAGACATATCTTGTCCTAAGACTTCTTCAGGTTATTGAACAGATTTCCTGCTGGATTCACTTCTGTGCTCTGGTCAGGCCATTGGAAAGCTTTCGTTTTTGTCGGGTGAAGAAAGCCGTTTGTTGATTTGGACTCTTTGTGATACGGAAAAAATGAAATGCCCCTTAATCCTCCGTTTCTGAGCTGACATCTCAAACGTTTGGACCAGAACTGATTGTCATTTGTAACTGTTGATAATATCAGCCACCTTGACAAAAAGTGCAGCAGCAGCAGCTGAAGAAAAGACACTGCGGCCGATGATACTGCCACCGCCATGCTCTACTGTGGGTATGACGTTCTTTTGGCGATGCTTATTGCAGCTTCTTTGCCAAACACTTTTAGAATCGTGGCCCCAAAGTTAAAACTTGGTTTCATCAGACCAGGACACATTGTCCAGCAGGGTTGTTTCTAGAGATTTAAGCCAGGCCTGAGTTGTGTTGGCTTCTGTCTTGCCATCTTATTTCTTCACCCAGGCAAAATGTGAATGTAGGAGATTGTTGTCACATCAAACAGCATATTTTAGAAGTTGCTGCAGCTCTCTCTGTGTTACTGCTGGCTTCCCGGCAGCCTCCCCGACCAGTTTCTGTCTGTGTTTTCATCAGTTTTGATGAAACACTCAGTTTTTTTTCTCGTGGTCCATTTTTTTCTCTCCAAATATTTACTCCAATGAATATTCTTTTGATTGACACCTTCATCTAATTATTTTTGGTCCTTTGTAATCCCTGCAAACTGCAGCTAATCGATACTTCCAGTCCCTTTAAGGGTATGCACACTTTTTCCTCATACGTCCACATTAGATGCGGAAAACGTATCCAGAACTTTGATTTATAACACTCTTGAGAGTCACCAGCATTTACCCGGGTTTTAATAATCTCCAAGCAAACTGCATCATAGTATATGCTGTTTGTTGGTTGGTGTGGTTATACAATAATAATAATAATAATAATAATAATAATAATAATAATATTGTGTCTTTATATGCCTTCAAAAGTTGTGCATTTCTTAGTTTGGATGCATTTAATAAAAAAACTGATTTTCCTGTATTTGACCTGCCAATTGCTGATCAGAGCTGAACCCTGGGTGATTGATTGGTGCATCTCTAGCACTGATGTCTACATGCTTACTGGATTACAAAATCTGAAAAGAACACCAGTGCATATTCCCAGAACATCATTTGAAACTTTCATTTATTTGGGGACCAAAACCAAAAGCTAACCGACTTACAAAAACGAATGAGAAGAACAGACAACAAATCCGGACGACATGCGAGAAGCTTTAAATGCATCATTTGTACTTTGAAACGTTACGGTCAAAACTAGGTTTAAACTGGATCGACTTTAGGTGTGATTCTTTTTGCTCTAATTGTGAGTTTTTCAACAACCTACTTTTAAACTACTTTATTCTATAAAAGCTCAGAAAACAACAAGGCTGTGAGCTTGGCGAGCTTTAAAAGTGTCACACGCAGTCATGTGCAGTTTTAATCTGAACCAACACATCCAAGACCGGTTTGATCACTTACCTCTTTTGGCCTATCTGGTCTACCACTGATGTCTAAGACACACACACACACACACACACACACACACACACACACACACACACACACACACACACACACACACACACACACACACACACACACACACACACACACACAGCAGTTTAAGTCATTATATCAGCGTTCTCAACAAAGGACTGAGGCATAAATGCGTAAACACACACAGTGCTCTGGCCGGCTCTGGTAAAGCACACTCGGCAGGGTGAACTATGTAACCCCCATCACATCCCCTGTCTCTCAATTACTGCTGTTGGACACCAGTGAGCGCGAGCACCTCTGTGCATTATTATATTCAGAGTGTAAAACACAGGGGCCCTGAAGGCTTTCAAAGGAACGCTGCTCTCAATAGGACCTGTAGGGTTAATGGGCTCTGTGTGTGTGTGTGTGTGTGTGTGTGTTGGGGGGCGGTGGGGGGAGTTGGCGTCTGGTGGCGTGACACAGGGATAGACAAATATCAGCAGTGCAATTACACCCCTGATACATTCGCCGGCAGCACCTGTGCCAGCCTTCCATCCATCCCTCCACTGCAGAGCCGAGGCTCTCTGATTGGCCCCTGGGGAACGTGTGCATGTGTGTGAGGTGAAGTGTCAATTAGAGTAATAACCCTGGGCCCTGTCCAGCTCACACCTACCCTCCCCTCTTAGATCTCCCACCGGGCAGCAAGGCTTCCTCCATCAGCAAGCACCTGCTCCTTTTCCTTGATACTTGTTCTTTACTTCGCCTACAATTACTTGGCTGGTAGTGTGCTGGCTGTAATTAGTCTCTCTCCTTGTGTGCCACAGCGCATTGTGTTTCAGGGGGAAAACAGACTGGTTAAAGGGGGGGGGGGAAACACAGACATTTATATTAAATTGCAGATGCTATCTAGAAAATCCCGAATTCTGCTTCTCTCCCTGATCTTGATCTGTGCCCGTTGCTCGTTGTTTCTCGGCATCTGTTGCTCCGTGTATGTGATGGAGCCTTATCGGACGCTTGTGAGGACGAGTGTGCCGGGCACAACGTGGGACGGCGTCAAATGAAATAAATAAAAAAGTTGCACGGCGTTCAAAGTTTTCCGTTGTTTTGTCTGCGCAGGAGAAAAGCTCACAGCGCAGACCTCTAAATCAAAAACTAATAATATCATTTATTCCAGCGCCCCCTCCGCATACAGCTAATGAAAAGCTCACAGTCAGCACCGCTCATTATCATGATTATAACCCTTAGCTTACTTGTGTAGAGGCAAAATCTGGAATAATAAGCAGGCTCTATGCAAATGCACTCTTTTGATTTATAATGTATGGCACCCAAGGGGGATGAGGGCATTGCTCAGGTGTGTCACCGCTCTGATTACTGATTCATAACGCTACTGCAGCAACACACGCGCACACACTCATTTCCAAACAAGCACACAGTAGCAGAAGGTGGGGGAATTGAGGAGACAATCAAATACATCTGTCCTGCCCACCCCTCCCCTCCGCCGTCTTCTCCACCCTGGTGGAAATTGAGCACTTCAGCGAGGACTATTGATTGGAGACGCGAGGGCTTGGTGGCAGGCAGCAGATGAGGCCAGGCCCGACGTAGGGGCTGCCCCTGCGGTGTGGCGGCGGGGGCTGCGGCGGGGATGGGGAAGGGACTCCTGGGACACGAGCTGAGGTGGGTGGTGAGAAAGCGGGATGTGTTAATCTCAGGGCAGAAGCTCTCAGCAATACTGAGCTGCAGGATTCTGGTAAGCGCCTCGTCTTTCAGCCCGAACAGATGGTCTACGCTGGGCTTCTTCAGGTTCGGGCTGCAGTTACCAAGAGGCCAACAAGCTACAGCGAATAAATAACCTCCGAGTTATCTTCCGGGTGACAACATCATGACTAGCGCGGCTTTTCTGGTTAACTTGGGATGATTGGGGGTGGTGTTTGTGTGTGTTCTGTGCTGCATCACGCCCTGCGACAGTAGTGAAGGTATGCGTGCAGACAGGTCCTACATCATCTTAAGTGGCTCTTTAGGTGGTGACAGAGATTAATGATGGCCAGGCAGCCAGTCCAGCTGGGGGACCTGGGAGGACACGGACAATACCCACACACCCAGGCTTAAATAGGAAGGTCCCCGTGGAAGCAGAGGGACATCAGCAGAGAGACGAGCTACCGATGGGGAAGGCTGGGGCTATCAGGGCCTATTTCAGTCATAATTAAAATCCCTGTTACGTATAACGATTACTTGGCTGCATGTCAAAGGGTCACATTTTCCATTTATGTTTTTCTGAATTCTAAGTTTTAAAATACAGATAGTTTCTTAATTACCTAAAACATGTCCAATCATATGGTTGATGAACAGCGGGAACCGGATGTTTACATACACCATAAAAACTGTCTGCGATTACACGAAACTAAACTCTTCCTGTTTTATGTCGGTTAGGATTGGTAAAAAAAAAAATTATTTGTTAAAGGCCTGAATAATAAAAGTTCTTTTTTTTTTTTTATTCTCAAGGACGTTTAGGACCAACAGAAGTTTACATACAATAAGACTGCTTTTCCTTTAAACAATTTGAGAAAGCCCAGACAAAATGTTCACAACATTTGAATTAATTGGAGGTACACCTATGCAGCACGTCAAACACCCTGCTTTGTTGTGTGAAAAAAAAATGAAAATTAAATCAGCCAAGATATCAAGAAGAGGATTGTGGACCTCCATAAGTCTGGTTCATCGTAAGGTACGACTTTGATGAAACAAAAATTAAAACTTTGGCTATAATGCTAAGAGCTAGCCTGAAACCAAACCCTAACAATGAAGTATGGGGGCGGCAGCGACACGTTGTGCGGGTGTTTTTGAGGAAATATTGAAGCGACATTTGAAGACATCAGCCAGGAGGTTAAATCTGGGGTGCGACTTGATGTTCCAAATGGACAATGATCTGAAGCGAACAGCAAATCTGACTCAGTTACCCCGGTTCTGTCCCGAGGAACGGGCCAAAATTCCAGGAAACTAAAGGGAGAACCTTGAGGAGGGAAACCCAAAATGTCTAAAGAGAGTGATAAATGACAGTGTATGTAAATATCAGATTTTAACCGTATATAAAGGTAACCTTTCAAAAGCAAAATTTCCAATATTTAGGATACTGTATACCACAAGAGTTCAAAACAAGCAGAGAAAAGCTGCAGCGGCCAACACAGTCTCGCTGTCGCTGGTTTTAACGTGAATGTTGATTATAATGTTGTTTGCGATCATTTAGAGTGGAAACAGAAAATAGATTGTACGTCCGAACTAATTGTACAGCCCCAGGGAAAGCTACACAAAAGTTCAATAAAGTGGTATTAATAAGATTAAAGAGGGTTGGTGCATTAAAAGTGCAACCCTGGAGACAAACTCATGACCTCTTGTTGCAGAAGTAAAAAGTAAGCCATGTGTGTGCGTCTCTGCCTGCACTCAGCTCATCACATGGCTGCATATTGATTGGATCTTGCCTTTTTTTTCTTCCAATTCTTCTAAGTGAATAGCAAGGGTAAAGGATGGGCAAATGAAAAACAACATTAATGTTTTATCATCCAATCTCACTCCAGAACTGAAAGGACTTCGAGCTGGAAGCCAAGAGAGGGGGGAGATGAGGCCACAGCGAGAATGTGAAAAGCAGAGCGCGTCAGAAAGCAGAAAAGGTCAGTGTAGGAGGTTTCTACGCCAGGAGGGAGCCAGAAAGCATAAAAAGAATATTCTCCCATCAAAGCGTTTTGAGATTATCTTAATGTATTAGTCATGGTATCAGGCTGAGCCCCCCCGAAAAGATCCTGTTAATAACCTGCATTAAAAATAAACAGTTAAAGATGATGCTCGTTTATCTTTGCATCCTTATTTAGTAATAGTCTCAGTCATCCTTGGCGGCGTGCGTGTCCTCTGGCATCGGCAGGTCCTAACTCTCCCCGTGGCTCAGCCTGAGCCACGCAGAACGCATTAAATAGCGCTTGCTCTCAATTTAGACCTGAACAATTTATCTTGCAGTTTTAACCTGCAAGCAGCCCGCCGGAGGAGGCCTGATGGCCAGATAGCGATCTTTAAGGAGCTGTTTGCAATCACAAAGAGGAGGGTGTAATCATGCGCGCTCCAGCTGAGTGGATCAATCCGCTCCCTTCTTTTTCGTGCCGCTGAATCTCCATTGATCTCACGCACATTCTGCACAGCAGCCAAACAACATTTAAACTCCTCACCCCTTCTATCTTTATTCTCTCTCCTGTTTTTTTTCTCCCCCTGCTCTTCAGCGCCACGTGTAAACACGGCCCTGTTTCGTACACTGTCCTTCGACCGGTGACAGATTTTGATTGTATCTTTCAAGACGACTAACCTGAGTGGGTACTTCTCTCCAGGATCCCGCCCCAGATGGAAAATGATTGGTTGAAGTGTGTGCTCTTTCTGGTCATGAGTTGTCACGCCTGGAATCTCTTGACCCGGACAGAAGTTTATGCCCTGCAAAAAAAAAAAAAAATAATAATAATATATATATATATAAATACAAATAAAAGACATACAGATGTATGATTGCAGAGAAATTACATCATCAGTTGAAGGAGCTAGACTTTTAGTGTAATCTTTCAAGGTGGCCTTATTCAACAGTACCTTGGTCTTTCAGAAGGGATTATTAAAATTGTATCATTAGTTTTCATTTCTGCTTTTTCCAGTATAATGTCTAGTATTCATCTTTATAAAGTAGGGTAGAAACAAAGACATTGTTAAACCTAAAAAAAATTTTAATGGCATTTTTAAAGATTGAGCCAAGGAAACAGGAACCAACTGTCTTTGTGACAGGGTCACTGCAGCAAAGTGCCGAAAGATCCAGTCTAAAAATGGTTGTTTGCTAGGTTGCATGTTAGGTGTGGACAAAACACCATCTCATTCCAGAGTTTAGGAGCTTTTCATACCTGTTACAGATAAGGAAGAAAACATAATTCTGCTCAAAACCTGGAATGAAAATAAGGGAAAAAAATCCAACAATAAGTCTGACGAAGCATTGCTTCAGGCCACTTAAAAGATAACAAGAAAGTCTAGATCTTTATTTGAAACAATAATAAAGAAACAAGGCGTGGCCAAATAACTTTACAGAGTGAAAACAATAATGATCTTTTTAAAAACTCTTTCGACCCATGAAAATAAGCATCTAATCTATCAAATCACAATTGCTTTTGTCAATCTTAATGCGCGCAACTTTGCATGTTCAAACAAACGTTTGGTGCCCTGAAAGTTTGATACATTTAAAATCTGTAGGCCAAGGATGTGGCCTTTGACTGAACCTTGCCATTTAACGAGATGCTAAAGCTCAGAGAGAGGGGTGGGGACACGGTGACCACAAAAAAACAGAAGATTGAGGAAAATGGCTTTTAATTGTGACTAATAACATAATGGCAGATGAATATCAATAATATAACAAATGTGTGTTTTCATTATATCCTGCAGTCCTAATTTGCAGTGGGACTAACAAGTCAATATGTAAGAGATAATGGCCGACAAGGTGTCCATTATCAGAAATTAATGGACGACGTGGAGGCGTGAACCATCGCTTCGGCGAAGTCCATTAATTTCTGATAATGGACACCTCATCGGGCATTATCCTGCTTATACCATGGTCACCTATGAAAAATAAGTATAAAATCAATTATTAATACTTTCATGTTTTTTTCCACAGTTAATGTCAACAAGAAGCGGCTCAGAGAACTTTTTAATATCTCTCGTTGTGACGCGTTGCAGAGGCAACCAGCGTCAACTGCGTTGCCGTTACCAGCTAACCTTTGAGCCAGAGCAATAATTCAGAACAATTAGGCTATTTGACCGGAACTATTTATAGGTGTGTTATAACACTTTTTAACGGACACCCTGCAGCCAATCAGAATCGAGTATTCACCCAGACCACGCTGTAAGTGGACTTCATCAAGCTTTTTGCAAAGTATCAATAACAAAATCTAACAAAGATTGGTCAGAAATAATCTGTCGTAGGTTCGTTGATAGCGATAGCAGCTTTGAATCCCAAAGAAAATAAAGGAATTACCAGATTACCCATATTCATTCATCCAATGTGCCTAAGCAGGTACATCAAGGAAAATGTGTTTAAACGCCAAGAAAGTGGGAATTTTTTATTTTGATGCATTCAATTAGCAGGGGGAAAAAGTGAATATTTGGCTCCCATCTATCAATATATCAGAAACGGTACTAGTACAACAGGCTAATCGAGAGGCAAATGACTTTCTTTGGACAGCGAGCTCTCTTTTGCTCTCAGTCAATTCATTCCTGTAGGCGTGAGTCTGATTGAGAAATCACCGCTCAGCCTTTAGGACTCTACAAATGGTTTGTAAACGAGTGAACGTGATAACTAATCATATGCTTTGAGTGGATAACAAGATGATGAAAACTGTTGTCATTTAGATTGGGTCTTAGATGCACAAAGGACTTGCAGGATGTAAAGTTTTGCACTTGTGGATACAAAAAGAGCACTGAAATGTGACTTGTTCTGAGAAGTGTATGACTTTGGTTTGATTGCATAGAAAATAAGCCACAGTGTACACATGCACACACACAAGTATTTATTAAACTTAATAAGATACTGCATTCTGAAAAGGGAAAAGATTGCCTTGCTGCCAGCTTGTGTTCTTAAAAAGCAGATTATGAATCATCCAGATATATAAGGAAATCCTAGGTTCTGCTCTGTGCGAATAAAATATCGGACAGGAAACAGCAGATCTACCCACTTTTGGCTGCAAAACGCTCATAAATTTCAAACAAAGGTCAGCGTGCCCCAAAAGGGCCAACATAAAGCCCGAGGTCAGTCTCTCAGGAAGCTGAAAAGCAGGTTTGCTTTTACTCTCTGTGCGACTCAAAACTCAGAAATAGGGAATCAAACTCTCAGCGAACTTCTGTTTGACAACCGGCATCATTTTAGATATTTCCAATAAATTGTGACTTTTCTCTGAAATTTACAGCTAACAGCAAAGCACTCCGTTGCAAACATCAGCGAGTTTTGCTTCCAGCCACCTGCTACCCTGGGCTGATTACTCATTGTTACACTGTCTATATGCAATATTGTCCTCCAATCTGTTGTGTTATTCATGGAGCCACTTGCTGGTGCATCACAAAGGGGGTTTTGGAGTCTCTGAAACAGAACACTTTTTCCTGCCTCCTCTTCATCTCCGGTGCTGCTGCTGCTGCTCCCTGACTCCATTCTCAGGAGGCTGGCAGCCTGATTGAGTCACACTCTCTCCTGCAGAAACCCCCCGGAGAGCTGCCCCCCTGCCTGAATGCACGAACACAAACACACACTTTCTGATGAGCACAACTAATATTGAAAAAGCATTCATCTGTAAGGTGCTGCGCTTGCCCCCCCTCTGGGATCACTCATCGGAGCACCTCAAAATACATACAGAACAGAGAGAAGGCGCAAAAGTGAGGATTGATACCCCACCTACACACACATAGGAGCTTCCACTCATTCAGACTTGTCCTGTCTTTTGAAGCCAGCTGCTCAGAAATGCAGAGAAGAGTAAAAGAAAAAGCAAAAAAAAAAAAAAAGCAGAATCTCATCCCAGAGGAGCAGCGTGAAAAGCCTGCTGTGTGTATCTGTCTGATTCTGTTTCTTGTGCCAAAGATATTACAGCGAGAGCTCCATATCGCACACGACATTAGCAGCACAGATCCAGCGAGGCTACTTTCAAACTGAAGCACAGCAGTTGTGACAAGATAAGATGCAGAACCACCCAGGGGTGGGAGGGGGGAATTTTTTCTTCTTCTTTTTTTTTTTTTTGAGTGAAAAAGCAACAATTAGAGTATCTATTTTTTTTAGGGGTGGGGGGGGGATCTCATCAATATTGTGGGTTAGAAATTCCTTCAATATGTTTGTCATTTGACAACATTGGACAGACAATCCAGTCTTAAGAACCAAAATTATTTAACATTGTGAAGGAGAAAACAATTATACTAATGAAATATGTAATGAATGAAGCGTCTGTATAAACGGCACACGGACCTTTCACCTAATAGTGATTAGAAACACTCACACCTCGCTTCCTTTAAGGTCACTCGACCAAGGCGAGAACTGTTAAGATGTCTGGGCGACATATCTGTAAACACCTGTTGGACCAAAACAGCGTTCAATGCCAGATGTGGCGTCAAGGGTGTTTATCAGGAATGTTATGTGGTGTCTAGAATAATTATTGAGATGTAAACAGCTGTCTTGAATCCTCCAAATAAACCCCTGTCTGTACTTCCTTCGGGGAGAGACCAAGAGGACGTTCTGAGGGGTTGTGTGAATTGTGTAGGAATACATGAACAAACGGTCTCTCCGGTGAGTCTGGACCAAATATGAAGCCCGTTTCCTGAAGTCATTTTGTTAATATATTTAAGAGGAGATTTCTGCATGCTCCTGCCCCTTTTCTGACCACAACATTAAAAAA
Source organism: Fundulus diaphanus (assembly GCA_037039145.1). NCBI lineage: Eukaryota > Metazoa > Chordata > Actinopteri > Cyprinodontiformes > Fundulidae > Fundulus > Fundulus diaphanus. The sequence goes on along the minus strand of CM073122.1, from coordinate 31,802,953 downwards.
AATATCCACATAAAGTTTAAAGGTTTACATCCACACACTCATTTTGAGCCTTTATTAATATCAATTTTGTTTGAATTGTCAACATCAACGACTTTCAAGCACTAGCACCGGGTGCACAAGTTTGAACTTACTGAGGATTTTCTCAAATCCACACAGTGTCAAAATTATACATACATCCTTACTAATATTTGGCTAAACGTCCCACAGCATCAGGTAGCCAACAACATGGTCCTCGCCGTGATTCTGGCAGGATATTTAACCCATCCTATTATCAGGATTGGTTCTCATTCAGATAGTGCTTAAATTGTCAAATGTGCTGAGGCTTGGGGCCAAAAGCTGCCTAGCTGAGAACCAGTGAGATGTGTTAATTTCTCCACAGCTATTCGACAACCTGCTTCAAATCTGTAGTTTTTATTCTCCTGCGCAGCCATAATCTCTCATACTTTAGTAAGCACCATTAATGGCTAACTTTACTCAAAACTGACATAATATTCATACTGGTTGGAGGTAAGCTGTGTCCTGGAAAACTACTAACATTTATAGTAACTAACACACATTGTCCTATAATAAACACTGTCCCATAATAGACTGTTTTTCCAAGATGGAGACCTGCAACAAGGCAACGCTTTGTAACACAAAAACTGAGAACTCAGAAAAGGCTCAGGAAAGCCAACACAGAGCCCAAAGCATCAGCTTGGCTTCCAAACTGCAGGAGCGTCTGCAGGATCAACCCAGGAAGGCCCAGCGGGGGTTACAATCACACCAGAAAATATCTCAGGTCATTCATCTGAACATCAGACCAAGTAGTTTTTCCATGATAAAAGGTCCCATCATGATCAAATAGAGACCAGTGGGTAGGAATATCTGTTCAGGCACACAAGTTAATCATTTTTTTTAGATTTGATTTTTTTGTATTACTCAGTGGGACATGGCCATGAAATCTAGCTAGGAAGGCTCCCAGGAGGACCCTGGTCAGATACCCAAACAACCTCTGTCGACTCCTTTGGATGGCGAGGAGCAGCACCTCCACTCAAAGACCGAGTTCCTCAGAGTTCCTCACGCTAACAGAGCAGAGCTAACATAAGAAATCCACTGCAAAAAGGGAACTAAAAGTAAGTGAAAAGGTCTTGAAATGAGTGCATTTGTTCTAGATCTGAGCAGGCCAATAGGACTAGCAATAACATTTGTGCACTTAAAATAGAAAAAAATCATCTCCATCATCTTATTTCAAGTGCAGTATATGTAATTATCTTATTTTAGGGGTCAAAATACTGACCAAAGAAAACCTAAAATCTGCCACTAAATGAGTATTCCCCTCTTTATTAAAGCACGATTCCACCAAAGTCTTCTGGTAACTTATTAAAATCTAACCTGTTGATCAATGATTTCAAATAAATAGCGAAAGGGAACAAGATACCCAGCCAGTAGACTTTTTATGTGCGGCTCGGTTGAATGGGTGGATGTGTATGCAATGTAGTTTTTAGTCAATACCCACGCGCGCGGTTTAAGGATCCAGCCATTATAACAACAAAGCAACGTGGAGATTTAACCTTTTTTTGCAGAGATTCAAAACTTGCTCATTGACGCACAAACGGACGAGCACCTCTGCATGAGGAACCTTTGTGAGCGTTCTCTTCAATGCACCCCCCCCCCACACATTCTCCCGCCCGCATTCATACACGCAGCAAATCGATAGGCAACTCACAGGCAATCAGACGCCATTATTTGTGAAGTTCCACTTCAGTTCACTTGAGTTGATAAAGAAGGCTGCTATTGATTCAGCGGCCCTGAAGGAGAGAGCAATTTAAGCGACCGATGGGGCATAAAACAAACTGGATCGCAGGAAAAGCATAGCGGCGGAGGGAGGACAGGAGGACACGTTGTCGTGGACGGAGGGGAGAGAAAGGGGAGACAAAAAGACATCATATTCTTCTGCTTTTCTGGTGGTAGAGTTCCCATTTCTCCTGACATGTTTGATCCACACTGGCTCGGCGTGACTCCGTGGAAGAACGAGCAGGGGATGGTGGTATGTAAATGGTTGGGGGTGGAGGGGTGGTGGGGGTTCCACCTGAGATTAAACAAACAAGTCAACTGGTTGATGAACGATGCCAGTTGACGCCTGTGGGGGGTTCCTCGTTAATATTCATTCCTCTCTGATGTACACAGCAGTCAATTGATGAGCCATTGTTGAGATAACACGGGCAACAAGGAGAAGTGTCGGTGTGTTCCGGAAAGATTAGGGTCGACGACGGGACGCAACGTGACAGGGCAAATTAAGAAGTACGGAAGCGGAGAGGGGACACGGCTCATTGAAAGGAAGGCGCCTTACGTGCCGGAGCTCCTCCCACGAGTTGCTCCAGGTCCAGTAGTGTGCTTTGTACGGTCCAAGCCTCACAGCCATCATCTCGTTCCCACGGTAAAAGAAAATAGGTCTGTTGAGACAGGAGAAGGTACACACAAAGCTCTGGTTTATACCTTGGCACCGGAGCTAACGTTGAACTGGACAGAAAGAAAGATATTTTGTGGTGTTTATGTTTTAACGGCATGTTTACCGTTTTAGCTTATGACTCAAAGGGTCATAATTGTTCTTTTAAATCTATAAAAACAAAGCTCAAATTCTTAGAAAACTGTACTCGCACAATGTTGCTTTTTAGTTAAACGCCTTTTTAAATCCAAGACGTTTCCTCTTGCATTTTACCAACAGTGGGTCTAAATTCACACACCTCTCATAACTCGATTATAACTTGTGCACTTTGTTCATTATTCACTTATTGATTTGAATGTACAGAAATCCTTTAGGTTTTGTTAATGGACCTTCTGCCAGGGACAAGAGCCAACTGGGATAGTTCAGACGTCTAACGAGCATCCCTCCTCCTGGGCATCACCTTTCTGATGATTATGAGGAGTCCCGCGGGAGAAGCTGGGAGAATCCGAGAAGGGAAGACGGGTGAAACAAGCGTTTTTATTCACCTGTTGTCGAGTTGGTGGGAGCCGTTTAGCAGCACTGGCGTCAGGTCCAGTCCGTCCAGCGTTCGGTCATCTGGAGGGCTGAGGGCGGCCAGGGACAGGCTGGTGGTGAACAGATCCATGACGTTGGCGGGCTGGAGGCTCACCTGCACCGGGATGAAGGAATAAGAAATCTGACCACAGTAGTAGAGATGCACCAATCAGGCTTTTCCCGGGTCGAAACAGCTGATACGGAGGTGAAACCAGATGTTTCAGATTTTTTTAATCAAATATTTAATCCAGTATCTTTTAATCCAACGTAAAATTAAGTAATCAAAAGATAATCACCATTTAAGACTTGAAGTCCCTCACTCAACTTTTATTGTGCTTATGAAAAGTGAAAGAAAAAGAGACGCATTTAAAGAATGGAGCTAGTGATAGATCTTAGTGTTAATGCATTTAATGAATTGCATAACAACAAAATAAATAAAAATCAGGGTTTTAGGATTTGATCTGCTGCTCAATAATAATAATGCAATTTATTTATAATGCACTTTACATTTAAAACAAACCTCAAAGTGCTACAGAGCAGAGGGCTAAAAACAACCCCCGGGATAATGCAGAAATTAAAACAGCATTTTACAATCACCATTAATCGAATAACACAAATAAAATCAGAATAAAGTTTCTAAAGGGCTTCTTTAAACAAGAATGTTTTCTGGCCTTTTTAAAAGACCTCCACACTTTGTGGGCCAACTGCCTGGAAGGCCCCGTCTCCCGTAGAGGAGAGTTTGTTCCTGGGCTGGTGAAGGCAGCATGAGGAGGTGGCGGAGCGGAGGTTTCGTGAGGTAGTGTGTGGGGTGAGTAAACACGGCGGATGCAGGGCAAAACTTGCGAATTTAGATGTCTGGCTGATGTCCGATTGGTGCATAATAAGACAACAAATCACAGTCACCTCACTTTACAACATGTGTTTCCTTTTTATAATAGACTGTAAACCGACACCAATATGCCAACTATGATTTCATCCTGTTCATTTGTCCAAAGGGTTTTATAATATGCCACTTGTCGACTCGACTCTCTGGAATCAAACAGATTATGGTAGCATGTTATTAATACACAGGGATGCTCACATGAAGAAGAAGAGTTGTATTTCATCAGTTTCCTCTCTAATCTCTACAGGCTGGTTTAATATCAAAACTCCAGAATGCCTTTCCTTCCATAAATTAGGTTTTTTTGGAGGAGGAGGAAAAAATGGAAAAAAGAAGGAAAAAAAAAAGAGGAGAGGAAGCATGGGATAGGACGTGGCCTGGGCAAGCAGGCTGCCGGAGCAGGAGCGAGCTGGTGTTTTATCTCCCTCTCCCAGTGGCTGTGAAAAGCTTTATTTTATTTATAAACTTTGAACTATTTTCAGATAAAACGCCATTTTTTCGCTGTCATCCTTGATCTTCCGTTCCATTCTCTCCTGAGCGAGCCTTAGAGGGAGACGGCACGCTCACAATCAGATAGTGCTATCAGGCCTGTGCAGCTGCAGCGCCATGTGCCGCTGCGCTCCTATCGGCGGCCGGCACGCGCGCAGACGCACACACACACACGGCCGCGTGCGCGCGTGCATGCTCCCGAGCACTGAAACGAATTCCTCTTTTCTTATGTATCCACAGAAGCAGCCACAGAAATAGTTCTGCAGCGAGTTGCATGATCTATCCGCACATCCAGACACTCTCTCTGAAAAGCACAAATGCCAACAGATTCAATTCTTCCCTTCGCCTTTCTGTCTTTCAGCCCCTTAGAGAAGCATCTGCCATTAAAGACAACAGGACAAATGAAAAAGAGGAGAAACACCACCGACATTTGGACGTTAATAACTTACCAGACACAAAGCTAAAACTCAGACTGGTCAGACGGAGGACCCGTCTCAGCTGTGTCGTCTTCTGCGGTCTGTCCAGAACTTTTTTCCTTCATCGCCTCCTTGCCCCCCCCCCCCCCCCAGTTTTGTTCGAATCATCACTTTCTAAAGCCTCGCATTTTCATTCTGTCCTTTATTTCTCTGCAGTCATGTTGTTTATCGGAGGACGCAGCGCCTTCAGCCCCATCTCCACCATCGTATGGATGTGTGTCTGCCACTGATAAACCAACAAAAGGGATTGGGAAGCTTCATGATGTTGCTGGGCCTGACAGCCCACCCACTTCCCCGTCTCTGTTCATGCAGCCACCGCCACTTATCATCCTCCTCCTCCTCCTCCACTGGGACCAGGAGGATGCTGAATCTGCATCTGTTTCGACCGCCACCCCACTCCCCTGTTCCAATGCACACACATCCCAGAAAAGTTCCCGCACACTAATTGGTAAGTTTAACTTTCCGCTTCTGATGGGGAAGATGAATCTGCGGTCCCCCGATTACAAGAAACCTGTTGAAAATCCCCGTTTTATGAAGGCTTTCTTATATGCCTCCCGCATTCATCTCCAAGGGCTTTCGGGGGCTTTCACAAAGCCCAGATCAGCAGAGAGTTCAAAAGACTTCAGCGTAAGAGAGAGGCCAACCTTGTGTCTCGTTTGTCCTCCCTCCCATGCAACAATGCAACGGCGATAAATCCAGATCTGTGGAGTACAGTAGCTCCTACAAAGCAGCTTTGTCATCACAGCCCAGGAGAGCTTCAGCTGCACCCAAATGTAACGGCATATAGAAACGCACACAAACATCCGTTTGCATTGTGCTGCACAAATAGAAGGATTTATAAAGTTATCTGTTAAGCAAACAGCTGAGTCTATCTACCAAGTCACGCCCCCCTGCAGGGTAATCAATAGCAACACATCACAATGGCAGCAAAGCAAAGTACTGAAAACGCAACAGCCTCCAATACGCTGTGTCTCCACCATTGCTCGTTCTCTTTCCTTGCGCACCTATTTTACTTCTCCCCTTGCTTCCCCCCCCCCCCCCATTCCTTTATCCTGTATCCTGAACGCCTGGCATATTCAGATACTGAAGTCCTCATTACGGCTCAATCCAACCTCAGCAAACACACAAACAGATTAGCCGCTTAAGACGCTCCAAATCCCCCTCTCCCTCGCTACTCGGCTGCGCTATCAGGGCCCAGCACAACCCTGTGAGATGAGCCAGGGGCAAGGCTTACTGCAGACTGCAGCCTCCGCTCGCTCCTCCACAAAATCCCTCTGCGTCACAGCCCCGTGTCACAGCTGCCCCTAATACAATTAAAAGTCATTTGCAGAACGCACAGGCTTAGGGGATCACGGCGCGGGTGGGGTGGACGACAGGGTTATATTGGGGAATGGGAAGGAGAAAGAAACGAGGGGGGGGAAAAAAGAATAAGAGAGAGCGGGGGCATTTATTTCTGCTAAACGTATTCGAGGGAACAGTTAAAAAGACGTCTCGCACACTTTGTGGCTAAAATCCCAGTTCTGATAAAAGTAGCGCCCTCTCCAATCAAACTGTGCCAGTGGATCAGAGGGTGCACATGTAAGTCCCAAAGGATACAGAAATCAATCACAACACATACAAAAGGTGAGTTATTTGAACAATAAGATTAGTGGAATCATTAGTCTTTCTCTCACAACCTGGTTTAAAATACTCAGGCCTGCCTGCTGCTTTCCAGACAACAATGCAACTTTTTCTAAAAGTCTCACAATGAGGGGGGGGGACGTCGTCTTCCAGCTCGTTCCCTCTACTCAACACTGCATGACAGTGAGACAGCAGCCCGAAAGATGAAGTTGGGCTTACTGTGCCTTCCTTGATGTGTCCAGGCCACCAGGCGATGGCGGGCTCCCTCATGCCCCCCTCAAACGTCGTTTCCTTCCCACAGAGGAACGGCCCGTTGCTGCCACCTGAGGAATTGGAGCCATTTGACAGCATGAATCGAGCCGTCACATGATGACAAACATGAAACATAATTTACTTAACGAAATACCTTGACTCGGGCCCGACATTAGAGCTGCTCCGTTGTCTGAAGTAAAGAAGACGAAGGTGTTTTTCTCGATGCCCAGACGCTGCAGCAGCGACAGGATCTGCCCGGCGCTGTAGTCCAACTCCATGACCGCATCCCCATAACTGAGGCAAACACAGTCCTCCTCAGCACATGCATTCACTTACTTTATGAAATGAACCTGGAGCAGGGCGGAGGATCAGCTAAACAGCCTGCGAGGGAGTGCTTAGCCTACCAGTACCGCATCACGATACCAGGGTAACATGTAATTGAGCTTCTGTGGCTGAATATAGTGATGATGATATCGGTTACGATTAATCCAGATGCTCCACATAGTGTGCGCCGCGTGCAAAAGCAGATAAAAATGATCCAGTCGGCCAAATAAGAAGTGCTGTTGCAATGCAGAGAGTTAAACCACGACATTTGACATATTGTTAAAAAACTGATATTGCCACAACTGTGATTGATTTAATGGTGCAGCTCTTCTTACCGGCCTCGCTGGCTCTTCCCTAGGAAACCTTTGGAGGCGTAGACTGGAGCGTGAGTGGCGTCAGCAGCCCAGTAGAGGAAGAAGGGCTTCTTGGCTTCAGTCTGTCGTCGTATGAAGTCGATTCCCTCCTGCAGAGGTGGGAGCTTTACTGTCACCGAACATGCAAAGGCTTAACGGTTTCGTTGTCACTACGTAGGCGCTTTTCTCACTTTCAAAGTAAATAGTTGTCTCAGCCGTGTTTTGAGGTGCTGGTTTCGGCAGCCGAGCAGTGAAATGCATTCCTGTTTCTCGATGGGGACGTTCCGTTTTTATAAGAACTTGAATTTTTTTGTTTTTGTTTTAAATGAGCCGAAGAAGTCCTGATTTTCAAATCTATTATTGGTGGTTTTTAAACCCTTAAATTAATTTAGAAAAATAGATCACAGACCAAACTGATAGATATTTTTATATCAGATCCACAGTGATTGATTTAATTTAATATCAATACTTTCTACACATTAATGATGAAAATAAGTTGGATAAAAGCTGTCAAAATCCCTATTTTTTTTCCTTTTTTGTAATCAACTTTTGTAATAATGACTAAAATAAGTAAATTTTTAGCACTGGTATTAATAAATTTAGATCCTTTGAAGATAGAATAAACTGTACTACTGAGATATGAGTAAAATAGGTGACAAAGTCCAAGAAACGTCTTAGCTTTGTGCTTCCCAATAAAGGTTCCTCCACCAAGTCATGTTATGTTTTAAGATAAAGCACTTCGGTTATTTCGTGTAATTTCTACTTTTGTAGATGCACAGTAAAATATTTGATCACAAAAAAAGATAATTTAGTTGATTCTCTCAATGACGTGCAAATCAAATTCTAAATACATCTGATTAAAACCATGAATGGGTTTCACAATCATTTAAAAGTCTAATAAAAACACATCTGATAATTAAAAACAACCCAAATAAATGGTTTTGAAGACACTTAGAGCTTGCAGCAAATTTAAACAGATGTTATTGCAATACACTGCTGAAAAAAAATCCTAAATAAAAGTTAAAATTTCAGAACTTCCTTTTTTTGCATCAGTCCAAAAACAGCGTGCATCTGACACCAGTCGAGCTTCCAAAGACATGCTAATATGAGCTTTAAGAAGCTGAGGCATCCTCCTAATGTGGAGATAAATTACACCTCTCAAGCATGCAGTGTGCCTCAGCGTGATGCTTTTGATCCTGTTATAGGGACATAATAGGAGAGACTGATGTAGATTCATTGCAAGAGTGTGAAGAAGTCAATAATCCACCTCCACTGGTGAAAGCGCTGCAACAATAAAACTGCCTTTTCTAATTTGTTACAGACAATTTGTTTCTGTGCTTTCATGCTTCTGTCAGAAATAGTCCTCGGTCACGCCGTTTTCTTTTCTTTGAGTAGGTTGAAAACCAGCAGTTTTTAAACAAAAGAGCCTCGGATGATCTGAGGCAGATGCATGGAAAACGGGAGGTTAGTAAAGTGTTCACTCACCATCAAATACATCTGAGTCAGGTTCGACTCCCCGGTCCGCAGGTCAATCTTAAAGTCCTCAAAGTATCTGTGGAAGCAAATGTTCGCATGACTGAAGTCTTAGCCATCATCCCATTTAAACTAGGCCTGACCTCCTCTCTCAGAGGACCAGAAGGACTTTTAACCACCTTCTAAAGTGGCTTAAACTAGTGCAAATAATATCATCAAGACAATTAAAGTTAATTTTCCACTTGTTGGTGGTGTTTGCAGGATTTTTTTTTTTGGGGGAGGGGGGGGGAAGACATATGTGCGAAGTCTCAGCAAAGCAGAGCAGCGGGAACTGTTATGAGGCGCCGCTGAAGCGTGGAAGCGGTGACAGAAATCTCTCTCTTATGCTTCACTTCCTCCAGGTGTCCTCGCACAGAGGCGGCGCAACCTGCCGTCTCTGGAGGGCGTGTGCGTGTGTGTGTCCCTGCATAGGCGCGCCTCTTGTGTGTGTGTGTGTGCGCGCGCACGCGTGTTTCTGTCCAGGGCCCAGGTATGCGGCGCTGATTAAACCCACAGCTAAGCGAAAAACACGCCCGGCTGCCGGCTCCAATGACCCTGAATACACATATGGCTGTTTTGGGGAAAACAAATGGGCGGAAAATGGAATACACAGGCCCAGCTGGTACAGAGGAGGAAGTGTAGACGGAGGGTGGGGAGTCACTGAGCTCATCCACAGGAGCAGACAAACAAACTACACAACTGAGTCGAGCGGGGAAAACAGACTTTTATTGAATTTCAGTCTCTGCTGAGCGTCTGTGTGTTTAATCCTACCTTCCAATCATCTCAGAGTTGTTGTAGACGGGGATGTTGGGTCGGACGGTGCCGTTGTAAGGGCCGAAGTGGCAGTTTGGGGAGCCGAACCATTCATCGAAACCATGCTCCAGAGGCAGGTACTGTGGTCTGTGGCCTAGATGCCTGCATTAACAAACAAGGTATTCTTAAACACTGTCTAACATCACACTAATTCAAATCACAGGAACGTGTTTGTCATGTATACAGAAGTTCTTTGTGTTTTCAGCTACAGTAACACAGCCTTTTATCCAACACGACACATCTAGGGCTGTCGCAATTTGTATAATTGCAACATAATTATTTGAAAGATTAGGCAATCAGTTTTGGATAGATTGGTGGTCTGGTATCTGCATATTTGTTCCAGCTGTAAAAATACACACGTCCAACAACAATTGGGTGGAACTTGCAGAAATTTCATAGATTTTCTGTGATTTTGACCGAGTTGATCAGGTTGAGCAAAACTGTATTTGTTGCTCCTTTTTTTTCATGCACAACAACCTTTAATTTTCTACAAAGCAGATAGTCAAAAATCATACTGTTTTATTATTTTCTGTATTTAAAGTAAATCCAGGCCAGTTTTACTTTGACGGGAGAATGCAAGTTTATGATTAGTAAGCTTATACTAAATTAATAAGGTAAAGACATTAATCAAAAGTACTTTACAAAATTTTGTTGTACAACTAAATTTCGTAATCCTTTGGTAACGGATAGAAATTATTAGGTACAACGTAGAAATATTTACAATAAAAAGCTTTTATTATAGAAATCCAGGTTATCCAACTGTAGATACCCAAATGTTATTAGTCAAAGTGGCTCAGAGTAAACAGAGATATTTACCTGGATATTATCACTCTCCTAAGTTTTCAAGTTGGTACTGTTAAGGATTATGAGATTATAGCTGCAGAAGGCAGTTAAACAGGGAGTCAACAGATAACTCACAGACACTAAGGACCCAGAGGCTGACATACTTAGATTGGACATCATGGACTGACTAGGGAGAAGGAGTCACTTGCAGAATATAGTGTGATATTCTCCACCAATGTCATGCGAGGAACACTGACGCCATATGGTACGCCCCCCTTGAAGGGGTGCACACACTGGGTTCTATATAAAGCTTACATAAGTGATGAGCGTTGCTCTCCATTTCCTGTTCTTACCCGTCCCGTGTTGTTTTATGTATGAGAGTCCAGTACTGAAGCTGTAAACATCCCTCTGCCTTGTGAGGTTAAATATGCTAAAGTATAGTTCCTGTTTCAAGAGTCTTTTTATTACTAAAGGAGTCTACAATAGAGGAGGCCACTTTTACAAGGAAAGAGAACCCCAACTGGAAGTGGTTAATTCTTAATAGTACCTTTAATGAGATTGGAAAATACTATAATTGTAGATGGATTTGAAATATTCTTGAATATGGCGCTGTTTCGTTACCCTAGATAATTTTGACTGTTGCCGTTACACAAGCCGTTGTGCTTAGTTGGTTCTCTAAGAAAAATAAAAGGGGAAAAACACTGAATTAAGAAGCAGATTTCTTGAGGATGCAACATAGAGCCCCCTCCACAACTATTGACACCCTCTAGTACAGACATTTAAAAAGCCTTAAAATGAATTCAGCTTTTATTGCGGTAGAACATTCATTCACTGAAAATGTGGAAAAACACCAACCTTTTAACTTGAAAATATGTGTTCAGCTAATATTTTGTAATATCTCCCCTTGTCCATAGGATACAGTCAAATCTTGTTTCTATACTGCTGCGCAATGTCTCTGGATAATTTCCCCAGTCCTTTGAAAGGCATCACAGACCGCCACCATACTTAACAGTGGGCATGAGGCGCTTTTCCACAGACACAATGGGAGTGTTTGTTGGGGAGCCTCTGGTCTCGTCTGATCAAAGCGCAGCAATTACAATTAAAACTCCAGTAGATTTTAGAGCCACAGGGAAAGTAGTTATCCTGATAACTTGATGGATTATTTAGATTTTGCTTATTTGATTTCCTAAAGTTTATGAAGTGTTTTTTTTTTTGGTGCAGATCATAAACTCTTAAAAACTTAGGAAAGAATTCAAAGCTCACCACTTGCCAACTATCTTGCTGACATAACCTTTTTTCTTTAGCATTTCAGGCAACAAAATCTCGTCCTTGGAGATTCCTCCCACTATTTCCTGGGGTGTGTAAGCTACAGACACAGAAAAAAAATATGAAAGCATTCAATTACATGCAAACATACAGTGCTGTGTAAAAGTACTTCCACCTTACAGATTTGTTTCATTTGTGCTATTCTGACCCGCTTAACTGGGACAAAGATAACCTGAGTAAATACAAGATGCATTTTTCAAATGATTTAATTTAATTAAAGAAAAGAAAGCTTTCCAAACCAACCTGCTCCACCTGTCTTTGTAGAAGCATTATTACTCAGCCGAAATAGAGAGTTTTCAAGCATTGACGGTCTGATTAAAGTCATGCTATAGCACTGCCATTGGATTTAGGTCAGGACTTTGACTAGGCCATTCCAAAACTTTCATTTTGTTTTCCTTTTGGTCTTATTTAGCTAATCAGAGGTGAACCCACTGGCGAGCTCTAGATCATTTCCCTTCTGCATAAAGGGATTATATTTTCATATGGAACTAAATTGCTTTGGATAGCATTTTCACTTTAATAACATCTTACTTTGAAAATTCCATTCAGCATTTATTCAGGCTAATCTTTGTCTGATAATAACATTTGTTTGATGATCTATAAACAAAACCAGAAGAAATCGGTAATTGTACTGTTTCACCATACTCCATAATTACGATACAAAACACGGCCTGGTTGTACACGATATAGAGAACGATGAAATTTTAGAGCACAGTTATAAAGCAAAAACATAATGGGACTTTACCATTCCTGGCATGAGCGTTAGTGGTGTAGAAACCATTCCTGACAGGCAGCCGCCCAGTGAGAAGCGCAGCTCGTGCTACAGACAAAATAAATATTTTTATGTAATTCATTTGAATGTTCTTCACGACAGCAAGCAAATCAGTATTTGAGAAAGTCATTGATCGAAACTACATTCATAGACTTGATTTAATTAACTTGGTTTGTTTAAAAGCAACGGTTCACGATAACACTGCTATTGTTAAGATGCTGAATACAGATTGATTTAAGTCTTAGAGTATAAGATGAAACCCATCTCTGTTTGGTCTATCTTGGGCAATCAGGACTTTGTTGGCCTCAAACTCCCACTGCTTCCAAAATTTGATCACTGTGACACCTGCATGGCCCACATGATGAGCATTAAGAAATACAACCATCTGGCCACATGCTTCCTCCACTGCCTAGCTCATTCAAGGGCTGGTGTTCATGTCTAATGTGTCTTGTAACCTTCGCTCTCTGTGATGACCGACTGTTGGGTTGGACGCTTCGCCTCCTGCCTGGAACACGTCACCCGTGTCATGGGGGCACCACTTTTGTCCTCTGATGCCTGTTTTCAGATATGGCAGCTCCCCACATATCAAATCTGCATGTGTAGCAAACTGTGTCCAAATCGGTCCATTCCTTCTCTGAGTGTGTGTCTTCTGACTTCATTAATGATGAACAAAATGTGTAGATTTCAGGGTTATTTTCAGTAAAAGGGCCTTTCACCAGCAGGCAGTATTCTTTACATAGTAAAACAAATGGTGAAAACAACGACGGCAAACTGGTTTGTCAAGTTTACCGTCATGCTAACCATCTGATGTACTGTTGCATGTGAAATGTGGCTGCTTTTCGTCACATCTATTGATCAAGAATGAATAGGCGTTTAAAGAGATTAAAAAAAAAAAAAAACGTTGTGACAGCAGTCATGTGACCGTGTTTGCCTTCCTGCATATTGCACATACAAGACTCTCGTTGAATCTTTCAATGAAGCAAAAAATAAGTAGAGGTCCCGTGGAAATATGCACCTTCAAATCGTGGACAGGCTGTTATTTAACCGTCCAACCAGACACAATTATATGAAGCGAACAGAGCAATCAAATGACCTAATCAGAAATGAAAACAAGTCCCTTTTGACTCAGATTCTCACACAAATGTTTCTGCTGACTCACAGGGAGAACAAAGAGGATTGGCGGTGTAGAAGTTTGTTAAGAGCATCCCCTGAGCTGCCATGGCATCCAGGTTGGGGGTCTCTTTGGAGGGCTGACCAAGCACCCCCAGATCCCCCCAGCCCATCTGAAAAAGAGCAGAGGAGACCAGTCACGTGTTTACCAGGGAATATGCGCAAAAAAGACAAGTCAACACAGTGTTCATAGAGAAAGAAGGAGACCTGATGCATTGATCGTTGATACATATAATCAGTCAGAAATAAATAACTTACGTCATCCATGAGCATGATGATAATGTTTGGAGACGAACCATTTGGCAGATTTTCTGTCAAGGAACAACATATCGTTACGCTGAGGAGAGTGAAAGTTGCTGCAGACACTACTCGCATAGCTGTGCAGTGGTCATATGAGCACCAGCATCACGGAAGAGGCTTGTTGCGTTCAGGGACACCACCAGCGTGGGAAGAAATGAATATCAACTTCTTTTTTTACAGGTTATTTACGAGTTTGACACGTTTTCGTGTTAAACTATTGCATTTAACTGCATTGATCGGTCACCATGAATATATTCCTTATTTTGTGCTGCACAGACAATGAATCTTGTAATGCCACAATGATGTTTTGAATTACCAAGAAAAATAATGACGGGTGGTATAATGTATCGCCATTTAAAGTTGCAGGTAAAAATCTATTTATGTTAAATTACAACCCTACAACTACTGTGGATACAGCATGTTGCCAACGTAAATCAGATTTTCACGTTGTTTTTTGGTCAGATGCTCCTTTATCCCCTCGGCAGTAGAATGCAGCTTGTCACGTGACAGCAGCTGTCAGCTCAGGGGAGGAACACAAACATGGCGGTGTGCATAGCTGTGATCGCCAAAGAGGTAGCAATTCCTGTTAAATTGCTTTGCCTGTAACACGTTTCGAAAGGTTAGAAGGTTTTCGCAGCGTCATTGTTCGCCTCTAAGCGATTGTCAGCTTCCTGTCTGCTTCCAACATAAATTAATGCTACAAAGCTAATGTTAGCATCGGCGTTGACATCCTCCTGCTACTACTTCCCTGTTCAGTTGTTTTAGCGACTCATTTCCCAATGTTGCCTTTAACAGTTTGTTATTTTTCTCCTGATGTTTTTTCCTCAGAACTACCCGCTGTATATTCGTAGTGTACCCTCTCAAAATGAGCTGAAATTCCACTACACAGTGCACACCTCTCTGGATGTGGTGGAGGAGAAGGTGTCAGCGGTGGGGAAATCGCTGGCAGACCAGAGAGAGCTCTACCTGGGACTGCTCTATCCAACTGAAGACTATAAAGTGTATCCTTTATTTTTAGGCACACTACAAAAAGCATGGTGCCAAATAAAAGGAACTCGATTTATCAGCTTTATTTGCCAGGTATGTGTGCACATACGAGGAATTTTAACTCTAGACTGTACAAACATACTGTACAATAATGCAGTAATAAAGGTTTTGCATAGAAAAACAGAGATCAGTGAAACATGGTTCACTAAGTTTTTTTGTGTGTAGGATGGTTTATTTTTTGTATTCTTGACTGAAGGAAACAGATATGGGTATGTGACAAACTCCAAGGTGAAGTTTGTGATTGTTGTGGACTCCTCCAATACATCATTGCGAGACAATGAAATACGAAGTGTAAGTACTTTTTTTTGGTTTTTGGATAGTTTTGACCTAGTTCGTTATGACATGCTATGAATGGCAGCTCAGATATAGAAATGTTTCTGTATTCTGCCATTTATTTGTACAAAGGATAATGGTCAGCCCAAATTTCCGGTTTTCCTACTTAAATCATACTTTATGTAGTTTTAGCATTGACCAGGTCATTTTATTAAAAACCTGTTAAGCTTCCCTTCTTGTGAATAAGCACCATATTTATATAGTTTTAACCCATTAAATGCTTTAATTGCTCTAAAATGTACTCCTGCCTTTAGGTTATTCAGGATTGACAATTTGTCGAGTAATACTTTTTTCTCTCCCCTTACAGATGTTTAGAAAACTGCACAACTCTTTTACTGATGTGATGTGTAACCCATTCTATAATCCTGGGGACCCCATTCTTTCTAAGTAAGTTTGTCTCATCTTGACAGACGTTTTAGAGAAAACTGGGCCTTGAAATGCATTTGAACTTTCCCCTCATTATCCAGGGCCTTCAATGGGATTGTTTCTGGAATGATGGTACAGACGGGCTGAAATCCCTTCCCAGTCAACCTTGCTTGTTGAGCATCCACTGTACATATGACCCTTTATTCTGTTTACATGTTGCCCTGATTCTTGGAACAAAATTTGGTAATAAACTCTTGTTGCACATCAGCACGTGTCTTTTACTGCTCCTGGAGTGTTCAATTATTTTTATTTATTCATTCACGTAGCAAAGAGCTTGTCAGTTACACACAGAGGGGTTATACATTACAAAACAAAACCACAGTTTTTAAAAACAGATGCAACTCGAGAACTGTCACATGCATTCACAGCAACAAACTTATAGCGCACCAACCCCGGTCAGCTGCGGCCAGATGTCACCTGAAAATAGTTGACACGGGTCCAGCCTAGACATCACAATACTTAATTGATGCTGGAAAGCACATACTGTTTAAAAATCCCTTCCACCCAGCCCAGGTAAATTCTGTTAGTAGTTCTAACGCTGCTGAGGGTAGTGCTGTCCGCTCGACTCTGCCCCAAGATCTTCAGATGGCGGCGTGATGAGAAGCAGACAGGGGTAACGTTTTGGAGTTTGTTCATGGTAGTCCATATGGCCCCACTGTCTCTTTCCCCCTGATGGTCCTCCGTAATACGGGTGGGGGGACTGGTGCTGTGGTCTTGAAGACTGATACCGGAACCTGCCCCGAGAACTGTTCTGGTACCTGGGGGGACGGTAGCCACGGCCTCTGCCTCTGGTGTGACCTCCTCTGTGTCCTCCCCTGTCTGTGGTGCTGATACCGGGCATGTTGGTTCTCTTGGGCAACACCTGAAAGCCAAATGATAAGCCTGTTATACTTCAGCACATTCTCCTTTTGCTTTACAAATTCTGTTGTGGGTCATCCTCAAAATGCGCCGGCAAATTTGAGCGTTTGTTGCATAACGTTACATTATAATTGGAAATGGCTTTTCACAGAGCCCTATTGTAAGAACTAAGCTAGAAATAATGATTATTTAGCTGGAAAGATTCAAGTCTCTTCAATTACTGGATTGAAGCAAGTATTATGGGAAAAAAAAAAATTCTCTAAATATAATATACTCTAGGAAATAACTTGGAAAAAGAACAAGATGCTGCCCATGCATTTCAGACATGGGTAGAACCTCATTATGCTTCATTTCAGATGATGGTGTAAGCTCGACATTGAACCAGCCCAAAAGATAAAGGAACATACTGTAGACTGGTACACAGGTGTCCAGACAGAAAGCAAATACTGCTCAAGTAAAAGCAAAGATGCAAAACAATTATAAAGGGAGGCGAAAACTACTGGTTTAAGATAACTTAAAAATCCAGCCTTTAGTTTATTTTTTGGGGCGAAGCTCAACATTTAACCATTTAATGAGGATGCACTGAGGTCATGCCTCCTGCGAAGAAGGAACATGTCGTGGCTACAGAAGACTTCGCTTGAGGATCACCTTCACTCATGGTTCAGCGCCTTACACCAGCCCAATCTGCCATTTCCAAACTTTCCTTTAGTGTCGCATATACACGTCTAGATCTAAATGTATGAAAACAGTCACCAAATCAAATGTTTTACCAATACTAACCATCTTGCTACTTGGACACACTAGCGGCCATACAGTGAAGTACATCCAAAAATTAGACCTTTCAGTTCTTAAATGAAATACCACTTCACACATTTAACTTCACAGTGGAAAATGCATTTTTCTAAAATCGATCTTTAGGAATCGGTATGAGAATCGATTCAGAATTGGAAAAATCTAAATTTTTTACACCCATCTTTTGAAAAAAAAATCAAAAAAATGTTAAGGTTTATATATTTACCTTAAGAACCCGTCCTCTGAACACCGTCTCATGCAAACCAATGGCACTCTGCACAGAATCTCGATCAGAGAACTCAATGTAAGCAAAGCTGTGAGGGACAGGAAGGAAAAGCACACAGTTAGTTACACATGGACTGGGTGTAGAGGTTCCCACGGATAGAGGTTACAGAATTGGTAGAGGATCTAAAAAGTTAATGGCTGCACCCTTTAGGATGGCCCGAGAACCTGTCACACAGGATGGTAACTCGGTTCACAGGACCGCAGCCGTTGAAGTGGATCTCCAGCTCATCTGCAGTAGCTCCATAATCTACCTGAAATTGGAGCAGTGGATCAGATCTGAGGAAAAAGTTTAAAATACCATCATGAGTGTTTGAAATGACACACGAGCCTTACATTTCCCACATAGATGGATCGGTTGTCTGCGTCTATCCTCTCCTCGGGAGTCATACTGTAGAACGGTCCTGTGGTAATAAAAAAAAAACAATGTTATTCCACATGCAACGTCTTCATGATGATCAGTTTTAGCAAACAGCCCCTTGAAAACTTTCCAAAAACAACAACATCAAGACAAAAATCTCATTCTCCCATAGCATCTCGGTTCTATCGGAAACAGCAAAACAAAGAGTGATGAGGAGCTGCACAGAGGCAGAAAATAGCCACAGGCAGCAAGACGGACACTTCTGGCTCTTAGGAGCTCACTGCTTCGTCTCATTGGGCAGTGATGAGGCACATGTGAACACCGTTGTGACCACAGTTTGGTGTCACACATTGCTTTACAGATTAGACACACGTCTTTCTTACCGGGCCGAGAGCTGCTGCTGGTCAGGAGCTGCATCTCCTCGCCGTCACATCTCTCCTCCTCCTCCTTCAGTTTTTCAGTCTCTTCTTCCATTTCCAGCTCATGAACCCTGGCCTTGATGGCCATGAGCTCCTGAAACAAGGTACAGCATGCACTTCAGCCCACAGTGGCTTTAGCTGGCGACGCACGTGGTGAACCATGTAGAGGTTAAATGACCGCAGAATAGTCTGAGGCGGGCGCATTTTTTTTTTGACATAACATTGAATTTATCGCTTTGCTCATTCTCAAAGTCAAACGTTGTCGGCTTGTCGCACAAGGAAAAGGTGCTAAAGACTTTCATATATGAAAGTAAATTCCAATATATGAAAAAACTAATTTAATAAAGCCAATTTGCTTATGGTTTACACTCACCTTAGCACCCTATTATGCTTGCTATTTTTTTCCATGCCCTGTGTAATTTGTGTGTTTTTCAAAAAAAAAAAAAAAAAAAAGAAGCATGGCTACTGGTGGTTCCACGCTTAACAAGACACTGATTTTAACCGCATGACTAAATAAATCCATAAATAAAATATATATATATATATATATATATATATATATATATATATATATATATATATATATATATCAACATAGTTATGCATGTGCTGTATTTACTGCAACATTGCTGAACGGAGGGTCTAGTGTGCGTCATTTATTTGTTGCTTTTATTCCGTGCAGCCTCGTTTTAATAAAACAATCGGCATTATTTTTATGGTCATCTTTTCAGCCATCTGGACGAACACAGGAGAAACCGTGGCGCGAATGAACGAATAAATGAATGAATGAATAAATTAACGGACATCCCATTGAACAGGACGCTTATGCTACGGATAGCCATGCACCTGCTTGGCCTCGGTTAGCCTGGTCTGCAGCAGCATGAGGCTAACATGTAGCTGCTACATCGGCTTCTGACAACAGCGACTCCGCCAGCAATGCGTGTGCGGTTGCGTCGGAGCGGGACAATCATGGCGTGACGGCCCCCTTTATGCGCTCTCCACATAAAAAGACGACGATAACTCACCGGGTCCTCGATGAAATGCTCCCCCATAGGCTCGCTCTCGAGGTAGCGGTACTCCATATGATTTTCCGCCATGCTCACTGCTCAGACATATTAGGACCTGCAAAAACCAGCTTCAGCATGTCAAAAAAAACAGCTAACCAACGTGCAGAAAAAGAAAGGTGTCTTTCACCGGAAACAGAATGGGGCTGGGAGGCTAATAGGCATCACCTGTGTGCGAGGCTCGTCATCACGCGCTGGAGACACAGTGGAGGCCACGTGACAGGGATGCAGGAGGAGGAGGAGGATGAATGAGACAGGGAAGGAGGGAGGGAGGGAAGCTTGCTACCAGGGCCGGATCCATACTGATTGAGGGGCAGGGAAAGGTTCGACTATGTGGAGGGGGAGGTTATATTGCATTCCATTTCCCCCGGAAATCAAAAATATGAGCTGGGAATGAGGTAAACCGGGGTAAAAAGTGTTCCAGTTAATTCAGTCAGAGAAGACGGGACTCCAAAAAAAATAAAATAAAATACACAAAAGATTCCAATATGGCAGCGG
Organism: Fundulus diaphanus; assembly: GCA_037039145.1. Lineage (NCBI taxonomy): Eukaryota > Metazoa > Chordata > Actinopteri > Cyprinodontiformes > Fundulidae > Fundulus > Fundulus diaphanus. The sequence goes on along the minus strand of CM073122.1, from coordinate 31,782,805 downwards.
CGAGGAAAGCTGCTGTTTTGTTCCTGATACCTCTTATAGCTAAATGTCCTTTACTTTCCATATTCAGACACCCCCTTTCATTTGTTTGGTTCAGAGTTGCAGCCGCTACATTTAACATTGATTTTAGATGCACTCTTACAACTGTCTTGTAAAATAAATGTTTTATCACAGCTTACTGTTGTTGTTTGTGAGGAGCCATATTGGATGCAAAAATCAGCCTTAAAAAAGTTCTCCGACTTTCCTAGGAGAAAGTCCGACTTTAGCGGAACGTTACAGTTGATTGTGGGACTATAAAGGCATTTTCTATTTCTTATATCTTATTAGCTTATGTTATGCATACATTGTGTGTATGTTTTTTTTTTCCACAAAAGTGTTTTTTATCTATGAAAGTAATTAAAATTCCTACACACACACACACACACACACATATATATATATATATATATATATATATATATATATATATATATATATATATATATATATATATATAGTCATATTCAATAAATTAGAATATGGGTTCCAATGATGCTCATTTGTCAGATTAAAACTCCCTTTTGAAAATAACCTTTATGCAAGTATTAAGTTCACAATTCTAGATTAAGCTAAAATACTTTGTGGGGTTCCTCAAGGCTCAATTCTTGGGCCACTGTTATTTCTAATTTACATATATTATTTATCTAAAGCTGCCAATATTGCATCCCCAATTATGTTTGCTGATTATACTACCCTGCTCTTCTCCCATTCACATTTTGATTCACTTTTGAAATCTTGTAAATCTTGGTTTGAAAGCATATGTTTCATTGTTTAAATTAAATAAATTATGTTTAAATTGAAAAAAAAAATAACTTCTTCATTTTCATTTGTAAAATGTCATGTCTTGTAAAATGTTTCTAAAAATTTGTAATGATGGCATAGTGATACCACAAGTTTTATCAATAACATTTCTTGGAGTTATTGTTGATGAGAGCTTCGGTTGGAAAGATCATACGAATTGGGTCTGTAGAAAAATACATAAATCTATTGGTATAATAAAGAGGGTTCGTCATTGTTTACTTACACTTTATTATACTTTGATATACCCCTATCTGTTTTATTGTAATATACTTAGGGGAAGTATATTTCCTACAACTTGAAAAATGTTTTGTTAGACTTGCAACTAGATCAGATTATTACTGTTCTTCTGCTCCTCTGTTTAAGGAATTACAGGTTCTTAATATCTATAACATTAACACTCTTCAAATTTGTCTTTTGTTTACAAGATTTTTGAAAGTCAACAGACTATACCACTGCATTTCACTCTTATTGTAAGACAAATTTTTAGCTCCCGCTCCTAGTTCTTGTTCCTTGACCTTTCACAGGGTCAACAATAAGAACTCTATTGTGGATAGGAAAGGAGCTTCGGGCTGCTGTGCCGATTTCGAACAGCCTTTAACTCCGACGTCATTACATGACGGAACGCACATGGATGATCCAAGTCAGATCCGGCTCTATAGCTTTCCGAAAATGAACTACAAAGTGCACGCTCTCTTCTCTTCGGACATATTTCTTGATTTCTGTGAGGGGGCTGTGCTGATACGCTATGTCATGCAAAGAATTGTGGGATAACTTAAGAGTTCTTAGTGCCGGTAAGAGACGTTGTGATGTCCCTAGGCAAAACTAGCCACGGGAAGGAGTATTCAGGCTAATACTTTTCCTACCTCCTTCCTTACTGACTGCACTATTCGAACAGTACTCATCATGGCGACTGCTGACGCACTTGCGCTTTGGCTAAAGAGTGCTCGCTCTAGAAAGGTATTCGGATTGAGCGTGCATTTCGTTGCTTCTACTTGTGACATGTGCAATGACAATAAAGTCGAATTCTATCCTATTCTATTCTGTTCTATTATTCTTTGACTCAGACAAAGTTACCAAAGTTGAGCCACAAGGCCATGTTTTCTTTTCTTTTTTTTTGAGAACTCTTATCTTTTCCACTGACAAGAAACATCTTTAAACAATGGCAAAGGATTCTGTTTTTCATCTGTATATTTGTTCCTTGCCTAGATGGCAGTGTACATAAAATAAAAATAAAAATGGCTCAATTTTCCCCACTTTCCACTATACGATTTTTATGCATTTAAAGATATGTGAACATTTGCGGTAAAAAAAAAGTACATATAGGTTGACTTCAATATGAAATTAGCTGTTTTTAATTTCCATCACATGGGTATACACACCTATACATGTATATGTGTCATATGCTCAGTTCTTCATTTATGGCACATTTGTATATTTATTTTAGGTCTTATACTGTATATTGGTTTACATAAGGAGAATACAGTTTTCATTTGTTTATTTGTAGGATGTTTTTAACAATTGATGGATCTGTATTGTAGTATTTGGACATGGATTTTCCATGCCATTTCCAATTTTGAAAAAAAGTAAAAAGTATAAATTTGACCAATTGTGTTTTTTGTTGTTCTTTTTTCTTATTCCAAGGACACAGGAGGTTGTTGTCACAGGTAGAACACAATACTACAAATCAGAAATCCCTGCAGCTTCTTCAGTGTTACTATCAGGTTCTTGGCAGGCTCCGTGATTAGTTTCCATCCTGTTTTGACCTCAGTTTGGACACAGTGCAGTAAAAAAGTATTTGCCTCAGAACAGATTTCTGTATTTTTTATTCAAACTTAGATGTTTTAGATGATCAAACATACAGTATTTTGATATTAAGAAAAAAAAAAAAAAAAAAACATTGTCAGTATAAAAAGCTGTTTTCAAATGATGATTTTGCTCAATAAGAAGCCAACCCAACCAACCTTGCTTTATGTGAAGTAGTTGTTGCTATCTAAAACTAATAATGGCTGCTTTTCAGATTTGTTTTGTTTCATCCATGTTGTAGGGTTTGCAAGCATAAATAATCTTAATGTTTTCACAAGTTTCTACTGTGCATCAGAATGCAAGCCTAGCTGTGCATGTGAGAGCGAACGAAAATGGAAGGGAGATGAACTCCATGTTTAACCAAAACTTTGGAGAGAAATATTCAGTTTTCTGTCTGAATGCTGTTCATTTCTCCCTCTTTTTTCTCCATTGTATTTCCATGATGGGTGATAATGGATACTTATTCTGGCCCAAGGGTGGTCTTAAGGTCCAGTGTTGTAGGTATAAAAATGATAGTAATTAATCATAGCAAAATAGTAGCAATGTTTCATAAGTTGTTTTATCATTTGTAGTAAGAACAAACCATATAGTATCATGTTACTAAATATACAATATACTAAACTACTGAATTCTTTTTCTCAAAGCTTTAAAACATGTTATTTAAAACATTTCTGGTGGTACTAAGCAAATCCTTCACTCTTTTATCGTCACTTTGTTAATGCAGGAGTGGAAGTATAGCAGATACAGTGCCTGCCCCACTTCCAGGTAAATTCCAGGTAAATGATTCATGAACATTACATCAAAAGCTAATAGACTTAAAACAACCTTGTTCCTAAAGCTGTGAGAGCTATCGCTCCTTGCTGAGGATCAATAAACACCTAGCCCAGTTTGTGGTCTGTTACATGTTACAAACACACTACTGGTAATGCCTATTTGCACACTCTAGTTTCCTAGGGAATGTCTGGTTTGACATCCATCCACGCACATTGCACAGTTCTGTAAAATAAAGGTTTGGAATTATTGCACAATATTTACTGTGGGCGTTTTGTTAGGTCAGTGGAGTGTTCAGGCCAGTCAAAGGTATCAATTCCTTCATTCTCCTGGAATTGCCTCCATGCTCTTGCCTTTTGAGGCCAGGCTTTATTAGGTGCCAGGAGGAACCCAGGAACCCACTGCACCAGCGAAGGGTCTAACATTGGGTCTGAGGGTTTCATCCCGATACCTAATGGAGTCAAGGCGCCATCGTTTACCCTTTACAGGTCTGTGCGTCCCTCCATGGATATGCCTCCCCAGACCAACACTGACCCACCATCAAAGCAAATATGCTGAACAATGTTGCAGGCAGCATTATGTTCACCGCAGCTTCTCCAGACCCTTTCACGTCTGTCACATGAGTTCAGAGTGAACCTGCTCTCATCTGTGAAGAGAACAGGACACCAGTGGTCTCTGGCAATACCAGTGGAGCTCCACGGTGCCGGACAGCGAGTACAGGGCCTCCTAGAGGGTCCTTTTGAAGTCTATTTCTAATGGTTTGGTCAGAGACATTCATGCTAGTGGCCCGAGGAGCTCTCCTAGAGTAACTACCTTTCACCTGGAATCTCCTCCATGCTCTAAAGACCTTCCTGCAATGGCGCCTATTGATGTGTTATCCTGGTGGAGTTGGACTGCCTGTCCAACTTCTGTAGGGTTCAGGTGTCGCCTCATGCTACCAGTAGTGATGCTGACCCTCGTCAAATGGAAAACTACTGAAAAGCCATTTTAAAAAAATGAGGAAAAAATGTCTGTGGCCTCCACCTGCAAAAACCATTTCTGTTTCTATAGTTCTCCGTGAATAGTGTTCAGTACCTTTTGTAAATACAAAAACTGAGTCTGCTGAGTAATGACTTTGAAGAACAACCTTTCCTTGCAGTTACAGGTCTAAGTATTTTGGGGTATGTCTCCACCAGATCTATACATCTGAAGTATGAATCTGTATTTTAGAATTGAAAAAAAAACAACTTTTTAGTCAGATTAGATGGACAGTATCTATGAAGATCAGTCCTCAAGTATTTTGCAGACTCTGACAGGTTGTTTTCTTTCCAGGATTGCCCTGCATCCATTCATCATCCTCTCAACTCTAACCACCCTCCCTGTTTCTGCTGAGGAAAAACGGCCCCACGGCATCATGCTGCCATATGGACATGGATTCAGCTGAGACAAATTCACTTTGTTAGGACTATCACAATCTGCGAAAGTCCCACAGACTCTGTAATGTAACGCAGCTCCAGCTACCCCCATCACCCTCTGTTACTCCACCATTGATACTGTGGAGTCTTTCCGCTTCCTGGGAACTATCATCTCTCCAGGACCTGTACGCCTCCAGGACTCTGAGGCGTGCAGGGAAGATTGTGGCTGATCCCTCGCACCCCAGTCACAGACTATTTCAGACACTTCCCTCTGGCAGGAGGCTGCGGTCCATCAGGACCAAAACCTCACGCCACAAGAACAGTTTTTTCCCATCTGCTACCGGCCTTATGAACAAGGCCAAGAGCCGCCCGTGAAACTGGACACTGCCTCTCTCCCCCGTTCAGGACTTACAAGCTTCTGTGTTACATTAACGCACAGTTTACTGTGTATATAGCTTCTGTAGGCTATATATATCCTTTTTTACTTTTTATTTTACTGTATTCTTATTCTTTGTCTGCACCATCAACACCAAGTCAAATTCCTTGTAAGTGCAAACCTACTTGGCGATTAAACTTGATTCTGATTCTGAATTGCTCTTGCTGTACAATAAACATCTTTTTTCTTTTTTAATTTAACATTTTTATTTCATTCATTGTGTACAAACAAAACAATTAAACATAAAAACATGAATTCTCGTGGTATTTGTGTCTGTTCTTAGGCTGATGGGACATAGGGTTTTCCTTGGTGGCTGAATAGTTTAATGTTATTCTCATCTGACCAGAGCTCTTTCCTCTGTACATTTAGGGAGTCACCTACGTCCATTTTGGCAAACTCAAAACATCCCTTCTTATTTTTAACACTAATTGATTGCTTTATTTTCTAGCCGCTCTTGCATAAAGCTCAGGTTTACGGAGAGTACAGCTTATTGTGGTCCTGTGGACAGATCCTCCAGTTTATGCTTTGGAGCTCTGCAGCTTCTTCAGGGTTATTTTTGGTCCCTATGCTGAGGGGTGGGGGGGGGGGGTACCCTTTTTTGAGGTATTGAATTACAGGGGAAGAAAGAGCAAAGTGCTTTTTTTATATGGTGATGTTTTAAAAATCTGTCACAACTTTGTTCATGATTTTCATTTAGAATCATGTGTTCATTCTATCTATAATGTTCTATAGGTCTTGTTGTTTCTGTTCTGTTGTTTTATACTATTTGTGTTTTGCCATATCAGTTCACTTCTCCATGTTCATATTCTAGATGTTTTTCCATGTTAATTTATTTCTTTACTTTTAGCCATAGGTTAAGTTTTTACTTGGAGGTTTCTGTTTGCATGCTCAGTTAGATTATGTCCTTGTAGCTATTTGAACTCCCATTTCTCATTTGCTCTTTGCTGGGTTTTTCTGCTGACATGCCACGTCCTTCATGTCTTATACTGTGTTCATGCCAATCCTCCCTCTGTTTAACGTTTTGTCAAGTTTTACGTTTTTCTTTTGTTTTACTAAAATTCCTTAACTCGCCTGGCTGCTTCTTCCTGCCTGTCTGCCCTTGCGTCCACTCCTAGAAACACAGCTCTGACAAAATCATGTATTTGTCTTCCTCCAAAATCAGTTATATCCTGATTTATGTTGGAGTATCTCATCAAATCCCAATAAAACGCATGGAAGTTGTGGCTGTGATGTAACAAAATGTGGAAAAGTTCAATCTTCAGGATTACTTTTGAAGGTCATTGCAGTAGCTATAGTTACCACAGCAAATCCTACTAGTTTTGGAACTTGACGTAAGAACATGCTCAGCCTGGCTATGACAACATCCCCAGATCTGAGATCCAACCTCGGATTGGACACATAAAGGCCAAAAACGTATTTCACAGGAGAGCTTCAGGAGCCAAAGGATGTCATTCTGTTTTTGACACATCTCCTGGGCAGAAGATGTGTCTTTTTCTTGTGTGGTGTCTGACAATATAAAATACAAATTATGACTTTCCAAGTGTTCTGCCGCTGAGTATTTGGGGGGGGGGGGGGATTCTATCATCCTTTTAGTTTTAGTTTCTGTGTGAAAACTTTTCAACAAAGCTTTCACACACAAAAGTTGATATTTAACAGTGTATAGGAATTCAACTAAACATAAAACCTTTTTTGTTTCGGTATTTTTGGTACGTAGAAACGTCAGAGTAGGTTTGTTCTCAGATTTAAAGACATTTGTTTTTATTCCTGCATTTAGACTTTTGTTTTACCTACGTGCTCGTCCCGTGTTAGAAAAATACAACATGGCCCCACTTCTAAAAGCGCTTTCTGATATATTCAGAAGTATGTAGGAGAATAAAACACTCCTTAGACATTTCTAACATTAATGAATTAAAATCAATTCATTAAAAAAATTAAAAGTCTGATGCATCGAGATCGGTTGCTATCTTACAACTACAGACATGTGAGAGTGCACTGATCTATAACAACCCTACCCATCTAACGACAGAGCTCAATAGCAAAGAGTTTCTTCTAATACGTCTCCATTCAAAATAAAGGAAAGGAAGGAGAGTGATGGATATGTCATTTCATGTTTTAATTACACAGTTACATTGTTCAACACAGACAATAACCTGAATTAGAATGTTTTACAGCTTCACACATCCAACAGAGCGAACAGTTAAAAAGCGGTATTAGCAACAGGGAGAGGAGCATGCAAGAAATAAATACAAATCAGAATGGAATTCCTCTGGCACAGTTTACTTCATCTAAAAATGGCAACATGACTGTCTGAAGAGAGAAATGAGGCAAAGCGGGAAAGATCTCGAAAGCGCCAACCTTTCCTACAGAAACATTTTTTTATTCTGTATCGATGTATTGCACAGTACAGTAGAGAAGGCGTCCCTAAACATACAAAAGCATAAACTTGCTTTCAGTTTATGTGAAGTTAAAAAAAAAAAAAAAAAAAAGATCATTCTGAGCCATGGCTTATTGGAAAACGAGTGCTGCGTCCACGGTTTGCCACCTTAGCTTTCTAATCTGCGGAGCCGGTTTCACAGGAAGGACGTGTCGCCATCAGATCGGCTGAGCATCGTGAGCAGACTTACAGGTTGGGACGAACATCGACCCTGCTAACGCGTTTCTTTGTCCTCTCTGGGCATGTGTTTTGCCTGTATCGGGAACATGGTTAAACAGATAAAATGTGGCTGATGTAATGATTTAGCACACCCTTGATGCGTCTGGCATCAAAAAACATAACTTGACAGAGAAAGTAGGAGAAAACAGAGCACAAACAGAAGGCCTAGCTGATGTTTTGCAACCTGCAGTACGATGACTTAAAGGCAGCAGGGAGCGGGGAGGGGAGGTGGGGGGGTCTCGGTTTCTTTTATAAGAAAAGCAAAAACCTAAAGAAGAAAAATTGCAGCTTTTGGTTGTATTTTGGTAATTTGTACACTGTACTGGGTTTGGCTTTGTTTATCTGAGGGCTTACTCGCAGACAAGGAGGTTCACACAAAGCACTTTGAGAACAGAATGGAACTGTCACCCCATTGTGGTATGATGTGGATGTTTATTCAGACAAACCTGCACAAAGCTGCTGCTTTATTTTCTTCCTTCTTTCAAATCAATGTACCACTGTTGTTTGTCGAGAATGTTTCATTAAAGCTCTGAAGGTTTCAAGTAGTTTGCAGGGAGACGTAAAGACTTTTTGTCGTTGCTGTAGCTGTTTGGTTTTGTTCATTCTTTCTTTCTTTTTTACTAAAAGACAGGCACACCACCATCCACGGACAGACGCACACTTACCACGTATTCACTTTAAATCTGCGAGGTTTTGTAGCTATAAGAACACACAGTTGGCTTTTTCCGCAGGAGATGCTTCTGTTGTTTACAGAGAAGCCCTGCTCAATATGTAGTCAACAAGTGCTTTGATTGCTTGAGTAAGAACTCACATCTGAAGCTCAGCCTGTTTGTTTGTGGAGCAGGCCTCTCCTGGACTCTCCATGTGTGTGTTTTTCAGATATACTTTGGTTGACTGGTCGCCATCTGTCATTACTCGCCATGTCGCAGTCCACAATGGCAAACTAGTACTTTGGTCTTTGCTTTTATTGGTTTCAGACAGCAAATGACACGTCATCACCGATTCTGTGGTTGGTTTGGTAAAATGCAGGAATAACAGGATGTTTGTGTCTACCAATAAATCTCAACAAAAGCATTTTTTTTTTGTATTAAAGTTGCAGTCTGGTGAAAATGGATGTTTCTTTTTTGCCCCCCACATCATGAGTAATGACAGCTCCTTTCAGTGTGGATTAATCTGATCACCTGCGAACGTGATTGTGTGTCCATGTCTGCTCTCAAGCTATCTGTATGTTTGTTTTTGTTTTTTAAAGACCAGGTCAGCCTCTGGTGGTTTCGCTGTATGCTCACAGGAGGTAGGTCGTGTCGATGGGGGGGGGGGGGGAAGGGGCATGTGACGGGTCTGAGTGACAATTAGACATCGGGGAGAACAAAGATGTCACAGAGGAAAGACTGAGCTCAACACTATAACACAGTACTTATAAAACACATATATGAATGCTACGCACAAATGCAGGGGTTCCTCGCAGCTTATGTGAAGTTTAGGTTTTCCCAAATAGTCCAAAAAAAATGAATCCATTTCTGGTTAAAAACAATTTTTTTCTCCCCAAGTTTGGTCCAATTATAAATGCGGCCAGCCATGAAAGGGTTTACAATGATCAACGTAAAAGGCAATAAGTCTGTTTATTACCCTATTGGAGAGGATTACAAGAAGAAATGAACACGGAACGAGGGAAAGCCACTTTCTCAGTCTGGAAACAGAGGCCTGTTCCGCATTCGCAGCTTATTCTGAAATCACATCTTTAATCAAAACAATAAAGAAGTCAAATCTGAAAGATAGAAAATTCAAATGACTTTTGCTGTGAGCTTAACACTGGTGTATCCCTTTACCCTACAGTAATGGCTTGTCTTGCACAACAGGGGAGGTAAAGAACAATCATAAACCACACGCACGGATCGATGCGGACCAAGACAGTCACTTAAAGATGGTAAAAGAGACAGAAAATCCTCAATCTGACAGAAATGAACTGATTTCAAATGAATACAACACTTTTAATCCCCTTTTACATGTGACTATAATGGGTCGATCCACCAATAGCTGACCAAAACACACAAGGTTAGGTCGCCTGGTGCCGGTTGGAGCTACTTTGCGTCTGTCGCCAACAGTTTCATGACACTTTGATTCGAGAAATTCAGCTTGTACAAGTGAAAAACAAATGTACTGTGAGAAAAAGCCATGTTCTGAACTTTAAAGGTTTTTGTTATTTGGCAAACACATTTTTGGACCTTTTTAAATACTATGTACATTCACATTAAGTTACTGATGTTGCTTTAAATATATCTATATGTATCTATATTATATGACACCCTATGGGCAGTTGCTGAGGTTCCATTCAGTAGCTGAATTCTCTTCATATTGCACCTCCGTCCTCTCACTGTCTTACAATGTGAGCAATACAAAATAATCTACAAGAGGGGTTTCATCTCATTAATATAGATACAGCAATTCAAACAATAAGTACAATGCGGGGCTTCCTTTCATTCACAAGCATCCTTTCTTCTGCTTTGACTGCTCAACCCAAACTTTGATGAAAAAGAAAGTCAAATAACCCGAAACAAAGTCAATTTTTTTTGGATATACACAAGGGCAGCACGTGTGGCATCAGCAATCAGAAGACATTTATGAAAAAAAAAAGAGAGAGAGAGAGAGAGAGGAAGAATATCTACAAGCAGGTTCAACCCTCCCCGTGCGAGTGCTTTGCCAAAGTCCAAAGCAAAACCCGGGGTTTGGCGGCTAAACGTGAGTCAACTAGTTTGGGGACGAGCAAAGAAGGGAGTTGTGGGATGAGGGGAGGTAGAAAGAGAGGAGAACAAAGTTTTACACCGCCCTGTCGGCTCTTCTGAACTGCCAGTCAATTTTTGGAAAAGGAGGACGTGAATGTAAAGGTGACGGCAATTCCTCAAAATATCTCCTCCTTGTGAGCTTCTTGTCAAAATCAAAACAATTGACTTTCAGGCAATCCCCTTATATGTCTCCATAATATGCAATGCCTTCTTGAACAACGTCTTCAAGCTTGTGTTGAGGTTTTTGGCAGCTCCGTTGCCATCTCTGTTTCCTTTGAGGCCTTATAGTTTCTTTTTTTCCCTCAGTATTTTTTCCTCTCTACCATTCACAAAAGAACCACACTGTGGCAGGGTTTCCATCCATTTCATCAAGTCTTTCTCGTAGCTAAGTTCACAGCATTGTCAATATTCACTAGTCTGGGCCATCGCTGAGGAGTCGCTGTAGTTGTATCCGGACTGCGGGAGGCAGCTGCAGATCAAAGCAGGTCCCAGATTTGTTTTAGTCTAAATCGCGGACATGAGCTGCTCCTCTGCAGCTCCTCCAAGCCTGGTCCTCTCAGGGATGTCTTTTCTGCTCAGGAGGTGATGTTGCTTTGTGTTTGGTTATAAGATGAGTGCTTCTCTTTTTCACTTACATTTTCTTTTAACTTTGGCAGTGTAGTAAAAAGGTTTGGATCGTGTTATTTGTTTCATCTTTGAATTTATTTGGGTTCATAATGGTGCAGAGAGGTGAGTCCGGTGTAGATTTTCTTGGCTCGCTAGCAAGGTAGTTAGCAGTTAAAAATTACTTTTTTATTTTTCATATCATCATCAGCATTATCATCAGCGCTATTATCCTTTATTCAGAATATTTGGACTTATCTTGGGTTTAACTTAAAGCCAGAGAGAAACCTTTAATAAATACTAAGTTGTGTGTGTGAGGAATAAATCGCATCACAGTTTTCATCCCTTCCCGCCTCGCTTTTAGAACAAGGTTATGCTTTTTGCCTCTTCATTTCGTTAGTGCACATTTTTGGGGCTGGTTACTGTACCTCCACTGTTGCTAAATTAAAGGAGAAATCCTATCAAGTGCTAGTTTTCCCTCATCAGTGCTGCCCCTGACTTCCCATGCCTCCGTTACTGTGGGTGAACCCTTGATTCAAAGCTTATGCTCTCAGCAAACAAAACTGTTACGTTATAGCAGACACTGCAGTACGCATGCTTTGCACCGCGTCGAACCTCCGACTTAAATCTTTGCGTTTGTGGGGGTGGCTAATTGAAGAGGCAGAAAACATTATACACGGCGAAAGTGAGGAAAGCTGTTGGTTGTTAAAGGAGTCATGACAGAGCTTGCAGGTAGAGGGCTATGAATAAGGGGAGGAGGAAAGGGAGTCGTGTGCAATGCAGATTCCTCAGTTTGGTGTGGGCACTGTCATTTCAGTATGCAGGGGCGGACAGAGGGCTTGGACGTCAGCGAGAGGTGGCATCCAGTAGCGCGGGGGTCGCTGGAGTCGTGGAGCGAGAGGCACTGCTGGAACTGCTCTCTTTGGGGCTGGCGGAGACGCTGCCGCTGCCGGCACCTCCCGCAATAATGCTCTGGCTCGTGAGGGAGAGGGGTCCCGGCGGGGTGCTCTCTGAGTGGGTGGGGGGAGCACTGGAGGACACCGAGGAGGTGGAGGAAGGGGTGCCCAAGGGAACGCTGCTGCCCCCGGGCAGCCCCTGCAGGCCCTGACCACAGACGTGGTGGTGTTTCTCCCAGTCTTTGTGTTGGCAGAAGGAGCCACAGTAGCGGGCAGTGTTGCAGCCGCTGCACGTCTCGCTGGCTTTCCTGCCGCAGTTCCAGCAGCTCTGGTGAGACACAAATGAGACCAGATCAGGGGTCTGCAACATGCCGCACCAGAACCACAAGTGGCCCTTCAGCCCTGGCTTGCAACTTAGACCTAAACATAAACAGGGAATCTGCTAATATTCACAATCTAATTGCATTAGGAAAGGCTAGTATTTATTGACTTTCCACAAAAGAATGACACTATTCTTGAAAAAAGACTTTTTATTAGCTGCATTTGCTTATTTAACATAAAAATTAATAGTTTGATGCCCAATTTGATCGTTTAGCGATTTGTTCTCTGTGTTGGTCACCCAACATTCTGGCATCCAGTTTAGTCAAGCTTGACAAAAACAATAGAAATGTTTTATTTATGAAGATCTGAGATAAACTGCTGAGGGAAAAACCACTAGACGGGTTTTGCACGTCTGTTACAAATAATAGATCTTACGGCATCAAAAATGAAGCCAGTTTTATATATCAAAGACAGGAAATAAAAGGTGGCTAGAAAATCTTACAAAAATAAGTTTAAAATATATAAAACAATCATACTTAGATAATAACTGTCGTTTAAAGCTTTATTTTTTTTATTATCAACTTCAACAAATATGATGTGCATAGTTCTGTGTTTGGTCATTTCTGAAAATCATTTCAAAGGTTTTGTGGGATTTGTGGTTAAAACAATGTTAGATTACAGGGAAAAAGGTCAAGTAATAGGAAGTCTCTTCGGTATTACTTCCTAACAGTTCTATCTAAAATAAATAAAAACATTTCAAAAGATAGAAAAAGTCATTATTATACTTAGTTATTTGTATATATAATCAGAGCCAGAGTTTTTGTTGTTCTAAGGGCTTTTGGTCCGAGGCCAGCTGATCTGCTACCAGCAGGTGGTGGTCAACTGCTCCCTGAAGATCTGAACCAGGCACTCTGCCCCAGCCCATCTGAGTCTGTCTGCTTTTATTTATGCAGAAACTAACAACAACCTTTAGGGTAAATTAAGTCCAATATAACCATAACGTTTTCTTCACTACATTCACTAGCTGTAAAACCTCAGATAAGAGAAGTCATGTGAACACAACATCAGCTAAAGGCTTGTTTTCTATAACAACCAGGCAATAATAATAATAATAATAATAATAATAATAATAATAATAATACAGTTAAAACATAAAATTCCTTGGAATAATCTTTTATAATAGAAGAGGACACTAAATTGTTAGGTGCAGAGAAGAAAGAAAAGCTTTGACACTAAACTGAAGAGTGTTGGACAGAGAGGGGGAGTTAGAACAGGTGTTCCCATGGTTGGGGTCAGGACCCCACTGTGGTGGGAAACGCCAAGCGAGGGCTCTAAATGAATGACCATCGATGGAAACATGGAGAGGCCGTTTTTGTCATCAGGCTGCTATTTAATTAGCTTTTTTTCAGTGTTCCTGTACTTCAACCATTGACAGGTGTTATTTTGGATTGAACGGCGACCATTCTGAGAACGTCTTATTTAAGACAGAAGGTGGACCTGGATCAATGTGCTCAGCACTCACCTCACTTGAGTCCTCTTGCTGGTTGATGACCGTTAGCGCGTCTTCGGATGCTTGTCTCTTTGCCTCGGCCAGCGCCCTTTCCATTTTGGACCGTTCAGCAGAAATCATCTCGTGAGCCTTCCTCTCGGCATCTGACACTGCTTTCTGCAGCTCCGACATGGCTTGCCTCTTTACCTCGTTCACTGCCTCCTCTAAGGGACACAGAGAAAGAGACGGAGGGCCGTTAGCGATTATAGGCTGCATCTCACTGCGCCTGCTCGGACCTCCTACGATGAGTTTCTTTGAACTTCCCCTTTCCTGTATGTGTCAGTGAATGGATGTACAGGAGATATAAAACTATTGGCCAGAAAAGCGAACAAGCTTGATTTCAAAACGTTTCCAAAGTGAACTACATTTTATTTCTTATAGAAGCAAATTTGACAAATCCGGTTTGATTTTCTGATTTTATACCAAGATAGGAATAAGTTTAACAGAATGTTGTGCGACACGGTTTTCGGATGAGAATGATGGATTTTCCAGTAGTTCTTCCTCCAGACTTTTACAGTGCCAAGAAAAAAGTATTTATGACCTTAATCTCTTTAACAATTTGTCATGTTACAACCAAAGAATTCCATGTAATTAACTTAATTTAATAATCTATCAAAGTAGGCAACATTGTGACTTGTAAGGAACATTTTAAAGGTTTTATGAAACAGCCAAAAACCGTAGCGTGCATTTGTATTAATCCATCCTTTACAGAATTCCCTTTGCTGGAATTACAGCTGTGAGGGTTTCTCTGGCATGTCCCTGACAACTTTGCTCATTCTTTACAAAATACCTCAAGCTCATTCAGATTGGACGAAGAGCTTCAGTGAACATTATTTTGTGAGTCCAGTCAGAGATTGTCAATTACATGTAGCTCTGGACTTTGACTAGACCATTCCTAAGACATGAATGCAAATTATTTCTCACATGGGTGTATGGTATTTCCAAGGAGCAAGGTTGCCAAATATATACTCATTAACGGAGTGTTTATTGGACACATTGTGAAGAATCCCCTTCTTATTCACAACGTCAAAGATAGCAACATTTTTATAAAAAAAAAGCCACATCTTGTTCTTCCTCCAGATGTGCGAAGGAGACAGAGGCGCACACACATCGAGACACAAATAACGCTCATACAGGAGGCCTGCCAGGTGTGTTAGACCAACCAGGTAGGAGGTGAGGCTGATGCTGTTCTCCCCGCCGCTCCCCATTTCCTCCACTCCATGTTTGTCTGTGAGGGAGCTCATAAATAACTGTCGCTTCTCCCCCGTCTATCCGCTCAGTTGTTTCAAACTACTGTGCAGACGGGAATATAAAAGGCACCGGAGGATCCTTATCCACAACCCGCTGTGCAGATGCACGTGTGCGTGCTCCTTTTCTCCGTGGCCCTGTATGCATCTCTGTGCTTTACTCTTGCACTCAGACCTGTGAAAAAGTATTTGCCACCTTTGCAACTTTCTTCTTGTTTGGCTTTTTTTTTTGTCACACCTAAATGTCTCAAAGCACCAAACCTATTTCACTGGCAGACACGTACAAACGCACAAGGCCTGCGTTTAAATTATGATTTATGTATTAATAGAAAAGGCTATCCAGGCCTTGGATATAGGGGTGGTTGGGGTTGGGGGGGCTTTTTCACTGTGCTTTATCAACATAGAAGTCTGTATTTTCTAAATCCTGTTAACACCAAGGTAGCCTTCCCAGGGCTTTCTCTCATTCTGTCATCCCGTCTCTACCTTTACTCTTCGTTTCTTGTTCTTATACCCCGCTACCTTTTTTTCTCCCCCTTGCAAACACTGCATGCATTATTCCAAGCTTCTCAATTATCTGCCTTAATGCATGCACCACTAAGATTAGTTTGCAAATTTAATTAATTCTTATCAAGGAGACTGCATAGCAGATGCTGGGGCAATTAGCACTTAATGGAAAACACGGGGGCAGCAATATTAACGTTTTAATTCCGCCGAGATTTGGCAAGTCCCTAAGACGTGTTATTACTGGCTGCTTTTCTCGCACTTCACATCTCAGACCTCAACCGCAGCCAGACCAAAGAGTACGTGTCTGGCTTTAATTAAAAGCAAAAAGGGTGCCGCAGCTCAGCGAGACAAAACTACCTGGCTGCCGAGCTGGAGGTGACACATACGCACACAAACACCACGAGGTGAGATGCTAGGAGTAAGATATGCTACTCACCCTGCTTGTTTTGGAGGTGCTTTAGAGCTGGGGAAAGCGGCATGCTTGTGGTACCTGTATGAAAAACAACTGCAATTAAAAGAGCTTTCCCTGCCGGTGAAAATGCAGCACAGTATTTTTTTGCCGACAGCAGCAGCATCTTTTCCTCCGCAGGGTATTGGAGTGTGAGTGCAGCATAATAGTGCTGGGACCGAGGTGGAACCGGGGCTGAGCCGGGTAACTCCTGGGACTGGCTCTGTCTAACATATGGACGGTATACAAGGAGCCTGTGCAGAGCAGCACTTCCAACTGCGTCTCTTTGGCTACACAACGAGCTAAAAAAGTCATCAAGTTGTTTATTCAACTTGTTTGTTTTTTGACTTGCATAAGGCATGGATTT